>PVJI01000004.1:0-738568 GCA_004026765.1 Micronycteris hirsuta
ATATTTGGTTTTAATTTCATACGTATAATGTCTAAAACATGCAGTGCCAAGAAGACATAGTTTCTGTAAGTACGATGTGACTGCCCACTGATCCTCAGTAACTCCTTAGGCTTTGACAGGTTGATGTGAGGAATAGCGCCCCAACTTGGTATCTATTGCTGCTCTCTCCCTACAGTTTACGAAACTCTAATCCATAAAAGCTGTTTGAAATTTCCATTAGGAGCTTTGCACAAGTGGTTAAAATTAGTCATGCATTCTTGGTCTCAACTGCAGGAAGGGTATCTTTACTGTGAAAATGATTATGACATGTTAAAACTGTGTAATAGTAAGCAGACAGTTTTCCGAGCTGCTGGGTGAGTTCTAGAAATGCTCTATTTATTTTCTCCCTATTGACTTCTTTCAGGCAAGACTGCCAGTGCGTTGACTTGGAAAACAACCGAGGCCCAGCAGCCCCAAAGCACTGACATTAGGTGGCTTCGTTTTACACGGGGCCAACTCTTTTATTTTATTTTTTAATGGCTTGTTCTTCCTCTAAAACACGAAGTGCATTTTTCTCTTTTAAAGAGGGAGCCTTAAAAAAAGTAGCAGCATCCCTCGTTCCCTCACCCTATCCCTCATTTGCCACTGCTAGGACTACGGCAGTGCCTCTGAGCTTAGGGCCAAGGCAAACGCGTTTGCAGGCTGAAAATCAGCTGCCTGGTTGATTTAGTTACTTATTCCTGTTTAGTGCAGCAGTGTTTTTAGCGTTAAGAGAAAAGACCGTGATTTTCTTAGATATTAAAAAACTAGCCACTTATATTTTCCAAAGCCATTTGCATTCAGTCTGACAGCCGCTAAAAATGTATGTGGATTTTTCATCTGAGAGGTTTTCTCCATGCATATTGTTTACATTTATCAGACGTTGTCCTGCCCAGTACTTTATATTCATTGTAGCTTACGGACCTAGCTGACAGCATGGCCTATATGAAAAACAAAACAAAACAAAGCACAAGAGTCAAAAGGTCTTCTTTTCAGAGACTATGAAGACAGGGAAAGGGTATGTGGCTGCAGGAATGGGCAGTGTTCCTGAGTGGGGGTTCTGCCTTTGTTCTGCTGTCAGTTTGTCAGTTGTCAATCATGCTCTTCCTACCCTTCCACATCGGCTAAGCTCATGTGAGAACCCAACCCTGGCTCTGCTCTCAACCTGCACTTGTGCAGCCCAAAAAACCTGGGAAGAGTTTGTGAAATAAATAATTAAAATTACAAATATATAAAGGACTGTAAAAAACTGATATTGTTTGGGATCACCCAAAAACAGTTTCATTTTTTCTGCTTTCTTGCTTTTGGTTCTTTGCATTTACTGACTTTGTGTAATGCCATATATATCATCAGATTATGTTGCTTTCATGAGCACTTACATTAAAAACAATAACAAGAATTAAAAAAAAAATAAAACCCTATTCCTGCAATTCTGTTATTTGACCACCAGGTGGTGGTAGTGTATCTTGATTAAGGAATCTGACCTGGTAGGTACAGGCAGGCATTTATTTATCCACTAAATAACATTTATTTAGTGTGAAGCATGGTTTAGATGCTGTGGATACAGCAATGACTAAGATAGGTCTGTATTCTCAAGAAACTTATGTCTAGTGACATATACTTTGTGTGGAGTCAAGGATAGCAGGTTTTTTTGGAATGAACTTAATCATATTCGACCAGAAACACAATCATACCTTGTTTACAATAATGCATTTTTATTTAACACTTTTCCATCTTATCCATCTCCATGTTTAATAATATTATCAAAAAGGAAAATACCTTAACTGCATATGTGCATCTTTCTTTATTAATTGTTCCTTATTTGACCCTATATGATTTTTCAGACCATCAGAGTCAGCTGCTTGAATGCAGCTAGTTGCCTTTAACTCTCACACACATCCTTAGGCACATTTAGTGTTGCTTTCCAGAGTCAGGCTATAGTGTCCCGGACCATTTTCTGCTTCTGCTGTTAGACTAGGCGTTTTCTCCAACAACCTGCTCTTTGGAGGCACCTGAGCCCATCGAGATCCCACCTCATGTTTCTTTCTATAGTCAGGGGGTCGATCTCTTTGTAATTTTCTGTGGGCCCTAACTCTTCTCCTTTTCAATCTTTTTACCTCTCTTTCTCTGTGTTTTCATTTGTCAATGAGACAGAAGCTGCAGGGGAGGCTCAGGAGAACTCGGCATCTCCAGAGCATCTCTCTGGCTTGAAACTCAGTCCCATATGCCCTAGAAATAGATGTTTTTCCCGTTATGAAAGCATTGGGCATTCGTCCAGGAGACGGAAGCCCCTTCTGGCCGTCGTTGCTCAAGCCTGAAATCTCCCGTCTGACTCCTGTTCACACATGGTGCTGATGTGATCATCACCTTCTCAGAAGGTTCTCCTGGCCCCAGCCCTTACCCTTGCAACTGACTGGGATACAAACTGCCTTTGGAAGTGAATCAGTTACCCAGTAGGCCCAAAGAGAACATACTCCATGTAAACCATTGAATATTTTACACGGAAGATAAACATTTCTTTTCAAGAACAAAGTGTTTGCATAATTGACATCCTGGGTTGTCCCAAAAGCCTTGCTGCAGTGTTGATTCTCATCACTGAGACGCTCTTCATTTGGAGGGACTTAGTTTTCTCTTCTCGCCCCTCTGTCCCCCACCCCCTTTCAGAATAGCACTCATTTGAGAGCTAAAACATTCCTCGGATAGCTTAAAAGGCTACTATAGTCAAGCTTCTATACTCAGACTAAACCTGCAGGCAGAATCTCTATTTTTTCCCAACATGTATATAAAACCCCCAACTGTATGAAAACAGGTGCAATGTGTGAAACATCAGCAAAGTGTGTATGTCCGTGCTCCTCACCTGCAGCATCGCATCATTTACACGCACTGAGGCGCTGGACACCTCACCTCCAGGGGCCACTTGCTGCCACTTCCTCCACTCTGGAAAGTGGGCTTCCGAAGAGTCTGCGATCGGAGCTGTGCTCTGAGTGCCAGGAGCTGAGTGGGGAATGTGGGTTAGGGCTACTCCAAGTCAGTGGCGGTCAAGTTCAAGTTTGAGGACCTCCTCCCCATATTTTCTATTGGTGCTGTTTCATTTTATTTTTTTAATTTTTAAAATCTTTTTATTGTTTTTCAGTTACAGTTGTCCCCACTTTTCCTCCATTACTCTCCCCTGCCCTGCCCCCCTCCCACCTGCAATTCTCCCCCCCGCCGTCTTGTCCTTGTCTGTTGATTGAGAAGTATGTACTAATGCAAGGCCACTCTGAGTTAATCACCTGAAATAAATTAGGAATTTATTGGTCAGTGTGTGTACTCCCATTAAAAAAAATTAAGAGTCCCTTCAAACTGATTGTGTACCAAGTGAGATAATGCTTTTCTATGTATGATCTTACATGGTGTTCCCAGCAAGTCTTATCAGATCTTCTGACCCCTATTGTGCAAACTGGCTGTTCAAGGAAATTAAGCAGGTTGCCTGAGGTTATGGAGCTAGGGTGTGGTTAACCAGGGTTTACACCCACAGGACCTCAGTGCCTGAGACAGTGCTCAGAATACATGCGTAGAAATTTTGCAGCCTGGAGATATCTCTGGATTACTATCACCATCTCAAAAAATACAAGAGAATACTGAATACAGGCGTTGTTTGCTCTCAGCTGCGACTACGTGGGACCCCTCTCACTGGGAAGCGCCCAGTTCGGAGTTCAGTGGCCAGAGAACATCCTTAGGAGGAGCGCTGTCCTCTGAAATGGGTCGCCGTGGGCTTGAGCGGACGCAGGGCCCTGCAGGTGCTGCCGTTGGGGACTGCAGGATGCCGAGGTGTGCCGTGGAGTGAAGGAGAGACTTCCTTCCTTCTCAGAATAGAGAGGACACCCTAACAGTCACGGAAGTGAAGACTTGGAACAAATCCCCCCTCCCCCACGCTATCAGGCTCCTCCGTAAAATTAGGTGCACGTTAGGGTGAGTATGTATTCTAACACAATAGGCAAGCAAGCCAAAAACAAATATTAAAGAGGAATGATACCCTACAGCTTTCAGAACATGCTGCCAGACATTCTTTGGTTCTCACCACAACCACGTAAATTAGGGAGGCATTGTTTTTATAGTTAGCTTCATTCATAGGCAAGGAAACTGGGGCTCAGAGAATTACGTTCTCTGTCCCTGCATCCCATAACTGGTACATAAGACCCAATCTTGGTCTTTTGACTTCAAATCCTATAACTAATCTTGCCAGGTAAAGTATAGGACATGCAGTTACCTCTGAGTTTCAGACAAACAACCAATACTTTTTAGTGTAAGTGTAGCCCATGAGATATTTGAGACATACTTATTATTTAAAAAATCTTATGGTATATACTTATACTAAGAAATTATGCAGCTAGCAGGCGGGGTGAGGAAGTGGAGGGATTGGGCGAGAAGGAGAAAGGACTCACGGACGACAACGTGGAGATTGCTTGTGGGAGGGGGGACGAGGGGACTAAATGTCAGTGGAAAAATATACAATAAAGATTAAATTTTTAAAAGCAAAGAAAAAAAAAGAAATTATTGGTTGATTGCCTGAAATGAGAATTTAACTGTGTGTCCTGTGTTTTTGTTTGTTAGCTCTGGCCCCTCCCTGTGGCATCCTTTCGTGTCCTGACCTCTCCACCACCCAATCTTGGGATTCTGTTTCAGGAACTACCTTGGGAAATAATAATTCTTAAAGTTACTCTCTATTAATCATTTGCCACCTGCTGAAAGCTTTGGGTACTGTACTGCATAAACTTACAACTACCTCGAAAGTTGGGTGGGATTATTACCCCTTCCCAGATGAAACAGCTGTGGCTCAGAGAGGTTAAGCAGCTGGCTCAACGCCTCACAGGTAATGAAGGTGGAAACTGGGATTAGAACCACAATCTCTGCCTCCAAGGGCATTTATTATTATCTACATAGCAAAATAAATTTTTTTTTGAACTAAAGAGAAAAATGGTGTTTACAATCAATCACAGAGGCATAAAGCTCCTTGGGGAGAACCCAGGTGTTGGCCATTAAAAAAAAAAAGTCTTTGATAGGATCCAGCAAAATGCTTTCCACATAATAGACCCTCAGCACAGACCTCTTTGCTGACTGATGTGTTTCCAGCGCAATTCAAAAAAAAGAAAAGGAAGGAGTTGAAAACTCAGTGCCGTTTACACGTCTATTTCGCCCTAGATGTGTTTTACATTTTGTCAGGACCATGAACTGTGTTTCAAAACATGAAGATAAATCGGCCCTCTGACCTCTTATGAGATGACATAATTCATCTGAAAGGTTTATCGCCCCGCTCAGTCAGTTCCCAGTTCCCAACCATGCTTCCCGTTCTTTTAACTCCATCACAAATAGAAAGGGGAGACAGACGAGGTGAGGGCCAACATGGGCTCGGGCTGGTTAGGGTGCTGGCAACCGGTGCTGAGAAGCCCCCGGCCCTCCTGGTCACACCACACTTTTATCCTGCGATCACCGCCTGTGGGAGACAAAATCACAACTCGTCTGGAAAACCAGATTAACTCACTGAAGCTAAGCAGTGATCACAGAGAGAAGCGTCTGGCTGAAGGAGAGCCTGTGGACTCTGGTCTGTTCTGGTCCAGGGGGCCTGGGGAGCAGGCCCAGCCCGCTGGCAGTACCCAGCCCCGTCAGAGTCGGCCTCGGTGGGATGCAGACATTACAGAGGACTCCTGTTCACCTTCGACTCAGCCCTCTCCTCTGCTGAGGGCCGTGTGCAGCCTGTCCTCCTTCAGCTGGTCTCCCGACCCTCTGGCCCGGTGAGCGCGCTGCCCTGTCCCTCCCACGTTGGCCCTCTTCACGAGGAGCGAGAACAAGCTGCTGAGCCACTAGGCATCTGCTGGTTAGCACAGAATTTGCTCTGTGCCCAGCCTCTCGATCCAAAGCGACAGTTTTCTTTCTTCCCAATCAGGGCCACGAGTAGTTGTTTATTTTATGCTATTTCATGTGTTTCTTTCCCTTGCAATGACTTTCCTGCAGGGATGTTCCCCCCATTGACTCGCTAGTCTTTCCCACCTGGAGCCCTGAGAACAGGTTTTTTACCCAATGGCCTGTGCATTCGGGGTGGTTGGGGACTCATTTCCAGAAAGGCACTGAGAGTCAACAAATTGCATACACTGTTACCTGCAGGGGGGCTTGCTTGTGGGAGCAGCCCGTTCAAGCAGTGGGACGGCCGCTTCCGGCTTCTACACGGTTGCCCGCGTGCACTCGCCGCACCAGGCCCGGTCCACACTGCGTCGCTGTGTGGGCCGCACCAGGCAGGTGACAGAGCTCACTCATTCTCTTCATGCAGTTGAAGCTCGGGGACGTTCGAGTGCATATGTTTCTCTTTTCTCTGTACAGTTTTCTTTCCTGCTTGCTCAGTTACTGACATCAGGACCACAAGTAACTTACCTGTGCACCGAGGCCAGATTTTAGGGCCTCATGACCACTCCCCAGGAATTTTAGAATGTGGACCGTCCAAGTTAAAATGGGAGAATATTTCAAATGAGTTCTGTTAAAGCCAGCTGAATGAGGCGAAGATTCCCAGTGTCTGGCTTTTTTTCTGGCTCGTCTGGCCTTTGTATGATAGAGAAGCAACTGCATCATGAAACCTCCAGTGTTCATGCAAATGGTTTGTAATATTCAAAGGGATATGGATGCAGATACATTTTAAAATATATCACTGACCCTTCTGGAGAAATTTGCCATTTCTGGGGCTTGTTTGGTGATGGCCTGCCTGAATAATTGCTTCAACAAATAGGAGCAGGTTGCACAATGGGACTGTTATAAATGCTTTGGAGGGAAATTTTAAGACGAGATGGCTGCAACCATTCAGAGCTGTGTTGAATATTTAACAATTTTTTTTTGTGGATCCATCAACTAAGAAGACTATCAATTTTAGAGCATACAGCTGTTCAGGAATAATAGTTTGAAAGACCAGCCCCAAAGATCTTGGTGATTAAAGTGTGAACAGATGACGGGATGATAAACCTTAACACTTAAAAATGTGTTTTTATAGTCCCGTCCCTATATAGCATTGTCTGATAAATGTATTTGCGACAGACAGACCAAATGAAAGAACCCTCCATAAGGGGACCAAGCACGGTCTGATTGTAAATATTCGTTCTGATTTCCCTGTTAGTGATGGACCGTGAGTATTGATCAGCGTTAAAGACTCAGCACATAGCACCTCCTCGAAGCCTCTGCATACACCCCCGCTTGCCAACACATGAGTATTGATCACAATTGTTCTGTGAATATATCTTACAAACTCCCTCCGTGCACACGCCATTTAAATTAATCCAAATTCAGAACAAAGCTCACTAGGAAAGGGGAAGAGCATCTCTGTCAGCTGCTGCCTCCTGGCCATTAAATCATCTGTGATCTGTGTGAGCGGCTGCAGGCGCTCGAACTCCCTCCCCGTCACGGGGCGCCTGGCTCTCAGGTTCCGGTCTCGTGGATGATGGACTCCCTGTTACGCTGTGATGTCTTACAAGCAAATGTGCCCGGAGCACGCTCCCAATGCGCGTTTGACTTCAAAATGTGACATAAATTAAAAGAAGCCTAAAAGACACCGCACCCCGATGCAGTGAGTGAAGCCCGTTCTGATTTGGATTTAAATGAACCTGCTATCGAAGGCATCTTTCTGAGACAATCAGGGAAGTCTGAATATGGAGTCAGTAATCAGGAAACTAAGAAAGCATCGTTAATTTGTTAAGTATATAACATTTTAAATGAAATTTGCTTTATGTTAGGGATGCATCCTGAAAAATTTACAAATGAGAGGCCAGGATGTCTAGTATTTGCTTTAAAATAATCTAGAAAAAATACTCAGAGTCCAGAGTATACAAATCTGGATTGGAAAATTTGATAATTCTTGGTCAACTGTTCATTTAACTAGCTTCTCCATTTGGGGATATGTTTGAAAATTTTTGTAATAGAATATTATGTAGAAGTCTCAAGAGACAGACTCCCAGGAATGACAGCAATAGCCAGAATCAGGTCCCAGAGCTTCTAGACAGCACCTTGTGTGAGCTGGAGTGGGCAGAGCATTCTGGTGACTGGACCAGCAAAGGCTGGTCCTGTTGAGGCTGTTGTAATTTGGTAGTTGTTGTAGGTTGGGTTGTGTTCTCCCAAAATTCCTGTGTTGGAGTCCCAAACCCCAGTGCCTCAGAATGTGACTGTTTGGAGACAGGGCGTTCAAAGAGGTGATTATGTTCAAACAAGGGCATTGGAATGGGCCCTAATCCAGTCTGACTGATGTTATTTTAAGAAGGGGAAATTTGGACACAGAAAGAGACAGGAATCAAACGATAATGTGAGGACACAGCAAGAAGCAGCCATCTGCAAACCCGGAAGAGAGGCACCATCTAGGGTTCCTAGCTTCCAGAGCTGTGAAAATAAGTTTGCATTGTTTAAGCTGCCCAGTCCGTGTATTTTGTATGGTAGCCCTAGCAGACCAAGACACACACTCCAGGAGGGTCCTGATTTGAGTGAGAGATGGTGTGATGGAACAGGAAGACCTAAGGGGACAGGGAACCTGGCTGTGGTCCTAATTCTACCGCCGAGAAGGAGGGATCCGTGTGCGCACATGCACGTGTGTTCACATTTTACTTGCATGAGAGTGTGTTTGGTGGGATGGGAAGGGGCATGGGAAAAAGAAGACACAAGGATGACTTTAGGGGCTGGATGAACACCAAGCGCTTTCTTGAGCTCACATCCTAGAATGTGGTCGTCTCACACTGTGGGCTCGGAGATGGCAGGTTTGCTCTCCCCCATTCAACAGCGTGTTCTGACAGCCCTCCCTGTGTGAGGCGCCAGTCTGGGGGTGACATTAAGGAGGACAGGGAGCCAGTGACTCACGGATGTGGCAGTGGAGTGCTCCAGGCAGAGGAAACCGTTGTTGAGACCCCTGGAGATGACCGGGAGCTTGGTGTGTCTTAGGCACTGAAGAGGCCCAGTGGGATTAGAGCAGAATAAGCCAAGGAGGAGGTTCAGGTGGAGGCTGAGACTGAGAGGTGGGCGGGATCAAATCACACAGAGCCTTGTAAACCATGGTGAGGGCTCAGACTTTATTCCAGTTGCCCTACGGAGCCACTGGATGGTTTTAAGCTCCAGAGAGATCGATATGATACAATATGATGCATGTCATGACATGTTTGGTATAAGATAGGACATATGCCCAATGTGATGTAACATGGCTTTATGGCATGATATCATGTGTGATGTGTATGACATCATGTGACATGGTATGCCATGACAGGACTTATGCTTGCTGGGTACAGAATGGATCTTGAGGGGTTAGGATTACAAACACAAAGCCCCACTAGGAGATTTATCTCTCAGGAATGGGTTCAGCTGCAAGTTAGAGAAACAACTAGTAAAATTAGCTGAAATATTTAAGGCTTTGTCTTTTGTTGCTTAATAGGAAGCCCAGAGGGAGGCAGTTGGTGGCGTTGTGGCAGCTGGCTCAGCAGCTCAGCACTGTCTGAGTGAGTTCTGTGAGCGAGCCCCGTGATTCTCTAGGTCATGCCTCTGGAGTCTCGGGTGGCCACTGCAGCACTCAACATACCATTCAGGTTCAAGGTGGGAAGGAGGAGAAGGGAACGGTACCAGCTGCAGCTGACCTTGTATCAGGAAAAGCAAAAGCTTTCCCAGAATCCCTCCGCTGACTCCTGCCTGCACGGAGTGCTGGAGAGCAGGTGGAAGCCCGCAGGGAGATGGGTGACAGTGACCCCCACCAAGGTGTTCACCACAGCGGGGACTGCAGAGGTTTGATTAAGGAACCACGTGCTCTCAGAGAGGACACCTTCTCACAAATACTGTCACTAAGGGCAAGGTCTAAAGGAAAGGAAAAGAAAAAAGAAAAGAGCCTTTGTGTGCGTCAGCTATTCGTCTAAGGGAGTTACTCGAATTAACTCATTTAATCCTTGTAACTAGCCAATGAGAGACGCGCTGTCCATGGCATCTTACAGATGAGAAAACTGAGGGCCGAGCGGTTAAAAACGTTTTCTGTGTTACACAGGTTGTAAGTGGAGGAGACGGGTCCTAACCCGGGCATGTTGAGAAAGGACAACATGCCTTTTCCCCTGCGTGGCTTGCCCCCACTGCTCCGACGTTATGGGCTGAGTTGGGTCCCCCCCAGGAAAGGTCCAAAGGGTATACTGGAGTCCTCATGTCCAGTAACTCAGAATGTGACCTTATTTGGAAATAGGATCTTTACAGAGGTGATCAAGTTCAAATGAGGTCATTGGGGTGGGCCCTGAGCCTATGACCGGTGTCCTTGTGTAATGAGGGGATTTGAACACAGAGTCAGACACATCTGGAGGGAATATGAGGTGAAGACACACAGAGGGAACCCCATGTGGAGACGGAGGCAGAGATGGGAACGATGTGGCCACAAGCTGAGGAAAGTCTCGGGCTTCCAGCAGCTGGAAGAGGCAAGGAAGGAACCCTTCTTCGAGCCTTTGGAAGGAGGACGGCTCCGCTGACAATTTCAGACCATCAGCCTCCACGACCATGGAACAGCACATCTGGTGTTCTAAGCCAACCTGTGCTTGTTTGTTCCGCTGCTCCAGGAATGAATACACCTGCTAACTCCTGCCTGCCCTTCAGGACTGGAGCGTTTTGATAGAGGAAGCCTCCCCAGTCCTAGATGCATCTCCCATTTTAGATGAGGACCTGCATCCTGAGTCCTCATGCTACTTTGTGTGTGTACCATGCCAGTGTCCTGCCAGTCCTGCTGGGCAAGTGTGTTGTGTGTTGACTCTCATGTCTACATGCTGCTCCTTCTGTGACATCAAGGTGGAATCCATGGGGAAACTGCGGGGGCAATCGATGGACCACAAGGAAGAGTGCTGCTTATGAAATCACGGGGCCTCCCTTTAAATGCTGGATAACTGTCGCCAAATGTCTTCTTGGTCTCTGGCGTCAGTTTATCCTCCTGATCGGCCTTCACCCTCCTTGCAGGCAATTCTTTCCTCAGCCAGCTTTTCTTTACCTGTTGATTCTCTGATTTTCATTTCCAAAAGGGATACGTGCTGCCTCTTTCCCAGGGTCAGGGGATTGAGAATGCCTCAATGGTTTCCTGTAAAACGGGGCAGATAACACCTCTCGGTGTTGTGAGGATGGCAGGAAGTGTGTTTGCTCTGCAGAGTACAGAAGGGTATGTGGCTAAGGGGTTGTATCACGTTATGAAAATAAGAGCCCTCACCAGAGTTGCCCAGGCATTGGCTGTAGAGTCCTCGAGGCCAGAGGTATTTTGTATAAATCTAGTTTTTCTCCCTAGGCCTAGTGCTTGACCCAGACTATGCTGATAGATAATGTTTTTTAAATTTAATTTAAGTCAATTCAATAGACATTGTTAAGTGAAGAAACCCTATGGCTATAGGGTTACAGGATTTAATAGTCTACCGTGGGAGATATAGCATAATTATTGTAATAATCATGGAGCCTCAAAAATATTATTGAAATACAATATAATTCTACTTGATATTTTACTATGTATTTGTTGGCAATAAGCTCCTTGCCCATCTTGCTCAATGCCATATACCTAGTACCTTTTGAACAGTGCTTGACTCTTGGTAGGTAATCAGCAATTGTGTATTTTGTACATGAACTGATAGAGTGGAGGTCTCCGAGGTACTGCTGTGAGGGGTGTGATTTGCTCTCTCTGACACTGGTCAAGGAAGGTTTTGCTGGGAGATAAGATAGTTGAGTTGGGTTTTGATGAGAGAATAGGAGTTTCCCCAGATGCTGAGCAGGTGGAGTGGGAGGGGAGAGGACTATTCCAGGCAGAAGCCCCGAGGGGCAAGACTTCAACACTTTGGAGCCTCCAATGCAAAATTCTTTTGGGTTGGGTTCTGGTGGATCTACAGGAGGAGGAGGATGGAGACATAATTGATGGATCCCTATAGTTCCCCTTCTTCCTCTCCATGGCTTCGAACATGTATTTTCCTCCCTGCCTTTCCCACTTTTCCAATGGTGGGAGGAAGCTGTGTGGTGGTTTACACCTACTCCGAACACAGTGGACTCAACACCAAGTGCTTATTGTAAATGGACCCACTTTTACTGCTGTTACTTTCATGGTGTCTTAAATGATAAATGTTAATAAAGAACCATTTTGCTTGGGAAAGCACAATGGTATTAGCTTGCCAGACTGCCAACGCTATTTGCTTTATGGAAGGGGATTTGAAATAAGGGGTTTTGGTGGTTGTATTTTTGCCTCAACAGTTATTTATAGAGAAAGTATGGGCCATTGCATGTTTATAGTATCTCTTCTTTATGGATGCCCAAGTTATTATTTTTTATTGGTTTGGGTACTTATTTTGCACATTTGTAAACAGTTATGTAGTTATGCAGCTGTTGCGCCACACAGACCATATGCATTTCCATGTTAAGAGAAAATTCCATAAGGGAATTTTACTGGATACCATCACAAAAGAATTATTGTGGTGCCGGAAGGAAGGAAGATAGATAGGCTCTGGAGTTATCATTGGATTTTTGCAGTGTTTGAAGTTAAATGAATTTAATGCTTTTTTTTCTGGCTAACTTTAGAGTTGGAGTCAAACTTTCCACCTGTGCCCCATACCTGATTGAAAAGCGTAATGCTTAACTACTCATCACAATATTAATTAATCAATTAGTACATATATTGATACATTCTGTGGCTCTCTCCATACTTTTTTTTTTTTTTTTTAGAATTTGTGGTTTTTTACTGCATTTGGACAAAATGTATAAAGCCCTAAAAAGGTTCATAGCCATTGACCAAGAATCCAACTTTTTGGTATTTTTTCCTAAGGACATGGAAACTTCCTGTGATAGGGAAACATACAGCTTAGGAGACTCCCAGCTTCTCTAAGAAATGCTTTTAAAAACAAAGTATTTATTTATATGACAAATAGTGAATGCATCCTTACTGTATGCCAGGAATTGCTGTGTTGGTTAATATGGGGGAGAAATAAATGAAGGGATTTATGCAACCAAGGAGAAAGAGGTGAAGACAGGGAAGTGGGGTGGGTGGTACTGGCCCATGATCTGGGGAACATAGCGTCTGGGGCTGTTTTGAAATAACTTGAGCTAATGGTTCACTCATTTTCACTCAGAAATCTGTGAGGCACCGGGCACTCTAGAAAGCAGCAGTGTCAAAGGGGTGAATGGGCGAGCAGAATGACCGAACCGGATTGTGAGCACCCATCACACATGCCTGCTTTCCAACCCAGACCCTGTCACGTACTACTGTCTGTTTGGTTGGGGTAGCCACTTTCCTCTCGGAGCCCATTTTCTAGACTACACCAGCATCACAGAAACAGTCAGGGCACGCACTGCGTACAGCGCAGGGCCCGGCACCTGCACCTG
This sequence comes from Micronycteris hirsuta, assembly GCA_004026765.1. NCBI lineage: Eukaryota > Metazoa > Chordata > Mammalia > Chiroptera > Phyllostomidae > Micronycteris > Micronycteris hirsuta. The sequence continues at coordinate 13,369 of PVJI01000004.1, forward strand.
CCGTCCACAGCGGGCGTTATCCCGGTGGGAGGTTATTCTGGGGAGCCTTCTCCTGGTAATCTCATTAACTGCCCCTGCTCATTCATTCATGTGAGACATCAGTTTGCTAAATCTTCTATCAGGTGGTGTCAAATCTGGGAAAGAACAAAAACCCAAAGATACCAAGCTTTCCCTAAATGTACATGGTCTCATTGGGGAAGATACCTGTGCACCGAGGAAGTCTACAGATGTTACAATGGCCACTCAAGGAAGGCTGCTGAGACGAAAGGCTGGTGAATGAGAGACACGTGGGTTGTTAATTAAGAAAAGGGAGGAGGATTTTGAATAAGATTAAAAATCTTTAAAAAAAGCCCTGGCTGTTGTGGCTCATTGGACTGAGTGCCTGCCTGCAAACCAAAGGGTAGCTGGTTCTATTCCCAGACAGGGCACATGCCTGGGTTGCAGGTCAGGTCCTCAGTAGCGAGCATGTGAGAGGCAACCACACATTAATGTTTCTCTCCCTCTCTTTTTCCCTCCCTTTCCCTCTGTCTAAAATAAATAAATAAATCTAAAAAAAAAATTAAAATAAAAGAAAAAAGGAAAGAGACCTCTGAACACATTGAAAGAACATTTTGAAATAAGCATATTTATTCAAATAAGTTTATTTGTCCTATTGTATGCTGGCTCATAATCTTTTCATATATACCTACCTCCTCTGAAATGTACTAGTAACATTTATAATTTACCAAGTGGAAAATATCACTTAGCTTTAAGCAGCAGCAAGTCAAAAATGAATTTGCAGGCAGGGCTTTATCTGTTTCTCTTAGTATAACGTGCATCAATCAAAAACAGAACAAATAAAAAAAAAAAAAAGAAAAACCCAGCATTTATTTGCAGTATTTTTCATGAAAATATTATTTGTTTCACTTCGCTGTTTTATTCATTTTAAGCACGTTTTCACCAAAGTGTTCTACTCTAAGCTAGTCTCAATTCAATTTAAAGTGAAAGGTTTTTTTGAGTTTAGATAATTTACATATAAAAGCGTTACTGTACATTTTATAAAATGACTGTGTTCAGAAAACAACGATTTCAATTTAATCGTATTGTTATTCTGCAAGTTGAAATGCCTCCCTCTTGCTTCTCGGTCTCACTAACAATATTCCTTCTTGTCCTAATTTAAAATTGTTAGTGTTTGAAAATGGATGTGTTTCTTTTAGACCCCACCAGTAAGACTCGAGGCCCACTGTGATTTGTCTGATGGACTTGAAGATTATGTGCATGTGTGAGACAGAGGGAATCTTAATAATCTGAGCGTGACAGGTATATAGCTCTTTGTAAGTTCTTTTCTTTCTTTTCCCAAGGAATTTTGTTTGCCAGTAGCCATATATGTTTTAAAAGAAACAAAAACAAACAAAAAAATTACAACTTTATGTTTTAAAATGTTCAATGTTTTCCCCCCCCACCTCATTTCTTTTCTTTTCTAAAATGATACTATTGTTCTGGGAAAGTCATGAGTAATGAGCCACTGTACCTGAGGATCCTATGCCATAAATGTGTCTTTGAGAAATAGAACCAGATGTTTAGGATTTCAGACCACCATATTTGTCCTAGGAACCCTGCCCATGTTTTAAATTCTTGACCCTTGAATTGAATGTGGGGCTCTGACTATATAAAAGAAAACACTTGAGTTTTATAATTCTGCAAGCTTGGGTTACGCTATAAATTTCCACTGGTCCCTGCTTGTTTGTGTCTGCCAGGGTTTAGGGCTATTCACCAAGTCAATTACACAAGCAGAGTCCAAGTGGCTGCCTCCAAAAGCACATCAGATCATTTCTTAGGGAGAGAATAAACAGCTGTTTAAACAGGAGCCACAAAACTGCATTGAAATTAATTTGGTCCTAACTAAAAGATAAGTGCACCTCCCCTTCTCGGAATGAAACCCAGAGCTGTCTCCAGCGGCGGAGAAGCCGTCAGGACCGCTGATGAGGACGTGCCAGGAGAGCTCCCTCTCACTCCGGGTTTACTGTCACCAGCTCCTGTACCTTATTAGTCTGCGCGACTGAGGTCGTTTATTGGGATCGCTTGCAGACAGCCTCTCATCTCCTTAAACTGTGCTTCCTGATTTGGGTACCACACGGTTTGTGTCTCGCCATTGGCAAGTGCCGTAAATATCTTATAGCCCATTATGCTTTCTATAGTATCCTTCACTTGTATGCACTATGTCTATCTAGGAAAAAAAGTATTTTTCCATAATAAAAAGAATGAATTCTTTCTAATCTCTGTCAGGTTTTAACTACATCATAATACTGTTTACATTTACTTGTTAACTCCCATATGTTAAAATACCTGTGTAGTGATGATGATTATCTTTGTTATTACTGTGCGAAAATGTTTAAGGGCCTAGGCACTGTAGCCATCGAAGTGACACTGTGTTCTCCAAGGCAGGGAAAGACAGAGCACTTTCTTTTCTTTAGAAGTCTTAAGTGTTCCGTTCAGGGCAGTGTGAACCACTCCTCTTAGAAATGCACTTCAAAGAGGAAGAACATGTGCTTTGGAATGAGTGGGGCCTTGTTTGGAAACCTAATCCTGCCATTTACTGGCTGTGCAGCCTTAGACAAAGAGCTTAACCTCCCTGAGCCTCTCCTGAAATAGTAAGCATTCTCACAGGGTGCCCTGGGACTGATGAGGGAGGATGCACCGTCGTTTCCCTGATCCACGGTCTCGCTTGCTGCTGTGTCAGTTACCCGTGGTCAGCTGCAGTCGGGACGTCGTCGATGGAGAGCTGTAGGAGTAAACGGGTCTCAAGTTTTACATTGTGCACCGCTCTGAGCTGCGCGAGGGAACCTCACGCTGTCCCAGTCCGTCTTGCCTGGGGCACCAGGCATCCCTGTGCGGCCTGTCTGTGCTGTGGGACCCCCTGCCCGTCAGCCAGTTAGTGGCCGTCTCAGTTATCAGGACGGCCATCGTGGTATCGCAGCTGGCTTACTTAATAACGGCCCAAAACCAGTCACGTAACTTTTATTACTGTGTATTGTTAGACTTGTTCTTGTTTGTTCTTAGCTGTTCTTAATCTCTTACTGGGCCTAATTTATGAAGTTTATCATAGTGTGTGTGTACTACAGGAAAGAGCATAGTACAGGGTGGGGCAACAGTAGGGTCACAGTTATTTGTGTGGAAAATAATACAATGATTGATAAACATTAATACAATAATGAACTCACAACTGTAACCCTAACGTTGCCCCACTCTGTGTGTACACATGTATACATACATATATGTACGTACATGATCCGGTGCTATCTGCATTCACTGGGGGTCTTAGAACGTACCCTGTGGATAAGGGAACACATCACAGGAGTTCCATAGGTATCCCCTTCGCCTTTCCCACAAGTAAAGGAGCCCTGCCTTCCGTCCCAATGGATGAGCATATAGAACAAATGCGAACGTATGTTTAGAAACTGGAATATTTGACATCACTACCATCCCAGTAAACCCAGTCATACATATGTGACAGTCTTTTCATACTTTCTTTGCCCATTAAGGAGCTATTAAATAAAGTAGGGCCCAGCCACTTTTTTCCCTAGAAGGTAGCATTTTGAATATTGGTGCTTTAAAAAAAAATCAAGATGCTAAAATATGACCAACATCCTATCTTCCTTCACAAGCCATGATTAAGACCATGACCATGTGTATGCTCTAGTCCCATGGAAGTTATAACTTTAGAATGATTCATTCATTCATTTATTCATTCAACATCTACTGAACAGCAACCACGGGCCAAGACCTGTCAAAGAAATTGAGGTAACAACATGAGCTGGGCCTGCTCCCTGTCCAGTAGAGCTGACTGAGCCATGGGGGCAGACTGACCTGACTCTTGGAGTGATTATGACCACTGACTCCCAGGTCGACCCGGGGTTTAATCCCAGCTCTGCCACTCACGAGTTACATGACATGACTTTGGACAATTTTGCTCAATCCTCTTGGACTCAGTTTCCTCCTCTCTAAAGTGGAGATACCAATATCTAACTCATGAAGATGTTTGGGAATTAAATGCTCAAGCTACTATGTGAAAGGGACTGTATGTGAGACTCAGCAACTGTCACAGTCGCTGGCACGTAGGAAGCACCGATGAAGGGGATAGCTTCATGGTTGCCATTGCATTCTATTTCACAGGCTCAGCAGGAGCACAAAGTGAGGGCTCTTTTTGTCTCCCCAAAGCTATGTTTTCTGTCTGACAGCCAGGAGGGTCCATCAGCTGGTTAGTGTAATGGAAAGACTAGCAAGAGCTGAAGGGGCACGTACTGGATCAAAATTTAAAGGAACTATATTTTTCTTAAAAAATCAAAGGGATAGAAAATAATGTGAAGAAGCTAGGAATTGTGTGTCCCTGGATTAAACTAGATTGCATTTGTAAGGACTAGGGACAGCAAAAAAGAAAGAGCAAAAGCCAGCCGATCAGCTGCCGACCTGCCACTTCTGCTGCTTAATTAACAGAGGTGGGAAGCGGGTGTATTCTGTGCTTGTTAAGCTTTCTCAGTAACTACAGAACATTTATTTCCTTCTTGATGTTTTACCTTCACTCCCCAGCCAATGATTTCAACTCGCAACCTCTTAGAGTTACCTGGGAAGTTTCTTGAAACATCCCAGCGCCATAAAGCAGAGTCTCTTGCTTTCGGTTTCTTTCCTGTTTCCCATTTCATTCCCATATTTGTCAGTGGCCTTCACTAAAAAGTTTTCCCCCATGCGGACAGAGGCAGGAGAGGTATCGGCGTGGCTGTGTGATGCCTGGGTTGCTCCAGGCGGTGGGCACGCATGAACTTCAGCCACAGAGTGCCTCTGCTGCCTTGGTCTTGCCTGCAGCTTTCCCTCCTTCCGGCTTTGTCTTATTCTCCCATGCTCCTCCCACCTTCTTTCATCCCCATTCAGGGCCCCCTTGTCTACCTCTCAGGGATTCTGGGGACTTCTCTGGAATGACCACAGCCTCTCTGCCACTCTGGCCGCTGATGCTCCATGTGGCGTCACTCCGGACCCCTGCTCATTGCTTTTCCATCTTGGCCGAGTACAAATGGAACTTTCTTTTTGTTCTTTTTATCAGTCAGACTAAGCTGGTTCAGGTAACAGGTAATTCCAAAATTTCAGTGACTTAACATTCAATCCCTAATAGACTAAGGATTTATTATATATTAAGAGAAAGGCAAACTATGCATGATATACATTTATGTGTGGAATGAAAAAAATTTAAAAATTTAAATTTAAAGAAAAGCTCACAGACACAGAGAACAAATTGGCGGTTGCCAGAGGGTGAAGGCAGGTGGGAGAAATGGTTTTTTAAAAAGGATTTCTTTATAGCTTTGGTTACAGTCTCTTGTGGGTCAGTCATGGACCTAGACTTTAGCTGTCCGGAGCTTCACCATCCACCTCCCTGGGGCCCCTCACGGTCATCACTAGCCCCTCATTTAGGCCAGCAGAGGACAAGGATGAGGGAGCATAGAGCCATGCGGGGCGTTCTGTGGGTCAGGCCTGGAAGCAGCATGCCCACCCCCATTCCACTGGCAAGAACCGAGGATGTCTAAGAAGAGGGAAATGGGTTCAGTGAAGGCTTAACCAGTCGGTGCCTCTCCCACCTGTTCTGGAGCTCACCTCTTCATTTAGAACCTACCATTAAGTCTTCAGGCAGTGCCTGTCACCAGTTGGGCACTCTTCTTGGGGCTGTGGTTGCCAGCCATGGACAAAACCCCACTTGATAATGTAAAGTAGTTGGACTCTATTATCTCTGTGATAGCTTGCAGCTTAGATTCTCCACTATGTTCTATGAAAATGAGAGCTTTCACTGAGATAAATTTTAGCAACAACTCATAAGAATAATCATTCTTTTTCTTCATTCATTCATGCCCCTCCTTTTTGCAGAAGTGAAGGCAAATGGTTTTTAGGACATGGTACATGCTATGAGCATCATCCTTACAATAAATTACGAGAAGTATTGGCACAACTTTACATTATTCAGTAGGATGGGGCCGAGCCCATTGGTTTGGGGGGCTTGGGGAAGCAGAACAATTCCATGCATTCCCCTAGTGAAATGACAGGAATCGCCGGAGCTGGGGAAGCGTCTCCATGCACTTTCATCTTGGCTTCTGTCGAAATCATTTCATCATCCTTAGGGTTGAAAAGCACGCTCTATGAGCTCTGAATAAATATCACACAACCATTTCCTGTACCCTCAAGGAGACATTTTCTGGGGAGCAGTGAAAATGATTTGGTGAGGTTTTATGTGTGTGTGTGTTTTCCAGGTGTAGTTCTTCCTGCATTTCCTCCTGTAGTTCATATTTCTTTCCCTTCCTTGAGTGTAGTGTGCTTTATTTGTTTCCTTTTGCATCTCAGGAAGCTGAGCACCTAGTAGAGAGCCCTGGCACATAGTAGGTGTTTTACAGGTGCTTAGTGCATCAGTGTGCTCTATTGGTTTTCTAGGGCTGTTGTAGCAAAGTACTACACGCTGGGCAGCTTAACAAAAATTTATTCTCTTGCAGTTCAGCAGGCTAGAAGTCCTAGATCAAGGTGTCAGCAGGGCTCTGCTCACTCTGAAGCTCTAGGGGAGGGCCTGTTCCATGCTTTCTCTTAGCTTCTGGTATTGCTGGCAGTCCTCGGTGGTCCTTGTCTTTTAGATGCACCACTTCAGTCTCTGCCTCCATCATCAAATAACCTTCTTCTGTGTCTCTCTGTCTCTTCTCTACCTAGAAGGACCCCAGTTATTGAATTTGGGCCCACTGTACTGCAGGATGACCTCACTTTAACTTGATCATCCCAAAGGCCCTATTTCCATAAGGTCCCATTTACAGGTAGGTACCAGGAATTAGGACGTCGAGGTATCTTTTGTGGTGATACAGTTCAACCCACTATGCACCATCCTCTCCTGGAAAGGCCCCATGCCTCATGAGCCATTTAGTCCCAAATTCACGTTACCTAAATTCATGTGTTTGGTGGACGAAGGCCTGAAGGAGCGAGCAAACAGATGAGTAAGTAAACAAGGGGGCTGGTGTTGAGGAAGGCTTCTTTCTTCAAGGAGATGGTGGGCTTGTACAAAGATCAAGGCGTGACCCCATCATACCTGGGCTCGAATCTCTGCCTGACGTGTTTTGGTTAGTGTCCTTAGACAAGATACTCAGCATTGCCTGCCCTGAATATTTTTCACCTGAAAGATGGAGCCAATAATATCAATGAAACAATGAAATAATGCCTGCAAAATACTTAACACAGCGTCTGGAGCCCAGTGGTTTACACAGTCAGGGCAAACCTGACTTGCATTTCCCTCACTCCCATTCTTCCACCAATGCTAACCCCCAGTTTTGTCCCAGATTGCAGGTCTGCTTCCATGCCTCTGGGTGCATTGAGACACCGTGTGAGCCCTCTGGGAACGCACTCTCCTGGGGAGCATCTGTTCGGAACAGCCGGTTTGGGCTCCTTCACACCCCCTACCCAGCCAGCATGAGAAATCTGTGGCTGCTGGGACTCCTCAGACTTCAGTTATCCAGAAACATCCTGCAGTCTGTCATTTTCCATTTTTGCCGCTAACATGGTCCCCTCTTCCCTTCCCTCCCCGTCTACCCCACTCTTTGTTCGTTGGTTGGTTCTGTTAAGAGTAGTGCAGTAGCAGGCAGCTTCATTCAGAGCATCTGTTAGCCTGTTTTGATGGTTTTTTTTAAATTTTTTTTAATTATTTTATTGTTGTTCAATTACAGTTGTCCGCATTTACCCTCCCCCCACCTTTTATTCTGAATTTTAGAGGGTTTCTGTATAAGGGATGAGGCGAGGAGGAGTGGTTTTATGACTCCTCTGTCCTGAGCACTCCCAGGGTCAGATCACGCCCTGCAGGGCTTTCTGAGCAAGCTCCTGTGCAGGCCTGTCTCCAGACACAGGGGGACGGGCGGCGTGCCAGTCTTGGTTTCCCTGCAATTGTCTTAGGTAAGCGGGGCTATCCTGTGGCTGCATAATCAGTCAACCTGGTTTTGGCGTTGTACACTTAGGTACATCAAGGAAGTGTGATGAGGAAATATAGGAAGGTGCCATTTGCATTATCAGTAACAAGGAGTGCCCAATAAGAGTACAATAAAACTGGGTGGGGGGTAAGGACGAAAATCAGGGAAGGTAGCGTCAGAGTGAGGAAAAACACCACAGAAGTCTGGGTCAAGGCTGGTTTGTAAAATGTGTGTCAGAGGAGCCCATGAACTAAGTAAAGGTGAACTCTGAGCTTCCTGACCAGGTATGCAATAAGGGAAATAACACAGCTCCCAGTTACTTCCAGATCTGAGCCCTGAGAGGCAGGGCTACTTTGGGTTCTCATACAGAAAGAACACCGTTAATAGAGTGAACAAGTTCTTGGACAGGAGTTCACATTTTCTATCTGCCCTTTGCTGCTGTCTCAGCCCTCGCTTGCCCTCCACGGATATCCAATCAGTGACTATTTAGCTGGATTAAAGTTCCCTTTTGTATGATCTTAATTAAATACATAGTTCTGCTTTTTATTTCTTTTGAAGGGTTAGTAGCTACATGGATGGAGAATGGCAGCCAGCTAAGTAAGCCGTCTGTGTATAAAATCCTAGGAATAGGCTCTGTGTGCTAGAGAACCCTGTGTCTCATTTCCCTTCTGTTGTGGGAGTGGCACGAGGCAATGAGGAGGTGGCTCAGAAGAGTTTTGTGGAAATATCACACCCTCAGCTTCTTCATCTGTAAAATGGGGGTAGGGGCGGGCCCTGGGAGCATCTCTGTGGCCAGCTCGGACCCACTGGCCTGGGCTGTCTCAGCATGGCAGTGGGCATTGCAGTGTTGGTCCTCCTAGCAGTCTTCCCTGCTCTTCCCTTAGGGACAGCCGTCTTCACTTGGGAGCTTGTCTTCCTTGCGCTTCAGTTGTGTCCTGTGGCCAATCCAAGTGCCACACCCTCTCGGCTCAGGAAGAGTGTAGTGGGTCAATGGCCACCCTCCCTTCCCTACCCCCCCAAAACATCCATCTACGTTCCCATTCCTGGAACAGGGGAGTGTGACTTTGTATGGGAAAGGGTCTTTGCAGGTGTAATTAAGTCAAAGATTTTGAAGCGAGGAAGTGTTCCTGGATTATTTGAGTAGGCCCTATGTCCAGTGACAAGTGTTTTTGTACGAACAATCACTGGGAGATTTGCGACACAGGGAAGAGGAGGAGACGTGACTGTGGAGGCGGCCCCTAGCTCAGGAGCCCCTGGAGCTGCCGGGAGTGGGGAGAGGCGGGCTGATCCTCCTCCAGAGGCTTTGGGGGGGCACAGCCCTGTCAGCGCCTTCATGGTGGACCCCTGGCCTCCAGAACCGTGAGGAGATAGAGTCCTGTTGTTTAAACCACACAGCTCATGGTGCTGTGTTACGGTGGCCACAGGAAACTCGTATAGAGGGTACAATTTGCTCAGAGTCACTCACTCAGTTGCCGAGGGTTCCAGACAGGATCTGAACCCACAATTTTGATTGCCGAGTCTGCTTACAATGCTTCTTCCCTGACAGTAAACCCGCTGTGGTCCCACACCCTCAGGACTCCATTTAGGTGCACCGAGACGGTGAACGCAAAAAGAGGCAGAGCAACACCGGACACAGGGCCGCAGTTCCCTCCTCCTTTGCCGACTTGGTTCCGCCAACCACACGGCAGACGTTGCGTAACTTCAGACTTTTCCTTGTGATAAATAACACAGTCACATCGGCATACGTGTCTTTTGGATGCCTACGACTTTTGTTTTACCCCTTACCATAAATTCTTAAGGAATTCTTAGTATTCTTGGAAAAGGACCTATTTGGTCTGGCAATAAAAGTTGTTCTGTTTTTAAGCCTCTGGTTACATACTGGCAGATGCTCACTCACTGAAAAGTATACACGTCAGGCTGATTTTACTAAAACCTTAGCACCTCAGACTCATTCCTCTGTCCACCCCTTCCTTCCTTTTCTTCCCTCCACCATTTTCTTATAATCCATGTGCTGGGCTGTGCTAGGCACACCAACTCCATAACTAAGATATTTCTTAGGACTCATTCACCTGAGTCCAGGAGAAATCTATCCTTTAGAGGAAAGGCATGAATAGCCTTCTCTTTTGGCTTATCATATAGGATGTGGGGAGTCTGTTCCATTAGGGAACCACCAGGAATTCATGAATCCTGGGGACTCAATAACCACAGGAGATAGAAGAAGTGGGCGGTGGTTTAAAAACCCCAATCCCTCTGTTTAATTCCCCGGGAGTAAATGGTCATTAGCAAAGTCACCTGACTCACAGTATCAAATCAACTGCAGACCGGTTGACACTGGTGGCACTGCAGCGTCCAGCTCATTATGTTTGGCGTTAAGAAAATGTAGAAATTATTTGTATCATTGGTAGGGTGGTAGTTGCTTGTGGCTGTGGCTTTCTAAATGACTCCTGCTTGACTGGGCTGCGGGTGCCCAGGAGTACTTAGTGTCTCTCCTCCAGTAGCTCGTACCTTGGTTAATATTTTATTGCCTCTATTTATTAGAGTTAGGGCCTGCTTTTTGACATGTCAGCCTGACATGTCTGAGTTTAGAGCTGAGTTTAGAACTTGGAGCAAAGAGAAGAGGCGCATTGACGTTAAGGTGCCAATTGCTCTGTTTGTTAAGTTTCAGCTCAGTGATTCCCCAGCCCTTTTATAAAATGCGTGGCTTCAGAGACGCACACTGAGGCTGTGTCTCCTTGGGAAACCTGACTGGCGCAAACTCCTTTGAATAGCCAGTGTTTCAACACAGACTTGGTACAGAGAAAAGGAATATGAGCCTCTGTTCTTTCTTCTTTTCTCTCTGTTAATTCCTTTTTGGCTTCTCTCATTCCACTCCCATCCATTTCTTTCTCACCTCTTCTCTTTTGTTTCTTTGGACGCTTTCTGTTGTGAAGGTCAGTACCTTGAAATTGAGAGCAGAGAGCATAAAGAGGCGTAACGCCATCGGGCAGCAGCGTGTGTGGTCAGGTGTCATTGTGACGGAGCATCACTGCGTGGGGAGGCTTTGGAGGAGGAGAAGGCCAGGCCGCAGGGCAGGCGATGTCCCTCTGCTGGTGGTGGTTTTGAAACATTTGCCTGCAAATTCTGATATTCTGCCAGTAAAAGGTAGAGTCTACTGTCCCCCTCCTGTCCTTGAACCCAGGCCACCCTCATGGACTCGCCTCTAATTAAGGTTCAAGGAACATTGCAGAACCTGTGAAGTCAGGTGATAGAAGATGATACGGCTTCTACCTGGGTCTGTCTCACTCAGGGATGCTCAGCCTTGGCACCCAGCCGCCGTGCTGTGGGGAAGCTCCGTCTAGCTCATGCGAAGAGACCACAGAGAGGCTCCCATGGGGTGGAACCACCAGACGTGAAGTGAACAGCTAAGCCTCCGGTTGATTCCAGCTTCCCAACATTGTGAGGCAGGGACAGACCGTCCCCTTGGTGCCCTCGTCAAATGCCTGATTTGTGAACAGAATAGGTGGTTTTTCTGCACCTCTAAGTTTTGAGGTGATTTGGTATAGATATAACAAGTAGAATGTGCTCTAATTGATATTCTTAGCTAATTTTTATCAGAAATTAAATCTTTATACTTATGTACAGCTATTTATAACTTCTATATTATTATAAATGTAAATGGTAGACCAGTAGCATATGTCTTAAATATCCTGGATATGGTGTGGGCATATCTCACTTTAAAGGGAACTTGACTGAAATTCTTTCGTTAATTTAAATAAAATAGAAATAAATCAATGGAAAGTAGTGCAGATATTCCTGGCCTGACCTCCTTTACTATGGATTTTGAATCCATAGAAGGGAGAAATAATTGTTTCTGTAATTCTCGGGAAGGCCTCGGGAATGATCTCCGTTAGCTATGGCTCTCTCTTTTCTTGAGAATTAGGACGGTGTTTTAGCAAGAATGAAGTGGCATTTATTCTAGACCATTACTAAAGTTGGGTGGGTGGCTATTCGTTTTATTCTTGTCTTTTCTTGCTAGTCTTTTGCAGGACCTGGGTATTTATTTACCCAGCCCCCTACCCCCCACTTTGTGTGGATTTTGCATCTTAATAATGTGAAACAGTATTTCCCAAGCTTTATTTGTATACTCCCTTTACATTTTTACACATACCAGGATTTTTATGTACAGCTATTTATAACTTCTATATTATTATAAATGTAAATGGTAGACCAGTAGCATATGTCTTAAATACAAGATATCCATAAAAATAAGTGTAATAAAAACAAAGCAGTAGTACTACATTTTAGTTAGGTTGCCAGTGATTCTGAAATTTGAGTGGTAGGTGTTAAAAACAAAAACGCATCAAAATGAGACCTGTTGTTTTTTCTAATAAGTGCAAGGATTGTAAGAGAATTGATGAAGAAAAAAATTTTCCCTCTGTGTATAGTCTCAGAAGTCTTGAACTTACTTTCAATATTTGCATGCCTATTTGCCTGTAACATGTTTTCCATAATACTCCTAATCAGAACTTCATAAATATTTGTTGTGTTAATGACCTATTGTCTTCTGCATCCTTAATCTTGAGGGCTGTTGGCTGACATTCCTAGTCAGTGGGGCTAACCCTGTATCTATTTGGGAAATACACCAGGCCCTTGATCTGTTAGAGCTTGCAGGCTGAGCTGGTTTATATATAACTAAGGCCATGACAATTAATTTTATGTATCAATTTGACTGAGCCATGAGGCGTGCAGATATTTGTTCAAACAGTAAGTTGGGTATGTCTATTGGGTGTTTTTTGGGTGAGATGAACAGTGAATCTGTAAACTGAGTAAAAGAAATTGTCTTTCCTAATGTGGGTGGGCCTCGTCTGATCAGTTGAAGGCTTCAACGGAGGAAAGGCTGATCCTCTCACCAGTTAGGGGGAACTCCTGCTTGACCGCCTTGAGCTGGATGTTGGGCCTTTCCTGCCTCTGGACTCAAAGGAAACATCAGCTCTTCTTGAGTCTCAAGCCCACCAGCTTTCAGACTGGAAGGTGTACCATTTGACTCTCCTGGGTGTCTAGCTACCCTGCAGTATTGGGAATGCTCAGCCTCCATAATTACATGAGCCAATTTGTTATAATTAATAAATAAATGAATGCATGTCTATGTCCTATTGATTCTGTTTCTCTGGAGAACCCTGACTAGCAGAGAGGCTCCAGGAGTCATTTAGTTTTACCCTCGGCCATACAGGTGTTCAGAGCCTGCATTCACAAGTCACCTTTTAGTGTCTGCAGGTATAGCCCTGGCCTGTACCTGAGGAGAGAGCAGACAGGTCCCCTGCTCTTGGCACTTTCATCTTCTCGTGGAGTCACCATGCCTTCCTTGGCCACCATGGCACCTGGCCTACGTACTAGTCCCACTCCATGATGGCACCAATGGTCTCTGACCTCACAGAATGAAGCAGACTGAAACCCAGGGTTCCCCCACCTGCTTTGCTTTGGGTGCAGTGCCTTGGGAATCACAGAACACTCCGCACCCTGTGCTCCACAGCCTGTGACAGAATCCATGCAAGTGCCTCTCCCACCGTGGGCCAGGGAACTGAATACCTTCTTGTTTACCCATAAGTTCTATGCCCACTTGGTCTCTTCCTCTTACCTCTCCATAGGTCAGCCTTCTCAATTTACCTGTCTCAGACAACTGGTAAACCAACCACACGAGATTCTGTCCTTTGTTGATTCTGGGAAATCTCTGTCTTAGATGGAGCCACCTAGAAGCAGAGCGGAACGCAGAGATTTGGCTATAGGGCTTATTGACAGAGTGTTCTCAGGAGAAACCTATGATGAGTGAGGAAAGCAAGGTAGGGAAGGGGAAGAAGTTAAGAGATGTGATTTCAAGTGGTGTCTAGCTTTGGCCTGATGCTCTGCAGTGTAGGCTGGACCTCAGAGCTGCCCCACACTGAGGCCAGAGGGCCAGGCTGTTGGACCCCCACATTAGGTAGTCACAGACCATCTCCCGGCGGGGGCTGTATCTTCCCAGGTGTCTTGGACGAGGTGAACAAGGACATCAGCTGAGGAAGATTCTCCAGAGAAGGTTTCAGAAGCTGGGAGATGGAACAATGGCTTCTGCTGCTGTCCTACTTGCCATTGGTGTCTCAGATTTTCTCACATAAAATGATCATGTACTTAAACTGATCATCATCCACAGCACACACTGCTTTCCATGCATACGTTGTACATGTTATTATTGCCCAAGTCACAGAGGCCCAAAAAGCAGGCCCCAGAGCAGACACTAGATTTGTAGAGTGATGACTGGGGGTGGGGGGGCTTGAAGTAATTAAATGTATTGGGTTGTATGAAAAGAGAAAAGAGCGTATGAAAATCTGGGTCTCGTAGGTAACATCTTGGCGCCTTGCTGATGCCCACTGCTGCTCCTTACCTGCCTTCTGTCTGGGGGAGGTCAGCCCAGTGCGTTTGCACAGGACGTGCCTGTAAGTCCCCAGAGCCACTCTTTTCTCTTCCCCGGGCTCCCAAAGGCCACGAGTTCCCAGCCGGGCCTTCGCCTTCGTCAGTATTTGTTGTTTTTAATCCTCGTTCCCCGTCCTGGGAGAAAGGTGCTAATGTGGTTCTGTGAGTTCTCATGTACCGGGGACCTCACGACGGTGACAGCTGATTGTGCCGTGTGGCTTTAAGCACCTCCAGGTGGGCTCCTGCGTGGCAGCTGCCAACGGCTGGCCAGTTAGAGGTTCAGATCATGTCTTCCTAGGAGGTGAAAGTGACATATTTAAGCCCTCGTGAGTGTCTGACTTATCAGAGTTCAGAGGGTTGTCACAGAGGGGAGAACGCGGTCATTTTAAGATTTCCGAAGCTGTGGGACTTGAATGGGTGATTTTCCCCTTCCGAACGTTACACATTAAATGTGCTCCGACCACTGGGTGAAGCGGGGTCACTGCCATTATTGCTCTCCCGTTATTATAATAATGATGTGAGCATAACGCGCAATCCGAAGATTCTCCCTACCTATGGCCCTGGGATGTACAAATGAAAAGCCGGCTCTGGTTGACCAGTGAAATGTCATGAAGTAAAGGGAATTTTTGAATAGTCAGACACCCACTGCTTTGGAACCATTGGCATTTAGAGTATGAATCCATTTTCATTTTTCCCACTTTTATCAGGTAAGTTCGTGTTTGCTCAAAATCAGCTGCTCATTTGTCTAGACCCTTCGCACTGCTTCACTTTTCTTTTTTCGACTCTACTTTGTGGTTGTCGAAGCTTCCTCACTGCCGTGATCCCCTTTGCTTTTCCCACTGAACAGGGCAGTTGGTGAGCCAGCTGAGACTCTGCCTACTTGACATGCGCAGGCAGGGGCCACCGTGGGGCGCAGACCAGGGCTGCCTGGCCTGGAGCCCGTGTCCCTCGGCACGCAGTCACCCTGCCCTCGTTCTGACGATCGGGATGGTAGGGGTGGGCAGGAGTTTTCCCCTAAATGTTGTCCCGCTCTTCACGTTTTTGCGCCTACTAGCCTGTGCTGTTTCTTCGCCCTCATCACTGGGACCCCGTAAATGCCACGTTCCGTGTCGCCAACTTAGTCCCGGCCCTAGGAAGGCATAGGATGATGGGACCAAAGTCAGCAGCTAGAATCCATGGCTTCCTGATGGCTGTGCTCCCTCTGTCATTGGAGTACAGAGGTCAGCACTCCATGTCAGAGCTGCAAAGCCGTGGAGCCTGAGGCAGCTCAATAGTAACCTCTATGTCCTGGGTCACATCCCAGCCTCACTGTGACCTCCCCAAAGCTGAGACTACACCATTTCCTCTGGATGCTGAAGTACTTGGTTCCAAAGGTGTTTGCTGAGTGAGTGTTGATCCTGAGACCATGCTTTGTGGGGGCTCAAGGAAGGATCTTTTCTTTGCTTGGTCAGAACAAGCTGGTAGGACTGGAGTTTGGTACCCAGACCTTCTGCTCCACACTTACTGTGAAGAGAATCAGGGCCATGTTTAGGCAACAATTACGGAGGAACCTACTGGGTGCCATGTACTTTGAGAAAGAAATCTGCCCACCCTCAGAAGTTCCAGGGTTCCTCTCATGTCTGGGGAAGTTTCATAGACATGAGTTCGGCACAGTAGACCCGATGGACAGAGGACTGGGCTGGGATGGGTGTGGAGAGATCACTTATTACACAAAGAAATGGGCATGTGTTTTGAATGATGGGGGTCAGACAGAACAGCAAAATTGTACATTTCCTGTTACACACGCACCCCTCAGTAAAATATGGTAACTCCTTCTCTTCAAACTGTACCCCAAAAGAACACATGCTTCAGGAGCCCAGCGCTGCAGTGTGCCTCCCACTGTCATGGCCTTCTACTACCTAACCGATGCCACCTGGGCCCCACAGCCCCCGGCCTCTTCCCCACTGCCCCCAAGCGCAGGCAGCCTCTGCATCAGCCCCCGTGCCAGGCAGTGACACCGAGTTAGGAAACGGTTCTGTTTTCTAAGAATTCCATTTCTTAGAAAGAAGCCTCAACGCAACCGACCGATGTAGAAACGATCCGGGAAAGGCTGAGATCTTCAGGCATGTTTAAAATGCTGATGTGACATAGACCGTTCACTATGCCCACACGTTTCCATGTGAAATTACCCATCCTGGGGGCTCCTGGAAGTTAAGTGAAGCATCTCCATCTGGCTCAGAGCAAATGCCAACATGATTTGTGTGGGTAGCACTGTTAATAGTGGTTGGCACTAGCCTTCTTCCTGGACCTTTGTACCCAGGTGGCTGCACAGGGGAGTGCAAACGGCTTCAGGATACCAGCTTCCTGTGCTCTATGATGATTAGAAGGCCGCGGTTGAGGAGTTTAGGAGCAGGAACTTCGGGTTCCAGGTGCAGAGGGGATTCCAAACTGTTTGGTAACTGAGACTGTGCCACTCCTCCAGGGCGTGGGGGTACCATTTAATTCCTCTTAGTGCTGGAATGGGACTTGGTGGAATCGATTTGGCAAAAAGGTTAATGCGTTGTTATGGCTGCCAGTTGGCCTATTGAATCGCTAGTGATTGGGGCAGGGGAAGCATTTAATTTGATACACTGAACACAGGCCCACCAGAGCCGGTGTCTCGCTTGCAGCAATTTCTCAGTGTGTGCATGCACACGTGTGTTTGCGACTCCAGTGTGCTCCTGTTTTTATGCCTCTTACCCTCCCATTATACAAGGGCTTACTGTGATCATCCTCTGCCTGCTCGCCTGCCCCCACTCCCAGCCCCCAGAGAAAATACAAGATAATACTTTAATTTTCTTCTATGTCACGTTATTGGAGAACTGTGCAAACATAGGCCCTTCTCTTTCAATAGACTAGGGCTCTCCTAGGTGGGATGCCCCCGTGATGGTCCAGTAGGGCAGAGGCCAGCCAAGTACAGCCTACCACTTGTTTCTATGAGTAAATAAAGTTTTATTGGAACACAGCCACACCCATTTGCTTAGACCTTGCCTAGGGCCGTGTTCACACTGCAACTGCAACGATGGGTAATTGGAGCAAAGACCAAAGCCTAGACTATGTGCTATGGCCTTTTAACAGAAAACATGTGCTAACTCCTTAGGGTTGCCAGATTCAGCTAATAAAAATGCAGGATGCCTATTTAAATTTGAATTTCAGAAAAACAATGAATCATTTTTCAGCAAAAGTGTGTTAACTAGGCCAGATAATTTTTTTTGTTTGTTTTTGTTTTTTTGTTTTTAATCTGGCTACCCTCTGCCCCCTGCAATGGGATATAGGAAGGAAACACTGCAGTTTCTGTTTGCTTTAATCTCAGCCATTTCCATTCCCATTTCCTTGAGTGTTTTGGAATAGTGCACTGAGTGGTGTATAATCCCTTGTAGATAAATAAGTGAACAGCTACTGAGGAGTATGCTCGGAAGTGGAATTTACTGATAATGGTGGAGGGCAGCTGGGAGAGCAGATGCTCCCGCTCCTGTGACCAGCGAGGTTTCCAGTGTGACCCCTGGTGAAGTGCGGCCAGAGGAAGGAATGCAAACCCCGGCCCTGGGGCCAAGGGTGCAAATGGGCGGGATCATTTGTCCCTAGGCAGGGTGATCGGGAAAGCCCATGGGGTATCTGCACAGAGAGGATCAAGCAGAGCCTAGGAGGTGCCCTATAAATGTCCTCTTTCCTTCTACTGAAATAAAAAGACTTCTCTAGGGAATGGAAAGTGCAGAGGGTCCCCAGGACGCCCTGAGCACACCTCCCTCAGAGGGGGCCTTCTGTCCTGACGCTGTTCGGCAGCACTGGTGACTCACACGGGGTTAAACTGCTTGTGTATGTCTGGGGACTCAGAGCGCTCTGCCCTGTGGTTTCAGTTCACATGGGGGTTGGTGACACAGTTCTGTTTTCGGGTGAGTTCCCATCCTTCATCTCTGTACCTGGTGTTCTTGCGAAACACAGCGGGGATTCATCCAAAATTGTGCACGAACAGCCTCCACTATGGCTGTCAAGGTTCGCAATGGCTCCTCAGCGTGGCAGCCAGTCAGGCAATGGCCACTTTCGGGGCATCCCAAAGAGAGGAGAGAGAGGGCCCTGGCTTCTGGGAGAACAGAGAGGGTCTCCTTCGTGTCTCCCAAGAACATCCCCCCTCCAACACTCACGGTCCACACCATACCCCAGAGTTCACGAGAAGGAAGCTAACTGTTCCAGCCCCCAAAGGAAACACCCACCTTTCTCCTTGGAGGAGACGATTGAATATCTTTCTCTTGAAGTCTGAAAGGCTTCCTTGCTAAACAGCACCGCAAGTCAGTCCCTGATTCTTATCTGTTCCCAGGGCTAGGCGAAGGCTGGCAAAGAAGGACCGCCCTTCCTGCCCAGGAGCACAGGGTGTCTCATCTCTGTGGGTGGGAGCTGACAGTCACGCATTGAGAAGGGGAACACGGGCCCTATTTGTCTCTCAGAGGCCAGAAGTCCCACCTTCCGCCATCATAAACAGGAAACAGTGTTTTCCACCATTCATTTATTCATTCATTCATCTATTCGCCAACAACATTTTCTGGGGATCTACT
The DNA here is from genome assembly GCA_004026765.1 of Micronycteris hirsuta. Lineage (NCBI taxonomy): Eukaryota > Metazoa > Chordata > Mammalia > Chiroptera > Phyllostomidae > Micronycteris > Micronycteris hirsuta. Next base: position 32,309 of record PVJI01000004.1, read on the forward strand.
CCATTTCTTGCCCTGAACTGCACACAGGGGACACCAGCTGATTAAGACTCAGTAGCTTCCCTCAGGAAGCATTATTTACAGGAGAAGTAAAGCAAAGTAAGAGGTATTTTTAAGGCGGTGTGGTGAGTATCGAGCACGGGAATGCAACATGCGCTGTCAGAGCCACTGCAGGGAGCGCTCCACATGGCCGGGAAGGTGGCGCTGGAACTGGACTGGGGGCCTCAGTAGGAGTTTTCCCAAAGGCGAAGGGGAGGGGGGGAGGCCATAATAACTAGACGGAACAGGACACATAGAGTTCATAGGCTCAAGGCTGCAAGGTGTGCCTGAGAAGCTGCAAATGCTTCTAGTTTGTAGTCATTTGCTTGGATAGTTGCATCAACTTGTGTGCAGAGGAAGAAAGAAAGGAAAAGGTTAGGAAGGGGTTGTGGGCTACCCTGCATTTCTGTTACCTGAAACCAATGAGGAAAATAAGAATTACAACAGAGATAAAAAGTAAAACTGGCTTCTTGGCCTGAAAACTCACACGACAATTTGACTAAAGTCTTCAGTTAAGCAAAATAGAACAAGACTCCCATTTTTCTCAAAGCTTTAACAGCCCCCAGTTTCCTGCCACATCAAGTCGTAATTTCTCTACCTGATACTCATAGCCTGCCCTGACCCAATGCCACCCCAGTGTCTGGCTGCCCCAGCCCCTGCTCTGCAGTGCATGCTGTTCATTTGGAGCCAGCCAGTGATGCTTGCTTGCCACTTGCCTTTTATTGATGCATAAATTGGTGTCCCGAAAGGTTAAAGAACTTACCTATGGAGACAGAGCCAGTTCAGAGTGGAGTTTGGACTTGAACCTGTTTCTCTCTGTCAAAGCCAGAGTCCTTTCAGCCAGCCTCTTTCCTGGAAGAGCTCAGCCTCATGGCACCTGATCAGCTCCTGCCAGTGGACGGATTGATTGCAGTCAGATCTTTTAGCAAGCTTTTGGCTGAGCGGGAATCTCCCCCCTCCCCTCTCTGCTCCCTCTCAAAGCCTGGGTTTCCAAGGCTTCGTGCCACGGGCACTTGGTTTTGAGAAAAATGAGCGTGTTTTTCATTCTCGTTGCTGGTCTCCCAGCGTGTCATGACCATTGTCCCCTTCCCACTCACGGCTGAGCTGGGTACTAAAATACACCACCTGGAGGGACCTCATTTCACCATGCAGTGTTTGGGGGTCACTCCACAGACAGGGGGTTATAGGAATATTCTCCCTTTGCCTCTTTTTCTTGGATCTTGGAAATGTGACATTTTAAAGACCTTCTTGGCTGGAGAATTTTTTATTGTAAACATAAAATGTTCATTGAAACATTAAACGTTTTACAGCTGTTTTTCAGCACATAAATTTTCATAGACACTCACCCCCTTGCTGCCACACCCTCCTCATATATTTCTCCTTCTTCTCCTTCTTTTTTCCCCTTAAATATTTTCAAGACCAGAGTTGAGGGTGAGTTAGGGGGGCTAGATTACAGATAAAATATAACAGACAACGTGGGTCATCCAGTTTGGGAAAGCACCTTGTATTTTAGCACAATGAGGAATGTGCATGTGTTGGAACCGTGCCAAGGAAAGCAAACACTCCCAGCACCTTTCAGCCTTGGCTTGAGCCATGGTGAAGCCAAACCCTGTGCCAGGCCTGAGGAGGCTACTGGGCAGGTCCAAAATGTGTCTCCTCTCCCCACCGGAGTGAGAGAAGGGCTGACTTTGAGAAAGCCAAAGACTCAGGAAGGCCAGAGTGGCACCAGCTACCTGTGATCTGTCAAAGGTCATCCTTCTGATAGGATGATCCGGGGGTGGGGTGGTGGGACTAGTCATCGAAGCAGGGTCCTGCAGAAAGCTGACCTTGTTTGGTCCAGAATAGAGCAGGATGAGGCTGGTGCTGAGAGGCCAGGGGAGGGGCGTGGGGAGGGGTAGTGTTCAACAGCCTGCTAAGTCTTTCCCCCGACAGGCACTCTGGATGCCTGGGGAATGCACAACCAGTTTTCTGTGGACCATGGGTAATAGGCGCCTAGGCCCTGCCAAACTCCATGACAGGAATACCATATATGACCACCCTTGCTGTGACCTCATGGTGGGTGAGGTAAGCTTCCTTCACCTGGAATTTTGGCATTGGTCGTGGGGTGTTCCTTTTGCCAATTCGATATTAGCTGGTGTGCTGTGAGCAGAGGCTTGAAGTGTGCCTACGTGATTGGGTTCATCCCTGGCACTTCTCTCACAGCCAGTGCCTCTGCAGCTTGCGTTGCAGAAGGAAATACATGAAGCAAACCTGAACCTGACTCTCAGCTTGGAGCCAAGTTCTGCCATGCCAGTCAATATCAGCCAAACCCTAACCAACCCATAGATCGGTGAGTGAGAAAGATAAAATATCTATTCCTGTGAATCATTGGACTTCTGATGTTGCTAGTTATGCAGCAGTATTGTGGCAACAGCTGATGAATACACCCCCACGCCCCGCCCTATGGCTTCATTATCCACCTAGAAAAAGACTCCACCTTCTCTACCAGGGTCTGTGTGGCCTGCGGGTCTGAACTGCTGCCTGCCCTCAGACTTGATTCCACACCACCACTCTCCAGGTGCTCTGCTCCTCTTCCTCGTCCTTAGATACATGAAGCCCACACCTGTCTTAGGGCCTTTGGACACGTTGCTCCTGACCCAGTTCAAATATCACTTCCTCAGAGGCTTACCCTGACCACCCTTATCTAAATAAAAATAATAGCAATAATCATCATTTCACGATGTATTAAGTGCTCGTTATACACCAGATTATGTTTTCAGAATCTCAGAGATGCTGAGGCTCAGCACATTGTCTGAGTTGCCCAGATGGTAAATGGTGGAGTTGGAATCAAACCCTGCCCCTCCCTACCCACTGTCTTTTCTTTGGAGAACTTATACTATCTGAATACGTGTGTGTTTGTTTCCTCCTTTCCTGTCTCTCGGTTCTTCCCTAGAGTGCAAGCCCAGGAGCTTGTAAGGGGTGAGGGGAGTCCTGTTCGGGGGAGGCACAGCTGGGCAGAGTACGGATAGCCCAGCCCACTGGGGCTCTAACTCAGTCCCAGTTCGCTTGGGGACTGAGCATAAATGGCAGCCCTTCTCTCGTCCTCAGTTTCCCCACCTGCCCTTGATCTCTCGGGTCCTCTGAGACAGAACATGCCAAGGTTCTCAAAGACCCTGAAGCTGAAGCGTAGCCCTGTTCCCCGGTGGCCCAGGAAGTTCCCAGTCCATCTGCAGCAGAGAGTATTGAACTCAGCCGGGGCATGTGGGCTCTGTAGGCCCTAAAGGATGACAGAAGAGCTCCCTACCTGTCACGCATTTCATTTTTCCACAGACTGGGCTATCCCTCTCCTGACCTCATTCACTCATTCTTGCCTTTGACATTTACCCAGTGTACCTGCACCCTTGGTTATGTGTTGAACAGCTCAGGTACAAAGGTCACCAGATCTTGGGTGGAGCGACCACTCAATACATATCTGATGAATGAGGGAATGAAGGAATCTAGTCTACACCCTACAAACAGCTAATCACAAATATCTGTAAAATAGCCCCAAAGACTATGTATGAAAATAATTACTGTGGAAATGCTTAACTCTTTTTGGGCAGTCATTCAATCACTGTTATCTCCAGCCTCTGCTGGGCATTCCTCCATGTCAAGCCCTGGGGATACAGAGCTAAGTAAAACAGGAGAAGCCTACCCCCGCCATGCTGGCTGTAAAGTTCACCTTCTGGCTCCTGCCCACCAGCTTCCTGAGGGCCTTGCTCCATCTCCACAGCAGGCCTATGTTGCCTTCAGAGACCCCAGCTCTCAATGCAGCACAGCCCCGATCAACACACCCTGACAGTGAGCGGATGGCCGCTGCATGAGATCACTGGGCGCAGATAGGAATCAACAAGGGAGATTAGGTAAGGTGCTTATTTGAGGTACTGTCAGGGCTGTGGCAAAAGGGTTCCCTCGGGCTAGAGGCGTGCCCTCTGCAGTTATTTTTTGTGCACACTCAGATTACCCCGCCCGGTGATATTACATCTGCATGCACCTTGCCCTCTGACACGGCAAACAGGGATGCCGCCAGCATCCTTGTCACACTGTGTATCTTACATAGACAGGAGCATCTTTGGGGGGAGGAGAACTGATTTGCAAAGCATCCTGACACACAGTCTTCTGTTTCTCCTTGCAATCAAATAATTCATCTTTCTACCCCTAGGGCCACACTGAAATTTGAACCTGGGAGAAACCAGGGACTATTTGTAGCAGTGGGATCAGAGAAGTTGACCAAGTGCATTCTAAAATAATCAGCTGCTGATTACACAGGCAGGATGTGCTGTAGGCCTGGTGGGATGGTGGGTGGACCGAGGCTGCGGCGGGCTGGCCCTCCGGGACCCAGGGCTGTTGTGCTTTCGTGGGTCAGCCACCATCCGTGTGCCATGTATCATGTGTAGATTACCTTTAAATCCTCACAACCACTGGCAACACAGGTAGTGGCCCCATTTTGCAGATGGGGAAATAGCCCCAGAGAAGTTAAAGCCCCACCCTACAGAGAGAAAAAGGGGGGAAAATGCATTTTTAAGAGAGTTAAAGAACATTGGAATGTTTAAAAATTCTACACAGACTATTGCATTAAAATCACTATTTTAATTTTTTTTAAAGACTAAAAATAACTCAGACTCAGGTTTTGGATGATGGTGGTAGAATATTAAATCATAATGAAATATTTAATGTTTGAGGGTTTTCCTTAACACTAGGAGTACATATGATAGTTAAGAATGTATTTATGTATTTATTTTAGTAGGGAAAAAATAAAGGTGGGGAATATACATACGGATAATAATGGAGCATGAATAAGGATAGAGAAAGTATTTTCTAGTGTAGTTGAGAAATAGCTAAGTAGGAAAAATTACAGATCTTAAAATAGGTGTAATATATTACATATCTGTGAAAATGGGCCAAATAAATTGCCTCCATTAAAGTCCTATTGGATGTTCAAATCTCGGATTACCTGGAATGCAACTGTACTTCCTATATTTAACCAGGCTTTTTATAAACTGTTCCTCTTAACACCTCAAGCTGACAGCCACATCCTGGGTGGTTATTTAATACCCAGTTTGACTTTCTTCACTTTGAGGGTCCTCAAAATAGACAGAAGACCAGAAAGTAGCCTTTTAAAACTCTTGCGCTGTTTACAGGTCAAACGCTTTTTTCTGAAGAGTGTCGCTGAGCAGCCCTTCTTCTGTTTTCCCCTTTAATCATGGATAGATAATCACCGGCCAAATACAAGAGAAATAAGACAACATAGGGAAAGCATTTTAAAAGTCCTTTCTACATCTTAAAAAGAAGGAAGAAGAAAAAACAAAGAGAAAAACGAGCAGTGCCGCTATGCACGTGTGTTGGGGAGCCCAGCTGCTGCCTTCCCCGGACAGAGCAGGAGGGGCCGGACCAGGTCTGCCCCGGGGCGGTCTGCATTCACTCCCCCTGCAGAGCTTCAGTCTGCCTGGAAGACGGAAATGCCAAACACAAACTTCCCTTGCTGTCCTGTCACTCCTAAGAGCTGTGATAAGTGGGTGTCACCAGGACTCCTAGCTGTGTGATCTGAAAAGAAAATCCCCGATAGGACAAAGAGGTGCCACTTGGTGTCGAAAAACTGGACAGTGCTATTTCAAACGGTGAACCCACACTGTCTTTCAAAGTAGATTTGAAGTAACGCGAAAGGGAATAGTACTGCACATATAAAAGACAATTAGATATATTTATTTATGTTTTGAATAACTTATCAGAAACTAATTAGAATAAAAAATGAGATGAATATACCAGGAACGTAGATAAATTATTTATGTCCACCAGCGTTAAATTTAACTGATTTTCTGGGACTCTAAAACTAAGAATTTATCATTAACCAATAAAAAGAATTATGGATGTATACTAACAAACCTTTATCCTGGAACACAATTCTAAGAATTTATTAGGTAGACTCCTGTGTATTTATTTTTAAAAAGATGCAGGTAATGATACATTGTTTTAGAAAAGAGTTTGCTAAAGATGAGGACATTTCTTCTGTCAGTCATGAATGTCTTATATGCCTGAGTAAAAATAGAGTGTAATATTAAACTATAAATTAAGGAAGCCACTTATGCAAAAAGTTAAAAAATATATAGGTCCAATTTATTACCAATATTATGACATTCTTGATTGAAAAAGGAAGGAAGGAAGAAGGAAGGAGGAAGGAAGGAGAAAGGAAAGAAGGAAGGAAGGGAGGAAGAGAGGAAGGGAAGAGGAAGGGAGGAAGGAAGGGAGGAAGGAAGGAAGGGAAGAGGAAGGGAGGAAGGAAGGAAGGGAAGAGGAAGGGAGGGAGGAAGGGAGGAAGGGAGGAAGAAAGGAAGGAGAAAGGAAAGAAGGAAGGAAGAAAGGCAGGCAGGCGGAATTCACATGTCTCAGAGTGAGACCAGAGGCAAAGTGGTCCCCCGAGTGAAAAGGAATCACCGGATTGGCCCTCGTGGCTGCCCCTCTGTGTGAGGTGGGCTGCCGCAGGACCTCTGAAGAAAATCCGTGTTTTTCATCGTAAAAAGGAGGGGAGGTGACAGAGAAAAGAGGGTACTGAATCCAATCAAAGTTCACACATTCTGACTTTAATTAAATAAATAAACAAAGACCAAGTCTTGCCAATTGGTTGTCTCAGTTCATAGAAGAAAACCTTTCATCTCTTTTATAATATCTGCTATTGAAGGGTTCACTTAGACACATAACTGAAAAGATACCTTTGAGTAGTTGAATGACTTAAAATCATAGTAAATGTTATTTAGAAGTTTTCATATAAATGTTTCCAAATATCAGATTAAAACAAGACAATTTTTCTAATATAATTTAGCTAACAAGCTCAGCAGGTTTTTAATCCCTCTGCTAAATTGTGGTGAAAATCTATAAGGTAAACATGTTTATCTTTGTTTTCCCATGATAATAACCATCTTAGTTAACATATATGGAGCACTTACTATGTGCTGAAAGCTTTATATGCATTATCATGTTTAATCTTCACAAAAGCTCTATTAAATAAGTGGTATCTAATAAATTCAATCACATAATTAATTAAGTGACCTGATAAACCAGCCTACCTCCCTGGTCAGGAATTTCAGGCATCAAGCCTCCTTATCCAAATATGTCCTGCTCCTAGCTCGGCTTCCTGCCACATCGGTGGGCATAACCCCGCGTGCTTTGGTTATCTGGTTCCTACAGGATAGTGGCAATGATGCCGTGAATCTTCTTGGAGCTCACTTCATCAGCCAGGTGCAGAGAGAATGAGCAGGGAGAACACTGGGGTCAAAGGGACCATCCACCTGTATTTTTGAGATTCTTTATGACTGTTTGTCACAGGAAATATTATTGTAGAATTTTAGACAGCACAAAATTGAAGGGACTCATCCAAGTTCACATGGTTCGTAAGTGGCAGAGATAGAGGAAATCTGTCTAATGCAATCCAACTTATCCATCTCAAGAAGAGAAATATGCCAAGGAGGATGATTATTAAATTATCACTAATGTGAACCCTTGTAATTACTCTTGGAGTTTTCTTTAGGCTTATCCCATAGGGCATTGTTAAGCATTATTAGATTGTGATTATGAATGGATTTGGTGAGACATTTCTCTTTCGCTTGGTGGCAGCTTTTCCTCTAGAGGACCTGGCCTCTGGAGGAACTGTCGTCTTTGACTCCATTTACTGGTGATGAAGCCCTGAGAGCACCTTCCCTTCCCCACACTCGGGCTTCTTTCCTCTGTCAAGTCAACTGATGAGAGTCCCACGAAATCTCAGGGAAGGTGGCATCAGACTGATTTCAGAGCCTAAGGTCGACGTGCAAGTTAGCAAGTGCCCATCGTCGCAGGTACTGAGTGGGGGGATGGAGTGAATGACGGGGTCGTGGAGACTCCCCAGATGAGTATAATGCCATGCTGGTGTTAGAGCATCACATACTGCCACACTACTCGATGTACAAGCCTGCCCCAAGCTCCTCAGGTGCGCACAGACCATGGGATTCCTGGGCGGTTCAGCACCTGAGGGTGAATGGCTGCTGGTGGGGGAGGAACCCCACTCCAGGACGTTCAGATTAGTCAGTGCTGACTGTTAAGTGTATCCAGTGTCATCCCTGGTAAAGGGTGCGGAAATGATTGCCAAAGTATACCTGCTTCCAGTCCCACCTCCTCTGTTTGATAGCCACGGGACCTCAAGTTACCTCCGAGGCCTTTCCGCCTCTATATTCTGAGCATATTAATCATCATTACATCATGGGATTGTTCTCAGTTCTAAACGATGAGAAAAACACGTGCCAAGAATAACAGCGTTCTGCATATTGTAGATCTGTAAGAAATGGTAGCTTCTAAATTGTGTGACGAAGTCCTCCCGGGAGGAGAAGGCCTCACTCGTGCACCCTTGGGGATGACAAGTCCCAGGACGCCACCCCTCCCCCCCCCACATTCCACCTTCAGAGCCGCACGAGGGCAGCTGCCTCTCAGTGGGCCCCACTCGCTGCGCAAAGTGGCAACGTAGATGTCATGTTTGTGGACAATTTCGTTCACTTTTGAGACTCAGTTGAGTTCATGGGGATGGGGAACAAATTAAATGCAATAAAATGAGAAGCTTTGGGAGCCGCAGTGAAGGCAGTTGAGAAAGGACAGAACTCCACAGGACTTGGACATTATTCAGGAAGCTCTGAAGTTTACTCAGTCTGGAATTCTAAAAAAAGAGATTAGGAAAGCGATAGTTTACCTTAGACCATTACGAGATGGGCTTTAGCCAAAACAGACTGTCAAACCTGAGGGAGAAGTTGGGGAAGGGATTATTTTTAGTGTTCTGAGAGACTTTTAATATTCCTATGAGAGTTTTCACTATGTACTTATTGGGTACATTTAATAATTTATAACACCCCTCAGTTTCACTCTGTTTGCTAATTCATTCTCCTGTTAAACTACACATAAACAACTACTGTACCTAGATTTAAGGCAGAGGACCAGAAATCAAATATAAGCTGAGAAGTATGGTCCCCTCAATGCTTCCTAGTTCTTTGTAGTTTTCCACATTCCATAGTGCTAACTGGCGTAATCAATAAGATATTGCAGAAATCACGGTATGCGACTTTTGAGGCTAGGCTGCAGAAGACATGACGCTTCTGCCTTGCTGACTCTCACAGAACCCAGTGACCCACTTGTGAGGCTGCTCAAGCAGCCCTGTGAAGAGGGACTGAGACCTGTCACAATAACCATGTGAGTGAGCCACCCCAGAAGTTGATTCTCCATCCCTAGCCAAGCCTCCAGGTGACTGCCGACCCACCTATAACCTTGACTTGAACGACGTGTGAGACCCTGAGCCAAAACTACCAAGTTAAGCTGCTTCTGCAATATCTGGCCAACAGAACATGCGTGCAATAATAAATGCTTATAATTGTTTCACCCCAGTTAGTTTGGGGATGATTTGTTATGTAGCAGTAAATGACTAACACAATTGAAAAACAAAATCTTTAGCCACCCATTCAGAGTTCAAACTATGGACTGTTTATTCAACCCTACTTAGTTCCAACTGAACGAAAAGTGAGTTAAATATCATATTCCCCCCTAAATTAATGTACAGTGAAGTTTGCTTTGGCAAATATCACCTTAGTGGTGGGCACCATTCATTGCTTTTAGAACTCTTCCCTGATCAGCGTGTGGTGTGATGTGTTAAGGCAAAGGCCATCCAGAACCCTAGTTACATAAGTTTGATGAGAATGCTAACTTTTACAGATAGTTGGGATTACACCATTTAACAAATAATGGGGTTAACCATTTAAGTGTCATATTATAAATATTTAATTTAATTTGACTGTACATCTTTCTAAAATGCATCCCCTGGTTCCCTGCCTTTTTAAACCGAGTGCATTTGGCAGCTATGATGACTGGATTGCCATTGCGGTGAGGTCTGGAGCGTGGCTCTGGGGACAGAGGTGGCAGCAGCATGGGGCCTAAACACACCCTGTGGATGAGGACATGGGTGCCAGTTCCTGTGGTACCCCGGGGAGCCTTCTCCATGCCTTCTCCGATGCCAGCCTGCTGGCTGGTCTCGAACCCGTTTCATGAAGGAAATCCTGAACAGCCTTCAGCCATCCCAGCCCCGTGTCCCAGCTGACCCTTGGCAACAAGGTCAGGGGCTCCTTTCCAGGCTCCTGTCAGTCTCCTTCCATCTCCACCATGGTCCTTTATTATCATTTCATTCACATTCAAAATGTTTAAGATCTAGTTAATATTAAAATGTGTCTTTAAATCAACTCATACTTTCATTAACTTTGTTTTAAAAGGAAATATTCTGTCACCATCGTAAAGGGAACCTCCAGATGATTTGCTGGGAAGTAGATAAGGATAAAACTGCATACCTTGTAAATAGAACATCGTTACTAATTTCAAGTAGCTGTTACTACCAGAGTAGATTCTAAGCTCAATATTGTCTTCTCTTTGTGTAAATGGGAGGCTAGCAACTTGAGGAGAGGCGGTAAAGAAAAACTAAAAGCAAACCAAGATCCTTTTCAGTTGGAAGGATTGAGTAGACTGAGAATGAACACTCTCACTGAAGGTATTTAATACGGGGTCAGAGAGGCAGCCGCGATCGCCTATAACCCGAGAGCGCAGTGACTGCCTCAGGACTGAAGCGAGCTTCCCTCAGTTTCAGTTTGCAATGCCAGGACCTTGTGACTTGTCAACACCATTCCACGTACCATCGCCGCAGATCTGCCTGGCAGACAGTCAACCTCAGGTGCTCTCTTGTGTGCGTGTCCTTCCCTGTTGTCAGCATGGAGGTTAAGAACTCTGGCTTTGATTGTAATCCCAGCGCCTCTCCTCGCTAGTAAAGGGAGATGGTACTATATACTCATCAGGTTCTTGTGGGGTCAACGGTGATGATATGTGTATAATACATTAACATTTACTGTAAAGAGGATGTCCCAGTTGCCATGTTTGCATCATTATTTGAAGATTTTTGTGTTCAAGTTTTTGGAGAGAAGACAGTCTTCTTCCTAAGCTGCCGTGTTCTGCAGAAAGGCTGGGGAGTGGGGAGAAAAGCCCCTTCTGCAGGCAAAGCCCAGGGCCACACTGCAGGTGTGCGGAGCCCCAGCGCCCCTCTGGATGGAAATTAGACCTGCTTCTCCCCTTTATGTGCATCAGCACATTCCCACTTTTGATCAGAGACAGAACAAGTTGTATGTAGGAGATTCCTGGCCGACCTGAGGACTTTATTCAATGAGGCCATGCATGATGCTTAGTGGTGAGTAAGGGAGGACTCATGAAGGAGGGTTGGGACAGGTTAATTAATTGGGAACCCATGCCATGTCAATACTCAGGTATTTTGAAGGTGGCATGGCAGGGAAATAAGGAGGGGCCACATTCAATGAGAAACCAGTCCCAAAGTGTGCACGGGCTGTCCCTAAAGAGCCAGGCAGGGTAGGAAGTACTCTCCCCTGTTCCCAATGGACAGGATCCCTTTCTCCATTCTCCTCTTTCTCTGTTTCCTCCTCCTTCCCTGCCATTGTGGTAAAGTCAGACAATGAGGGTTTTGGTTTAGGTTGTGGTTTCCAAGTGTCTTACACGCCTGCTCATGTGCCAGGCACTAACCTAGGTCCTCACTGAATCCTTGCAACTAACCATCTACGGAATTCCCATTCTGTGGACAAGAAAATGGAAACTCAGACAAGTTACGTCGTGAGCACACAGTCATCCATTTGGAAGAGGCAAAGCTGAAATTTGAATCTGAGACCATATTTGCTCCCCTCATTCATTTTGTATTTCTGTAACAGTGTAGTAACAAACTTCGTGGTTCAGAATAACACAAGTTTCTTGTCTGTCACAGTTCTGGAGGTCACAAGTCTGAAACGAGTCTGATGAAGCTAAATTGAGATGTTGGTAGGACTGGCTTGTTCCGGAGGCTTTAAGGGAGAACCCATTCCTTCCATCTTCCAGCTCCTCGGGGCTGTTGGCGTTTATTGGCCCACGGCCACATCCCTCCGATCTCTGTCTCCATCCTCACATCTCCTTCTCCAGCTCTGACCCTCCTAACTCCTTCTTATGAAGACCCTAGTGATGACATTGGGCCCACCTGGATCATTTGGGATGCTCTCTGCATCTCAAGATCTTTAACTGAATCACCCCTCCAAAGTCCCTATTGCCATGTAAGGTATCAACCCACATGTGCTGGGGATGAAGGCACAGACACCTTTGGGGAGTCAGCCTAACACACGTTTCCCAGTCCCACAGTCAGGAGGGCATGCCCCCAGTGGACTTGGGGTTCGTGTTTCCATCTCCTTTCTGAGAACTTGCTCTGTCTTTGGCCAGGAGTCAAGGTCTGGGATTCAGGGTTAGACAGCTGGTCTCAAACTCCCGGTTCCAGGGAATGAACCTGGCCTGGCATGGGACATGAGGCTTTTCGAGTCTTGGTACTTTTCATGCTCTGAGAGTATGAGGGGCTGCTGGCAGTATGGGCTCATTTCTTGTTCCATTCTTGTGACCTTAATACATCTTCTTTTCTGTTCCCAAGAGGTTTTTGACTGTGTTTATTACATCACCACCTAAAAGGTTAATAGGCTCTTTCCGGACTTGGTTTGTAGTGAGCCATTAGCAGAGCAGGTCAGAAAGAAGAGCCTTCAGGAAGTTTGATCTGCTCGTTTTTATTAATCTACTTGTATCTTCTTGGCCCATTTCCTCACAAATGTAAAAGACACAATGAGAACTCTTTAGCATCTAAGTTTTTTGCATAGTTTTGTTTACTTGTCTAACGCCCTCTCAGCTCCCAGGCCCACAAACATGCCTCTCGTTACAAGGGAGAAATTCACGTGGGCCAAACCTGTGGTTGGTCTGTCGCTTTCCTCTGTCCACCCAGCCACCCAATCGTTTCCCTGTAGTTAGGCTGGGCTTGTAGTTCTTGACCTCAGGACTCTCGCTGGTCTAGATGAGATGGGTTTGTTGGGACAGCGGACACTTGGGTTTCTTGTGACATCTGATTTGTCCCCGTTTCGTCTGACCATAAATGCTCACCGCCTTCCTGGGTTGTGGGGGTCTCCTTTGTGGCACCACGAGCTCATCTTCAAACCCCACAGCCCTTGTTGGACTCTCATATACTGACTCCAGTGTATGAGAGAAAGGTCACTGTCAGCCAGTTAGGGAGGGAAATCATGCAGTAAAGGCAGCCCACGGTAGGCTTACTTGAAAGGAGGCCATTACTGCTTTACTTCCGTGTGTGTGCACACGTGTGTGCATGTGTATATGTGTGTTACACAAGAGACAATCCAGGAGAGATTCAAGAACCCTTACAAGGAGGGCGAATGAACAAATAGCTATTGAGAAAATGTCTCAGATTAAATAAATATTGCCCCTAGGCAGCATCAAATCCGTGCTGGTCTTTTACCCCCACGACAGCCTCGTACTGTAGGTCCAGCTATTCCCGTTTTCTAGATCGGGACATCAGAACCAGAAGCAGTAGACGGATTTGTCCAGGATCACAGAGTCAGGCACTTTTTCAGCTGAGAGCCAAAGGCAGCCCTGGCACTGGGCTCTACCCTTCCATCACCACCGCGAATCCAGGCCTGGGCCGTGGGGGTTTTAGGGAGTGCAGAGTCTCAGGCCTACCCCAGGTATGCTGAGTCAGAACCTGATTTTAAGGTCTCCAAGTGACTCACGTGCACGTTGCAGTTTACAGCTCTCGGTTCACCTGCATCCCTGCCTCACGCTGAGCTGCGCGGACAGTGCTGAGCATCCTCTATGTGCGAACCGAGTGAGGCTGCAAAGAAAGTAGGACTCGGCCCCAGTCATGGGGAGCCGGGAGCACAGGGCAGCAGACCCCCAACCGTGGGAGTGGCCGTGCAGGAACAGCAGCAGTCACTGGGCATTTGGAGAGCACGGAAGAGGGCAGTTTTCCAGGAAGACTCTCTGTTGGACCACGTTTCTAACCCGAGTGGGAGGCAGTAAATCACTGTGGTTGCGGACAGCAGCTCTGGATTCACACTGTCTGGTTTCAGGTTCTGGTTCTAATGCAGTTCAGCTGTGTGATGTGGGACAAGGTACTTAACCTCCTTGGGCCTCAGTTTCTGTATCAGTTTCTATATCTGTACAACAAGTGAGTACTGCTACTCTGGAGGATCACAATAGCACCCGCTTTTTGTACAGACTCAATGAGATTATGCCTTTGAAGGACTCAGCACAATTCCTGACACTTGGTTTAATAAATGTTAGTTATTATTGAAGGCTGAATATACAACAAAAAACAACATAAAAGGCCAGGAAGGGTTTTCTAGGCAGGGCGACTGGATGAACAATAGCTCTTCAAATGCAGAAGCACGACTGAGTGGCACATTGGAGTATTTGCACGCCATTGAAGCAGATACCTCCCACATGTACTCTGCCCAGCACCACTCCAGGCTCCAAGGATATGAAGTGTACAACACTTCATACACCCGAAGGCCTCACAGTCAAGGGCCAGAAGCCCACCGGTCATCTGACATCAGTCATATGTCGATTATAAAGCTGCATATTTCCCTCTAAGTGCTGTTTGAGCTGTATCCCATCATCTTTGGCATGGTGTATATATTTTCATTCTTATTTACTCTAAGTATGTTCTGATTTCTGTGTTGTTTTCTCTGACCCTCCCATGCGTATTGCAGCATTTACTCGTTTCTATTCATCCTAGCCAATACTGACTGAATACCTGCTGTCCGCCAGGCACTGGCCTAGGCATAGTTTCAGACCTCAGGTGCTGGTAGTCCAAAGAGACGTCCACCCTCTGGTTGGGGGAGACAGACAAAAGCATACTGTTTTACACGGAGCACAAGAAGACTCTGTTTCAAATCTCTCAAGCCCGGGTTTTCCGACTGCCTAAATATTTTTCACTGTTTGCTGCCTTGGAAGCAAAGCCTGTCCTCGTCACCACTGTGTCCGTGGCACCTAGCACAGTGCCATGCACACAGTAGGCAGTTATGAAGGATTTGTTCAGCAGAGTTTTTCTTTGCTACCCATGCATCCTGTCTTGATTCCTTTTGACTGTTCTCTGAACTCATCTGATTTTGAATTTCTCCAGTATTCTGTTAAGATATATCCAAGTCCTTTTTGTTAGCATAGTAGAGCAGTCTCTCTTCTTGTTAATTGTCCTGCACAGTGTCTGGTAAATCCATATAAACTGTGCAGGCCCCAGCACCCCAAGACTCTGGTCTGTTTCCTGTACCACGTCTGTGCCAAGGAAGCCCTTCTCTCCCTCTGCCTTCCATGCATTGTGGGCTGGGCTGTATGTTTGGGCCTCTGCCCAGATCGTGCTTGGAGTGGTACCAGCTGCATCGGATACGTGAAATGTTTGCTTGGAGGGATCCAGAAGTGGAGATCTGAGTAGGATCAGCTGGTGCTCCAGGATAAAAATCATTTCACCATCTTTGCAGAAAATTTACTGTGTTTCTCCTGCACTCAGCAGTTTGTGGGGTGCCATATTGTTCTCAGTGTTCCGGCCCCAGCCTGTTTCGCTATGTGGCCGGGCGTTGTTAAATAGCTCCCCTTCGTGCCAGAAAGTGGGCGGGGGGCCCCTCCCAGTCCGGCCCACATTGCCTTCCAGTCAGCATAGCAGAAGTTGGCAAGTGCTGATTCCCTCGGAGCTTGACCCAAGGGGCCTGCTCCTGCAGCCGCGCTTGGCAGGCATCCTTCCCCTCCTGGTGGAGGGGCATTCATTGTTGCAGGGAGATGCCTCTTCTGGAAGTGGGTCTGTTGGATTACAACCGTTTCTGTTCAAATCACTTACCCACTTGACCAGAAACTGCATCCTCTTCATTCTCACTCTTCTGTTGACATTCCTTCCTTCCATCCTTCACCCATTTATTCAGCCACGTGTACATGTAGAATGGTGGATAGCAGGGTGGGTTCAAAAACTGTGCTGCCTGTTTTGATGCCTCGCACCCCCATATGACCTGTGATAACCCAACTTGGACAAGTTGCTGGAGTCTGTCTAAGCCTCAGTTTTCTCATCTGCAAAATGGGTACAAGACTAGTAGCTCCCTCCTGAACTTGAGAGGATTCAATGAGGCAGTGCCAGCACAGTGGCTAGCATAGTGTCGGGAAGTGGTAAACGTTCTACCTCCGTCTGACCTCCTGCCATTGTTGCTCATCGCAAAGGTTCATTAGGCTTACTATGGGTATGGCAGTGTTCTTAAAGAATTCACTTTCAAAAACACGGTGGTTAAGTATCTAAGCTCTGCCTTTAGGGAATGAATATGTGCCTACTGAAATCTGTAAACACTGAAGGTCCTAGAGCTGGCTCACAGCAAAGGAGAGCTTTTGTGAAACTCACTGTGGCAGTTCCGCCAATGCGGGACCCAGGTGGAGAGAGACCAGAGGCAGAAATAAGTGTGGAAGAGCCGTCCCGCTACTCCACGCCTAGCCTGGGGTGGTGGAGCCAGACGGACCGGGAGGACAACACCCAGGCAAGATGCGTCCCAGAGGCAGGAACTCACCTGACTTGGGTGCTGGTGGGTTGTAAGCAGTGACGGGTGATTGGGGTCCCAGTGGTTTAAAAGGGTGACAAAAGCAGAACTAAAGCTGAACCCCTCCCCGCGGGGTCCCGCTGGAGAGATGCAGGTCTGCACAGTGGAGGTTGACGGGGTGGAGGTACAGGCGCCCTGGGCAGTTCCAAGGGGGTGGGGTGGAGAGCCAGGCCTCCGTGGACAGAGATCTGGGAGCCTTGCTGCCTGGCCCAGGCTGGGAGGACCATTTGGAGGGAGGATTGCAGAGTCACTTAGGAAACTCCTTGGGACAAGGACTCAGGTTTCCTCAGCAGTACAACCCTAAGGCTACCTTAGCAGGTATGGGAACTGCCTGGTGAGTTATGAAAACATGGACGCCCAAGCCCTTCCCCCAGAGATGCTGATTCAGAAGGGGCCCATGAGCTTGCATTTCTAACCAGCTTCTGGCTGATGCTGAGCTGCTGGCCTGTGCACCACACTTTGAGTAGCGCTACACTAGAGCATGCCCTGGTCAGCACGCCCCCTTGAATGCCCCGCTGTGCCCACACAAGCATGTGGTGTGGGGTGTCACCTGTACCCGCTGAGCTTCAGAGACCCTGCCTGGTCTGCCTGCTGCTCGTTCTAGCCGTTTGCAGTCCTGTTCTGCACGGAGCTCTCTTGGCTGGTCACCAGCTGAGGATTATTTTCTGGTCGTGTTGTTCAGACCTTTTGCCTCTCTAGGACTTGTCATTCCAAGCCCTTCCTTTGGGGGTGACAACTGTGGCTCGGAGGTTGCCTGTGAGCACACACACCCATCCCCGCCCGCCAGATCTAGGGGCGGGTGCTGTCTGGGTCAGGCTCCCCAGGCCAGATGCAAGAGATTAGGCAGACTCCACGCCTTGCCCTAGGCTATTGCCAAGCTATGCTAAAAAGGCTAGTTCCAGGCTATTTTAAAAATGATGTCATCAGGTAAACTCAAATCACCCAGGACTGGCAGAAAGCCCTGCTCTTCTTCATCCCCCCCAGATATTTGCCAGCCTTATTAAAATGTGCAGAGGCCTTGTGAATGAGCTGCCAGTTAATTAAGTTTTGTTAGAGATGCTTGTAAAATGAGAGTAAACAGACCCAGAGCAAGGGCCCAGCAAGCTCTCCTATGAGACAGTATGTGGATTCTAGTGCTCATGTGTGGCATCTATTTATTTTAATTGTGGTAAAATATACATAATATACTATTTATCATTTTAACCACTTGTATGTGTACAAATCAAATCAGTGACATTAACTTCATTCACAGTGTTGTATAACCATTAGCTATACCTAAAGCTTTTTCACCATGCAAACATAAACTCTGTACCCATTAAAAAATAACCAACTCCTCCTTTTCTACTCCCTGCAGCCTCAGTAGCATCTATTCTACTTTCTGCTTCTCTGAGTTGCCTATTCAAGATATCTCATGGAAGTCGAATCATGCAATGTCTGTCCTTCTGTGTTCACTGTATTTCACTGAGCATGTTTGCAAGGTCTATTCGTGTTCTAGTACATAGCAAAATGGCATTCCTTTCTTATGGCTGAACAATATTTCATGACGTGCGTACACCTCGTTCTGTTTATCTGTTCATCTGTGGGTGGATACTCGGATTGCTTCCACCTTTCGGCTATGGAGAATAATGCTACTATTAGCATGAGTGTACAAATATCTATTTGTGTCTCCGCTTCCAGTTCTTTGGGATACGTACCTACGAGCGAAATTGCTGTGTCCTATAGTAATTGTAGTTTTAACCTTTTGACAGACTGGCAAAATGTTTCCCACAGGCATCGCACCATTTTCATTCCCACCAGCCGTACATTCTCCAGGTCCTCACCAATACTTGTCCTTTTCCATTTTGCGGTTCTCATTATAACCGTACTAGTAGACATACAGCGAGATGATATCTCACTGTGATTTTGGTTTGCATTTCTGTAATGACTAATGATGTCTGCTTTCTTTCCATGTGCTTCTTGGACGTTTGTGTGTCTTCTTTGAAGAAAGCAATATCCACTTGGACACTCGGATGCCTTCTCATCCTTGCTTTCTTTTGGCTCATGGCTGCATTCCAGCACCATGCATTTCAACTGTGCTAATTTCTTCTAGTGCTGTTTAGAAGTTGAGCTAAAAAGAAAACAGTAATTGAAATAGAAAGGTATTAAATACCTTTGCCCTCTTTCATTAACTGTATTATGTTCTTACTGCATGTTTTACTAGGCAATCATAATTCTTTGCTTTCTTTTTGTTTGTTTGTTTTTGTTTGATGAACATGGCCAGTGTGACTCTGAAACAACGGGGCCATAGCCGGAAAAAAAGAGTGGAAAGAGAAGGAAATTGTAAGCAAACCGAAAAATTATAGATGAGTCAAAAGAAAAAAAAATCCTTCAGAGCTTTCTAATCTCCAAATAGTTTTTCTTTCTACTTTTCTGAGGTTATGAAGTAACTCAGATTGGAGTGTAGCTCATCACTCTAATTGCTGAGCCTTTTAATTATCAGGCACTTTTTATGCTTTCGTGAAATGCTCATTTCACAGCCTACTGGGAGGTCTTTTTGTAGAATGGAAAGTGAAGGTTCACACCAGAAATTAGGTGCTGGCCCAGACAGGGCTTTCCCATCAGAGAGGGAGGAGAACGTGCCCTCTGCCATGGCCTCCAGCAGAAACTCGCTGTCACGCAGGGCAGATGAGGTGGATTGTTTCCATTCTGTTGTGATCATCAGAATAAAAACAAGCACCGGAGGTTCCAGATTTGGTCCAGAGGTGCTTTCTTCCTTCTTTCTGCCCCTGCTCAGGTTGTTGTTGCTATTTTTCTTTAAGAGACCAAAATGTTGGTGGAAAATGGAAAGGGTTACGTGGAAGTCATGTAAGGGCTTTAGGGAGATTACCGAATGACGATTTCATGAGTGCTTGCTACACACTTGCTCTGTTGCAGACCATGTGATGCTGCATGGAGTTGGGCTCACCATCCATTCATCCATGCATTCGTCCGTCCTCACTCGGTCCTTACTTTTCTCCTTTGTTCTTCCCTCCCTCCTTCTTACCTACCTACCTACCAAGACTTACCAAGTCCTCTAACCAACATGCCAGGCACATAGAGTAGACAAAGCAGCAAACATAAGCAAGTCCTTAGTAACCACAGCAGAGCCTTTGCTTGAATTCTGTCTCTGTATCAGTTGAGATTCAGTCAGAAGAAAGAAAGTACACCATGATTCCTTTTTAAGATTTTTAAAGATTAAATTATTTCTTTTTAGAGAGAGGGGGAGCAAGGGAGAGGGAGAGAAGCATCCATGTTTGAGAGAAACATTGATCAGTGGCCTCTCACATGCCCCCAACCAGGACCTGGCCCGCAACCCAGGAATGCAACCAGAGACCTTTCAGTTTCGGGGGACCACGCCCAACCCACTGAGCTACACCAGTCAGGGCTACAGTGAATTTAACAGGGAGCATTTACTATAAACATTTATTAACTACAATGGGTATTGTTGACTACCAAGGGAATACAGGCTTGTTTCCCACTCCCCAAGATTGGGATCCAGCTGGCCCTGGTTCATTGGGCAGCAGAGAAATTTTCACTGAGTCCCCCTGCAGGTGGGGCTCACCAAGAAGCTGTCCTTACGGTGCCGGGGAAGGCTGTCTATGGGAGCTGACCTACCAGAAAAGTTACTGGAAATCTGCGGGGGGGTTGGTGGTTGCGGAGAAGTTGCCCTAAATCTGTGTATGCTCATGGAGGAGGCCTCTGGAGGAAGGGATGCGACTGGCTGCCCAGGGGAGGTGCCTTCTGAGACAGAAACCCACTCCTCCAGCTCCCTCTCCTGGTGAAGCCAGACATGGTGCCTTATGGCAAGGAGGAACCATTGCTTGGCCTCAGGTAGGGTGAAAGCTGAGCTTGGTGCTGAGAAGTCATCTATTGAACACTGGTGCAGATGTTAGTTAATATGTGCTATGGGAAACCGAGTGGGCAGGATGAGTGTTACATGTGCCATTTTATAGAGGATGTCCAGGGAAGGCTTCTCTGGAAAGGTGGCAGAACGTTCCAGATGGAAAGAACAGCAGGTGCAAAGGCCCTGGGGTCAAAGCTGGTTTGGAATGTGTGAGAAACAGCAAGGAAGCTGGCCACAGCATAGTGAGCAAGGGCGAAGGCATGAGAAGGAGCCTGCGCATTGGCTGAGAGATGTCTTGAGCAGACTCGCACTTCAAAATGTTCGCTCCGGCCCCTGTATTGAGAGTAGATTGCCGAGGGCTGGGCATGGTGAGGACTGCAGCAGAGGTTCCGGGGGGAAGCTACTGCACCAACCAAGAGACAGATGACAGTGGCACTGGCAAGAGAGGTGGTGGTGGCAGTGGTGAGAGGCAGTCAGAGGCTGGCTGCGGGTTGGCAGCGGCTTTCCTTGTGGATGGGAGATGGGGTGGGGAGAGGGGAAGGGGTCCAGGGTGTTTGTGAGATATGGGCCTTGCGTGACTGAGTGCGTGTTGCTCCACCAAAACCTTTGTCTGAAGAATCTCACTGCCCAACGTTAATATATTTGCAAAAGTAGCTAGCATCCATTTGGGGCGATGAAAGAGTTTTAGAAATAGATAGTGCCGAGGGTTGAGTAACATTACGAATAAAATTAATGCCACTGAATTGTGCACTTAAAAATGGTTAAAATGGCAAACTTTAATATAATGTGATGTAGTATAACATAACATACCACAACTTAAAAGTCTACAAAAATGATTTCACAGGAACGACTTTTTTCTCAGTGCATCTTATCAAGGCATTAATAGTGTACATGTGTTTCCGCATCGGTGACGCCAATCTCGGTCACGTGGTCAGTGTGACGTTTGCCAGGCCCTCTGCTGTGAAGTTACTGTCTTTCCTTCTCTTTGCTAATAAATACTTTGGAGGAGATTTTTACAAAACAAACACACACACAAAAAAGTGGTAACTATTATCATTACCAGCACAGCTACTACTGGCTCGCCCATGGCTTCTGACGGCTGGGACTCAGGTGTGTTTTAGCTCATTCCCCGGGGGGCAACTGAGGCTCTGTGAAATGAGGTGACTTGGTCAAGTTCACTGCTAGTGAGCCGCTTGAATGCAAGCTCCATGAGAGCAGGTGTGCCGACTGCTCTGCACACCAGAATGTCCTCCGAGCACCGAGCACAGGGCCGACACGTGCGTTAGACACTCGGTACGTGTTGGTTACAGGTGTAAGACGGAGCCTGAGTGTACGTTTTGTGACTCCTCTAGGTTCCTTCCTCTACACACAGCTCCTGCCTCTGGCCCCTCGTCTGTCATTGATTAGCAGGGCCCATCCCTAAGATTTCAGGAATGTCTAGCTGTTTCTTGGTGCAAAATGAAGTCTCCCCTGGCCCCACCCGTGGCAAAGTCCTTGGCTGCACACAGACAGCAGACATTTGGCTGTCCCAGTGAATTCCTACCACATTGAAAACAATGGGACAGTGGGGTACTTTGCCCTTCATGTGAGCTGAAGTTTTATGATACCGTGTTTATGGGAAAAGGCTGTTACTATCCTTAGCCTGGTGGTGGTTCTCACTTATTCATAGCTCGGCGTTTGTGGGTGGAATGAGAAGTTATAATAGAGTGCAGGTGCCTCTCATTGTTTTCCGCTACTCACGGGATAGTGTTTATTAAAAAGGAAATCACAGTGGTGTGTCTGGAGCTGAAGTCTGAACAAATAACCCAAAAGGAGGAGTCCCAGGAAGGTGGGCAGCAGGCGACAAACAAAGAAAGGCAGAAACAAGTTGGAGCTAATTGGAATCAGGCAGTACTTTGCATGTGAATTATGAACAGGGAGCTTGGCTGCAAAATAATTGTTGTATTCGGCCTTTGTTGGCATACTTCACATACTTCAACGGAAGATCCAGAATTTGAATTTAACACATTTTACCCAGTCCTTCAATGGAATTTGAAAATAAGATTCTGAAAGCATGTGGTTGAAATGAGATCCTTTCAAAGTGTTTCAAACTGCACGCGGATGTGTTGGTGTCTGCCCACACCACCCCCCTGGGTTTTTTATTGCCCCTAAAAGCAGCTGTTCCAGGTCCTCTGAAAAGAAGGGCTGGAGGCTTTAATTCAAAATGAGTTCTCATTCTGATAGGCATTAGGATCCATGCGGCCATGACTACTCTTAAGTTCTGTGCCCAGTTCCTTTAAAGACCACTGTGTGCGGGGTGTGTGTGTTGGGGGAGGGTATGCACCTGCCATAGAAGAAGACAATTCCTGGCATGTGCAATTCCTGATACCCCCAGGAGGCTGTGTTTCCTATCACATGGGCATCCAACAAATCTGTTCCCTCATTCAGCAGATATTTCCTGCACAGTACAAAGATCAATCGAGTGTCACTCTTGCCCATGAGCATTGAGGGTCTTAAGAGGGAGACAGACTCAAGTACAAATAAACAGGATGCCGGGTCAGGTGCCATGGTAGGCAGAGCACAGCAGAGCGCAGAGAGGTCGGTGCCTTCAGCATTGATGGGCGGTTAGGGAAGACTTCACATTCCTTGTATGGCAGGAAGATAAATGGATCTTTCTTCCAATCAGAGAATGGAGGGGAAGGGGTTTCTAGGCAGAGGCGTGACCATGAACCAGCTCAGAGAACCTCAGTACATGTGGCACATTCAAGGGACAACATGTCATCCCTCACAGCTAACGTATCAGGCTCCTGCTGGGAGTGGAGCGCCAGGCGAAACTGGGAAGATAGATAAGCCAGGCAGCTGGTGAGTGACATCCTAGCCTTCACCTGAGACAGTGGGGAGCCATCTCTAGCTTCACAGAAGCAGAGTGACATGATCGCCAACTCTCTTCATCAAACATGGTCATATTTTTGGAAGTGTCTGGTTCTTGAAATACCTCAATTTCTCTCGTCTCCCCAGCTCCTTGCCTCTCTCCTGCCTGCTCAGCGAACTGAAAGAACTATATTCAGCCCTCTCCAGTAATATCGTGAAACAAAAATATCTCATGGGTTTGCAGCTTCTGAGTGTTTTGACTGTTCGCAGCAAAGCCTCTGAGAGTCGCAGGGTGCCATCCCCCACGTGGAGTGCTCTGGCAGCTTTTTGATGAGTAAACCTGGGCCTGACTTTTGCCCCAGAGTGATGTTCTTTTGTGGCTTGTCTGCTCCAAGCATTGAAATACCCAGACTCGCTCCTCATCTCTCGTTGAAACAGAGAAGTCACTGTGACAACCCCCAGGGGAATCAAGGGCACACACAAGTTTGGAGACTGCTCCTGCCTTCTACAACCTTGGAGGGCACGGCTTATCACTCCCACCCCACCCTTCTCCAACGAGGAGGAGAGATTCTTCCTTATGGATCCGACATGAGCTTTAACAATATGGCGCCATCAGCACTTTGTACAGGGAGTAGGTGCCCATTGAATGGGGTATTATAATAATAATCATTAGCATCATCACCTCAGCAGCTATATTTTTCGTCCTCATTTCTACCTTTGTTTCCTTCAGCCAAAGGAGCTTTGGCATTTGATTCAGTATTTCCTACTGAACTGTGAGTGAATGTGCCCCTTTCCTTTATCCTGGTCGTATTGGCATTGACCCTCTTCAAGAGTCTGAATCCTGAGTCAAGGTCAGTGGGCAGCCATCACTACTGAAACTGTTGGACCACGTGATGACACTTATTAGTTTCCTCATATACTTTCCTCTGGAGGGCCCACGGTGCCCCACAGGCGGTCTTGGGCCCACTGGGAACATTGTGGCTAATTCTGAAAACTGGAATCCACCTTCCAGTCTGACAAGACACTGGGGAGCCAAGGGGGAAGGAGAGTGCGGAGCTTAGATTGGGGATTCCAAAGCAGTGATGCAGCTCCCTCAGCACTGAATTTTTAATTTAATTTAAATAATTCAGATAACCGCATGTGGCTAGCGGCTATCATTGGACAGCACAGCTGAGGCACTGGAAATACAGACATAAAAAGGCCTGTATTTCCTGTCCACAGGGAGCCCCTGGTCATCCCGGGAACCAGCCACGGATGTGGACACTCACTGCATAGGATGATGAGTATTAACACGGAGACATGCAGGAGGTGCTTAGAAGCACACCGAGTAGTATCTAATTTTACCAGAGTAGTCAAGGACAGCTTCGATGAAGACTTTCTAGAACAGCATGCTGGCCTCTCCTTAAAGACCTCCAGTGGGGAGAGAATCATCATTCTTGTGAGCACTATTAGGTGCCAAATACTGGACCTTACAGCTCATCCCACAGATGCCTATGTATTTGACTTTCATCAATGCTATCACCCATTCCACAGACGGGAAGTCGGAGATTCAAATGTGTGGCTATCTGCACCAAGTCATACAGCTTCAGTCCTAGTAAAATCTAGGTTGGCCTGAGCCCCGGCCCACACCAGGCAGCCTGTTTCTTGATTTATCCTCAATACTCTCCTTCCCCTTTGTTGTTGTTTGATATTCTGGTGATTGGTAGCCACTGGGACGCCTCCATGCAGGCACACTTTCGTTGAAGCCAGATCTCACGTAACTGGTGTACCATTCGGCAAAGAACGCGGTGACGGCAAGCCCGCACACTAATAAATACCCTGGTATTTACACAGTGTCATACCGCAGTGTGATTGATGCATGTGTTGTTGACGCGGGTGTCACATGCTCGTGGTCCTGGTCTCAGTATGACTGTGAGGACGGGCCGAGTCATTTCACAGTTTGGGTGAGTGTTCCAAGCTTCTCAGAAGACCAACGCAATAGAAATTCAAGGTATGAAATTCAAGGTTTGGTCTCAGAGTCATTCTATTTAACATCCTCTACGCTGTGTTATCTCAACATGTAAGATGAGAACATCACTCACCATCTGCTTCCCTCCGATTGAGTTTTCCGGTGGGGGGGGGGCGGGGAGCCGTGTGAGGGGAGGTTAATGGGTTGGTTTGAAGAAGACTTCTTTTGAAAAGCTATGTGACCGAGCACATTGCTTTTCCTAGCCAGTTCTGTCCTGTTCATTGAAAGGGAATCCTATTCACTGGCTCATAAACCCCTGGCATCTCTTCTTAGTTTCAGGTTAGCTCTTCCAAGAAACACCCACATTTACCCAGCAGTTAGCAATTCCTCACGAGGTGGCACTTGACAGGGATCTGATGTCCCCCCTTTGGCAGTCAACCTCTTTGATTCGTTCCAAATCCTATTTAGATCTCTAGCTATTTTGGAGGTTTGACAGGCCTGGATTAAACCAATGAGCTAGATCTACTTGTGGGATATTATACCTGGAAGGGACTCACAGAGATCACGGTATCACCTAAAGTTATCCGTTCCACTTGTGTCCTCACTGGGAAACACGAAGGTGGTGCCAACCCATCTCATTTTTTTAACTTTAAAAAAAAATTATTGATTGATTTTGTAGAAAGAGAGGAAGGAAGAGAGAGAGAGAAACGTCAGTTTGTTTTTCCACTTTTTTGTGCATTCTCATTGGTTGATTCTTGTATGTGCCCTAACCAAGGATTGAACCCGCAACCTTGGTATGTTGGGACGACATTCTAATGAACTGAGCTACCCGGGCAGGGCCATATCATTTTCTTTTAATGAGCTATGAAGGCCCAGAAAAGGGCATTGCCCTGCTGCTGGGGATAGTCGATTCTCTCCACAAGGCTCTGCGCGCATCACTTGGCACAGATCATTTAATCCTCATAAGTCTATGAATAGTGTGTTTTATTATCTTCATTTCGAGGATGAGGAGACCAAAGCTCAGAGAATTTTAGCAGAGAGCCCTAGTTCACACAGCCAGCACGTGATGGAACCGGGGGTCGCACGGTCAGCCTGACTCAGGAGACCGTTCCAACCGGGAGAAGAGGTGTTCTCATCTCGTGTGCGGTGAGCTGGTGGCAGAGGTGGGGTCCAGGCTGAGGCTCCCGCTTCGTACATCTCTGGCCCCATGCGAGGAGGGGAGGAGACAGGTCTTTGGAACTGGGTGGGTATAAAAAAGCATCTGTGCAGCTCTACCTTTCCTGCTGTTGATTAAAACAGAGGCTCTGGGTTGCAGCCACAAGGCAACAATGAGAAGCCTTGTGGCCCAAGCCTTTTCAGGCCTCGTTGCATGTCCTCAGGGTCAGTGTCGGTGCAGCACAGGCAGGGCAGTGCCCACTAGGAGGTCAATTCATGCTTTCTTAGCCGATGCTCCTGGTGCTTTAAGTCTGCCGGGCGCCTGGGATCCGGAGCCCCTACGGCCTGGGACAATGCTTTTCTCACTGGAGAGTCCCCCTCGCTAGGCTTCTGGCTGGTGAGGTCTCTGAGGGCTCTCTCCTCCTCCCGGACAGGGTGTTCACAACATTCTTCCCTCGTCATCTCTAGAGGCCGCAGACGGGGTGGGAGGAATGTCCAAAGAGGATATTCCCCAGCTCGAGAGGCTTAAGGCCATACCCATTCATTCATTCATTGATTGGTTCATTGATGGATTGATTGATTACGTTCTCATTCTTTGGATGTTATGCAGAGCAAAGTGCTAGAATAAAATATTAAATACATCAAAAACAAAAAGTTCCCTGACTTCAGGGAGCTTGCATGACCGAGGGAAAAGAAGACAACAAATAAGTAAGATGGTAAATATGCAAGACGAATAGAGACTGTAGTGAGTGTAATAAAAAAATTAAACTGAGCCTGTGGTGGCCAATGGAGGGGTGAAAGAAAGTCAGGAACAGCGTCTTTAAGGTGGTGATTGAGCAATTGGAAGGGATGAATGAGAATGAATATTTCAGGCAAGGTAAATAGAAATGCAAAGGTCCTGAGGCAGAAAGGAGCTTGGACTCTATGTGGGCTGAGCAAAGAATGGGCCCGTGAAGCTGAAGTACTGTAGCGTGGGGCTGGGGATAGTGGTGGATACCAGCTAGGATTTGTTCTGAAGAAATGAAGGAAGCCACTAAAGGGTTTTAGGCAGCAGAATGACAGACTGATGACATTTTTCAGAAGATCTGTTTGACTGCCTTAGGGACCGTGGATTCCGAGAGCAAGAACAGAGTCGCACAGATGACTTAGAGCATGGCCTCAGGGCCAAGCTGGGGACTGGACAGGCAAAATAGCTACCCACACTCCTCTGTCACTCCCTCTCCTTCTGGAGGATTCTTTTGCAGCTGTAACCTTCTGAAAACAGAACACCCTAAGTTACCAGGTAGCATTTTAGAGCCAAACAAATGCTATCATTTCTGAGAGGTAAATCAAAACAGGGAAACTATGACACATTCACCACAACTGAAGTGTTTGTCAGATGTGTTGGGACCCTTGGCCCGTTCCAAAGCCTACATGTCTGGGACTTCTTCAGTGTTTGCCCGTAACTGGGCATTCGCCTCTAAACAGAGCTGTTTTGGAAAATTTTCATCTCGCTTTTAAAAATTTGGGAGGACAGGCAAGGGGGGCTGGGTTTCAGGTCTCAGAAATGTGCACCCCATCTTGCTACCTACCCAAGGTATTCCATCCATGTCACTCCACCCTCCCACCCCTGCAGCACCCAGGACAGTTGTCACCAGGAAGGAGACCACATCCATTTGCGGAACTGCTTTTATTTTATGATCTGATGTTACCAAGGTAAATTGACATAGCCCTCTGAGGAGCAATGAATTAAACCCTGCTGCATTTGTGTGTTTCCTACTTAGAACATGTTTATCTCTTACATTTAATTCAAAAGCCATTACTTAGTCATTTATAAAGACATACATATTATCTTCTAAATAAAAATAATGATGACAATGACAGTTATGCTGGTGGTCATGCTGATGGCGATCTTGATGATGGGAAGGAGAACAATGGTGGTGGTGATGATGGTGATGACGATATGGTGGTGGTAGTGGTGATGATGCTGGTATCAGTGGGGAGCACGTGTTGAACACTCAGTTTGCTCCATGCAATGTTCATGGCTCTTTAGAAGTGATGACTTTGAATCCTCACCATACCCCATACACCGAGCACCATTACTGCCTCCTGGGGTATGTAAACCGAAGCAGAGGATGAGAGCTCAAGCAGTGTTTCCAAAGCCTGCTGTCTTAACCATCACCGGGCACTGGTGAACTCTTTCCCTTTTTCTTTTGGAAAGAAATGGATGGGCTGGCATATTGCGTGGTAGAGACAAATCACCATCTTCCTTTACTTTACTATCCCCGCTCTGATCTCCTTATTTCACCTTCCCTCTGCCCTTCCTCTTCACACCCTCCTTATGCCACCTTACGCCCTCTTGTTTTCTCTCTCTCACTGCTGCCTTTGCCTTCAAGGTCCATGAGCTTCCTGAGGAATCCTTCTTGCCCCCTCTTCATTTTCCTTCTTTTCTTTGAGCACTGATTTTTCCACAGCCTCCAGCTGCCTGCTCTAGGGCTACCCTTTCCTGCAAGTTAGGAGAGAGGTAGAGCTCACCTCTCCAATCCTGGAGCAATGCTTCCAACATTTGTATTCCACACACTCCAGAGATTCTAAATACTCTCCTAGGCGGGAAGGAAAAGTCATCCAAACTGCTTGGTAATTGAATTCAAGAGTGATGGACCAAAAATTATTAATGCATTTCCTTCTCGCTATCAGCTAGAGGACTCCATCTTTACTCCACCTCTGAGATGCAAGCTCCATTAACTTCCAGGTTTCTTTCTTTCCCGTCTTTCTTTCCCATCCCCTGTTTTGTTGTTGTTGTACATTTCCCAAGTTATGATCGTAATCATACTATGTATGCAATTTTCAAGCATTTTTGACATTATTATAGTATTACAAAGGCTTCATATAATGTAACTTAGGCATATAAGATACAGTCATTTATAAGATGTGCTAGTATTTTATGATCCACTCAAAAAGGAAAAAACATTGTCAACTAAATAATGATCCAAGGCTTTCTTCTCTCTTAGAACTTATTTTATATCTATTTTAAAAGAATCTTTTGAGTTATTTAGATACAATTTATCGTGTATCAGGTGGTCATTTCCATGCCTTTTGCAATAGTAAATTTGAGGTATTGTACTGAATCATTGCATAATCTTTTGAAGAAAATGTATATGTCGATTAAACCCAACATGGGTAACTCCAACAATGAACTTACTACCACCTAAATGTTCAATATTTTAGCTCTGACCAAGTTTTCAGGGAAAAATGCGTTTTGAAATAGATGGCAGATGGTCCCTCACATGTGATGGCTGGATGCTAGCTGGGGATGTGCGTGCCAGACAACTGTTGTCTTAGTCACCAGTCATGTAGATTTCGACAGGCTTCTACTGATCTCTACCTACTGTGTGCACGGGACTGTACAGTTTAGCAAATGATGTCACAGTGAGTGGGGACAGGCCTGGGCTGGTGGAGAGGGCCTGGGAGTGACAGGCCTTGAGGAGGAGGTTCATTCTTGCACACCACAGCAAAGAGAGAGGGGGGAGATTTTATATCCACCAGCCAGCTGTACTGTGTGTGAGCTCCTTCTGAAGAGGGATCGCTCTTCGCTGCAGCAAGGGCCTCTGACTGAAAGCTGGAAGACACTGCAGTGGGCCTTTAAGAGGTTGGTGGGCATGGCATTGGGAGCCCTGGGACCTAGGGAGGCAGAGAAGGGAAGTGATAGTTACTGGGTGCTGATGCTGTGCCAGGCATACCCATGCTTTCTGCAGAGACATAAATGTTGTCTTCTAAATAAAAGCAATGGCGATGATGATGATGGTGGTGGTGATGGATAACGTATTGAGCACTCCCTGCACCATGCAATGTACATGGTTCTTTACATGCAACAGCACCCCATGTCCTCACACCCGCCCTGTAAGGACAAGGCCATTGCCATCCCCACATTACACGCAAATCGTGTAACTGCACAGCACTCACAGTGGGGGGATGTTACTGCCCCCTCTCCTGGATGAGGGAGGCGGGGGTTAGAGTGAGAGCATGCGCACAGGCAGAGACTAGGGGGCCAGCCAGGCCCTGGCTCCTTCCGTAACCCCGAGGAGACTGTCGCTCTCCCATCTCCTCACTGGGGCTCAAGGGCAAAGGTTGAGAAATCTGTGGCTTTTCTCCTGCCAGGAGCCCTCAGGAAGCTGGTGAGTGAAGTTCTTACCCGTTTGAAGACTGTATAAGGTTACAGATGAGAATGCAGACCCTGAAGTCTGGCTGCCAGCCTTGTAACCTGGAGGAAATTATTTCTCCTTTCTGAGCCTCCGTGTCCTCATCTCCAATTGGGAATTAAAAACAGCAACTGCCACAAAGAGTTGTGGTGAGGATTAAATGAGATACTACATATATACGGCTCAGAGGAAAGCCGTTTGGTAGGATTTCACTCAATGTTATTGTTATTGATTGAAATAACAATATTTCAATCAATATTGGTTGCCATTGTTATCATTTTAGCTGCTCTTAGCCAAGGGGTTTATGAGGCGGAGAGCCTGATGAGCTGTTGGGAAGTGAGCAATCTGAAACCTCCATCAGAGTCCATCACTGTCTCCAGGGTCAACCCCTGACCTTGAACATAATGACCAATGTCTGCCAGTCCCAAACATCACCAAAGGATATTTACAGCTGTAGGTGCCATGTGCTGTCTTCAGGGTTCAGCCAATGCCCCTTAACAAAAATGAAGTCATACTCAGAGCCTGTGACCCCACAAGTAAGCCCGATCCCCGTTATGCAGCTGGTCAGAGGGGCCCAGGGTCAGCCTGGGCAGGAGCAGCTGGAGGAACATAAAACCAGCTCGCAGGCAGTGCATGTGGCAGTGATTATAGCCAAGGAGAAGCTAAATTCTAGAGGCTTGTGCTGTCTCCAGGGAATACACTAATTGAGAAATAACATCCATAAAAAAATAATTCAATACTAGTATGTAAAACTAAAAACAATAACCAAGTGTGACTGGCTCTCTAAAATTAAGCAAAGTAAGATGAAGTGTCTTTTGCCAGCCAGCGTTCCCAGCGAAGGAAAGTAATTCTCATTTTTCCCACCTTGGAGGGGCAGGTGCCACCTTTGGCTGCAGGAATTCTCACCCCTCAGCAGCAGCTTTCAGCACCTTGCTCTCAATGTCTCTTTGGGCATTGGCTGTGAGGAAAGAGACTCAGTTAAGTCTGCTTTCAGGGGCACAAGGAAGTCTTGCTTTGGAGCATACGGCCCTGCAGCAGGTGACACACTGGTAAATGTTTAACAACTGCCTCTACAGAAAAAGTTATGTGTGTGTACACACGCATACACACATTATAATTTACTCAAGGATGTGTAGCTCAACATTTACAGGTGATGACATGCATAATACGCTTGCTTGTAAACAATCACCACTGTCTAATTATGGAACATTCTTTTATTTCCTCCAAAAGAAACCCCGTACCCATTACACACCCATTTCCCATTTCCCCTCCTCCAGCTCCTGGCCGCCCTCATCTACTCTGTGTCTCTATGGATTTGCCTGTTTTGAATAGAATATTTCAAATTATGTAGTAATTTATGTCTGATTTATTTCACTGCATAATGGTTTTAAGTATCATCCCTGCTTTAGCATTGGTCAGTACTTCATTCCTTTTCATGGCTGAATAATATTCCATTGTATGGATATGCCACACTTGGTTTGTCTACTCAACAGTTGATAGACATTGAGTTGTTTCCATGTTTTGGCCATTAAGAGTTATGCTGCTGTAATCATTCCTGTGCACGTTTTTGTTTGTTTGTTTATTTGAACACCTATTTTCTATTCTCTTCAGTATATGCTTTAGAGTGGAATTTCTGGATCCTATGGTGATTCTGTATTTAACTTTTAGAGGATCCACCAAATAATTTTTCACAGAGTCCACATCATTGTACATTCCCATTCACAATGTAAGGGTTCCAATTTCTCCACATCCTTACCAACATTTGCATTTCTGTTTTTTTGCCTGTGTCTTGTTCGTTTTTGTTACAGCCATCCTGGTAGATGTGGAGTCGTATCTCATTGTGGTTTTGAGTAGCATTTCCCTGATGACTAGTGATGTCGAGCATCTTTTTATGTGCTTATTGGCCATTTGCATATCTCCTTTGGAGAGATGTCTGTTCACTCCTTTGTCCACTTTTAAATTGCATTTTTTTGCTTTTTGTTGTTGAGTTTAATATTTTGGATACTATAACCTCATCAAATTTATAACTTGCAAGTATTTCCCCCATTCTGTGGGTTATTTTTTTATTCTCTTGATAACATCCTTTGATAAACAATAATTTTAAATCTTGATAAAGTCCAATTTATTTTTTTAATTTTGCTGCTAGTGCTTTTGGCCTCCTATCTAAGAATGGAAGCATATTATATGGTCATATTCAGGAGTGATGAACCCTATCCCACCTGCAGGCAGGGTCACTACAAATTTATGCTACCGAGGGCATGACTAAGGATGTAGTGAAGAATCGGGGCCATTAATACAATTTTACCCCATCATGATCAGTTTAGATGGACTCTGATTCATCTTTCAAGGGTTTTGCCACCCACACAAAAATCACAGTTCTGTCATCACGGGTGGAAAAAGGGTAACTTTGGGGCAGGCAATGAACAGAGCTTATAACTCCAGTGTGTTAGCGTATCCCACCTATCTAAGATCAGAGCTGGCCAAAGCGTGTGGGATGACTGAGGACGTGTTTGGTACCTCTTCCAGAGGAGTAAAGAGTGATCAGGGAAGGAGACTCCCAGGACGGCCAGATAAGTCACCTGGATACCCAAGGGAGAGCTACACTTGTCCACAGCTCTGTTCTCTGCTCCCCTGGGACAGCTGAGGTTTAGTAGTGATACCCCACACTTAGAAGGGTGGAGGGCTGCGCAGAGAAAGGAGGAAAGGCACAGATCCAAACCTTTGTTGATAACCGTGATTCTGCAACAGGGATCTCTTTGTTCTGTTGAAAGCTGAAGTGAGTCCAATAAGACCTGTAAGATGCAGGATGCCCTTCCCACTTCTGGTGCAAACACACGGTTCCTTTCACTACTCAAAGCTGTGGTGCCACCATGCAGACTGCCGGGCTGCTCTGGACTCAGGAGTACAAACTGAGCGTTGGCTTCCCTCAGTTTTTATCCAGTTTTGCCTTCCAGAATACCAGACATGACTCCATTTTTAAAATGGAATTTAGCAGGTCATTAGCCCATAACGATGAAATGATTTGGGTTATTAGCATAAACCCAGCTGTAGTACACAAGAGGTAACCTTTACTGTTTAAACAGTATGCAGTGCATTCACATAGCGCACAGCAAAATTGTGTTTTTTCAGACTATTCAGCCGTTATGGAAATGACTTATGATTTCATTCTGAAGTGTTACAAATGGACTTCGTTGTTTCAGTGGGGTAAACATTGCCTAGAATACAGTAGTCCCTCAGTACCCATCGGGATTGGTTCCAGGATCCCCCATGGCTACTAAAATCCATGGATGTGCGAGTCCCTGACATAAAATGTCGTAGTATTCCCACATAACCTATATTTATGTATAGGCTTCATTCGCTGGGATTCAACGTAGTGCTCAGCAGCATTTGGCAAATTCGAATTTTGCTTTTTGAAACTCCCTAGGATATTTTTTTCTGAATATTTTTGACCCATGGTTGGCTGAATTCATGAATGTGAACCCCATGGATATGGAGGATGGACTGTAAGTCCTAAGAGGACCCAGGTCAAGAGCAGTGAAAGGGTTTGATGTGGAAGAGGGGCTACCGTAGGCAGGGCTGAGCACGGGGTGCCCGGCAGATGGTGACATTCTCAACACCCCAGGCTTTTGTGTTACAATGACCTGGATTCCAATGCCCCCATCTGTGTCCCCGAGGGCAGGACACAAACTTTGGAGCATTAGTTTCCCCACTGAAGAAAACGAGTAAATACTAGCTACCTTTTTGGGTTGTTGTGAGTTTCAGTGGGGCGAGCTGTTCATGCAGCCAGCACAACGCCTGACTCCGAGAGAGCCCTCGGTAAGCAAAGCTGCCGCCGGCGTCACCGCCACTGTTGTGTTGGCATCGTTTCTCCTGATACTGCTTGCACTAGTGTGGTGATGCTCCAGGCAGGGAAGATCACAACCCTGTCTGGTGAGCCCAGGTAGGACCCTTATGTTGTGGAAGGCACAGGCACAGGGCACAGAACCCTCAGCTGTGGCTGCTGGTGGCTGTCTGACTGAGGTTGGGTTGGTGAAAAAGAAATGACTTTCTTTTTTTATGTTAGCCCTGGGCCTGGTATATTGTAGATGGCCATGGTCGATCAATTCACGTCATCATCGTCGTGTAAACATTTTGAGAAATCTGCAAAAATGGGAGCTGGAGTTTCCGGCTGGTCTTGGAGCTGGCAGTTTCTCTCGTCAACCCATGCTGCATGTTGGTGGTCAGTTGGGCCCCCCTTTGAAGAATGGTGCTGGTGGTGGAGGTGATGGCGTTGATATAAGATCAGTAGTAACTGTCTGAATCTACTGAGTGCTAAAAAGGTACCAGGCGTTGTGCTAAGTATTTTCAGGCATTTTGTCTCTTACGCGTCACAGACACTACTCTCTTTCTACATATAAGAAAACTGAGGCACAAATATTTGAAATAACATTTTCAAGTAGAAATCTTGAGCTCAGCAGTCTGACCCCAGAAAGCCGGCTCTTTCCTCCTGTGTCTGCCTGGCTGTTCTGTGCCTGAAGTAGAGTGGAGTAAAGCCCTTGAGTGCTGAGGGTGAGCCACCGACTGCAACGGAGCTTTCATCAGCGCTGGTCTCAATGAGTGAGTGCTTACAAGATCCTCTACCTGGGCATGAGGACACCGCCGAGTCTTCCTGAATCTAACAAAGAATTCCGAGTAAAATTGGTCACACAGATTTCTAGGAAAATACTGTCTGAGAGCAGCAAGCCCCACTACCAATTCAACACTGATTTCTAAAATTGGTTCTTGAATTTTTATTCTTTTATACAGCCTACACTGGGCGAGGCTCTGGGGCATTTGGTCTAGTGGGCAAGTCCCTTATATTTCTAAATCTCCATTTTCTCACCTGTAAAGTGAGGACAAGAATGACATCCACCTGACATATCTGAGGATGGAACAAGACATTTTATGTAAAGCATCTAGTAGAGTGACTGGCATATAGTAAGTGCCCAATAAATGCTGGCTATCATCATCATCATCACCATTGTCACATGGATGCAAAAATATGAAGTTCAAATAAGTAAATAAAGATAATTCATGAAAAAGACAATTGGATGATGTCTAAGATAGGGCAGAGAACCTTCTATGAATGTTTATAGCGTAAGGATGCAGGGCCCCCCAGGAATTTCTGTCAATGCCTGCTCAAAGAGGATCTAGTACCTACTTTAGGCTGGTGGTGAAAGCGGCTCTGAATGTTTATTTAGATATCACACTGAGAATTGCTCCTCACCTTCCTTCCAGAACTTTCTCCCTGTAATCAGGATTGCTTAACTGCTATCACAAACAAGTCCCAGAACTGGTTTTGATTTCTTGTTCAAGTGACAGTCAGTGAAGACAGTCGTCAGCTGGCTTCCCACGCTGTAGCTCAGGGACCCAGGCTTTGACCTCTGGGCTTGACCATCTCCTAGAGCCTCTGAGTCCTCTGCCGGATCCTCAGAATCCGGACATCAGATGAAAGAAGGCTCCTAGGAGGGTTTCGTGGACTAAGCCTAGAAGCAGTGAGATCACTTCCACTCCTTTCTCTCAGCCAGAACTCAGTCACATGGTCATATGCACTGCAAGGGAGTCTGGGAAATGCAGTCTGGTGGTGCCTTCAGGAGGCGAGAGACATGTTTTCTCAGCATTGGGCCTTCCCTGCCTTGCTCTCTCGTGTCTGTCGCCTAGTAGATTGCTTTTAAATAGCAGGCTTTTGTGATACCAGCTTTATTTTGCATTTTGAAAAAATTATTGTCCCTATTCATCATTTGTATATCTGCTTATCTGTTTACATATGTTAAGATCATTAAAATGTATTAGAAAGAGCCCCTGAAGTAGGAGCCAGAACTGAGATTCGGTTCCCGGCTCAGCCATTCTGCCGTTTGGTGCTGGGTGAGCTTGGGCTGCTCAGTAAATATCTTTGTCTCAAGTTTCTATATTAGTGGAATTGGTGAAGTTGTACCTGCCTTGCCTACCGTAGTGGGTGGGGATGAAGAAATCTGAAACACCTTGTAAAGAATGCCTGTAAAAGAAAGAGTGTCTCAAGACAGCCACCGCCTACCTGAAAAAGAAGACAAAATTACAAGAATGTATTGTATAACATTACTCAAGGCATGCATTTTTGTTTTTTAAATGTCAAAGTGGAAAAGGTAAATAAAAATCAGGTATAAAAAGGCAGCCCTGAGAGCCACAAGCTGGTATTCATTTCCCGAAATCCCTCAAGTGGATTGACCCCCAAGATGCTCATTGGTAGAGGTATTCTCCAGGCAGCGTGGAGAACAGGCAAAAGTGCCAAACAGGGAAACTGAGGCACCATTCCACTTCAGCTCTGCTGCTTTTCCAACTGGGGGACCTTAGTCAAGTCAATATTCTTGAACTTCTGTGTGCTCATCTGAAAAATGGGAGGAAATGTTTAGCTTTATGAAACTATGATGTGGAACAAATAATTCCACAGAAAAATCACTGAAACTTCAAGGAATCTTAATCCTTGAAGTCCAAACTTTATACCTTTTTTTCCTGAGGAAGCGGAAGCTTGGAGAGATGGGTTGCTTGCCCATGTTCCTGAGGGGCAGGTGGGTGGAGCCGGACCTGGAACCCAGACATCCAGAAGCCAAGGCGGGTGTTCTGCGAAACCCACCGTGTTATGTCCATGATGTCAGCAAAGCCACTTTGCAGAAGTTCAGACACCAAACACAAGGCCATTGTCACTGTTTGTAGTCCAAACCGCGGTTCTGCTCTCTGCTGGTGGCGTCTGGGTCAAGAAGAGTGAAAGGCTCATTCGGATTGACACTGCTTTTCAAAGGGAAAAAAACCTTGCCTTTCTCTAGCTAGAAGTCAAGTGTCAAAAAAACTAATAACAGAATAAGAGAGACCTAAGGATATCATCGACAAAGGAAGAACACTGGTCAGATGAAGGAACAAAAGATACACCAGCATTAATATGCCTCTTTCTGTTACGTATCCATGCCCAGGAGTGATTGCGCAGCTCACGCTTGTGCCCTAGGCAGAGAGCACCTTATGGTTCGCGAGCTTAGCCATATATAATATATTTCCCCCCCGAGGGAGGTTTTTTCTGGTTTGTTTTTTAAAAAGAGATTTACAGTGATATTTTTTCCCCTATAGGTTTTTCTTGACACATATATATTTTTAATTTCTCACCGTCTCAGGGGTAAATAAATATATTAAAATAAGCTATAGGATGTAGCAGAGTATAACAATGATAAATGATGTTGTGTGTAATTTTTCTACTATTAACATAAAGTAATATAAACTGAAGGACACGAGCCTATTGAGAGACTTAGAAGCTAATGTTCCATATCAGATGCGGCCAATGTCAGGACTGAATACAGATTAGGCAGTGTCCTTTCCTCCCCGGGGGAATTCAAGTTTGAGACACCGCTCGCTGCCAGTGGTTTTTACGGCGTTTTGTTGGGGCCGGCGGTGTCTTTCTTGGTCTATTAATTCAGGAGCCGTAAATGACAATGTGAGCAAAATGCCTTTCCGGCGGGATGCATTTCATTTATGCGTGCTCCGGCCGCCCATGCCGCGCCGATCCGTTTTGTCACAATAAGTGTTTTTAAATTGTGTAGATTGCCTCCACTTCGTTGTGGTCCCTGGCATTTGTGTCTTCTTCAAGGCTATTATGTGAAGTTAGAAAATACTTGAAAACTCTGTGTTTCTAAAGAACAACGGAGGCACAGCAGAGAAGTTCACCTGGAGCTTTCGTCTCCTCTCTCCTGTTCGTTTTCAGAGGAGAGCTCATGGCCAGGATGCACTCTACAAGGGAGAATGAAAGCCCCCAGGGCAGACATTTTCGAAAATCTTTTTTTTTTTTTAATTTCATAGTGTCCATCTGGGTTTATAAACACACATTTAAGCAAATGTGACTGCTGAGTTTTTAAGAACTCATTAACATTTAAGATTTTCTTTTAAAAGTGATTTCTCTCACCGGTGATACAGTCTGAGAGCTGGAGGTGTTTTATTTCCAATAATCTCTTTGTAACGTCTCCTGTTAGAGCTCAGAAGTAAATCCTGTCCAAATCCTTCCTTATGTAGATGAGGAAAGCAAAGCCCAGAGAGGTGATGGAACTTGTTCAAGGTCACCCAGCTCCCTGGGGCCCAACTGAATTCTGAACCCCACTTTCTCTGGTACTTACTAGCTGTCCTTTCTGCTACCCTGTTCTTCCTCTTTGCTTTTTGTCTCCCCAAAACACGTTCTAAAGGAAACATGGCAAAAAAAAAATAAAGGGGAAAGTGGGTGAATCATGGAGAGGACAAATCTAATTAGACACCTTTGGTTATGTTGACAGAAGCTCTCTCGCAGTGACACCCAACATTTAAAAAAAAAGAAAGAAAGAAAATACATGTTTGTCACAGTTCCAATTACGTACGTAACTTTTGAACAATTTCTGTGTGTATGAATACTTTTTTTTAAATAAATCCTGGCTCTCGGGCATAAGTAGGGACCTTTCTCATGTCTGGAACTCCAGGATTCGGGTTTGGATTAACTCTTTTTTCTCTCCTGCCCCGTTAAAATGGGCAGAAGGGAGATAGCACGTGGGTTCCACCACACACATTGTTATCCTTCAGGTTGGCTCTAAGATGATACATTTGTCACGGTTCATAAATTTTATCTTTGCACTAAAAACAGGGTTAGAATATCTTCAATGCAATTATAAAAATGTATTAAAACTGAGAAGGAGAGAAAATATGGTGGTAGATGCGATTTTAATGATTGTGTAAATGTTCACTGTTCCGTGGCAAAAAAAAAAAAAAAAAAAATTCAGGCTTTCCAGCCACAGTAGTTCAGAGAGGAGTGCCAGGAAAGGGCCGGGCCTCCATAAGCGCATGCCGCGTGCGTTCAGCACAAAGGCAAATATGTTGCTCTGAGATTGGAAACGGGTGACCAGATGGAGTTATGTGATGTGTGCAGGTTATGATTCTGCAAGAACCTCTAGATACTGGCATGTGAAAATCACCCCCAAAAGGGTATTCCTCTAAGCTTCTATTTGGAGACGGGGGAACAGGGTAAGCAGGTGAGATCAGAATTAGCTTGTGACATGCATTGCCCTGCAGAGACTGTCCTCGCTGTTAGGGTTTGTCATTTGCTTCCTTTGCTAAATACTTTACAGCATCAACCGACAGCAAGGGGGGAAGCTAGCCACAGCAAAGATTCAACCACAGACGTTTTTAAGGGGGCTCCTGTGGGAGCTGGCGTAATTCTGGGTCACTTTTCAGAATGAGAGAATTGTTCAAAGATCCAAACACTTAGTTGGCTCACAGTGTGTCTGGTCTTTATCAGGCTCGTTGCAACCTTAGCAAACTTCTCTGGAGATAACATTTCCTCCCCTGCAATCACTTGACTGATTTTTAGTCAACAAATAGTCCAGTAATTTAGAACAGAGATTTTCAACCGGTGTGCCGCAAGAATTTCTAAAAAATGTTGTACCTGTCTATTTAGTCAGGGACACTGACCTCTTTTCCCTTAAGTGGTCAGATACAAAAATGACCACAGCCAATGCAACAATTGATGTCTGGTGTGAATGAATCAAAATTATACCTATTTTTTTGTCAGATCAGAAAAAAATATATTTTTTGTGCAGAGTTTTAGTAATTAGTTTATGTGTGCCAGGAGGTAAAAAAGTTGAAAAACTGCTGTTCGTAGAGAGATGCTCCCTGTAGAAAACTCTAAGCACCGAGCTCTCTTACGGAAGTTCTACAAAATACGAAAACCTCAAGGATGAACGTTACCCCATGTGATAGTTTATTTCTTCCATGCTGCCGTTTTCTGAGCAAGCTACGTATGTAATTCTCTCTTTCTTATTTTTTAAAAACAGCATTTTTACTTCCTGTGAGGATATTTATGCCCCTAGTATTTGAGGGCAGTTAATAAATTGATGAGGAATCTGGTCCCTGTCAGGGGAATCCTTGAACTCTCACCCCCTACTAACTGTCTCCCCTCGCTTTGTTCGGAAGAAGGTACCGGCAGAGTTTTCGAGTTGGTGGTGAGTCTCGGAGACCAGCCCCCCATGAGTATGTGCACACCCTTTACATCCCTGCTCTGTGGTGTCTCCGCAGATCAATTACACCTCACTTTCAGGCAAAGGGACATTTTAATTTTCGCTTAAAAGATTAAAGCTGTGTAGAATGTACAATCTAAACAGGGTTTTGCTATTTTATAAGTTTTTGAAGTCAGATTTCCCTGATCTGAAATGCACACTGGTTTTGTGATCTGGGGTAAATCACTTAACCTCTGTCAACCTTTTATCAGCAAAATGTGATAAAAATAGTACCTGGCTTGCAGGTTAAATGAGAATTTAATGAGATAATGCGTGTACATGGCCTATCACTGAGTTTGGCACAGAGTAATTGCTTCTGCTGCCATGGCCTCTTCTTACTATTATTGCTATTAGGTTGTTGTCATTGTGAAAATGACGAAGGGTATGTGTGCGAGTGATTTTCAGTCTTAGAGCGGACATGCCTTTTAAATATACAGATATGTTAAACACAGAGAGCAACACTTGGTGATTTGGGGTGGTTTCTTTGGCTATTTACTGAATACATACAACACATTCTTATACAGACTCTGTATAAGACATTTAATGTCTGTTTAATTTTCCAAGCAATGCTGGGGAACATGGAAAGGGACATGATCATGAATAGAAATGAAGAATAAGTTGAGCAAGGTGAGTGCTGAGAAAACTAGTCTATTTAAACAAATTGGAAGTTACTGATTTGTGGAAGGCTTTAGAAGTCCACTATATTAATCTGGAATTTTCTGTGCCACTACAGTCTAAGTTAGTTAAGGGTGGAGACCAGACATTTTCCCCTGGACCCAGTTCATAACTTTGTTCTTAGCATGTACTTAATAAACCTTTGTGAAGGCGGTGAGTGACTGAATCCATGAAGGAACGATTGAAGAAATGAAGGAGTGACAAAAAAGATGAGTTGAATTTCATCACCGTGCCTGCCGTGGAATTCCTGGTGCTTGGCACTGGGGCTGACAGTTAGTAGCTGCTTCATAAAACATATATTAGAATCAATCACCATTTATTATCAATTAC
This sequence comes from Micronycteris hirsuta, assembly GCA_004026765.1. Classification (NCBI taxonomy): domain Eukaryota; kingdom Metazoa; phylum Chordata; class Mammalia; order Chiroptera; family Phyllostomidae; genus Micronycteris; species Micronycteris hirsuta. The sequence continues at coordinate 73,879 of PVJI01000004.1, forward strand.
ATAAAAATTTATTTTAGAGGATCCAATAATCCTAATTTAGTCCACTCATAGGACATGTGGACACTTAGCATAAACCACACAGGCTCCTCCTAAAATAGAAACACGTGGCTATGCGGAAGTCAGGTTTCCCCTCTCTGGCCCCGACCTCGCTCACATCTGCTATTTAGTGGTTTGCTGTGCATTTCTTTTGGCCAAAGAATCTATTGTCAAATTGATCCCTTCTCTCAAGTGTAGAATTTCTTTGTCAGGCTCATGCAGAATTCTGTTTTCTATGGAGATTTTGCATTTGTTCAGAAAAGCATTATGTGGCTTTAAAGGGTATTCTTGGAAGTAAAATCATAAGGGAATCTGTAGGAAATGGGTGGGACAGGGAAATTTATCAGAATCAAACAAATAAGGGTTGGAACTCAAAAAGTGAATATTGCCCCATGTTACCTAAATCACCATCAGCAAATTGAGACAGTTGTCTGTGGGTAGGCAGAGGTGGTATTTGGAACAAAGGAGGACTTCCTTCTTTCCAGATCCTTGGCGGTGGGGTGGGGTGGGGGTGGGGTGGGGGTGGGGTGGGGGGCAGGGATAGATAGAACAGCATCATCCTGAGATGGAAACTGTTCTTTCTTATAAGAGACGTCTTTCTCCTTTACTCCGCAACCAGGTGTGACCCTGCAACAGTGGAGGTTGATGGCAGATAGGTCTGGCGGCGCGTGCCCTGCTTCCGCCACTCTTTAATAAGGTCTGGGGCTCCTCTTGAAGAGCCCAGGAACTTGAGTCCCTCCTCTGCGCCTTCCCCCAACCACTCGCCCTCGCTAATAAATTCCGAGGGCTGACATTGCCTGAGCCGGCTGGTCTTTGCCCTCAATTTCATTGAGATGGGCCATTGAAAACTCATTACAAGCTGTTTAGACTCTGACTTTGACTTTTGCTCAGCAGTGAGCAAAATTAACAGCTCTTGGAGGTAGCAAAAAAAGGCACTGAGCCAAAAAAAAAAAAAAAAAAGACGAAAGAATTGAAATGATGAGAAAAGACTTTTAATATTATCACCATTAGTCATGCAAACAAGCGCACATCGGAAGCACATATGTTCTGCACGTGGCTCTCATTTGAAGTCTGGTGTGGACTGTGGTTCCCTGACTGGAGAGAAATTCATACCCAAGCCTTACGCGCAGCTCAAGATTTTTTACATGTCAAGCAATGAGCCTTTGAGTATAGCAGAATTGCTTCATAAATTTAACTATCACTTTTGAATTTCTGTTTTTTTCTAATTTAGTGCTTGATAGTTTTTTATGTGATAATTTTAAAATGCTGTTTATAGCAAAAGTTACCTTGATAGTACAGGTGTGCACAGAAAATTCACAGCCATAAATAAAAAGGGAAGAAATCCTGTTTATACCTCAGGCATTTTGTGATTCTAAGGATGCAACCGTGGCAGAGTTACAGGTTTTAAAAGCAACCCAATTAATATAAATTTCTTCACAAGTAACAGCTCCTGAAAGATTTAAATATCGCTCCCAATACATTTGGATGGTTTCCATCTGTATCTGGGAAGCTCATGCAAAATGTCTCTTTCTCTGGATATTTGCAATACATCTTAAAAATAAAAACGTCATATAAATGAAGTTAAGAATATTGCTATAAAATATCAAAATTTAAGAAGTAGACTGTAAAATTTGTAAGGTGGTCAGAACACTCTTAAGAAAGGGAAACTGTGTAAGAGGGGTCTAATCCGTTCGCCAGCAGCCTGGGCTGTCAAACAGGCAACGCAGGTAACAGCCACCTGGAGGATGTGCAGAGAAAGTGGTGAGCTCCGCGTTGGATTCTAGGTTATTCATCGCTAAGACGTAACCTCTCCTTTTGGTGAACGTGTCAAATATAAGATATAAGTCACTGTCATGCTTTGCCAACCTCCTTTAATTGTTTGCATGGCTGTATCTTTATGAGGTTATCCAGTTTTTCGTTCAATTCCTCTAAAGACAGCCAGGATCTGTGACTACGGAAACGAGTAAGATGTTCTCCCGCCTTGTCAGGTTCCCTGCCTAGCATCCCAGCAACATTTCCCTCATCTTCTGAACACTGTGGAAAGCACCCAATGCCACCTCGTGCCCCCAGGAGACAGGATTGGAAGATCCACTTAAGCCATGAAGTCTTTCAGAGCCAAATGAGTAATTAGTTCAAAGCCATTTGAGGCTGTAGGTGGATGCTAGCCGTCAAAGCAATAGGCACATAATCCCATAAATCTAAACGGCGTGATATATTCATCAGGCATTTCTGTTTTCTCTTGCCTCGAATGCTCCATTTAATTCGCTGGTGTAATAAGCCTTCCAAATTCTCAGTGTTTCTCCATAGCCAAAGCCTTCATCATTTTGCAGTCAGGTCGCCTTGCATGGGAGCCGGTCATCTAGCCACTGGACGTCTCTGCTGAGGGAATTAAGGCACTTGCCTGTTCCGCAGAGTTTCAGTAAAGTGCGATCCTGCTTCAGGAACTTTTGCTGCATAACGAACCACCCCCACATTCAGTGGTTTAAAGTGACGTTTGTGGTGTTCTTGAATAAGTGGTGTCAGCAGGGCTGAGCAGGAACAGCTTGTCTCTGCTCCAGTCTGTGCCGCTGAGGCCAGGGGTCGCCTGGCATTGTTCACTCATGAGTCTGGGGGCAGAGCTTTTTTTTTAAATGATTTTATTTGTTTATTTTCAGAGAGAGGGGAAGAGAGGGAGAAGGAGAGGGAGATAAACGTCAATTTAAGACAGAAACATGGATCAGTTGCTTCTCGTACATGCCCCGACTGGGGACCCACCTGCAACCCAGGCATGTGGACTGACCGGGTATCTAACTGGTGACCTTCTGCTTGGCAGGATGATGCCTAACCAACTGAGCCACACTGGCCAGGGCTGGGGTTCATCTTGACTGTTGGCTGGAACCCCTACGTAGGGTTTCCCTGTGTATTGGTCTTCCTCACAATGTAGCAGCAGAGTACCAAGAGTGATGGTCCTGAGAGAGAGAGTCAAGCAGACTCTGTGTTGCCTCTTAGACTTAGCTACGGAAGTCACGTAGCATTGGTTTTTCTGCATTCCAATTTTCCAGGCAGTCACAAAGACCTGCCCAGTTTTACTGGGAGAGGAAGTAGACTCTCCCTCTTGATGGGGCAATGGGAGGGTTCTAGAAGGGAATGTGGAACTAGAAATATTGTCATGGCCACTTTTGAAAAATACAGTCTGCCACGGATCATAAGCAAAATTTAATATCCTGAAGTGGTGTATTAGAAAAAAGAGGTGTTATTTAGGGGTCAGAAAACCTGTTTTTTGAATCCACCTCTGCCCCTTACTAACAGTTTGAGTGGTCCTCAGCGTGCTTATCTATAAACGGGGGGGACACCGATGCTGACCGCATGAGTCTGTGCTGAGGACTGTGCAAATAAAATACGTTATATGTGCAAGTGTCCACCAAGTGCCTGGTGCAGACTGGACGCTCAATAACCCTTTGGTGAGTTGGTTTATTGAATCGGAATATGCACATTATTGCCATTATTTAGGTTTACTGTGTCCTAATCTATGCCACTGAGTACATCCTTGCTGTTTTTCATGAATTTTGCACTGAGTTGCAACATGCTGCCAGCCAAGGAAGGTCAGGGAGGAAGCAGATTAACAACATCTTATACCACAATGTCAAAACACGTAAAAGTGTTTACAGAGCTCGGTGACACCCAGTGAATTTAAAACGAGAATACCGGAGCAGAAGTGCAACTATTCTTGTTCTTCTGAGCTTGAGCAAGGGCCTTGATGGTTTACAGTTGTTTTCAGGTCCATTAATCCTTGAATCATGAGGCCATGGGCAAAAAAAAAAAAAAAAAAAAATGACAGCTTTAATATCCAGGGCTTGGGTTTATTTTCAATGTTTCTGCTTCTAGACTGCTTCTAATTAATAACAGTGACCAAAACCTGATTCAAATGTGGCAAAAGCAGGGTGCCGTGGGATAAAGCAACTCAATTTCACGTAGAGGCATTTATGCCTTCTAGAAAGAAATATTTTCTTAGATTGAGGGGTCCCTTGCTGTAATAGCCACTGCCTGATTCTTAGGGGAGGAACTCAGGGTCTCTTTAAACAGGCCTGAGCAAACTGCATGGCTCTGTTGTTTACTGTGTAGCCACTAGATACATGCTGTTATTTAAACTTAAATGGATTAAAATTACATAAAAAAATTTTAAGAGTCACATCCTCAGTTGAACTAGCCACGTTTCAGGTGCTCAGGAGCTACCGTACTGGACAGCAGAGATAGAGGACATTTTCATCATCATGAAAAGTGTAATTGGACAGCATTGCCTCGGAGGTTGTTTCTGCATTTTTCCCATTCCACATTTGCTCCAGAATTAAAGTCCACCGCTCGCACGTTCCGTCTTCCCCCCGCAGAGCCGTGTGTGTCTCCTTCCCCCACGTGCAGAACCTTCTAAGGCCTGCGGCCAGCTGACTGGAGCTCCCTGCAGCAACTTTCCTGTCTTTTCTGTTTTTTTAGCGCCCATGGAACTTAGCCTCAGAATCCTGTCTTCTGGCAGCATCTCTTAATCTCCTTCTCTGACTCCCAAAAGGACCTGGAGTCCTCCGTAAGATCAATGATTCACCCTTCTGCATGTAGATGCCCTTGGGACCCAGGAGTTACTCTAAGTTTTCTTCACATCCATATATGCTGCAACTAGGCTATTCTAGATGGAATAAATAATAGGTCTTACATGTAGGTGCAAATAGTTTTCAGTTGTGGGAAATTGCTATTGTGATGTGTGAAATAGAAATTCATTTTAAAAGTTATTACTGGCCCTGGCTGAGTGGCTTCGTTGGTTAGAGCTTTGTCGCTCACACCAAAAGTTTGCAGGTTTGATTCCTAATCAGGGCACATACCTGGGTTGCTGATTTGATCCCCAGTTGGAGCACGCGAGGGAGGCAACCAGTCAATGTTTCTCTCACATCCATCTGTCTCTCTCTCTCTCTCTGTCTCCCTCTCTCTTACTCTCTCTCTCTCTCACCTCTCTCTCCCTCTCCTTCTCTCTCTCTTTTTCTTCCTCTCTTGAAGCATATCCTCGGGCGAGCATTTAAAAAAAAAAAGGATTACTTAATTCATAGTAGCACTTGATTATTATGTATTTACTCAGTTAATGGCTACTAAAAGTACAATACCTGTGAATTTCTGATGTCGGAAAAGGTGCTCTCATATTGGAAAGGTGTGCAGCCATCAGGGGAAGGAGACTGAAGTCCTTTCATGGAGGTGGGAAGCGGAGGTTTCTTCCTCAATGTCTTGTTGATTTAAACATAAGCTCCAACAGAGTACTAAGCCATCGCTTCTGATTTTTTTTTTTTTTGCATGGAGCCAAGCATTTATCCCATATAATCCTCACACCAGAACTAAGAGGCCAATATTGATACTTCAAAAATGAGTAAACAGAGGCTCAAAGGGTCTCGTCTTCTCAGTGTCCCTGTGCGTGGGCTTGACCACCAGCCTAAACTGCTCCTCCAGGTCCACCCATCTCCCGCAACAATAGCCACTCATTTGAACAGACACAATACAATCGTGTGGCTTGGTGAAGCCATCTGAGTCTGTTAGGCCAGGAGCCAATGCCACCATTAGGGAGAGATGTCATGCACTTGATCTAAGTGTACTTAGGAGAACTCTCAGGACCTGATGAATTATTATGTGGAGTTTTATGGCCCCACAGGTCAAAGGTTTCGTGCTAACTATAGCTAACGAGCTGCGGACACAAGACTAAGGATGCCCGGCGCTCCCCGCGTGGAGAGAGCAACTCCTTTGCCTTTGCCCCGCCCCCTTCTCAGAGGCAGCCCCTTCGGATGAGGAAATGTACAGATGCTTCTCCTGTGTGGTTTGTTCTAGCCCATGCGCCTTGTTACATGAAATGAATTTCTGAGCAGAATGTTTTCAGAAATTAGGGGTTTTTTGGGGGGAGGGTAGGTTGGGGGACAGTGGCACGAGGAGGACAAAAACCAAAGCAAAGCCACAAAGGAGATCTAAAAAAAATCTAGCATTGTATTCTGGGAAGGAAAGATCACTTTTTGAATGAAAATGTTTTTGTTGTATTGGATATGATTTGCTGCCCCAGCAGGTACAAATGAGATGAGAATCTACTCTTAATTTTCAGGCTGATAACTGAAGCCCCCTCCTCCACCCCCGCTACTCGGGATCCCCAGCCACCATCCCTTCCCACCTTCCATTTGCCTCAAATAGGCAGAAGTCTGGCAATTTATTTATTCACTTATTTTCGGTGCTTCCTTTTCTTCTCCTCCTCCCATCAGCTTTTCAATAATCCCAGAGACTTAATTCAGTAAAAAAGGGCCGAACACCTTCTTGAAAAAGAGCAATCGAGTCCGCTAGCAAGCTGCTATGGCTTCGCCCGGCCCTGCAGGCACAATGACAGTCTCTTCAGACGTAGTTTGGAGAGGACAGAAGAAGGGGAGGGAGCTGTGCTCTGAGCGTGCAGGTGCCCCATGCAGGAGCTGTCCTGGTGGATGCCCAGCACCTGAGGTAGTTCAGTTGAGCGTGCACTTAAACTTGTCCTCCTCCGGGGGAACAGTCCACGTGGACCCCCCTCAAGGCATGTTCTCCCTTGGGGGCCCTTTGTATCCTATTTATCTAACAAATCTCCCAATGCCAGGGAAGCATAAAGAACATGGATCCCCCGAGGGAAAGGGTCGAGGTCTCATTTCCCTCGCTTCCAGGTAACCTCTCCGGCCCTTACGCACGTGTCCAAAGCCCACCCCTACCCAGTGAGTTCGGAGTAGTGCTGGGATGGGCAGCCCTCATGCAGGTCCTTTGGTGCTCTCCTTCAGAGCTGTGCATGTCCGCTGCCCGATGCTGCAAAACTGCACTGAAATACTCAAGAATATCTGTGAGAACATAGCCTTATTTCCAGTCAGTTTGCAGTTGTCCCCTAGATGTCTTACAGAGCAGCTAACCTGAGATCCAGCAGGTCCTGCCCAGGTGTGCACCCTGCTACATGCGTTAAGCTAATATGTTTGCGTGCGCATGGCAGCCACAGCTGCGTTCCGCATTTGAAAATGGCAACACATTACAAGCCACGAAACATGGCATGGTAGAGGAAACGCCACTAGGAAGTATGGGCCTCCCTGGGTCCCTCGGGACTCCTGGAGGCATATTTACTAGCAAAAGGAATTAACAGTCTACAACTGATTAAAGTATCTTTCACTACCACCATGATTTGCCTTGACAAATTCTGTAGCAGTGGCAAATGTTCCCTTCAGCTGTTCCTTCCCAGTGACTCTTGCCTGCTAAACGGGACACGTGCTTCTAATTGTTAAGCCTGCCTAATCCCAACTGAAGTGGCCCGTGGTATCAAGTGCGGAAGAAGGTGGGGGCTCGAACTAGACCTGCCATCCTCTGAAGAGAGAACTATATTAAGACCTTCTTCTCAGAGACAAATCATCTTATGCAGGAGGGGAAAAAAAAAAGAAACTCCATAGAAAAAGACAAATGACGGCACAAGATCCAAAAAGACAAGTGCTCCGTCATTTTGTCATGAAGCCGAAAGTGACGCTAATGCAGCTAGGGCTCTGCATTCAGACACTGAGAAGATATGACGTGCAGCGCCACAGGTCTGCTCGGTGAGGCGCACCTCCAGGGGCACACGGAGGGGCTCTTCTGATTCCCAGTGATATGTTCTGTATTCCAGAGCAAGGGACAAAGCAAGGGGCAGGCAAGCAGCGTGCTAGTGTGAAGATCTGGCTCCTCTTCCGAATTTCAGAAGAATGCTTGTGACAACTGGTTAGGACGTCTGAAGGGACTTCGGTCATTCAGTCTACGGACATTAGTGTCCTCTGACGTTCTGAGACATACCTGTGTGGACACACATGCTCACGAATGGACACCTTCAGGCATATATTTTTCAAGAATTCTGAAATTGCTGATTATCTCAAGATCCTCTATTTTCTCTTGATTCATAAACTCCCTGTGTTGGATCTTCCATTTTGGGAAATTCTATTTACTCGTACATTCATGTCACTAGAACGCTACGTAGAAACTGTCCTTGTGTATGTTCACTATGTCTGCTGCTTTTCTGTCCCCTCCCTCCCTTCTTTTCTTCCCTTTTTATTTCCTTTTCCATTTTTTATTTCTTTGAAATTACTGCTAAATTCTGTTATTTCCACCACGTTGTAAAAGAATAGTGAGGCATGTGCTTTGCTTTTTTGTTGCTCCAATTTGCATATTCATCTCCCCCCACATACTTAGTTGATACTTAATTCTTTTTAGAAAAAGAAACTTATTCAACTGCTCAAATTTACCTTTAGTATTGCTTCTGATTTGTGCTCTTTTGCTGCCATAGACTTATCCACCTCACAAAGGCATTTCCGGCCCTAAATACTTTTCATTAAATTTTTTCCTTTCTTTTTCTTGCCTCCTACACTGTACATTTATAGCCCTTTAAAGGACACTCAGGCTTTTACGTCTGAAAGTCGGCCCGCATGCTTTCCCTAATACCTTTCAAGTGTTAGATTAATGACATTTTTACAAGGTGTTAACCAGAACGTAGTGTGATACTTGAGCTGAGTTTTGCTACCGTCCAGGATAATCTATCCTAATTTCTGGGAAAACACATCTCGTCCTGGTTAAAAGAAATGCAATTATGTCCGTGTTCCTGCGCTGCGCTTGGCTTTGCTCTACGCCCGTGTGAGTAGGGGTGGGGGTGGGCGTGGGGGCAGGCAGCGGGGCCGTGTGTCTGTGGCGACCCCAAGGTCTCACCAATGGCAGCAGGAGGCCTCCCCGGAGACCAGTCACGCTCATGTGGCGTTTGTTTCCTGCCACCGAGTACTTGTTGCTTTCTCTTTGTCGCTGTTCATTTTGTTTGTCATATGTCAGACCAGGATGAGTGAGGCACGTTCAGACTCTGCTCATTTTATGTTATTTTTTTTTCCTTCCTTCCTTAGTCACCACCTTTGCTAATTTCAGGCGGTCAGCACATTTGGCAAATTTGTAGCTGCCTGCTTGAGCAAGTCATTAATCTCTATTAGGAAAGGAAGAGCCCCAATTCTAACCTTCCTGAGGCTGGCCTGCCCCCACCCCCTTCTGCAGGTTATTTTATGTCTCCCTTGGTTTAGGAACCTGTTGTTGCTTTTACAACTTGTCCTATTCTCTTCTTACGCCGCTTACCTGCCTCTGATAACACGCCCCTGGCACCTGGGCCTAAGCTGTCTGTGCCCCGCAGGGCACCGTCACAGGGGCATTCAGCCCTGCTGGTCCGTCCCCTGATGGCCAGGGGCCCAGGTACTGGGAAGCCATTCCAGTCCTTTTTATTAGGGACTCCCAGCAAAAATGTGCCTCGACTTCATGTGTCTCTAAGGCAATAGCTGTTCACTTTTGTGGAGGGTGATTTCCCCTGTCCCTCTTCTTCCTTTGTATCCTCCTTTTGAAGTATCTCCTTTTTCCCTAGAAATCTTGAAACGAATATGTATTTTTTCATTTTAATTGGAAGGAGCTGTGTTTAAAAAAAAGATTTTATATATTTATTTTGAATCCTTACATCCCCTATGTTACACTGTCAAATAAAACTATCAGGATGTGGCCTCTCTTGAAAAAAAAAATTAAAATAAGTTTGCATTTCAGAGTATTGGCTTTTCTACATGTGTACGAAACAAAAGGGGTTGCAGCCATGCGTGGACGGAAGTGTCAGTGCTCCTTGCTAACGATGGTGATTTTGAGATGGGCGCTCTGTAGATCCCATCCCGTTCTTCCCGTGGGGTCACGCACCACAGACCTGGAAGACACCAGAGAAAACCTCCAGGCCAGCGGTTTCCAAATCAGGTCTCACTGGGAAAAAAGCTCCGCCTCCGAATAACACCTGGGCTGGCACACCCACCCGTGAAAGTTCACAGCCAGTGCCTCTGGGTTGAGGGCGGGGAAGCATGGGCTTGTCCTGTCCACTCGACCTCCCATCTGCCCGCGCAGTAGGGTCCTGGAGACCCCCGAGGCCCTCTGGAGTATGATTTATGCACTGTTACCTTCGCCCCCTGCAGCGCACCCCCCCACCCCGCCCACATCCTGCCCCAGTGTCCCAGGAGGCTGATGACTTCAGCGGGCTCTCTTGCCCTCTCATCCTCTGGTCAGATTTAGCAATGATGGGCACCAACAGGAATTCAGAACAAAGCAAGGGCAGGCCATTCAGCCCCCAGGCTGCTCCCTGCAAGCCATGGGCTGGCAGCCTCCCTCTACAGAAGGTTCCCTCTGTTCAGCTGTCAAGGGTGGGGAGCTCTTCCCACTGTTGCAGCCCAGGACACTGCACTAAGCCTCGCTGGTTCCTCATCCTCAGACCCTACAACGACCTTTGCAAACAGTGCCTTTATTAAAAGCTCCTCGAATTACCCATTTAGAGAGTGCCATCTGTATCTTGCCAGGATCCGGACCAATAGATCAGTTTGAAACCTCAGATCATGACCATCTCCTTGCCCAATGCATAAACTTGCCTCCAAAACGCACATTTATGAGTTTTATGGGCGGAGGGAGATTCTGGAAGAAGACCCTGCTGAGTTATGGCACCTTTTCCTTCCCTTGGGTTTCCAGTCTCTCTCCTCTTCCTGTTCTTTAAAGAAATCTGGAAAGGAGCAAAAGAGCTGGATGTGCAACCGTCCGTCTGAGGCCAAGGGCAGCTGCAGGCAGACCTCTCTGCCAGTGTTTAAATGACCCTCCCCGCTTGGCTGCCTACGAGTCCACGCTCACATCTGGCTCTGCCGGCGCCTGCATGTATCCCTGAGAATGATTTTGAAGATCCCTCCAGCACCTGGAAGCTCTCTCGTCAACCCACTCACTGACCCTGCTCTCTCCCAGATGTTCCCGAATCCCCTGGGTGACCTTGTGTGTCCTTCTTGGGATATTGCTTAATCATCCTAGAAATGCGAGGCCATGGACTCCCAGCCAGGACATGGCAGAGATATCCATGTATGTGTTCTGCCTTTTCCCTGTGGAATACTCCTCGAAATGAAGGCAGAATCTAGTAATTGTTGTTTTAATCAAATCCTGAACTCAACCCCTTTAGATAAACCCTTGGATAGAAACTGGATTTAAGTGTGGGACCCTGGCTAGACCCAGGAGGAGAGAGAAAGAGGGGACCGTCTTCTCCTCCCACATCTGAGTTCCCAAGAAATTACAACTCTCTAAATGCTCGCTTCATTCCTCCTGATACATCCAGGGCTCCAGATGTAAGCTCATTGATAGTCTTGGTGTGCGCGTCAGTATTTGTGCTTTTAATAGATATTGCAAGTGTGTTTAATGTGAAAATAGAAACGAAGGGCTCCTAAAAGAGCTTACTCAAAATCCTGCCAATTACTGAAGTCTACCAGACAAGCAGGAGCCACTCCATTTTCTTTTTCCCCCCTGATACAAGGGGGGGAAATGTTTCCGCAAGGGCCTGGCCCTTTGTCTTTAAAAAATATGCATCTCTTGGGTACAGAGTTATAATAGTAAATACAGATGCAGCTCTATCACATTAAAAGACAACCAAGTTCAGTGCAATTTTTAGGACACCATATGTGACTTGTACATGTATAGTGTCATCTGAAAGTGTGCAGTCCCTATGAAGAAACTGGTCCTGGCTCTGATTTTGCAGCTCTCTGTTTGGTTTCCTCCAAAGAAAAACTTTAAGTCAAAAGTCACACAGCGATAGCACGCTCATCTGTGTAATATACGCTAGCTTCCAAAATTTCTCATCACCTGGTTACAAACATCTGAAGCTAAGAAATAGCCAAGATTCCACTGCAAGTCCTAAAGTAAGTTATTTTCGCTAGAAGCAAACAAGTAAATAACTTGGGCCCAAGCCATTGCCCAGACCGGTCCTGAGCTGGTTTGGGGTCTGACCAACTGTTTCTGATCCCGGTCTGCAATAACTTTGGATATGCAAAGGTCAAACTGGCCGTAACCCTCTGCAGCCCCTAGTGGAGCTAAGGAATTAAAAGTTGCTTAAACCTTTTTCTTGTTGCCAGTTTTTCTTAAACATTAGCTCTGTTCCATTTTCCCCCCCACTCGGATTCGCAAAGAATAGGGAAGCTTAGCCAACTGCAATTTCTAAGTATTGCCTCTTAAGCCCAGGCCAAGTGTGTAGACTTGATAGAATTCTGATTAATGCATCTTATTATATTAATTTTCAGAGGAACCCGAAGGCATTTCTCCTCTTCCTAGTGCAGCCTGGCCTGCCAGAAGCATTTGTCCACTTAAAGAGCTAATGTCTTCAGCTACCAACAACCATAAAACTGAACATCTATCAGAAGAGTTGGCTTTTTTAGATGCGCAGAAGGCACAGTACAAAATAGATATAGAACTTGGCTGAACTTTGCTTCAAATTTGCCAATCAAAACTCACAAGCTCATGCCAAGTTGGCTACAGAACCTCCTACTTGGAGCCAACACTAATTATATCAACAAAGAAGTTCAAGTTTAGCCCCTGTTAAGTCCTGCACTTGTGGGCGTCAGGGATGAGTCTTTAATGGGTAGACAAACAGGTCCCACATAGACAAGCTCTGTCCTACCCCAGCTTCCTCCGGAAACTCCCAGGAAGTGCTCAGGTCCCAGTCCTTTCTGTTCCTCTGGGCCCTGCAGCTCCCCTCTCTGACTTGGGCGGAAAAAGTCTCCAGGCAGTCAGTCAGATTGCCCCAGTGAAAGGTCAAGCCTTTTTATCATCCTAATTTTCTTTAGAAATGAGAGACCTTCTCATCTGGGTTTTCTAGGGAGCCAACTTCGAGACGATGTTTATCTTAGGGTCCACGCCTGTGGAAGGAAGCTGGTGTGGATGGAGGGAGAAGCTGAGCTGAGAGGCAGCTGGACATGGGTCTCTGCCAAGGAGAGGTCTGGACCCAGCAGAGTGTCAGCCCCCGTTGGGTTAATGTGCCCAGGCCTATACACCCCTTCCTCACTAGTCACTGGGTGGATTGCCCAAGGAAGGATGTGACCTTGCTCTAGGGAGGACGTGGCTCTGCAGTTCAGGCAGTCCTGCAGAGGTTGACATCTGAAGCCCATATGCCTTCCTGGAAGGGAAATCTGAGCCAAACAGCAGTGACCACCCGCTTTCCAGCGTGGATACATCCCAGCTGCTGCCCCACGCTCTTCTCTATCCCAGCCTTCCCACACCATGTCCTCTGACAGCACACACAACTCTCCCTTGGGCTCAGGGTCGGCAGGAGCTGCTCTGTAGGCCTTGTTGATTTGGGCCCTGAAGCAGGGGAGACGGCCCTGGAACGAGGCCGACCTGGGTTTGAGTGTTGTCTCTACCATGTCACTAGCTTGGCGGCCAACTCAACTGTTCAGGGCCTCAATTCCTTCTCCAAGATAGAGTCGATCGTACTTAATTCCGAACGTTGCATGAGTCTAAGTGAGAATATTGGCGGGAGTCCATGAGCACACAGAGAAGGACTGTGAAGGAGATGCTCAGCATATGAGCTGAGAGCAGAGTCGGTATGCCTAGGCCGCCATCTGTTTCCTTAGCTGAATGTTCCGGGCCCAGTCACTTAATCTCTCTAATCCTCCATGTGCTCAACTCTAGAAGGAAGGTTTGTGAAAATTACATGAAAGTCATAGTGGTGAAGGGCTTAGCAGTGCACTTGGCCATGGCCTTCTGTTGTGCATTCCCTAACAAGCACGCACTTTCCCTCTGCAATCCCTCCCAGGGGCTGGCCTCTACGGGCTCAGCTCACTCCTCTGGAACCCTCTCAGCTTTCTCTGATTGTTGGGAGAGATGAGCCAAGCTCAGCAAGTAAGTCGTTGTGTTATGTGATCCAGTTTTCCACCATTTATTTATATCATTAATTGTCTTCAGTGACCCCAACGTACTTGAGGGCCACAAGCCCCCAGCCCTGGAAATAATGGTGGAATCAGATAACACACAGGTATTGTTTGGGGATGCCTTGGTGTTGCTAAATCACTTTTCCATTCTTAAAAACATGTTCCAAACTGGTGACCTGAAAAATTTTACTCAGCCCCTTCTTATTAGTAAAATTGACCATTAATTGCCAACAAAATCCAGGAAGTTTTTGAGAGGACCGGTGGGGCAGACTCAGGATTGGTGTATCCCCCACCCCAAGAAATGCTGAGAACCTCAATGAAAATAAAAATACCTTGACTAGTCCCTTTCCCTTCTTTCCACCCTTATCCTCCTCCCCACTCCCCTCTGGCCGCTGTCAGCCCCTTCCTTGTTTCCATGCCTCTGGTTCTATTGTTTGTTTGTTTTGTTCATTAGGTTCCTCTTATAGGTGAGATCATGAATGACTCATGGTCATGGACAGCAGGGTGGGGATTGACTGGGGGCAGTGCTGGGCCGAGGAGGGCAAAGGGGGAAAAATTGGGACAACTGTAATAGAACGATAATAAAATATATTTTTAAAAAAGAAATGGACAAAGATTAAAAAAATAAAATTGTAAAACAGAAAAGCAAAGAAAAATACCAGGCCTTTTCTCAAGAAAGTGCCTCATGTTTTATTATAACATAAACCATTCTACCTATATGGGTTTCCTAGGGCTGCCATAACAAAATACCATGAACTTGGTGACTTAACAGAAATTTACTCTCACAGGTCAGGAGGCCAGAGTGCAACATGAAGGTACCGGCGGGGTTGGTTTCTTTGGGGACCTCTGAGTGAGACTCTGTCCCATGCCTCTCTCCTCGCTTTGGGTGGTTGCCGGCACCTTTTAGCATTCCTTGGCTTGTAGACACATCGCTTCAACCTTTCTATTCTCGCATCGCCTGTATCTCTGGTGCCTGTGTGTCCTTTCAGACTCCAACGACACCGGTCACTGGATTCAGGACCCACCCTGAGCCAGGACCTTGTCATCTTGACCCTTATCTTGACTACCTCCGCAAAGACCCAATTCCCCAATCAAGTCACGTTCCGAGGTCTTGGGTGAGCATGAATTTGGGGGAACGCTGTTAAACCCACTGCAGGGCTTTACACACAATCGGTCATTTCTCTTAGCCCTTCTCCTATGCATCTTCTGTGCGTCAGGAATAGTGGTTTAATATCCGCTCACCCATTTCCTATGGTTCGCCTCATCTGTACCAGAGGAAGAATAACAAAAAGTGAGCAAACTGAGGCCCAGCTATGTATGGACTGACTCTCCCCGGGTTGCACAGCCAGTCGAGATGAAGGTGGGTGGAAAGCCAGCCAAACCAGCCGTGTCCGGCCTCGAATTTATCCTCCCTCCACCCGCCCACCCGTGGCTTCTCGTTCTGAAAACCCAAAGGCAAATAAAGCAAATGAAGTGCAGGATTGTGAAATGTTGTGGTCCTCGCCTTTGCACATTGTATAATCTTAATAGCCACCGGTGTGTTTGCAGTGCAGTTCCCAGGAGGGCTGTGCATTTCCAGCAGGGTCACAGGGTCAAGCTCAGGTGACCGGCAATATTTTTATACCCCATGTTTATAACGTTTATGACTTTAAAGTTGCTTCTGGGAAGCACTGAGGTGTGTGGCCTTTCACATACGAGGAACAAAGGCATGGGCAGAAAAGTTGCTGGCAAGGATTTAAACACGCTTCTCTATTTCTAAAGCTGGGCTGAGTCTTTGAGAAAATGCAAAGCACAGTGCCAGACGCAAAATAGATGCTCAGTAAATGCCATCTAAGACTCGGGCTTCTGAGTCCAAGGAGGACCATTTCCACCTCCAGCTAGACTTTTAAGTATTAAAATAAACCCTTTGGTGTCTTGAAATCGACTTGAAACAACTAAAATTTCCATCTCCAGCTAGAATTTTCAATATTTTGGAAATAAAATCTTCAGAGTCTAGACATTTCCCAGAACTGAAAAGCACAGTTTTCCAAATGGGTGGCATGTTGTTTTGAATCCTTCCATCGCTTTTCCTGCTAGAGGAAATAATAAAATACATCGTAGGGCCAAGGCTTTTTATAGGACGCCCTCGCTGTTGAACGGACACTTAGCATATTTAAGTTGTAATCCAAGGGAAAGGATGTTGGGAGAGATTCTTAAGGAAGCCTGTTTTCTCTTCAAGGATGTAATCAAACTGAAAAGTAATCCCTAAAGGGCAGCCATTTGCAAAGTAGGAAGGAAGGGGGGAGTTGTTTGTAAATTTGTGAATAAATTCTGTTCAAGAAATATTGGATTCATATTCAACCTGAAAAACAGGGAAAGGCCTTTCATTGCCTGCTTAGAAGTTTGAATACACTTTCAGTAGCTCTTCGTTATCTCAAATTAAATCTTAAATTGAGCTTGTGGTTCTGTGAATTAATACTCCGGCCTTTCAGCCCTGCTGCTGAGGTCATTCAAATCTAATGGTGGAGATGGTCACAGGGTCAACCCTTGGTTGGTGCTGTATAGAAATGCCTTAATGATGCCGGCAGATGTGTGCATTCTGCAGCTGCGTCGGCTGGGCAGCGGGGGGCTGAGGCAGAGGAGGGGCTTGAAAATCCACATTATTGTGTTAGGGGCCGGTGTGAATGAGGAATAAGAAGCCCACCCCGTCCCGCCATTCCACAGTAAAATGGGAGGCAATGCTTCCTAAAGCAGAAAGATGTAGGGGAAGCCACCACTGCCTGTGTGTTCGCCATGGTGACCCACATCTCGGGATGCCTGTCCGTGCAATCACATGCATCATTCTACAGATATTCCATCCCTGAGATACATGTTGGATAAAGGCACCACCGAGGGTATAATAGACGTTGTTCCGTAAAATAGCCCCAGCCCCGAGGGTCAGGGAGTGTACTCAAACATTCGCACTGTCCCCGCAGAGCTGCGCGTTCAGGGAAGACCGAGAGCACGCTGGTACGAAATGCGCAAGAACATGCGCTTTTCAAGGAACTCCTTGCCTTTGCTTTTTCTCCTTCTGCCGCAGACTCCTTTTCTCCTTACGTAGAATCATGGAGCACTCGCTATGGGCCAAACACGAGTTGTGTTTTTAAAAGCATTACTTCCCTCCCTCTTTAGGACTAGCCAGGCAGGTTCAAGTGATTTTCTGACCATTTATAGTTGGAGCAAGGGAAGCCAGAGAGTTCGTGGTAAAGGGCTTTGTCCGGGGATTTGACCCCAGGTTTCTCTGTTCACAAAACTGCCATTTTTTCCAGGACTCTGACTGGCCTCTCTGTGGGGGCTACAGCAGACTTATATGCAAAGCACATAAGCATCAATGGAAAGTGTAAATAAGTGAAAAAAACAAATGTCTGACCCTCTAAAACAGCGAGAATTGACACTAGCTGAGCACTGGCCCCAGGCCAGGCTCTGTGTGAAGAGCTTTACACCAGTTACATTGGGGCAGCCTCCGAGGCGGAAGGAAGCATGGAGGCCAAGCCCATTTCACAGATGGGCTAGTAAAGGTCGGTAGTATTAACTCACTGAGAAAGTGGGGCAGCTGGTGTCTGTGCGAGACCAAGGCCAGGCATATAATTTCAGAGATCCTCATCTATTCTCTGTATTTTTCCCCAACACACCTTTGGTTCCATTTTCAAGCAGGGAGACTCCAGGGCTGGAGGGACCTGGAAAGGTGAGGTCTCAGAGGACAGAGAGAAACCACATCCACAGCCCATGTCGTTATTCCAGGACAGGAGCCAGGCACACCCCTGCCTCCTTGTTAGAAGTGGGCTCTGGGCGGATTTCTCTCTCTGAGTGAGGGGGCTGGGCTGGCTGACATGATGGCGGACAGAGTCGCAGTGGAAACTGTCAGGTCATGAAGGGGAATTAGCTTCTGGGTGTCAGTAGGTGCAAATTGCTGCAGGCGTTGGAGACTGGGAGCCCTGGTGTCTCTATTAGCTCCTCAGGCCATGAGGCCTTAATGACACCCTGCCACCCGTACAGGAGGCAGCCGGTGACAGTAGGAAAGCAGGCTGCCAGCTAATCTAATCCGAACACCCCACCAGGGGCCTGGGGCCTGGGGACACCAAGGCCTGGCTCCTGCTCCCTGTCACAGTGACAAAGATGATGGCAACAAAAGAGCAGCCTCCAGAGAGAAGAGTGTTGATCCAGGGGCCAGGTCAGAGCCGGGATGCGAAGCAGGAAATCACCCCTGCGTGTGGAGCAGGCGGGGAGGTGAGAGAAGAGAGGGAAAGGGTTGGGCCGCACGTTTAGGCAACGCCTGCCATGAACCGGGTGCTGACGTCACCGCCGTCATCGGAACAGTTACCTGCGATCCACCGGCTGCCTATGATACGCCCAGCAGTGCACTGGGCACCTTTCGTTACCATTAATATAAAATCATATACAGTAATTCAATTTGTAGCAGAGCATCTTATTTATTCAGGTCCTACTGGGTGCCAAATGCTATTAGACATTTACTACTGTGTATTAATGATAAACATTACAATCTATCACCAAACTCCATGCTAAGCTTTTCATTAATACACGGTATTATGTGCCAGTTATGTGCCAGTTATCTTGTATTTATTTCTGTTATCATCATTGTCTCTAATCCACCAACTATAAAGTGGGTTCTATTATTATTTCTATTGTACAAATGGAGAATTTGGGGCTTAGCTGGACTAGAAACCAAGCGAGGGAGACGCCATGCCTCTGTCCTTTAAGCAATGTTTTCCGCATCCTCTGCGCAGTTCTCCCCATTTCATAGCTGAAGAAATCAAGAGCCTTATGGACCTGCAAAGCCACGGGGCTGTGAGCTGCAAAGTTGGGATGGAAACCCTTGGCTCTCTTCCCGCTGCCATGCAGGACACCGTGCTCTTGGGCAGCTCCAGAGGTTGGGAAATGGGGATGTGGTCTGGTCTCACAGGCTGGCAGGGAAGCTACTTCAAGGCTTCAGGCAGATGTGGCAATGGGCTTAGAGCTTGGTGGACCCAAGGCCCAGCCTGCCATGGGGGAGAAGAGGTGAAGTGAGTTCGAAGGTGGACTACAACAGAGCTTCTGAAACTTCAGCGTGCTTCAGGATTGCTTGAGGGCCATTTCTCAGATCTCATCTCAGTGATTCTGTAGAATTTAGCCAATCCAGGACGGGCCCTAGGAAACTGGGGTAGCACAGGGGTACTGATGCCGGTGATGCACGGATTGCTCATGGAGTAAAGTTGGTCTAGACCAAGGGTCAGCAAACTGTGGCCCAAACCCAGCTGACTCTCAGATTTAAATAAATTGTTATGGGAACACAGCCTCGCCGGATTGTCTGCCTTTCATCTACGGCTGCTTGCAAGCTTCACTTAGCAGAACTGAGTAGTTGTGACAGAGATCAACTGGCCCACCCAAAATATTGACAATGTAGTTCTTAACAGGGAAGTCTGCCAGCTCATGGGCTAGAGAATGTTCTAGAGGTCCAGCCGTGTGGGGCACAAGTAGCAAAAATTAAAAATGACCACTCCCTTGGCCTGGACCAGATTCTGAGGACTTTGGAATCGTGTCTCATGCAACCCCCTGACAGGTCTGCGAGCCCTCCCCAGGCTAAGGACACTGGGTCTCAGAGAGGTTGAGAGTATCCCGAGGCGCCACAGCAAGTGAGGACTGGAGCCTGAATCTGAACTCCCAATTCCAGAGCCCCTCCCTCCCATGAGCATCTGATTTAGGGTTGTTTTGTAAATGAGCAAGACTGGCACCCAAGCCACCCAGCCTCCTCGAAACACCGTCTGACTTGCGCGGTGGGCAGAGGTGAAATGATGGCGGTCGGGGTGTGTTCTAAAATCTTCAGCAGCATCCGCTCAACTGCAGTAAGGACGACAAAAGAAGACGGGGGAGCGAGGAGGAAAGAGAAAAGAAGGAAGGCAGGGAAGGAGGGAGGGAGGGGTGCAAACATCACAGTAGTTTTTATATCTAGATGATAAGTATGTGGGATTATATTATTTTTCTCCCTTGGTGTATGTTTTAAAAATTTACAATGAACATATCGCTATCTATTATCTATCTATCTATATACATGTATATGCAATCTTAAAGTCTACTTGCTCTGAGATGGTAGCCCAGCGTGGCTGGGGCACTCTCCTTATCTCATTTCCCTGCCCCCGCTCCTGCCCTGTGCCACTGTTTTGTTTTTTGTTGTTTTGTGTTTTTTAATTAAGAAAATGGTAGCACTTATGTGACTATTTCCATGGCTTCTGAAAGAGAGCTGAAAATTAGAGTGAACAAATTACCCATTACCGGGGAAGCCCTGTGTCTCCCCCGCGCCCGCCCCCGGCACATCCCCAGCATCTTCTTTCACCTCTAGGAGATATTCTCCAAGGTCACTAAATTAAGCCTTCAGACAATCGAAAAATTGAATCTCGGTACATCTATTTTCCTAACAAAATTTCCGCAGTGCCGATTGGGGCTGACAGGTGCGGCCGCGCAGCTTTCTGGGCTGTTCAGGTCGATTTGGCGGAGCAGGACAGCATCAGCCTGTATTGGAGGGAACATCTGAGCCGCGCGGGGCCCCCTGGGAGTCAGAGAGTTCCTTCCCTCCTTGCCACTGTAAATGACTATTTCTGTCCTTCGCAGAGCTCCCTTTCCTCCTTCTCCTCCCGCCCCGTCCTCACCCGCTGCAGCCACCAGGTCAGGTGCCTCTTCTTCAATTATTTATCAAAAGGGCCACTGCAATCGTTGCAAACACATTTAGGAGTATCTGGAAACCATGTTCGTTTGAGGGTCCTAATGATGCAGTCCTAATCACAATCCTCTTTGGGAGGGAGGGGCAGGATGTGCTCTTCCGGGAGTAGAGTCCTCGAGGGAGGGAGGGTGCTCACTCCGAGCACCCGGCCTTGCAGCTGCCGCAGTCTGGCGGGCTCAGGGGCTTGCAGAGGTGGGAGGCACCCGGGATTTGGAGGCCAAGGACCCCAGCTCTGGGGTTGCCAGCTCTGTGACTTTGGAGCTCACGTCCCCTGCCCTGCCTTCATCTCCTTATCTACAAGCTGTGTGTTAGCCAGCGCTTTCGACAGAGAGCACACGTGCACTTCTGGGGGTCTTAAGGTCTAAGATGGACCTTAAAAGCTCCAGGGGAAGTTTGCAATCTACTTAAAATATCTGTGTTCACGAATGTGAAAATGATGTTTTGATTGGCTTAGCCGTGAATCAAACTGAGTCTATCCTGTGGCCTGGAGTGCCCACTGGTACCCCACCTGGGAGCCCAGGTGCCCATGCTCAGCTGCACGGTGCTGGTGTCCATGACCTTCACAGTAGGAGGCAGGCTGCACGCTCACTGGTATAAGAGCTCAGGCAGGTCACCCTGACCTTTCTTGTGTGTGGCAGAGTGAGCATAATGCTATCTACATTTGTAGGAGCATTGAGATGATCAAATGAGGTAATCGTCCTAAAGCACAAAGCATGATCCCTGGTACATAACACGTGCTCAGTGGTAACAAAAATAATGGTTACTACTATTACACCCAGACGCTTAGGAAGGGGAGCATACCCATTCCTTCCCTCTGGGTCAGCAAAGCCACCATCTCTTCTGGAGTGCGTGTGATTGGAGAGTGGACAGCCCGAAGGCGTCTGTTTATAGCAGGGGGTCACAGGAGCCAGCAGGTGAGTGGAGAAGGTAACTTCACAGAAGGACACTTGAACCCTTCAATCACATTCCTGGGAGTTGCTCTCCAAAGACAGATTGCGTCCATTTATAATCATTACAGTGGTGGCTTTTGAACTCACCAATTTTATTTCTTTTTGCTCCTGAGAACAAGAAACTTGCCTTGAAGAATCACTGCTTCGGCCAGTATGGACAGTAAGCACCCCACCCCCCAGTGTCTTCCAGTGGACAAGGTGGGGCGTAGAAAACAAAGCCGCCAGGGTCAGTGCCCTCTCTCTCTCTCTCTCTCTAACACCCATCCTCGACTCGCAGCTTTTCCTATGCCCTGCTTCTTCCTCCAATATAGCCGTGATTTTCCCCTTTATTTAGCTGTCTGTCTCCTCCTGCTGCCTCCTCTTCCTCATTCTTTTTTACTGTAAGGAAAGCAGATTGGGTTGCAGTACCTACAAAGGCAGCAGGACGCTCGGTTATTACAGCCCCATTAGGCCCTTCGCTCCTGGGTCTGATCTTCCGTAAATTCTCCTTTGTTCCTTGTTGCACATGTGAATTACTGGTGTGTGTGTAGGAGTCCTGAATGTTTGTGCAGTGGGTAGAGTTTTCCCAGAAATTTACTGAGCATTGTTACATCCATACATCCTCTGTGAAACTGGGTATGATTATACCCATTTTACAGGTGAGGAAATTAAGGCTGAAGAGGATCTGGTGGGCTACCCAGAGTCCCACAGCTCCTAAGTGGAAGAGGTGGCCTTCAAGCCAGAGTCTGCTGACTCATCACTTTCATGTGTTTCCTGTCCTGCCACAGGAGCAGAGCACAAGCGCTGTGACAGCAGGTTTTGTGTCTCATTCTCTGTTGGATCCGTTTGCCTCACCATGCATGTATTAGGTACTTGGAACATTTCAGCTGAATGAGTGAATGAGTGAATGAATGACGCCATCAGTCGAGTTGAAACACTGCACCCAGCGTCCGGCTTTCGCACATGCCTCGGGTAGCGGGGGCCAGAAGTTAGTATTGTGGGGCCCAGTAAGACCAACAATGCCAGAGTAACAACAGGATGCAAATGCTCCCCTCTTCTCATAAATCTCGGGCACCAGAGCTGTCTGTGCTGAGCAGGGCCCACGTGCTGTGGCAGCAAACACCGAGAGGCCCGAAAGGCTAACCTGGGACCGCGTCCCCATCGACCTGTGCTAAGTCTGCAGAATATTTAAATAGGGGGTTAATTTATAAAGTGAGCTACAGGAAAGTTTCCAGGATCGCTGCATACGTGTGTCATAAATCGGCACAAATTGAGTCTAGCTTTCTGTGCCCGTCAGCTCCAGGGTAAACCAAAATTTATGGAGAGGTGTAGAGGTTGCCATCCAAAGACACATAGTAAATGAGGAAAGAGTATCCTCAGGAGGTCTGTAAACAAGGTATGGAGGCTGGCAGGCACCACGAGGGTCCAGAATGTAACATCCCATTGCCAAGGATTCGGAAGTGCTGTCTGCTTTGTTGTAGGTGGAGACTGGGTTCCTGGAGCCCTTGTGTAATTCTGAACATTCCTCCGACTCCTTAACTGACTATAGATTTTGTGTGTTGCAGCGAGAATTTATGGTATGAAGGGATACAGAAAAAGAGAAGTGTTAACCTAGGTATGTCGCATACGTCAAATTATTGGACTAGTTTACCCAGAACCAAAAATAATGAAACGTGTAAATATGAAGCTTTAGTTTTTATGATTACAATGACTACTTATGATAATTGTGTGTGCAAGCTGCAGTAGTCTAGATGACCATGGTAGCCGTTGGTATTTACTGAGGGCCTGCTGTGAACCTACCCAGTACTGAGGATTTTACCCCTGCCTGTCCCAGTCCTTGTGAGGGCTTGGCCCTTTCAGGGGTTCTGGAGATTATTGTTAGCATGCCCATTTCACAGAGATGGAATGGCAATCTCCAGAAACGAAGCCTGAGAATTTTTAGCTACCATATGGGTTTGAATACAATTCACGTGACTTTTCTCATTCCAAAGCTGTTCTCCTTCTTTTTCTTCATCACCCAACGTCGCCTCTCATGACCGTAACAGCCTCCTCGTTATCCGGAATGCAAGCGCCAGCACTGTGCTGACATGTTCTCGCCGAGCCAAGGGTTTAACGTTTCAATCTAGCTTTTATTCTGTTAGGTACAGCAGTTAGAGTGATCTGCAAAATGCCGTAGGAGCAAATACAGACTCTAAACCAGCGTTTTGATGACGGTCAGATCCTCCAAAGGGAGCCAGCGACAAATCCGACTTTACAAGGGAAACATCCTTTAAAATAAAAAGTGTCTCGAGCATATCAGTGAAGCAGCTGCTTGTTGAGGAAAGAAAAGGCAGGGTTGTCCTGGGCACATAATCAGCGCACGTAAGGACATTCACAGTTTCTCACACACAGATGGTCTCAGGACCTACTGGCTGCACCAGCTACTGAGACTGCACTTTAGAGAGGAAGAAACAGCAGTTCAGTGACCAGAGGGAGAAAGTAAAGTGTAAGAAGTAAATGGGACGCCAAAGCATTGCTAGGAGACAAGGGAAAAATCTCTCGGACGTCGTTTCAGTAAGCAAGGAGGCAGAATTCAAATCTGGAATCGTGTACCCAGTTGCTGTTTCTGACTGTTCACGAAAGGAGGGATCTCGGTTGCACCCTCAGACGTGTTTGAGACGGGCGACAAGGAGACACAGCATCATGTTACTGCTGAAGCTGGCCCTTCTCTCAGGCCTCGTTATTCTTGTTCCCTTCGATGTATTTCAACTCCAAAATACATCGTGACACAGAAATTGTGTATTCAGATTGCTCTATTGATTTGTTGGGAAAGTGACCTTGTACACACACACGAATATGAGGAGATCTATACTCCGTGGCCTCCGCTTTGTAAGGGTGTGCGGACAAGAGCGGATAACACGTCTGTGTTTCACATCTAGATCGGATCTCCCCTGCAGAGATGAAGGGCGCCCAGGGAGGGCTTCTTGGAAGGCTGTGCAGGTGTGGCCTAGGCCAGGACACCCAGCAGGGGACGAACGTGGGTGCTGAGATAGTGTTCACTTTGAAAAACCAGGGGCCCTGGCCAAGATGGAGGGGGCTCCTTGCGGCTTGGACAGCGGCCCACATGGGACTGAGTTTCCAGTTTTCTAATTCGCACAGGGGCACTGCTCCACAGGCCCGCCCGCATGGTAGCATTCCAGACGCCAGGAAGAAGGGACCCTGCCTTGTACTGTCAAATGCCTCTTCCCCAGGCACGCCCACCGAGGCGTGACGTAGACCAGAAGGGAAGGGCAGGGGTGTTACCAAGCCCTTCACCGCGCTAGGCCTGGCAAATGCAGCGCCTCATTCAATCCTTGAAACGACCCTTGAGGTGGGTGGTACTACGCCATTGGCCGGGTATAGGGTATGAGGTGCAGGACTCTGGAGCCGCTCACCTAGGATCAGGGAGCTGGTAGGGGACAGAGATGAGGCTGGAACCGAAGGTTTCTGATCTAAATTCAGGTCTACTTCATTATTCTCTACAGCCAGAGTCCCTGTGGTTTGGATCCCTCAGCACAGGGCGAAGGTGAAATAGAATGTCCTCGCTTAAGAAGACAGGCAGTAGTGGATGGGCTTTTGCCCTGAACGTTTTTATTTTTTTCAGATTTGGGGTTAGCAGAAAAAGATGAGATGGAAGGTGAGGTGCAGTAGAAGAGAGAAAGGGGAGAGTGGAGGTTGTTCTCCAGAACATAGAAGCTGCTTCTTCGTCCCACACAATAGAAACCGGAGCCCAGAATACAGTAACGAGAAGTTCCAGAATCGCAAATTGCTCTTTGCTACTTAAGGGGCGGGGAGAGGACGAAAAAAGAAGGGGGCAGGGAGAGGACGAAAAAAGAAGAAGAAGAAGGAAAAAAAAAAAAAAACAGCAAGCACGTGGAAACTTAAAAAATGGTTAGCTGTATGTAAATGGCTTTTATTATAACTGCTAGGCTGAACCAGGAGACTTGAGCTGTGTAAAATGTCACTTGCTCTTATCACGGTTCATGGAGATTACCTTTCAACACGAGTTTCATTTTCATTTCTTCCAACACTTGGAGAAGTGAACAAGGCAGTGACTCCTTTATTTCCTAATCCTCGCCAGCAACTTGCTTCTTCCTCTGTGTTTTGTGTCATCCTGTATGATATTGCATCAAGGCAATTCATGGCAGCGGTTGAACCAAAAGCAATTTAAGTAAAAAATGGACAAATATGGATGTCACTTATGAGGCTTGTTCAAAGGCCTTTGACATCGCTCAAAGCCTGAGCACTTCTCAGGAGTGAGACACTTTTTTCCCCCAGCAATGCAAGATTAGAGATTTAACACAGACTGCTTAGTGAGGCGTCTCCGTGGTTCTTGTCCAGAAACCATTTCTTGGGGGAAGCAAGTAATTTTGTGTTACATACTGAGAAAGAAGGCAATTGAGTGATTAGAAACCAAGGTGGGTTCTGAAGGTGAATTTATATTTATTATTTTGATTCATCTGCAGTGATAACTGCAGGTGCTATTTGGGGATATCACATTTGTGGGCATGGCATTATGAGTGTTACATTTATTTTAGTAAATTTTCATAATCACTTTGCATAGATACAGCTGTCAATATAAAGACAAGTGTTCTTATCCCATTTCACAGGTGAGAAAACTGAGTCTCAGAGACCAAAAATGGCATGAAAATCTTGAGTGGGAAAATTCACCCCATGTGACTCCAAAGGTCTTTTAATGGCACTATACTCTGATTTTGTGAACAACTGATGAAACAAGAAGCCAGCAGCTCCGTGTTTGGCCACAGGCCTCCCTCTCTGGCCAGGGCTGTGGGGTAGGCTGGCAGCCTGGGCGCCTCCTTGTCCAGGTCCATCAGGCTGTGCTGTGGAAGGCAGCTTTTCAGGTTCTGCAGGTGGTGGGGAAGCAAAGGAATGCACCTCAGGGACCTGAGGGTATGCTTCGGTCATTCCCAGGAAGCAAGGCCAAGTGTAATTGGAAAGGTAGGCTAGTTCAGCCATCACGTTGCAGAGTGACAAAAACCCAGTGGCACAATCACTCTGCAAACCCCAGAGGGCCAAGAGTACATCTCAGGAGAAGAGGGAGCTTCAGCGGTTCGTACATGAAATGGAGACCACTCAAGACGCAAGTGAAGCTTAAACAGTGAGGCTTTCCACCCACACATGCGTAGACAGCTAGAGTATTTTCTTTGACTTTAGGAGAACTGTAAAAGGATGAAAAAAGACAATCCCCAAAGTCTACATACTATATGATTTTATTTACATAACATTCTTGAAAGCACTAAGTCATAGAAACAGATCAGTGACTTCCAGAGATACAGGAGGGGTGGGGCCTGAGGGGAAGTGTGGGGTGGCTGCAGAGGGCCAAAGGGGGGTGGGGGAGGGTCTTTTCTTGGCCGTGGCAACGCCAATTTCCTGGTTGTGATGTTGTACTGTAGTTTTGTGAGATACTGCCATTGGGGGAAACAGGGTAAAGGAAGTCCGAGGTCTCTTCTGTATTATTTTACACAAAAGCATGCAAATCTACAATTATCTAAAAATTAAAAGTTTAATTACAAAAATTACAGAACATATGGGAAAAATTCACCAAGAAGAAAATTTAAATCACCCATGAGCCTTCCACTCAGAAAGAGTCATCCTTTCTGTTTTGCTGTCTCTCTGTCTCTCTCTCTCTCTCTGTGTCTCTCTCTTTCTCTCTCTCCACCTCCTACCCCTACCCCAGCCTCCCTCCCTCATATGTATAAAATGGAGAGGTTTCAAAATGTAGTTACACCTTGTCAGTCTCCTGGTTGGTGACATCTCACCTTTGCATCGTCGGAAGTCTAAAGACTCTGTTTAGACCTCATGGTCTGGCATTGGCTGTGACGCAAAGACAGCCAGGAGACCCCCCACCAAGGAGCTGTGCACAGAAATGGATGCATTTTATGTGCAGAGCTGCAGCTCCACCCCCTCCTGCTCATAGATGTTACGATTTTTGCAATAAATGTTACTTATGGTGGTTAATTGAGCTGCATCCCAGATTGTCGGTACATGTTTATTTTCTCATTTTAACTTCTCTGAGTTATCATAGTTGTGGAGGGAGAGGGAAGAATCAAGTTAGGTTGAGTGAGGGGCCAGTTTATTTAATACGTAATCTACATTCCTGGTTGATGGTCCTGCCAAAGGGCATGATTGGTTGAGGCCATAAAATGGAGCAGAGGAAGAGCTGGAGGGCCATATCTTGAAAAACCCAGCTCCCAATTCTCCCAACCCCCACCAGGGTGCCCCTGAGATCATTTTTGCATAAGTGCCTTTGCTTCCAGGCTACTGGGAGTGACCTCCCACCCCCAGGCACTAGCTAAACTTCAAGACATATAAGAGCAAAAACACCTAGATTTTTTTCTATTATTACCAACTTACTAGCTGAGTGACTTGGGCAAATTCCTCCATTTTTCTTATCCTTCATCCCCTTACCTTTTCAAGCCTCAGTTTCATCCTCTTTCAGTAAATAAGTTACTGGCTATTTGGAAATTCAAATGAGCTGACACATGTGAGCATGCTTCGAAGTACAGTGATCCCTCACCTATCACAGGAGTTACGTTCCAGAGACCCCAAAATCTGCGAAGTAACGGCGTTATATTTATTTTACTATTTATATTTATTTTAAGACTTTATAAACCCTTCCCACACTCCTATAAACCTTTCCCACTCTCTTATTTACCTTTTCCATACTCTTATAAACACTTCATATGCTCTTAAAAACTTTCTACACTCTTAAACCTACGTAATTTGAATCCCGCGATATAGCAAAAACTCTGCGATACAGAATTAGATATTGTTTTTATAAACCCGCAATACAGTGAAGCCACAATAAGTGAACCACAACATAGCGAGGGATGACTGTACAGGGCTGCGGGCAAGCGCCAGTTGTCGTTATTAGGGGGTGGGAGGAGCCTGTTGTCTGCAGTGCCGTCTGGCCGACCCTCCCTGTGTACTCATGGAATAGTTTTCTAACAGAAGGTAATTGCCATTGCTGATCCCGGCCACACACTGTTCTAACTCTGTGACACAGAAGGGAGTCTTGAACCTCTCTGGGTCTTGGTTTTCTCATCCCCTGTTCTTATTTTAAAGAGAGAGTGTTATGTGGATTAGTTTGGAGAAGGTATAAGGCATTATACCTAGTAAGGACCCAATATGCCTTTGGCTGACTAATTGAATAATTCTCCAAACATTCGAAGCAAAAGCGCTCATGGCTATGCGGATGGTTTCAACGAAGAGGGATGATGACAGGATGCCACCACCAAGAGAAGCTTATTGCTTAGTTTTTCTACAGAGCCAGTGGTTTATTTTGCATTGCTCCTACTGGCATTAAGCAGGATCCCTGAGCAATCCATTGGTCAGTCTTGAAGCTTACTACCTAACCCAGTGCTTCCCCATCTGTAACATTCCTATGAATCACCCAAGCCCCCAGGGTCTTGTTAAATGTGGATTCTGGTTTAGTAGGTCTGGGTGGGCCCTGAAATCCTATGTTTTTACAAACTAATGAGCTCCCAGGTGATGCCAGTATTGCTGGTCCAAGGACCACACTTGGAGTAGCAAATGTGTAGATGCAGTACTGTCTACCATGGGATGTTTTCGAGATTTGAGAGACATTTTTGGTGCTTGGGGTCATTAAGAGCTCAGGGTCCATAAATCCACCCTGTGATGCTGTAGATAGTCCAATGCAACGAAGAATCGCCTGCATCCTGGTAACTTGAACATGTCACTCATGTCAGTCAAAAATGTATGTGCAATGATCTGAGCCCAGAATTCATGATGCTTTGCCCAGAAGCACAATGTGTACTGAATCTCCTAGAAATGCAAGGACCTTCCAAGTCAAGGGTCGATTGTACTGTGCTTGGCTCAAAAGTCGATCAAGATTTGTCTGCCATCTTGAAAAATCATGCAGCGCCTTTCAGGGTAATAGTTGAGCCACCATAACATGTGATCTGTCTACATTTGTAGCGTTACACTTATGGCGATTAAATAGTGGCGCACTGGGGCTCCCTCCTTCCAACTCCTGTGAGCAGATTGTGCCAACTTCTTCCCAATTCTGCATTCCATGATGTCATCCTGGTTGCTTGAGATTGACCATGGTGAGAGTATTTACACCTTGGAAATTGGCAAATGCTACAAATCAGGGTGTGTGTGCATCTATGTGCTTCTTTCCAGAGAGCTGGTTTACCAGTACAGTGCTATGTCTGTATAAAAATATATTCAACACATTTCAAAATGCCAAATACAGAGAGAATATATCAAAATTCTGGAGAATTTTGATTTGTGTTTCTATAATCTAAACCTGTAAGTAACTGCAAACATTTGACTGTTTCATTATGTGTTTCTGGTGTAATCTTGTCCAAGCAGTTAACTTTTAAAATGCACATTATTTTATCAATTATTTGTCTCTTCTTTATTTATAGTTAGTACATTATATTAATTTTTCATTAATTGTGTGTGTGGGTAAGTTATGCTGTTTTGAATTTCATTTCAGGAGCTTAATAGGGAGTTATAAAATATTTCTTTGAAAATTAGGGTCTTGGTTTGCTGGGCTTGAGTGGCACTGATCTAATTAACTTCCAGGCAGGGCCTGCAGACATGTGGGAGGCCCAGCACTTCTCCTGGGGAGAAGGGATGTAAGAGTCACATTATAAAGTCAAGTTGTAATCAGCATCTCCCCTTCAAGGTGCACAGGAGAAGAATGTTTTAATCTGGGATTGGAGAGAGCAGCGCTGTCTCTCAGAAAATAATCCCAGGGGAATTCATTCTGCACAGACTCAGCAATGCAGGAGTTGATGCTGCTGCTGAGGAAGAGGAGGAGCAGGAGGAGAAAGACAAATCTGGAAATGGTTTGAACAGGATCTAAGATGAATGGAAAAGGTGTCTATAAAATACCAGGAGGGGTGAAGATAAGCTTAAAAGAATGTTGTTACCCTACAAGAAGAAAAAGAAATATGGAATAGAAACGTAGTTTTTGCACACCACACATTCACACATGTGCACACACATGCCTCTCCCAGGATTGGCAGGTGGAAGGCCGTTTTTAACAGGCCGTTTTTCCGTGGCCTTCTGCTAGGAGCAAAAGTGCTGCGAACATTGGGCCTCTGCTTTTGGCAATCATTCCTCCTTTTAATTTTTTTGGCACCATAGAAATATTTCCATAAATAGTGCATTTAATGGAGTGTGTTACTTTATTACTGTCAGCTACCATAACAGTAGAGGAAAATTCAATAAACACAAAAGCTAAGTTCCGAACGTAGAAGGCTCCCAAGTCCACATCCTTCATGAACTTGTACATTTAAGCTGTTTAACCTTTCTATTTTCTCACCTGTGAACTTCTTAGCTTTTGGGGTGGTGAAGGCACCCAGTTCAGTGCCTGATTGAGAGTAGATGCCAAAACAAATTGAGGACGCGTTTATTATTATAGTGGCTGTGTTGTAGACTTGCCAAGCCAAGCCTTCCGTGTTACTAAGATATGAATGCCTGGCTCAGGGGCTGAGACCTGCCTGAGCTTTGGGTATTAGCAGCCCCCGCACGCAACAGACCTGCCGATGGCATGTGCTTCTTTGCCACAGAATAATTGGAAGTCATTTGCTCAGCTAGAGCAGGGAACCCAGCTTAAAGGAGGAAGTAAAAATAAAAAGACATAAATAAGTGAGAAAGTTAGAAAATCAGAGTAATTGTGGAGCAAAATAATTCATTCCTGTTCCCTGGCTCAGCATGGATGCAAATGCTGTATCATTAAGTAAGTCCCCAATACAAAGGCAGCCAGCATAACTGTTGCATCAAATATTTACCCAGAGCCAAGAGCAAAATTTTTATTATGTTTTTTTATAAGTTTGATTTACTAACCTTCAGAGCAATCCCTATTTTTAGAGGTTGGCTCATATTTTTAATTTGTTTTCTCTGAAGCACTGAATCCTTACTTGTGTTTCAGCTGTCCACTCGGTTCCTAATGGCAGAGCAACATTGAAAAGCATAATTACATTTCCTAATTATGTGTAATTAGGCAAAACCCAGATGATGTATTCAACGTGCTCTCAGAATAGCCAGGGGTCAAGGACTGTTGGAATTCAGTAACGCTTTTATAAATAAACCGGTGCGTTATTTAATGCTGGGGTCCAAGGTGGTGCTGGGTGCCTTGTAGACCAGTGTAATGGTTGAAATATATAGCATTCTGTTTAGCCAAGAAAAACCATCACTGATTCCCCATCTTCATACCCTGCCCCTTTTTTTTAAACCAGGGTTTAGATTTGCTGTTCTTAGCCCAAGAGAGACCCTCTAAACTCAGAACCATAAAGTTCTGCTTACTGACAGCCTAAGTGATATTTACTTTTTTAAAGCTTAATCCTTTTGAAACATGGAGAAATAAATACATCCTCTTATCTTCCATATGCCTGGGACGGGAAATAAATTCTTATTTTCCTGCGATGTGGGACCAGTGGGCTACAATGAATAATTTGGGCCGTCTCGCTGAAGATAATAGGAAAGCCTTCTCTATTACCAGTGATAATTATGAATCTCATAATAGAAAACATCCCGAGCCCGAACATCAATCAGGGAAGATAAACAATGGGAAATGATAGGTATACAAAAGGGAAAATGGCAGCCGCACATATGGAGGGCAATACCGCAGAATTCTGGCGGGGTTATAAATCATTGAGTCAAATCATTTCCATGCAATTAATATCCTCAAATTAAAACATTGGTTTTTAAAGGAAGATTTTTCAGACTTTTCAGCTGGGCAACTGGCCACCTTGCACGATTTGTCCAGCCACCCCAGAGCTGCCCTCTATCCTGAGCTTTGCATGACCCCGGCCAGAGCTGGCCGGGGCCCCAGCTAACAATGTCACCCTGTGAGCTGGCCCGATGACCTCACTCCAGTTCACCAGGAACGTACGTCAAGAGGTCAGGGCTGGTGGTGGCTGACCCTTAGAATCTGCGGCCTTAGCAGGACCACAAAGACTTGCCTATTGAGACAGGAAGGCTGACGTTCTTTGCCAGCCTGAAAGACTGTTTCCAGCCACGCGGACACAGCCCAGTGAAGCGCGTGGCGGAGCTACAGACAAATGGAAAACCTTCATTCTGAAGGGTCATCGTCCCCTCCTGTTTAGTAGCCCCGCTTTCCTGCACTTCCTTCTCATCTTGCTGCCATTTTTGTCAAGTCCCAAGGCACTTAGATGGACTTCTTTAAAGAAAAACGAAGGGATGCATTCCTGACAGTGAGAAAACACTGCCTGCGAGACTGTCCTTGAGTGTCAACAAGAAGTTTAAGACTGTCTGGCTAATTTATTTACCGCATTATGTGGGAAGACCAGTGAGAGGAGACCAGCCTTCCTCTCCTGGGTCTGCATGCAGAAATCCACAGCCCGCAGCCGCGCAGCCCGGAATCTAACAGAATCTCTCCGTTCCACCTCCGCCCCTTATTTGGAAGTGGGCCAGAGATTTGAGTCAATTGTCAAATATGTCCTAAAGGCCGCAGAATTCGCTCATGGATTTTGTTTTATAGGCTTAATATAATATTTTATAAAACGTATTTTTCAAGAAATGTATAATTTTTCCCCAAAGCCAGGGTTTCCCCGTGCCATATAATTTGCTAAGTGTGGCTTTGCTACATTATAGCCCGTAATTTAAAATCAGCTTCCACAAGGCAAAAAATAACTCCAAGCTATGATTAAGTAGGTAATGGACAAGGTAACTAATACCCCCTGAAGGATGGCCTTCCAGACACTCATTTTAAGTGACAAAACGGTTGAAGGTTGAAATGTGTAGTCCTGTACTAATTTACCCGAGTTGTGGGGAATCAAGAAAAGACATTATAAAGTGGCATATCTGGGCAGTTAGGACACAGAGCTCAGAGTGGATATTCTTCATGTACATTTTAATGAGCCCGTGCCTCATTTTCCCCATTTAAAGTAAATGGGTTTATGCCTAATTGTACCAGCAGTTTTTCCCATAAAATAATTCTTTCGGAAGGGGTGTCCTAGTCCAGTCTTAACCAATTCTGAGCAGGCAGTCAGTTCAGCGTGCATGGGGGAAAGCGTGGAGGAGTGGAGGAAGCGCGGGCTTTGGAATCAGGCAAAACGGAGTTTGAATCAAACAGCCAGCAGGAGCTATGGCCTTGGGAAAGTACTGTGTTGTTTTCTTTTTGAATTTTTGTTTTGAAATAAATTTTGGCTTACCGGAAAGTCACAGAAATACGTAGAAAGTTCCCTTACACCCTCTATTCATACAGCTTCACCTAATATTAACATGATACATTTTTCCACACTGAGAAATTAACATTGATGCAATGCTATTAACTCAGTTAAGCAACACTTTATTTGCATTTCACCAGTGTTTCCACTAATGTTCATTTCCTGTTCCAGGATTTAACGCAGGGTCACACTCTGCATTTACTGGTATGTCTCCCAGTCTCCTCTGATCTGTGGGGTCTGAGGCAGTTTTTTGATCTTTGTTATTTTTATTATCATTCTTACAACCTTTGGACTTTTTGCATGGTCTGGTTAGTTATTTCATAGAAAATCCTGAATTTGGGTGCACTCGGTGTTTTCTCCTGATTAGACTGAGGTCGTGGTCCTTAGGCAAAAATACACAGAAGCTGTGTGCCTTTCTCAGTCCATATCAGAGGGTAGATAGCATCAAAATATCTTTTTACCGGTACCGTTAACCTGATCTCTCAGTGAACATGTTCTCTGCCAGATTTATCCACCGACAGTCACTATTTCCCCTTTGTAATTAATAAATATCGCTGGGGAGGTACTGTTTCTCCCAAATTTGTACCCACTGATGTTAGCGCCCATCTGTGCCCCCCGGCTGCAGCAGTAACTGCTGTGCTGTTCTAACGGGGAGTCCCCATTTCTCTCCGGGCTTCTGCATTTGCTAGTCAGGATGCTTCTCTCTGGAAGGCTGTCCCATCTTCTCCGCTTATTTTTTAAACCACTTAGTCACTTATATTAGTATGGGCACGTGAGCATTCCTTTTGTGTTCTGTAGGTCATAATTCAGTGTTACTGTTGCATATTTTGTTGCTCGGATTGTTCCAGCTTTGGCCCCAGGGAGCTCTTCCATGTTGGCTCCTGTGCCCTTTCTTCCCACCCCATCCGTTCTGAGCCCCTCCTTAAGTCTGGGCACTGCAAGGTGCTAGGGCTCACCCCGTGCTGCCCTGCCCCAGTCTTGGAAGGAGCTGCTTTTCCAGGAGTCCCTGGTTCTGTTGATTGAAGAATGGTATTTAGAAACCATGGTTTGGGTGCTAGTTGTGCTCCTACTTACAGGGGCATATATTACATGTTTTAACATATTTATATTTAAGTAAATTATATTATTTTTATATATTTCTGATATTAAGTGTATGTAATATAAATAGGTATATATTTGAAATACGAGTTTCTATCTGATTCCAATCCAGTACCCCTGGGTTTAGTCTGTCATTTCTTGGGGTTGTTTTTTTTAACCGTTCTAAGTCTCGCTTTCTTCTATCAGATGCAAATATTAACAACCACACTTTAGGGTTTGGGGACGATATGGTAGGTGGTGAAAACTGTAATTATTCAAAAAGAAACATTTCTTTCCTCCCCTGCATCCACACCCACCCCGTATGAAGTTGCTCATCTTCCTATTAAGAGGTGGAGCCTGCTTCCGTTCCCTTGAATAGGGTTGACCCAGCGACTTGCATTGACCAGTGGGGCCTTAAGCACAGCTGGTACGGGCACAGGCGTGGCAAGCATTTGGCTGTTGGTGTGTGCCCCTTGCTGCTTCCCACCTAGAGACCATGACAGAAGCCTGCTGGGGGTGGGGGATGAGAGGCCACAGGAAGTGAGCCTAGTTGTCCTAGTGAATAGCCTGCCTCCCTCCAGGCACGTGAGCGAGGCCATTCCAGAGTCATCCAGCTACCCGCCAAGCCACTGGCTGACCCCAGCCACTCTGCTGAGTCCGGCAGTGATTGTCAAGACCGTCTGCACCAGAGAAAGAGTCCAGCCCATGCACAGAATCGTGAACTTGTGTAAGAAGCGATTATTGTTTTTCACCCACTGAGTTATGTGGTAGTTTCATTAAGCAGCAAATGCTAACAAATATAGAAAGCTTAGAGTTAATGTGTGAAACACAAGTAGCACAGTATCTTTTCTGAAGAGTGGGCTGTCAATGAGTGCTGTTTTTAGGGATTGATGT
Organism: Micronycteris hirsuta; assembly: GCA_004026765.1. Classification (NCBI taxonomy): domain Eukaryota; kingdom Metazoa; phylum Chordata; class Mammalia; order Chiroptera; family Phyllostomidae; genus Micronycteris; species Micronycteris hirsuta. The sequence goes on from PVJI01000004.1 coordinate 109,484, forward strand.
CATTTTTGTGAAAGACTTCAGGTTCTGTTTGCCCGCTAACACCTCCTCGACCAATCTAACTAAACACACTGGGTTGGCTAACTGTTGGAACCAGGCCTTTGACCAGATCAGCACCTTCAAGTAGAATCACTATTGCCCTGGACAGGTGGCTTAGGTGGTAGGAGCGTTGTCCTGTGCACCAAAAAGTTGTGGGTTCGATTTACGGTCAGGGCACATGCCTAGGTTGCAGGTTTGATCCTTAGTCAGGTGTGTATGGAAGGCAGCAGATTGATGTTTCTCTCTCCCTCTCTCTTCCTCTCTCTCTAAAATCAATAATATGTCCTTGGGTGAAGAATAAAAAATAATAACCACTGTTTAAGGGCAAGGCTCCGTGTACTTAGCTCACACCAAGGTAGAGACAGGGCGCAGTAGATACGGGGCCTCAGGTAGCGAGCACTGCGAACCCCAGGGAATGTCCCATTTATCCGGTGCAGTCCTTTACCTGGTGTCGCCTCAGGGCCTGGGAGGCCTGACCTGGTGCACCGAGTGGGGTGGGTGAGAGGAAAGCAGGAGAGTATCTAAGCAGACCAAATTTAGCCTAATTAACAGATTTGCCTAGGGCCGACCCTGAAGCAGGAAGTGAAGCCTCCATAGGTCTGCTCTCCTCCAACCAATAAGGTAATGATGAGGTTGAACCACCAGTTCTCCACCTCAGAGCAGAGACTCGAAATAGCTGGGAGTTAGACAAAGGGGCCTGTACATCTCTTTTCTCCTCTGAAATTCAGTGTTTCCTTAACGACCCGATGCACCTGTTTAGCACAGCTTTTTAATCCTTGCAAACACAGTGAGTGCACTTCCGTCTCTGCGAGTTGTGACCGGATTTCCATTCAGGGGTGAGGTTGCTGAGAAGCATTTACTGAAATAACTCACAAAGGCAGGTGTCTTGAGGAGCAGTAGGACAGATGGCTTCTAGGCAGGGATGGGCTTGGTCATCAGAGGAAGGCCACACCCTTGGCACAGCTGCCCAGAGTCCGCTTGGCATCCACAGAGGACAACCTCTGTATAGCGGCTCACCGTGACGCATGAGCCCTGCCAGCTATGCCGCCCTGCGTTTGGGGCCAGTGCAGAGCTCTGTTACCACGGGGAGCAATTGTCCACGACCAGACTGCCGCCGAGTCACCTATCCTGAAGAACTGTGAAATCACACGGAGTTTTCAAAAACTACTGCTGAATTTTGATACAGGCCTTCCTTGGCCACCTTTATGACAAAACCCAATGAGCGTGTTTTTCCTTCCAGACTATATTTGTAATCTTGATTCAGTGAGCAAAGGAGAGAGTTTGCAAGTTTGCATTTTTTCCTACCAGAGGCTAGGAACCCATAGAGCGTAGAGTGGGAACTTGACTTTCATTCTACAGAGGATTTCACCAGAAGTTTCCGTGTGTGTGTGTGTTTGTGTATACCAAACAGGAAATTACCAAAATAAAACATACTAATAAGAAGGAGGTAAAATAGTAATACTTAGCCAAACTGTCAATTTTTGGTTAGTCCCATTCAAATTGCTCACTCCTACCCTGCATTAATAGGTTTATTTTTTCTTTCATGCCATTATTTATACTACATTATACTTGATGTTATATCCTGAGTTTTTCACTTAACATTATAAGTATTTTCTCCTATTATAACTTAGTCTATTAATGTCAAACATCAGCTAGATAAAAAGCTATCAATTGATGCTTCTTATAGTTCATTCACTGGATATACTACAATGGGTGTAGACAGTATCCATTGTTTATAGTTCTTTACTTTTAAAAACTAATGTTGCATTAAAACTCTGGAATATAAAACTGTTTATTTCCCTCTCCCCCATTACTTCAGATTCTTTCTGGTCCTACCCTTCCTCCTATTGGCCAAGGCCGCCACCACCTACACTCACTGTTGTGGAAACCTCAGGTAACCATAGCCTCACCCACGATCTACCTGTGTCTGTTGAATTGGTCAGTGCCTAGTAACCCGGGTATGGACTCAGGGCTCAAATTAAAAAAGGATCCAGTCTTATCGGAACAAACACGTATCGATATCTGAGGTCTTTGAGCCTCAGCTGTCTTTGAATGCTGATCAATTGTTACATCTCTTTGCCGTATGATGTTGAGTAAGCCTCTGAAGCCATATTGGCTCAACATAGATTTCTGTGATCAATTATGACATCGGTCATGAATGAGGAATCAGAGGATGGCAGCCACATCCATGCCATGCCTCTCTTAGTGTCCTGGTCTTTCCTGTGTAATGTTTTCTTTATAGTTCCTAGAGGCAGTTTGTTTCATGTATAAAATGTCAGTTATCTTTGGAAAGAAGAGGGCTGGTGTAGACAGTGAAAGCCGGTGACTGACTTTGTAGAAGCTTGCCAGGCAGTGTTTACTTTGGCAAGTTCATGAACAGTATCAAACCTCGCCCCCAAGCTCACTAACTCAGAAATTAGATCTGCTCACCAAGAGCAGGTCTTCCCCACAGGTGCAGACTCACAGTAATCAGACTCATGGAGGCTGATATATAAACCAAGTGCCAAAACAATCATTCTCAAAGAGGACTATAACCATCACATCGTTGGAAATGTTCTTGTTAACTTGCCCAGACTAAACCCGGTAAAATTATGTTACCTGATGGGCAAGTAACTGAAGCAAAGGTCAGTTGGCTGGATGACTCAAATGCTTGGTTGCCTCGGAAGATAACAAGCTGGTACTTTGGCAATAGTGATATCTTGCACACTCATATTTGTTTAATGCCTCTCTCCCCTGCTAGGATGCGGGGGCCCTATCTGTCTTGTTCGTTACTTTGTCCACTGACTTTGGACATGCCAGGCATGTAGAAATTCTCAGTACCTATTTACTGAACCAATGAGTCTCAGTATGCCAGGTAACCCCAAATACAGAGTAGTTTTTTTATTTTACCAATGAGGTGCCTCCCAATTCTTTGCACAATTGATAAACTTTAGGGAATGTAGAGGAAATGTTCAAAAGTGTTCTTGTAAGGTTTGTTAATGTATTTTTACAAGTAATGCTTAATTTTACAATATGAAAGCTTTTCTTCATCTCCAATTTTATGAAATAATTTTACTCAAACTATTCCTTTTCATGTTCAAAATGACCCCTAAAACCTCTTTGGGAGCCATGTAAGACTGTTTTCCAGGCCTGTGAGCTCTACTTCTTCCCCAGCTATGTAAAACACAGCACTTCCTGAGTCCCGTGTAATGCCGGTCCTACAATCAAGGGTGAGTCGGCCTGTGTGCCCTTGTGTTTCTTCACGATGGTTTTTCATTTTCTCATCGGACCCCCTTGGAATTAATTTCCTTGCCGAAATATCAGAATGCAACCTTGTATGCTTCCCAGCAGTAGGACTGTCTAGGCAACTGAGGGAGCGATCCTGCGGTAGCCAGCCTCCAATGACCTTGGCCTCCTGAATTTCATGCGCTTGTGTGGTCCCCTCCTACTCTGAATGGGGCTGACTGGGGAAATAATGTAGCTTGAATCTTGAGGCTAGATGACAAAAGATGTGGAAACTTCTGTCGTGCTCGGAGTCACTCACTCAGGGGAAGATGGCTGCCATGTCATGAGGATGCTTAAGCAGTCCTGTGGAGAGGCCCATGGGGTAAGGAGCTCAAGCCTGTAGCCAACAGCCAGAATCAGCTTGCCAGTCATGCGAGGGCGTTTTCTTGCAAGCATATCCTCCAGCCCCAGTTAAGCCTTCAGATGACTGCAGCTGAAACTAAATGCAAACCAGACCAATGGAGTAGGCAGTTAGACAGGCATGTGCAGAGTGGGAACGGTGGGCCCCGTATGAAATTTCACCAGGGTGGAAAGTCCCGGGTGCCTAGCAACAGGCAAAACCAGAGAAAACAACTACGATAGGGTAGGACCTCAACCCAGGTGATCTTTCCTCCCCTAGCATGTCGCTCGTCATGCAGTTTAGACCCCCTTAGAGGAGGAACACAATGGCTGGTGAATAGCTTCATAGGACTCCCATACAAGCCCTTGCATGACCAGTCCCTTAAGCATTAAGCCCTCATGACACTGAGGTTCTGATCAGCATCAAACACAAAACTTCTGCTCTGTTGACCACAGAGACACTGTCTCAGTCAAACTAGAGATAACATCCGGGCCTCAGTGGTGTTTCAGCTCCGTGCCCAGAAAACCAGCAAAACCAGACAAAGCGATGCCAGGGCTGACATCAGGACCAGATGCAATGACTAACGAACCCCTCCCCTGGTGCCAACCAACTGGTAGAGGCCACCGCTCTAAAAGGTTACCCCTGGAAAGCCAGTGAATTCTATTGAGATCTTCCCATGAAACCTCCCCTAAAATTCTTGCCTTTGGGAAATAGATAAAAACCCTTCAGGCAAGGGACCAGCATGCTCTGTCTCTCTCTCAGGTGTGCAACTTCACTTTCTTCCTCCTAAGCTCCAAGGGCCCTTCGTTTGCTTCTGTAACTTGTTCCCTCGTCTGCACAGCCCAGCCGGCTCACTTCTGCTTCTGTGACTTTCTTTCTCTAACCAAACTTTCTCTTGCGTTACAGTTCTTAACAAAACCATGCAGCTAAACTGTCCCTAAATTCCTGATTAAAACAAAAAATCGTGTGAAATAGTTAATACATATTGTTGTTTGAATATGCTAAGTTTGGGTATGATTTGTTACTCACCAATATTTAATGTAGAGCCTATTTGCACTGCCTACAGGATAAATAATCTACAAGCTTATTAACAATTAGGAGTCCCTAAGTGGTTTCGCCTGTCTCATGAGTTTAACCATTACACATTTGTGGATAGAAACTATCATGAGTTAATAAATCTATTTTTCCCCCTGCATCTGTTACTTTCTCAAAAAGTTGTTGGTGGCAGGCTTCTTTCTTCTTGTGATTAAAAGACATCTTGGAGATTAGTCGGGTGGTGCAATTCACATCTCAGCTCTGCCAAGTGTTGACCCACCTAAGGTCATCCCCAGATAATTAGTGATTTCTGTCTCAGTTTCCTCATCTGTAAAATGACACTGATTCATATAGTTACCGTGGGGGTTTGAGATATGCAAGATGTTTAATTCAGTGCTCCACATAACCATGGCAAACACAGTGTAAATACTATGTGCTATTTCCATTGTCATTTTCATTATTCTAATAATCGCCATTTACCTAGTCAATCGTAAGCAAAATCCAGAAATCTAATTTCAGCCAACTTTCCATAACCCAATTGGCTACCACCCCCTCCTGCTCTTCATTACTTACAAATCCTTTCAACTCTGAGGCAGAATCTTTGTATGTTCTTCTCATCAAGGATTTTATCCAAAAGCCTGTGATACTTCACCCTTCCCCAGGTGGCTAGGGGGTGAGGAAAAATACTTCTTAAGTAATTTCACCTGCAGTCTGACGGTGAGGTGGGGGTGTGGCTAGTTTCCTGTTTTGAAGCCCAGCTTGCAGGCCCGTACCTGGATCTTGGGGGCTCTCACTGATCACGGTGGTGCCAGGAGCGGTCCTCGGCGTGACTGTTCAGCAGCAAGCCCCTGAGCGATAGGTCTCCAGGTAAAATGGACACCGACTGTCTCTCCGTCATGTGAAGACTTGGGCGCTGATGTGATTTAAAACGCTTTCAGTATTATGGACACAAACACATGCCTTTTTATTTCTGAAAGAATTTCCACAATATTAGATTAAAAACCTAACAGAGGAAATGAAAAATAAAATTGTTCATTATACTACCACCTAAAGACAGTCACTATTATCACTTTGCTATATTCCCTTCTAGGTTTTTCTCAGTGCATACATAGTAGTGATTTGCTGGACATTTACTTTATTTTGTATCCCGATACTTTTTTCCTCAATTAAAATTATAGATTCTTGCTACTATACTTTTCAAATAGCTTATGACGAGCCTGTGTTATTTCAGAATAAAAATTAACTTTATTTTAGGGAAATGAAAAAATATAGTGTGGGTAACTTTATTGTTTGCATGCAGTTGATCAAAAAGCATTCCTTTGTTTAGCAAAATAAAACCCTTGAGTCTTTTAGCACTGAATGTTTGAAATTATCATGAAATGGTTTCTAATTTGGCAATGAATTTGGAAGATTAAGAAAACTCTCATTTAGATAACATTGGTAGCTTTCTAAAATATTTATATATAGTTAATATTACACTTCCTGTCTGTGCATCTCTAAAACTGTAACACCTCATAGAAAAGCAGTAAAAATTGCTGCATCGGGCTAAGATGAACCCCTAATGAAATTGTATTGGCTAATATTTGAACAGCTTTGTTTTGTTAATGAAACTTTAAATGTGCATTGTGGATTTCATTTTCTTAGTGAGCTAACAACTTCTCCAATTTGGACTCCATTATTTCATTTAAAGAATCAGTACAACGTGTCTTAAATAAATCAGGACTATGATTGACAAGCTACCTAGAAAGATTAGGCAATTGGGGTGATGCACCCCCCACACCCCAATTATTGCCTTTGTTCTTACAAGTGTGTTTAAATCTATTTCTGTTAATTTACAATTTGAAAGGTGGGTGAGGAGCAGAGTTTGAAAAATAGATTACTGTCTTCATTAATACAGGTTTGACCTACAAAGTCTTCACGTACTTAATGATTAAAAACCAAAGTACTAAATAATAAATTATAAGAATTTATAGGAGTCATCATCTTGAAATTAGCTTACTGAATGTTCTTATTATAATAAATCTGAGTGGGTGTCTAATTTAGTGTTGGCTGACTAAAATTATATGTTGCAGGAAGGAAAAAAAAAACACTTTTGTTTGAAGACAGACACAGTGAGCTTAATCGCGGGTGACCTGAAAGGCACCTATCTTTCTCTGTGTTCACTTCGCAGGAACTTTGGTGACACTGGTTGAATGGAGATCGATTCCAATTGGTAAATCTGGCGGGCAATAAGATTCCCCCAAGTCTTGCACGGTGTTTGTGTTAACACTTCCTGTGCAGAGCTGCAGCCCGGAGAGACCGAGCTAACAAAACAGGGAAGGCAACCCCCACGCCCCACAGTTCAAGTCCGTGTGGACCTTATCATTTTCTAGGTAGAAAGGTGTTTCTGTTTGTTGGGAAGGCGGAGGGAAGGTGGACATTACCCATCTGTCCCTCTTCTGTGCCTCCTCCCCTTGTGCCGTGTGGGTCTGTGGGGATATTTCTAGCCATCTGACAGTTACTCACTGGGCCGGCACTCTGGAGCAGTCAGATTCCGGGCTAAGATTAGGGGATACGGGAATATTTAGGACTCACTCCTCACACTCAGGTAGCTCCAGGTCTTTGTGGAGGACAGACTTGGGAACAAATAAATTAAAATCAACTTTGTATGCACAACTAGGTGCATACGCAAGGTACCCAACGGGGAGTGACTACCTTTATCTCCAGGGGGGCAAGGCGAGTAGTGAGGGTAAGTTTCTTCCAGAAAAGGAGAGACCAGTAGAGTTTATTACGGGGAGAGGCGAGTTTGGGAGAGTGGTCTGCATGCGAAAGGTGGGCAGAGATGAAACAGAAAGTCTGTCTGGGCCACTAGAAATACTGTCTGGGGGGCACAAAGGGCCAGGACAGAGCCATCAAGGGTAAGAAGGGCTTAGGCCGTGAATGCATGGTGAAGGACCTTGCAACAGCCCTGAACTCCGTTTATAGGAGAGAGAGGGACCCTGAAGGCTTTCAAACGGGATCATCGTAACTTTACATTAAAGTAGAAATAGAATAATTTTCTTCCAGGTGCCATGTGAAGCTGGCATATGATACAGTGGGTTTTTTTTTTTTTTTTTCAAATTTAGTATGAGATAAAATAAGAGAAGAAAAAAGACATACACACATATTCATGTGTACACATACACTTAGATAATTTACCCCAAATATACATAGAGTTTTTGCAAATCTAAAAGAAAAACATGAACCTCCCAACAGAAAATATGAACAAAGTCAATGAATGGGAAATTCATTGAAGAAAATTGACAAACATGAAAAAAGTATCAGTCTTATTTTTTTAATTCATGGACATGAAAATTAAACAGATATTATTTTGTACTGTGACACTGACAAAAATTAAGAAGACAAACGGCTTCCATCTTGGTGAGTATACGGAGTATAAAAGGGTATAAAAAAGAAGAGTTGTCCCCAATCTGGTCCGGAATAGAATCTTTTTGCATGATGTAATTCACAGCCTCATTCCCGATAAATTGCTTAAGCAATTTTCTGATAAACTTTAATGGGATTAAGACTTGTTCTGAAAAATCAGTCACCCATCTAGCCAACTGACTGTCAGTCAAGAGTCTAGGGACCTTAAACCAAATGTTCCTTTTTCTTTGTATCTCGCCCAGCGTTGACTATCTTATCACTCCATTTCCCTACAAAGTGTCTCCACCAAGAATGAATCTTTGAATTGATCTGCTAGAAGCCTTTTCCCTTGTAGCAAAACTGCAATAAAACTTTGATTCATGCTCATAACCAGACTTTCTAAAAAGTTTTTCTTAACGGGGAAAAGGACATATACTATTAAAAGGAGCATAAATTATTTTTGGTCATTTTGGAGAACAAGCTGGCAGTTTTAACACAAGTCAAGCATACCTTTTGATTAAGCAATTTCATTTTGAGCCAGAAAATACAGAAATACTTGAATAAATGTCCAAGGTCTCGTAATTAGAAGAATCAATGATATTTTTAGCATTGTATACATATATTCACACACGTTACTATTATCTGTCACATATTATATATACATACATACATTTATTTGCTTATTTATGTGTATTTTATTTAATCTGTGAGTTCTGAATTCCTATCAGTAGGGTAACATTCAATTAAGTTATGTTTTCCAAAGCTTTAAATCTGCATAGCATAGAAAGAAAGATATTAAAGAGATAGACCTAAATGTACATATTTGGAATTTATATGCATTTATGAACCACACACATATAGTGGCTGCCCGTGCTATACAGCATTGAAAAAAAGCAAGTTGCAGAACGATACATCTATTATGAGGTCTTATTTTTCTAAAGAAAGTTACACATGTGCCTGAGTGTTCTGTGTGTCTTTGCATAGTTTGTAATGTGATCTGAGAGCGTAATAAGACACATGAACATCTATAGTGGTGCCCCCTCACAGGACTCGTGGGAGATGAGAAGGTTTTGTAGAGGGTGGGGCTTTTTCCCCAACCGGACCCCACAGCATTCTCCTGCCGATCTGAGGCACAGAGGCGTCGCCAGCCTTGCAGAGAAGCCGGTGCTCTGACCTGCAGTCAGTTCAGCTGATTTCAGTGTTTGTGCCCCATGCAGAAGGCTTGGCATGAGATTAGCGGAAAGGTGAGTGGAAAAGGCAGGAATAAATTTGATTTTTTTCACCCCCTGCTGATTTCCACCCTGCCCTTTTCTTCTCTTTGCTGCCACACCCCTGCCCCCACAATTTCTAATTAATTAGAAGAGCCTTGCCTTCCAGAAAAGAGCAGGCATTCCTTTGGGAATTCACCAGGAAGAAGTGGGTCTTGTGGAGAAAAGGAACCCTTTTTTTTGTATTAAAATTAATTAGAAATGGAATGTGTTAAAACTCAGTTTTATCATTAGCATCCATTCCAGAGGGCCGGTGACTGTTGGTAAAACTTCAGATTTCTTCTGTTACTATAGATTTGGTTTGAGGGTTCAACATTTTATGTGCCACTCCCTGAAACTCATGATTCTCTGTGATTCTGTTGGGTTAGGGGAAGAGACAGTGATATCATACTAAATAATGTGTTCCTGGACTCCTGTCTTGGGGAATATAATAGCTGGGAAATAGAACTTCATAGTTATTGATAGTTCTTTTCAAAGAAGAAAATCAGTATGGGAACACGTTAATGTGAAGTAATACTGAAAATTTCCTTTTTGCTTTTTAAAAAACAGTATTTGATACTTGCCCTCTTTTAAAAATTTGGAAAATTGTTGAGATAAAATATCTGGAAATTATTGGAAAAGTGGAAAAATTAAATGCACCATGTTTGCACATTCCCATGTTTTCTGATCAAGGTTGTAACATGGCTAAAGTTTATTTTTGGTAGTAACAGTTTGAGAATGATTCAGTTGTTGGTTTTGGCTATTGTGTTAGTATATTAGTTGGGATTCTCCAGAGAAATAAAACCAATCATTTCTATATATGAAATATAGAGAGATTTATTACAAGGAATTGGCTCACATGATTATGGAGGCCAAGAAGTCTAGATCCAGGAGAGCTGGTGGTATAGTTCAAATCCAAGTCCAAAGGCCTGAGAAGCAGGACAGCCAATGTTGTCAGCTCTAGTTCACACGTGAGTCGAAGGGCAGGAGAAGACCAGCGTCCAGCTCACAAACAAAGAGTCAGGGAGAATATATTTTATTCCTCCTTCAACGGATTGGATGAGGTCCACACACATTGAGCAGGGCAATGTGTTTTGCTCAGTCTGTTGGTTAAAATGTTCATCGTGATGAGACACATTTGCAGACACACCCAGAAATAAAGTTTAACCAAATATCTGGGCACCCCATGGCCAGTCAACATGATACATAAGATTAACCATCACAGTGGTGATGTCAAGTAAGATTTATCTTAGAAATGATGGGCAGGTACACCAACTACATATTCCCCTTGGTAGCTTTCTTTATCAATGAGGCTCTTCAGACTCTCAGCCTAGTGTTCTTAACTATGGACCTTGAAGAAGGAGCCCCTGGGGTGTATTAGAATCCTCTGAAATAATATGCAACATTATACCTTATTTGCACTTTTCTGGGAAGAAGGTCCTTGTCTTTCATCAGATCCTCTAAGGGCCCATTGGCCTCTGCTGATTTAGTATCACTGCTTGAAGCCATCATTAGTCCTCGTGACCTTTCATCTTTCTGGCTGCCTTTTAGGAGGGCCTAAAAGTGAGCCTTCTGACTGTAAGCCTTCCTTAGGCAGAGGTGAAATCCGTGAATTCACTCAGTATCCCTGGAGCACAGCGCAGTGCCTTCCACCCAGCAGGTACTCAGTAAATATATATTGAATCAGCAAAGCAACCGACAAGTAAATAAGCAAATGGTCACTGCAGTCATTTTCTATTGTTCTATCAACAAATTCTCAGAGATTTAACAGTTGTAAGGCATTGAATGGGAGCCTGCCAAAAGACATATCCACGTCCCATGAATGTTATCACACAGTATGTGGCCTATTGGATCTGGATTCTGTCACTTAGTGTAATGTTTCCAAGGTTCATCCATGGTTGGAGCAATTTTTAGTGCCTTGTTCCTCGTAAGCTTGAATAATGCTCCATTGTGTGGATATCCGACTTGTTTACCCAGTCCCCTGTAGATGGACATTTGTGTTATTTCCACTCTCTGACTAATGTGAATAGTGCTGCTCTGAACACTTGTGGGCAAGTTTTTCCACTTGGACAACTATTTTCAATTATTTTGGATACATGAGATCTGTCTGGAAAAAGTCCAACCATTGTTAATATAATGAGGATGGTTTATGCAGCATCGATGTAACCTGGAAGCCGAGGGAAGTGGGCTGGAACGCGCATGTGTGAATGACGACTTCACTGTACCGGTCAGTGGGGGTGTTAGATGCCATTGAGTGAGCATGTGTGCTGTGTGGCCGTCCATTCAAAATGACTGAGCAAGTAGAGCAACACATCTGCATGAAATTTTGCATTAAGCTTGAACATTCCTCTGCAGAAACTATTCAGATGATTGAGAAGGCTGCAGCTATGAGCAACTGGTGATGGGCAGCTTCATCACGGCAACATGCCCACTCATGCATCATGTCTCATGCAGAGGTTTTTGGTGAAACATCAAATCTCCCAGGTGGCTCAGATTTGGTGCCTGTGACCTTTCACTTTTCCTGAAACTAAAATTGCCTTTGAAAGGGAAGAGATTTCACCTTTAACAACAACAACAACAAAAAGCAAGGAAGGATGGAAGGAAGGAAGGAAGAAAGGAAGGAAGGAAGGAAGGAAGGAGAGATTTCAGACCATCACTGAGGTTCAGGAATATATGACGGGACTGCTGATGACAATTGGGAGAACTGTGTGAGGTCCCAAGGTGCCTACTTTGAAGGGGACTGAGGTGTCATTGTCCTATGTACAATGTTTCTTGTATCTTTCATCTTCTTCAAGAAATGTCTCTATTTTTCATATGACATGGCTGGATACTTTGGATATCTAGGAATAGAATGGTTGGGTCACATGGAAATTCTATGTTTAACTTATCAAGAAACCCTCTTACTAATTTTTAATATAGAATATTTGAAGATTGTACAAAATGGAGCCTTTTCACTTGACAGAATGTTTTTTAAGATGGAAATTTTCACACTTCTCAGGACCTCAAGATAAAAATAGCAGAAAGAATACTAATTTGATCTCGACTTGGAAGGAACAGACTCAGTAACACTCTGCCATGTCTTTGCCATAGTACCTGCCTCTGGACCTCCCCATTTGGGTGGCAGATGAGGTCACTCTCATGTCATCTCTATAGACCTTTGTACATCACAGTGTCTTAATGAGCATTGTGACCTGGAGGCTGTGGTTTATTTTATTTTGTTTTTTATTGAATTTATAGGGTGACATTGCATAAAAAAGCTTTATAGTTTTCAGTGTATAATTCTATAATACATCGTCTGTATATTGTATTGTGTGTTCACTACCCCAAGTCAGAAAATTATAAGATACTGAAGAAGGAAACTGAGGAAGATTCAAATGAATGGAAGTACATACCATGTTTATAGATAGGAAGAATTAACATTAAAATGTCCATACTACCCAAAGCAATCTATAGATACAATGCAGTTCCTATCAAGATATCAATGATGTATTTCACAGAACTAGAACAAATATTCCAAAAACTTATGTGGAACCACAAAAGACCACAGATCCACCACAATCTTCAGAAAGAAGAATACAGTTGGAAGAATCATGCTATCTGTTATCAAACTATACTACAAGGCCATAGTAATCAAAACAGCATGGTACTGGCATAAAGATTAGACATATAGATCAATGGAACAGAATGGAGAGCTCAGAAATAAACGTACACTTTTATGGTCAGTTAATATTTGACAAAGGAGGCAAGAACACACAATGGGCTAAAGATAGTCTATTCAATAAATCATATTAGGAAAATTGGACAGATAGGTGCAAAAATTGAAACTAGACTTCCCTCTTATACCATATACAAGGATAAACTAAAAATGAATTAAAGACTTCAATGTTAGGCTTGAAACCATAAAACTCCTAGAAGAAAACATAGGCAGTAAGATCTCAAACCTTTTTTGTAGCAATATTTTTTCTGACATATATCCTCTGGCAAGGAAAACAAAAGCAAAAAATAAACACATGAGACTACATCAAACTAAATAGTTTTTATGCAGCAAAGAAACCGAAAAAGGAAAAGACAACCTACTGAATGGGAGAACATAGACGCTACTGTATTTTGCCATATATAATGTGCACTTTTTCTGCCCAAATTTTTGAGGGAAAAATAAGGATGCACCTTATACATGGATATAAGGAGTACATACCATGGATATAATAATAGACATAATAATCCTGTGTATAATGGACATGAAAATGTGGGTGCGCATCATACGCAGCAAAATGTGGGAAATATCTAAAATTTATAAAGAATTTATAAAACTCAACACACACACACACACAAAGAGAGCAAAGGACCTGAATAGATACTTTTCCAAAGAGGACATACAGACGGCCAATAGACATAAGAAAATATGATCATTGCTACTAATCACCAGAGAAATGCAAACTGAAAACATAGTGAGATATCACCGCACACCTATCAGAATGGCTACCGTCAATAAATCAACAGCCAGGTGTTAGCAAGGATGTGGAGGCAAAGGAACCCTCGCACACTGCTGGTGGGATGTGGTTTTTCACACGGCTGAGCACAGCCTGCAGGGCAGAGATCCGGGCTGTGGTTAGTGAGGTTCTACAGTCACTCACACTCTGAGATTCCCCCTGTAGCCAAGCCATGAGCACAGGGCCAGACACATCTCAGATGGTCACTGAAATCAGCGCATCTTGGCTGAAGAAGAGCAGGTTTGTGTTAGTGTTTCTTCAGAACTCCATTTTGGAAAACTAATGTTTTCATATGTTAAAATGAACACCCTATGGTTTAAAGTGGTAGGAATTTTGTGTATGTGCAGATGTAGGTATATTTAAGAGTTGGATTTAGGATACAATCAGGTTTTGGGGTTTTTTTTTTTTTGCCTTGACTTTGATTCAAACACTATCTCTCCTTCTTTTTGTATGAAGACTTTGACACTTATAGATACTCTCTGAACCTCCGTTTCCTTTGCTACAAAACGACAATGCAAATGTACTGCTGTGCTTCCCAATATTGCTACGAGGGTAAGTCGAGGCAGGAGTTGTGCCCGGCCAGAATAGCTAAACAACAAATCATATATGTTTTTAAAAATAATAACGCTTTTCTTATTAAGCTGAAGGTGGTAACATTTCAGGCAGAAAGGAAAATACAATTATACCATTCAGAGTGTCTATGAGTCTTTCATTACATAGATTTTTCCATCTAGCTCCTGGTTTATCTTTTGCTAAATACCTGTATTAATACCCAAGACTTCTCCTGCCAGTCTCCCTAGCAGTGACATAAATCAGAGCCTGCAATTTCACAAGTGCCTTCCTCTACCTCCAAGAGTGTGCTGGAGGGAGCCACGGTCAGATTTCTAAGTGGTCCTTCTGGCCTCCCTCCCTTTGAGAGCCTGAGACATAATTAACCTGCATTGACTGTGAGTCCTTCTTTAAAGGAAAGCTTTAGCAAGGGGAAAAACATTGAAACCGATCAAGACGTTCCATGCTATTTTTTTTCTTGCACGTCAGCTGTGTGGGTGCCTCTTGTTCCTCTGTCCTTCAGGTTAGTAAAATCAAGACCAGTGCTGAAGCTAGGAGCCATCAATAAAAGTTAATGTACCACAGGAAATTGGAAGGGGAACAAAATCACTTAGGTGTTCAGGGCCACCAAGCTACCCGTGCATCCCCTCTGAGCTGGTCGGCTCCTGGCAGTGATTTTGTTGCCCTGGCTCGCAACTTAGTATTATTTTGATCAAGGACATTGGCAGTGAACGAGGAATACACTGTTCCTGACCTCGGCCTATCCAGGCAGGTAGGCATAGTCTGTAATGTACCTGAGGTAGGGCCATATCCAAATCACCGATGCTTCGAGTTTTTCTTCAAATAGGAGGGTCAGTAGGTGACCACGTGCATCCCCAGGGTTTTGGTACAAACTCTTTCTTGGTCAAAAGATTAAAATACGTCCCCTGGGCATGGGCTGCATAAATGTCACAGCTAAAAGATTTCAAATTTGTGTTTTTCCATAAAGACTCTCACTGCAAACTGGGTGTAATCCTGGGTTCTGTGTTCAGAGAGGAAGAAGCCCTGAGTAAATATTCGCAATTGAAGAAGGGCTCATTCGCTGATGTGCTTGGCTCACTAGCGGTTCATAGTGAGGAGGCGGTCAGAGACGAGAACAGTGGGGAGGACAGAGCAAAGAACATGCCTAATAGTCTCCCTGGCACCCTGCTCAGAGTGGGTAAATCAAGAATTTCAGGTACAGAGGAAAACTGAGTGGACATCTTTGCTTGCTTAACAGAAGAATACCGTCCGCATACATTTTCATATTGATTGATAGAATCTGTTGTAGAAACGAGTTTGAGGTTCAGGGCAGTCCTTTGCATATACTGCCATGACTCTTCATAATCTGCAGTGATCGCAGCATCCAATTTAATGATAGGGAAATTCTGAGAAGTTAAACGAGGGACTTCAGGTCCCAGGGTGTCAGACTATGAGTTCAGAGTTGCAGAACCAAGTTTCTCAAATAGCTCTTCTGGGGTCCTTTCTTGCCTCACTGCCACTGTAAAATGAACTTCAGGCCAGGTACATTCCCTAGGGTAGCTCTAAGCAAAAAGACAGGCCATACCAAGAGCTGCAAGGGTGTGGGAGACCTGGAACTCTACAATGTTCTTTAAAAGGTTAAACATACACCAATCGCAGGACTCCACAACTCCACTTCTAGGGACCTGAGGGAAATGGAAACATACGTTCACACAGAGGCTCGTATAGGAATATTCAGAGCAGCATTGTTCACGGTAGGCAAACACTGGAAACAAATGGATAAATAAACATGGTAGTGCCACACAGTGGAATATTACTCAGCAATAAAAAGGAGCTAACTGCTGAGACTCTTAATAACGTGGACAAACCTCAAAACCATCATGCTGAGTGGAAGAAGCCAGCCACAAAGACCACATAGTGTCCAGTAATGTTTATACGAAGTTTCTGGAAAGGATCACTCTGTAGAGACAGAAGCAGGCTGGAAGAGTGGGATGATTGAAAATGGACATGAGGGAACATTTGGGGTGATAGAAATGTTCCCAGAGTAGATTATGGTGATGGTTGCAAAACTGTATACATTTACTAAAAATCATCAAACTATACACTTACAGTGGTTAAATTGTATGGTATGAAGATTACACTTCAATAAAATCATTAAGAAAATGAATTCCAGGACCATTAAGTCAGTTGGCTGAGCCAATAGCTACAGGGACAAAGGAACATTTTCACTAAATGTATTTAATAAGCCAAAGTCTGCTACCATCTGTCCACCAGTTCAGCAGGAATTACTCTGAGACGGAAGAGGGGAAGCGATTGGAATGAACAGCCCTTAAGGTGAATGTTCATAGGCTCTGACACACTACACACACCCCAAACTCACGTGTCCTGTGCCCTTAAAAAGTGCGTGTGGGGAGTCTGCCAGGGGCAGAGGGGGAGGTGTAGCCACTCTGATGTGTGTGCAGCCTGGTTCTCTCCTTCTTCAGTGCGTCTTTACATCCCTCCAAACATGGCACTTCTTCTTTCTTCCCTTGTAAAACACACCTATGCACACACACACGTGCACTTTTATAAAAAAAGATCAGGAAAACAAAACCAAGTTTTTAAAGGAGGAAAATTACAATTACCTATAATCCTATCACTTTGAGATCACTGTAAACATTTACATAATTTTATATTTGCATTAGTTTACATTAGTTGAGACTAATTATCTACAAACTGGTATAGATAATTACGATTATATATAGATCTTGGTCAGCCTTCCTCTGTCTTAGGGAGGCCCTGCGGACTCTGGGGGAGGGCGGTGGTCCGAGGCTTCCTTGTTCCTGAGGACGCCCTTCAGCCTGGAGCTCAGCCCGGGCACCCACGCCCACTTACCTGACTTCTACGCTGTGATACCGCCACACTCACACAGGCTTTTCCCAAGTTCCGTCCTTATTTTACACTTGGCTGGACTATAGTCAATGACACGGGTTTATACCCAAAAGGCACGCACACCTCGGCCTCCCATCTCATCTAGTAACAATTCAGTTCAAGGATGCAAAATAGGATTCATTTCCTAACACAAGTCAGGCTGCTTGAACAGCCAGTGGCTGCGGTGTGTTGAAGAAGATTTCAAAGCAGCGCACAATAGCTTGTGAATTTTTCTGTATGTCATGGATGTGGGCAGTGGTGGCCTACTTTCAATGCATCCTCCACACCGACTTAGATGAATTAGTGCTGCATAGTTGTAGATTTTTATTTTCTAAAGAAAAATAGGAATTACTCCCAGCTAGCCTCTTTGCAGAGCCAAAACCCAGCAGAAGAAAGGCTCAGCCATTTAGTTTTAGAGTGAGTTCATATAGTATGTTGATTTCCATCTTATAGGGTCTCTTTTCTGAATAATTGAGGGGCCACCACGTTTGGAGAACGTGTCATTTGCCATTTATGTCACATCTCAGGAGTCTGTGTTCTGAGGGCCTACAGGTTTTGAGAGCTGAGTGACATAGACCACAGTCTCCTGGACTGATCTGTCTTCCAGTCCTCCACGGGGCTTCCTACATCAGCTACAGGTCATTGATCAAAATACCTACCTGTCGTCCGTCCATAAGTAAGGCCAGGTCTAAATGTTGTGTCATCAAGAGGGAGGGGGAACCCTTTACTTCTCTAAACCAGAGGCAGGTGAGAAGCTTCCTCAAGATTCTCTCCATACGCACGCAGGTCTCTGGTTTCTGTTTTGTTTGGTGACGGTGACAGTGATGGAGATGACAGTGACCGAATGGATAGACCCATGTCTGTCCAGTCTAAGAATTCTAAGCTTTAAAAAAAAAAATAAATATGTATATTTTAAAATAATTTTAATTAAAATACCATTTAAAAGAACATTAGCTTTTTGAAACTTAGTAAGTATGGTTTTAATACATTTCATTCACTTTAAAATACAAGTACTCATCTCAATATTTCAGAGAATTGTGTCTCATGCAAAGCCCATATTCTATATGCATGTACAATATTTTTTCTCTTAAATGTTTTGAAGTACAACTATTTCTATACATGAAAACATATAGAACTGTGTACATATTCAGAATTACAAACTTTTTAAGTTTTAGAGCCACAGGGGCCCATAAGAGGACACTTCCTCTGGCCTTCCCTTTTTACAGATGGACATAGTAGGCCAGGCCTGGCCAACTCATCTTCAGGTTGATAACCAGATCAGACACAGTGTCTCCTGATTCGGTGTTCATTTTAGGTGCCAATTGTCTCTATATGCTTTTTTAAAAAAATACGATCTTTTACATATATAATTCCCCTTCCTCTTTTCTCCTAATCTCCCTCCTCACCCCAGCCTAGTGCTTATAAATCTAAAACTGCCCATCCAATTCTGCCTGAGTGAGACCACCAAAGTCTCAGCAGCCAGGGTCCTACAGACTCCTGGTTATGGTTACATCTTCCGGGAAATCAATTTCTAGCTAAAACAATTAGAGACATAACCCCCAACTGCACATGGAAGCAACTTAGCATTTGCTGAATATCGAATGAATGATCAAATGGCATTTTGACGATGAATGTGATAATTTCCAACATTCCTGTGGCTTTTTTTTCTTTAATGAGGCAGCCAGGAATTACAGCCCCAACTGCTGTCATGAGACAGGAAGAGAAGGGATCTCTTCCCCTGTGCCTTTGTCCTCACTCCTGCAACCTGTATGCACTGCTGAACTTCCTGAATAACCGTGTCGGGGAGGCAGGAGGAGGGAGCGGATAAACTCGAGCCTGGACGCCTGGATTAAAGCCTTGGTGTGATGTTTGCAAAGCACTGGGGGGACAGCTGAACGGTTGGCATGGACTTTGATTAAACTCATGGCTGTGTTCACCACAGCGCCTGACGCTTCCGCACCCGGGTTTTCCGAGGTGACCTGGAAGCTGCAGGTGACCAGTTCACTCTTGGATGACTCTGGAGCCGCGGTGACAGTCCCACTTAACCCAAATTGAGGCTTACCAGAAAGCCAACCAGGAGGCAGGCTCCAGCCTCTCAACCTGTTTTCTTCCAGTCCTATCCTGTGGAGAGGCTGGCTGTGGCCTTGCAGCCCTTTCCCAGAATGCCCCTCTTCAAAGGCCAACTGGTGAGAAGGGAGCAGCCTGTGACCCATGGCGCAACCTCCATCCACCCTTCTAGCCAGCCTTTGAAGTGCCTTCTAAGACGCTCTGTTGCATATCCTCTCGCATGAGGAATTAAAAAGGAAGAAAAGCTGAGCTCTTGTGTTCATAATTACTTTCAGAGGCAATGCGGTGAGGCAGTAACAATTAGACTCCAGAGCCAGGCTGCCTGGGTTCAAATCCTGGCTCCGGTTTTACTCACTGGAAGCGCTTGGCAAGATTGCTCAGTTTCTCTTGGTCTCAGCCTTCTCATAAGTAAGATGGGGATAATGAAAGAATGTAGAGAAAAGGCCTGTTGCCAAGTAAGCACTCAACAATTTCATTATTAAAACTATTGCTAATATCGTAATCACAAAATTAGTCACCTTGTTTTAAAGAAGGTGGCCAAAAGAGAAGCCAGGCCTAACAGCGAGACAGTGAGTTAGAGCGGAAAAGAAGGGGCCTATGGCGTTACAGAGACCTGGCGTCTGTGGCCTTGAATAAGTGCAGTAACCTCTCTGAGACTCAATGCTTTTTCTTTTTCTTTTTTTTTTAAGTGAATGTTAACTGCAGTGCTCCGGGGCACATGGTAGGAATTCAATCGGTTCCCATTTTCTTTCTCTCATTCTTTTTCCTCACATCTTACCCTTGCTTAGAGCCCATGCTGGAAGCCACAGGCACACGCTGTCCATGGTCACTCTCTGAGCGCCTCCGTCTCTGTCCTGCGAAGGCTCCGTCTTGGTTGTTCTTACAGTATTTACCTCACGCACAATCCCCGTCCAATCGCTGGTCCTCTTCTGTTTCTGATCTGAGAGTCTTGGTTACATGGGTGTATTCGGTTTGTGAAGAATTTGAGATGCACATATTGTATGTGTCTTTTCTGCATGTACTCATACGTTGTGCTTCCATAAAAAAGATTTAGAAATCTATTGCAGGTGGAGGGATTTGAATATCATTAGTTGCTGACCTATGGCTCCTAATTGGCATCAAGAAGGGACTGGCTCCTATTATCTGGGTTCTGGGCATCACCCTTCAAATTTACTGCCTCCTTACACTGATTTTTTTTTTTTTTTAAATCACGGCACAAATATTTACCATCTAGCAGAAGTAGTTCCGCCAATTATACACTCAGCCTTTGGGAGAGGTTCGTTTATTCGCAGTACTCGGAGTACTCCTCGCCTTTGCCAGCCCTGTGGTTAGGCCCTGGGACTACGTCAGGAGAAGCAACCACAGGTAAGTCCCGGTCTCTCTGGAGACTCCATTCCAGTGCCACTGGCAAAGATACCACATACCACCCAGAGCAGTCAGCATTCCAAGTGCTCCAAAGGTAAAGAAAGCGACTCCCCGAGAGCAGAGGGAAGCACCCGTTGCTGTAGGGAAGGGGAGCCTGCTTGAGAGAGAGAGGGGCTGGCCATGTGGGTAAAGCAGGCCAGAAAGAACAGCATTAGCTAAAGCTTCAGAGTCTTGCTCCCTGAATTGCAGTTCTGGTTCTGCCACCTACCAACTGGGTCACTGTCGGGAAGTCACCAAAGATCTCTGAGCCTGAGCTAAAGCCTGCCCAGGGCCCGCTACAGTGTCTGGCACACAGGGACAACTCAACGTTATTAATGGCAAAAGGTGGCTGGATGCTATCACTCAGGGTTTAGATGGCAAGTGAGTAGAAAACATGGTCAGTGGGTAATGGAGAAACTGTGCCTATACATAGAATAATTTTTATTTCTTTTCTGTTTTTGGCTAAACATAGTTACTCAGTAAGGTAACCATGGGATGGCAGGACATCTGCCTACACATTGCAAGCACAGTCTTGTCCATAGCAGTGAATTAGGTGGAGACCGAAGGCTGGAAGGGATCTCCACTGAAGCTCTCTATGGGAAGTGGTACAATGATCCCTAGACACCTCAGTTAGGCCAGCAGCTCCCCTTCAAGCACACGGATGCGACCGTAAAAAAGCATGTGTGAGCCATACATCTCCACCCTGGTGGCTTCCCGTTCCACTAATGCCTTTGGGGAGTCAGCTTCTTAAAGAAATCTTTCCAGGTTTCTGAGAATATGATTAATTTCCAGTAAGATGGTTTAAACACACTGTCTTTTCCTGCCCAGTGGATTCAGTGGATTCTGTAGGGGCTGTGGGGCTGGCTCTTCACTTCTCCATTTGAATTCTGAGGTGGTGGAAGACGGCAGGAGACGAGGCAGCTCCGAGGACCTTTCGGAGGAAGAGCCAGCTCTAATTGTATTGCCCCGTGTTCACTGCTTCTCTGGGTCTCTACCGCTCCCGGTAAATCAAGTAACAGATTTCTGTTAAAGACCTCAGTGCACTGGCCCCAGTGACAGCCGCTTGCTTTCCACGCTGCTCTCTACATTTATTATTCTCTTAGTGTATGAGAGTTTTCTGGTGTCTGTTCCAAATTAGTATTTCTCTAATTTTCAAGTGTCTGCTCTGCTTGGCTGAGGTTTTTTTGTTTTGTTTTGTTTTTTTAACCTCTATTTGGCAGGCTCTACATTAAAGGGAAAGGGTGTTTGGGTTACTATTTAATCTTTTTTTTTTTCTTTCTTCTATCTCTCTCCTGGCTATATAGAATTAACTTGGCCCATCTTCCTGAGTCTTCATATTCCTTATCTGGAGGTGGGTGTCCTCACACTCCCGTCCGTTTCACCAGCCACCTTTTATAGCCGCTTAGGAAGACGGAGGCAAAGCCATAAGCAAGACTTGGATTTTCTAAGCTACCTGACAATTTCCTGCTCAATTACAACTCTGTGTACCATTTCAACTTGCTTGTCAGCCTAGGCTCTGCGTGTCCTGGATAATCCTACAATGGGTGACAGGTTACGGGTTTCTAGAGCATCTTTTTTGTTGTTTTAAAAAAAACAGGGATTCTCCTGCTCTCTTTTTGCTTTGTAGAAAAGTGTTCCAATTCTTTCTCCTGATACTCTTTAGCCTCTGAGTAACTGCGAGTAATCTCTCCCCCTTATCTAGTCCTACAGATTTGTATTGTTTTGGCTTATGCCCACTTTGAGCCTCCTAGCCTCTCTTATTTTTATAAACAGACTTTGTGATAAAATATACAAATGGGTAGCAGCCAACATACCCTCTTTTGTACTGAGAAAGTATTCATATTTCAACAAGTTTACATGACTTCTTTGCTCATACTACCTTATAATCCTTTTATAAATTTTGCTTTACATTGTAACAATGAATGGCACTTAAGGTTCTGTTTTACTCTTCCTTCTTGCACCAGCTCTCTTTAAAAGCCATTCTAAAACTTCGTATTTTAAGGTTGTACGTATTATACCGTACTCTAAGGAAAGGCTATTTGTGGTCATGTTTCTTCTGCACTTTGGGTTTTGTCTAGATTTTACTCTAACTTCCTTTGGTAAAAAGGATGAATTTCCCGTTATTCTCATATGACAGAAACTCATCAATTCTCTGTGGTAATCAACAAACAGATTCTGAATGTTCGGCTTTAAAAAGAAGGAGTTTCAAGGGTAAGATCTGCTGTCTCGTGAATGTCAAAGTTTTCTCACTCACTCCTTCCTTCTGTCTCTCCCACTCTCTTTAATTTGTTAGTGCTTTTGACTTATTTTGCTTTGGATAATTTTCAAAGTGCTGCTTCCCCCTAGAGATCTCTAAAAGGCAGAAGTTCTGGCTATTAAAGATTTGCCATTCTCAGAACAGCCCAGTTAGGGTACCCTCAGGTTATTTATAACTGGATTTTAGCTCAGAAAATTAACTAAAAGAAGATTAACCAAAAATCTAAAGGAAAATGCCTTAAACATCTCATCTATTATGCTGTGCTCAAACACTTATTTTCATCTTAACAGCTTGGTAAACCCAGTGGAATGCTTTTTCTAGTTTGGGGCATAAAATAAGATAACACTATGAATTCCTACAGGAAATCTTGTAACTCTACTTAAAATTAAGGCGTAAAGTATGAAAATGTGAGTTTCCTCTGTATAGTCTTATTGCTCTGCCTGTTAACTTAAGTGGTTCCTGTTTCTGCTGGTTGGAGGAGCCCCAGGACATTTAAATGTCTCTTCTGGAAACAAATCCTTTTTCTTAAAAGCCCTCCCAGGTCAAGGCTGAGTCACGAGCTCAGATCAGTAATGGAGAAGGTCTTAACACTTAGGTACTTTGCTCATCTTCCAATTTACCCAAAAGGGGGAGGAAGCCAGAAAAGTTAGTCCTACTTTATCTATCTAGGACTTTGTTCATTATATTCTATTTCAGGCTGATAAAAAGGCAAGGTCTTCACAACAGCACAGAAGGGCCTTGATGTCTGCCTTGCCTGCTTCTCCCTGTGACCTCTGCCTCCTCCGTCTGACCTGCTTTCTTCCTCCCTCGGACCTGTCCTCATCTTCTCTCCTGTCCTCTCTTTCTACTTCAGCCATTTCTCAGACATACCAGGTGTGCTCCTGTCCCTAGGGCTTTGCCTCTGCTCTTCCCTCTGCCTGGAATGTTCCTCTCCGAATTCAGGGCTTAGCTCGAACATCACTTTCTCACTGGAGTCGTTCCTTGCTACAGGCTATAAAATGGCAACCTGCCCCCAGACCCCTGCACCCCCTCTGCCTTCCTCTGCTTTATGATACATCATGTAGCTACAGACATAGACTTATAGGAGCTTTTTGTCTGTTCCCTTACCCTGCAGACTGTAAGTTCATAAGAATTAGGGGTTCTGTCTGTTTTTCTCATTAGGTCCTGGAAGAGTGTTCAGCACATGATTGACGATTAATATTTGTTGATTGACTGAATCTAGAAATATACCTGGATATATAATGTCCAACTCACTCTACCACAGCAACATGGCTAGTTTGATATGCAATTTACAGCTAAGCCAAACAGCCAAAAAGTCAAGTGACTCACATAAGATCCTGCAGACAGTGGCCTGCATAAGGGGGAATTCACAAGCAGCTGTGTTCAGTTCCAGATGCCCCCATCTGCCTCTTCAATGTGAGTGACTAGACTTGTTGTTATAGACCCCCAAGGATCCTTTCTCTTTTCTCCCCGAAGCCAGGGAGGGAGCGCCCTGGGAACAAGGCCCTCTCCACATGTCTTTAATGTACTTGTTTCAGGCTCAAAAAGTATCCACGGGGGTTTGGAGCATCATGGCAGGCTCTTGAGCAGCTCTCGTCTGGGGAGGCGGGGCTGCGTGATATTCAGGAAGATGGACGGTGGAAGGGAATCCTGAGCCACTACTCATTCGCTGTGCGACCTTGGCGGAATGCTTAGCCTGTCTGAGTTAACATGAGTAGAAGTGCCATGCTGAGTGGTGGCCCAGCGTGACACTGGAAAGCATGGGCTTTGTAGGAAGGCCCCCAGGTTCTGTCATTGAGTAACTGTCACAACTTTGGGGCAAATTAACCTGGGTAAGCTTCAGTTTACTCCTCTGGTAGATGGGGGTGATAATAATCCTAAGGACTTCACAGGTGTTGGGAAGCAGCACATGAAGTAGCACAAAGGGCTTTGTGGGTCGCCATGAGGTCATGTGTGGCAAGACTGTAGCACATTGCTTGGTACGTGTCAGGCTCCAGTAAGTGTTACCGATGTTCTTTCTTAATTTCTTCTCTATACCCCTTTCCTCCAACACCCCGCTGTCTGGTGTCTACCCGACCATGCTACTGAATTTGCTTTCCTAAAATTTACTGGTGACAATTCTAACTCCCAAAACACTGAGCATTTGCTCAGGTGGAAAAACCTAGGCAGGAAAGCCGAAGAGCTTCAGCGGAAGGATCACAGCCTTCCAAGTCCCAGACCTCAGCTTCCTCACCTGGTGGAGGGATCAGCTGTGCTGTCCTGGCAGGTCGCCATGATCATGTGGGACATGAGAAGCTTGCATCTCCGTTGGACACACAGCAAACACTTGGTAAATGCTGGCCCCTTTCACGATGACAGCCACAAGGGGGCCAATGCTGTACTTTCCATTGTTTTATTTCAAATTTCCGATTAGCTTATTGGTACCTTGGCGGGGGGTGGGGGTATGATTCATAATTTTTCAGGCTCTCCTCAACATCCCCAACATTTAAAACTATCCTGAACATAGAATTGACTGTCAGAACCAAATTAGTGATTTATCTCAAGACTACTAAATCCAATTTCTGTCCAAGAGGTCGCATTATCATGCCTGGAAGAAATCCCTAACAGTCTGGAATCTCTAGGATCTCTCATATTATTATTTAGTGCAAGCCTCTGAGTTTTCTAAATATTGGAAATGTTGTGCAGTGGTTTCAGTTGACCAAGAATTTACGTAAAAAGGTAGGCATATTCAAAGACTGAAAACAGGGAGGTGATTGAAGTTGATGGCACCATATGCAACCGGCCAAACGCTTACTTTTGTAAGAAAACAGGGGTCTATTTTGTGGCTTATT
Source organism: Micronycteris hirsuta (assembly GCA_004026765.1). Taxonomy (NCBI): domain Eukaryota; kingdom Metazoa; phylum Chordata; class Mammalia; order Chiroptera; family Phyllostomidae; genus Micronycteris; species Micronycteris hirsuta. Next base: position 135,298 of record PVJI01000004.1, read on the forward strand.
TCATAATCTCATGGAGATGTTGAATCAAATTGGGCATCAAAAAAGACGCCAGTACCAAACAGAGATGTCTTTGCTGCATTTGCAGTTTTCTGTCTTATTAACATGAAAACACTTTACATGGTTGGAAACATCTAAAGGCTATTTTTAATTTTATTTTCCATTACTTCACCCGAATGCTTTAAGCCGCACCTGTGGAAATTAGACTGTCACCTGCTTTTAGCATCCTGTTCGCTTTCGTGTTTGTAATGAAGCCCGCTGGGAATTGGGCTTTTACAAAAACGAGTTACAAATCCTCATTCAGTATACAAAAGTCTGGAGCTACTTTCCTTCTCTGTTTAAATAGTCTACAAAACAAGAAATAATTAGTCAAGCGCTATCGGTAATTAAGCACATAAGATGAACATTAAACAAACTGCAATCTTGCAGCATTTTGAAGGTGGATAGGCAGGTTTGTGCATTTGGAATCCAGCCAAAATGCCCATCTTCATTCCCGGGGCTCCTTATTTATTATTGGCGAGGGAATTCACTCGGCGGACTTGCTGATGTACTCTCGCCGGCGGTCCATCTGAGAGTTCACGTAAGTGTGAGCTGCTCTATTTTGACAGCACCACCATTGGGAGCGGGTGATTTCAAAGAACTTGATACATTGAGAGGGGAAAAATGATGTGTTTCCCCAACATGATAGTGCCTTTCGAAGTTGAGATCGGCTCGCAGTTCGGAGAACTGTCCTGCCTTGTTGTATGTAACGTTGGCTCAGGGCGCTCCATGAATCCTGCTTCTGTTTGGAATGCCCTTCCTCACGTGGTCTCTTCAGGCCCCTTGAACTTTCTGCCTAGTCGCTGTGGCACAGGCAAACTCTGAAAAAGCGTGTGGTCTAAGTCAGTCAGGTTTTTCCCAATGGTGAGCACTTCTAGAAAACGGATTTGTTAAGTTTGGCCTAAAATATATTTTCCAGGAAAATCAAAGTCCCCAGTTCATTTAGACTGGAAAATTAACTTTTCATTCAGCAGACACTTCGAAGTGCCTGGTATCTGGTGCAAGAAGGAATAGTCCATGATCTCGAGTCTATTGCTGTCCAGCTTTAAAACCAAGCCTAATTATGACTCGATGTGGAGTCTTTTTGTCGCATTGCATTGCATCCTTCCTCATCCCGTGATGTGGAATCTTGATAGGCACTATTTCTACGTGCTGTGCTGGGTCTGTTACTCATTCGAGAAGTAATAGAATGATCAGTGATTTTCCTTCTAGTTGTCTACCCCAAAGTGTTTCTTCTGCTCAGGTGGTTTCTGTACTGACTCTATGGACATAGGTGGAGGTTTTTTTGTTTTGTTTTGTTTTTTAATTAGAAAAAACTAGTGGTGAATAGCATTTTCCATTTTATCTGTGATTTCTTTTTTACTATTGAAGATAGATGTCATAAAGCCATCATTTCCCGATAAGTGTATAGTACGTTACAGTTTTCAAAGCCTTTGACAAGCCTATGTAGGACAGGACAGTATTGGAATCTCCATTTTAGAGCTCCTAGCTAACAAGCCCAGAGAAGTTAAGTGACTTTCCCAGGATGACACAGCAATCTGGCGAGCCAGGATGATATTCTCCCTCTGTCTTTTTCATCACACGTTTGTCCCAGTGGAGAACCCCAAGCCCCCTAGAGGTGGAGAAGGGTCGTGCTGACACCATGTATGTTAAATATCAAGTTTTTACATGACTGTATAAGTGTATATATTTTAATGTCTGGGTATCCATACAGTTTAGCAAAGCTCTGCTGAGGGCCTGCTTGGTAGGGTGCCACAGAGCTGAATGGGATATAATGCTGTGAGCGGTTGAGGGGCTGCGTGACGCCAGCTGCTGCAGCCGCTTCCAGCATGAGGAGTTACGACTGAACCACCTTTCACTCTGGCGTCCCAGAAGCCCAGAACTTGTGGGCCTCCAGGAGAAAGTCTTTAATTGTCAGATCACACTACTTAATGCCCAGAACACAAAAGGGCTCAGAAAATGGTGACGAAGGGTCATAGCTGTTGGAATTGTTTTAGCCTACCTTCCAGGCTTCGTGAGTTTGGGTGAGCTACTCATCCCATTTGAACTCCGTTTCTCATCAGTGGAATGGAGATAAGACTCACTAAATGCAATCCAGTGATATCATGGATTAGATCCTGAAGCGGAAAAATGGTGAAATCCAAGTAGGGTGCGGTAGCTTACCTGACAGTCATGTGCCGATGCTAATTTCTTAGTTTTCATAAGTGCACCGTGGTCATTTGGGATGCAGACATCGGTGAAACAGGATGACGGGTGTGCAGGAACTCTGTACTATCTTTGCAACTTAACTGTAAAACCAAAGTTATTCTAAAATGAAGAGATTATTTACAGAAAAAACTCTTACCTCATGATAATTGTATTAGCTCATGCTGTCATAATAAAACACCACAGACTGTGTAGCTTAAATAAGAGAAAAGTATTTTCTCCCCGTTCTGGAGGCTGGGAGGCCCAGCTCAACGTGCTGACTGATTCAAGCCCTGGTGCAAACTGCCTTCTGCACTTGCCGATGGCCGCCTTCTCACTGTGTCCTCACACGGCAGAGAACGGGACTCCGGTGTTTCTTCCTCTTCTCATGAGGACACCGGTTCTATCAGATTGTAGCCCTGCCCTTAAGACCTCTGTTAACTTTTATATAAATTGGTATGTTCATTTAGGAAGACTTCTTAACGGTACCTAAATAGAACTAAGCATGATCATATCTGATCATCTATTATAGTATATGCCTGGTCAAATGTGTACGTATGTTCACCAAAATACAATACAATTCCAAGAATAGGGATAGCGGCAGTATTATTCATAACTCAAAACTGTAAACTACCCCAATGTCTAGCAAAGGTAGAAGGGTTCCATAAATTGTGGTGTTTTTGCACAGTGGGAACCTGTGCACCCGTGAGGTACAGGACCCACAGCCAGACCCAACAGTATGAATTGACCTTGCAAGCACACTGTTGGGAGAAAGGGGGCAGATAGGGAAGAGTGCCTTCTGCAGGACTATAAGCTCAACAAAAAGTGAGCGCTCCAGACACAAGAAGTCACAGGTAGAGACTGGACAGGAGCACGAGGGGGCTTCGCAGATGTTGCCAGTGTTCTGTTAAGAAACAGAACAGGCCCGGGCTGGCGTGGCTCAGTAGATTGAGCACCGGCCTGCGAATCAAAGGGTCCCGGTTCGATTCCCAGTCAGGGCACATGCCTGGGTTGCAGGCCAGGTCCCCAGTGTGGGGCGTGTGAGAGGCAACCACATATTGATGTTTCTCTTCTTCTCTTCCTCCCTCCCTTCCCCTCTCTAAAAAATTTAAATAAATAAAATCTTTCAAGAAAGAAAAGAATCAGAACAAAACTCAAGAGACCAGGGTGCTGGATGCATTCTATTAGTGAAAATTCATTTAGTGACACACACATGTTTTGTGGGGGGGGAGGGTTTACTGTATATTTTACTCCAATGAAAAAGTTCACAAACACACACAAACTCTTATCTCATAGCTGTTGAGAAAACTAAATAAGGCAAGGAGTGGAAATCCTACTCAGTCCATTTCATTCTCTTTTCTGCGTTTGTAGTCTCAGTTCATCCCCTCAGAGGCCCCGCCACGCTGCCGGGCGATGCACCAGCCATTGGGAAGTCACTCCTCCACAGCGCTGCGGCTTGCTCCTGACCCAAGTGGCACCCATAATTCAATGGCGAGTGTCAGGACAACTGCTGACCTGCTTCAAAGTCCCCTTTAGTCTGTGATGTGCAGCACACGGTCAACCAGCTCTACAAGGAGCTCCCTCATGGGGGAGAGGTAGGGATTACTAATTGTGCTCCACCGTTTTTACAGTTCTTGTCATTTGTAAATGGGAAAAGAGCATACACACACACAAGCTCTTCCCTCCTTCCATCTGTATTTTCTTTACTAAATTATCCAGTCTTATAAATATTTGAGTAACATTTGGTCAGGATAAAAATCTTTCCTGTCAGTTCAGTACAAGAACACTTCTTGGCTCCTGAGACCATAACAGTCAGATAAATTAATATTGATTTGTTAGAAAATAGTTTTCACTCTGTCTAAACATCTTATTCTGGGCTCTTGAACCAAAATTATGAATTTAAAAGCAGCAAAATAGTTCTTCACAGTTTTCCCAGTGAAACTAATTATGGGCAGATTGTAAAAAATGTATTGGATGCAATTTCCAGCGTAGAGTCCTACTAACCAAAATTCACAGAAACCAGAGGCTCGATGTCTGATTTATTTGAGAAAGCTGCAATTTGGTAGACTGGAGAATTTATGTAAATAGTTTTTGCAATTTCCATAGGGATAACTAGATACATTAATATCTCACGTATGGCAGAAGATAAAGGGGGAACTTTTTTTTTTAACTGAGAATTTGTTTTACCTAATGGAAGGATCACATTTTTCTCCTTCTTGCTCCGGTGTACATGTTAAAGAACAGCTCACTCACTTACCACATAGATGTGCACTGTGTAGAGTTTGTCTGTGTTTATACTTGTCTTTTAATTACCTTTATGTATAGGAGTGGGGATAGAAAATTAAAATAGTGTAAGTAAGAAAATAAAACATCACCCACATTAATGCCATGACCATTTTATATATTTGTGTTTTTTTCTTTTATAAAAATGCATCTATTTTTTCTGCCTCATAAAACTCTCAATTCACTTAATGCTTTAGTATCCTACTTTATTGACTCAATATTACATGAGAAATACATTCTAAATGTGACTTTTGAATGGTGACTTGGCAAAGGAACATCCCTCCTCTTTTGAACATTTAAGTTGTTTTCCAATTTTAAATAATACAGCATTGAACATCTCTGTGCAAAATTGCTTATTTGAAAATATGCAGACATTTTCAAAGACAGACACCTAGAACTGCGTCTCCTACGTAAACTGCTTGGAGAGCGTTGACCCATTTTGTCTAGTTGTCTTCCAGAAAATATGGTGGTTACTGTAAATGAGGCACACGTGTGAAGGAAGAAGGATACGTACATGAAAAGGAAAATATATAAAGAGTATATATGTGAAAAACTGCAGAGACAGTTGTAATTAAAGACAAAGACCCTGGAATTCTGGTCCCCATCTCCATCAGCTGTATGCGTGGTGAGGAGCTTATTCAGAGTCCTCCCTTTTTTGGAAAGCATTAGAGACTTAGAGCGGCAATGAACTGCTATCAGGTCAAGACTGCTTTTTTTTTTTAACTAGTTCACCAAAATATCTATAGGATATAAAAGCAAATGTGAAATCTTTAAAGTGTATAGTCTGCTGGGTTGAGAAGGAGAAATTTCAGTTTTCGTATTGTCAGTCTCAAGCCTTTTCTGAAACTGGAAGCGACAGTCTGGCCGTGTATGCCTGTGCCATGTATATATATATATATAGGGAACGGAACCTGAGTTAGTGCCAGGTTTGGGGAGTGAAGTATTTCCTACCATAGATTAAGCCGAACTAGACCGTATGTCAAAAAAGAGTCTCAATGTCAACTTAATCCATTGTCATAGCTGTAAAGTGCTATTTCATTATACAAGCAATTCCCTTGTGGATTTCTCCTTCCTATGTAGCTCAACTCTATTTTAGTCTGTGTGGCTTCCCCCCCACCTCTCTCCCAATTCCTCAAATTTTGGAGTCATTAAATATATTTACTTCCGACATTTCCACCAATTATGAAAGTAAGGTAGGGATGAAATGAAGGCAACAAAGTATATTAAAAAAAAAAAAAAAAAAAACCTAACAAATAGCTAGAAACAACACGACAGCTTTCCAGGACGTTTTAGTCATTTTCTTTGGGAATTGAACAAATGGCTGGAAACCCCAGACGGCACCGCACGGCGCGTGCCTGTGTGCGGAAGGGTCAGGTATAATGGCGTGCGGTGGATGTTACATAATAGCCGTGTTTGAGTTCCCCCAAGTCCTTTAAAGATGAGGGTTTTCCAGATGTGACAAAAGAAAAGAAAATTTCCAAATCAAAATTCCCATTTGCCTTTCAGGATGTTGAATTTTCTCCACATTTGTGCAATTAAGGGTTTTGCTGAGTGAGCTTAGGACTCTGTCTCTTTAAGTGTTTAACAGTAATTGGTTCATGTCCTGGTGTTCATTGAAAATCCTAGACATTTCATGTAAAATCTTCTTAATGAGGGGATGAATTTTTCATTCACATTAGAAAGCTCACCCTGACAAACAATTTCTAAATAAAACTTTGGCGACCTGACATCCCACATTGGACTTGACAGAGAGGACAGGTGCATTAGAATATAACTGTATGGCGATCCTTCAAGCTGTCAGCCATGAATATTTTATTTCTTAATGAATCATCTTTGTGAAATGAACTTTCTTGTTGTAGTGTCAGTGCCATTTACAACAAAAAGCTGGCTCCTTTTAAAAGGTGAGCTCTGTAAAGATGCTGATGCCTGCAGAAAATGCTTAACCCTACCTGAGGTGTCAGGCAATTTGGGGCTCTGCATTTCCCTTCCCTTCCTGAGCCTGACTTGAAAACTCGCTTCAGCGAGCAGGGTGCATGGAGGAGAAGGCTTCCCTTTGATTCGCAGCTTCTCTCCCCTGAACGGCAGTTCCAGGTAACCACCCGGTGGCAGCCACTTGGGCCACGGAGTCCCTATTGTTCCGAGGCATCACGGCTAGTCTTTTAATTATTGTTTTGCGATCTATTTTCTCACACTGTCGGGCCCATGAGGTGCCATTAGCTGGTGCTAACTGAGAGCTCCAGGCAGGGAGCCTTCCCCGTTCCCAGCTCCTTTCTCGTCTTGATCTCAAAGATCACTTTTGTTTTGAGGATGCAGGAAGCTTTCATTCTGACAATAGACTTAAATAATTTGCCACTGAAGGAGCCAAACTTATTTTTATGTTGCCCCTAAGAGCCTCCTGAGATCTTTCTGTGGCTGGGTGCAAAAACATTTCGCTCTTCTCTAGACCAACGTAGACAACAGACCTCGCTTCCCCAAAATAGCCTGAGGTTAGTCTATACCCTTTGCCACTCACTGGGCTATTGGTACAGTATTAGGGTCATATTGATTTTCCTTTAAAAAAAAAAAAAAAACCCTGGTCTGGACTGTGTTCTCAAGACTGCCGAGTAATCCTGTTTACTTAGTCCGGTTTCTCCTCTGTTTTTCATAGTGGCTATTTTAGGCTTCTCCATTTTCCCCAAGCCCCAAAATTTCCCACCTCCCTCTGGTGGCCTTACCTCTGACAGCAAAAAACCCTTCAGTGGTCAGTCCTTCAACACTACCCCCAACTTTCTACCCTCAACTTCCTTCAGAAACTGGCTAACACTTACCCCATCCCGGCCTCCGCCCCTTTCGCAACAGAGAGGTCCTTCTTCGGAATCAAATCTGGGACCCTACTCTAGATCCCGCCCTTCCAAAATATGGCTTAATAGAGTGGCAGGGACCTGTCCCAGGAGTTGACAGATTACAGCCATTGTCTGTTTTTGTAAGTAACGTGATGTTGAAACACAGCCACGCCCGTCCGTTTCTGAGCTGCCCATGGCTGCATTCATGCCCCAAGGCAGACTTGAGTGCTTACAACAAACTGTATGGCCCACAGAGCCTAAAATATTTTCCATCTGGCCCTTTACGGGAAACATTCGCGGACCCCTGATTTATACCAAGGGTCAGAGCCTGGGCCCTGCACACAGATTCCCCCATCTAAGGGTCTGCGGTGAAAGGAAACCCAAGCAGAACCCGTGAGTCTCCGAGTAATAATTCCTGCCCTCGGCAGTTTACGCTTCACTCTCGCAGCTTCAAATGGATTTTAGTGCGCTACAATAAGCATGAGACCTGGCCTGTGTCCACGTGGCTTCACGCAGGAGAAAACCCAGCCAAGTCTGAAAGCACTAAGCGGGCCCAGAGGAAATGGAATAAGCTAGAAATTTGTTGTTTCCTTTTCATTAGGTTTAAGTGAGAATTATGTTCTTTAGCAAACTCTCAGTGTGGGCAGGTGACAATTTTTGCAGGTATTATTTTTTCCTCTCTTTTAACTTGTGCAGATGCAGGTCTGTGTTTTGTCCCACGTTTGTTACAATAGCTGCCACCCAAGGCTTAAAGATAATGTTGTTCTCACCTTCAGAAAAAAAGGGTTTCATTTGTAGTCTCTGGAGAAAGTCCTCGGATGAACTTTCTATTACCTTCACCAGTCACCCGAATTATTTAGATTAAATTAGATATATACCATCTTATATCTCTTTTTCCAGAAAATAGATCTTTGGGGTTTTTTTTTTCCTCTCTCTCTCTCTCTCCCTTCAATAATAGAAATCTTCTGAAACCTGAAACCAAATGACACAGACACATTGTTGCTCCTGCAGAGACACCCACAACATACACATTTTTTTTCTAAACAAGAACGGCGTCGTAACACTTCTGATGCAAATACAGTGTGGGGCCAAAGTAGGTTTGCTGTTGTTTGTATGGGAAGTAATACACTAATCAATAAAAAACACCAGAATAAACTCCGCTTCACGCACAACGACAAACCTACTTTTGCCCACCCCGGTGTACGTATGCACAGATACATGCAATTGGTAAGGGGGACAAATTGGCTATTGACGTGTGATTGCTTAAAAAAAAGAGCCCTAAAAATAAACACCAATACACACAAACAAAAGTAAATACAGAAAAGCCCTCTTCATGTACTTTTATTTGACCTCTTGGCTCACCATCAGTCTTAACCCTGGTTTTCTTACTGAGCATCCCTCCGATCCTGCCTGGATCTTCGGAGGCTGCCCCGGCCCCAGTCAGGATGGCTGGTCCACAAGTCACTGCCTGAACTTGTCGAGCCTCCTGGCTTCCCTGAAACGGTGCTGCAGCTTTCACTTCCCTTTTGCAACCAGCCCTTGTCGTTGCTCTTTGGGTGAAGGGAACAGAGGAAGAGAGAGGGGAGAAACATGGTGCCTGGATTTGGTCTGCTCACTCACCAGACTTCCCAAAGCCAGTCTCCCCGCAACCAGCATCCTGACGATGCTATATCCGAGTATCACCTCTACCCCTGTTTACAGATCATTTTCTCAGCTGCTGTTTATTTTACTTCAGTGCAAACTTTTGTCCAAGGTAACTGTGTCTAGGTAATCATGGGCTTTCTGCTTTTTTTGCCATTACTCAGTAAAATGCTTCCAGAGTCATTATCATAAAGAGTTTAGATGCGTCCCCGGACCACCTCCCACTGAACCCCCTTCTGCGGGAGTTCGGAACCTCTTGGTCTCACACTGCCCGAGGCTTTAAGTGGGAACACACAGTGTCTATATTCTTCCAGATTTTTCAGAAACCACAGGTTGCCTTTCCCAAATCCCTCCAAATGATTGCCAGTCTGTTTCAAAGTGAATAAAATTGATCCCAGGGGGGATGAAAAGTTCAAGTGGAATTTAAATATTTTTGCTAAGAAATGACAGTATTCGAATCCTCTTCCTTTCTTTCTTCTTTTTTTTCTGCCTCCTCCCCCACATACCCTGTTTTCCGCCCCTGCTATATGAGGCCCATCTGCTTTTTGAATAAAAACATGCAATTTCAGATTTAGGATCCATTATCTGTAAATCTCAGCGTAATGCTTTCAACTCCCGCCTTTCTCCTGAGTTCATGGCTTCCTCCTCCTCACCCCCAGCTCTGCAAGGACTGTAGAAGATTGTACTTCATTAAGTTATTTGTATAATGAGTTCCAGTGGCCAGGGAATACAGAGTTAAAAAGGTGATCTCACTGAAAGTAATTAGCATAAGACCTGCTGGACCCTTAGAAGGGACTGGATCGTAATCAATAGCAATATGATTACACCCATGCAGCAATTATAAATTATTTAAAACACTACCCCTAGGTTACTGACTAGTTGCCTTTAAATTAAATTCTCTGTCAATAATTGATGCAAAGAATTAATGTGAGAACACCTTCAGTTACTGAAACTTTTTTTAAGGTGGCATAAAATATCGAACTCTTACTCGTCATTAGCAGCTGGGCTGTCTGTTTGCTGTACTATCCTTCTTTTCTAAATTTGTCAAGAAAGACTCTCAGATCTTGAAAGATGACAAATGATTCCGAACCTGCTGCTGGATAATCTTCGAAGGACACAAATGCTCCCGTAGAAATTTTACAGGTGCAGGTGAAAGAAAAAATAACTAGCCCCTCAATGATAACTGAATTTATTTCTCAGTCAATTTTCATGACTGTATAAGCAGACTTGGTTTTTTCGATTACGTTTCAGTTTTTTGATACAGCCAGTATAGGTCAGAGAAGGTCTTACCTACTAGAGAACTCACGGTCTGTGATATTTAAGCAGTCGACGATCTTTAAAATAAATTCCAGGCCTACAAGAACATAAAAAGTGTATCTTCGATGCAACGGTTATTTTCCTGTTTAATGAATGCTTTCCGTTCCTATCTGAACACTGTCACTTGCTTATCATCGTTTCTTCTTCCCCACTACTTCTCTAGGACCAATGAGAACAGTGGAATCTAGACAATCCCATGGTACAATCAAGATTAGAAATAAGTTGTCCATTGACAACTTGTCTCCTGTCTGATTTCATCAGGCAAGAGGTGCTCAGGGGACATACGTGATGCAAGAAAGGAACCACGCTCTAAACTAAGGAATGGGCTTTGTTAGTTTGTGTTTTTGAATCCAGGCCCCGTGCTTGCGTACAAAGCCTCATAAGGTGGCATCTATGTCCTCAGGCACGCACAGGCCGGCTAATGGGCCATGGCCTTGACTTCTCCCTTAAGGACTGACAGGGAAACCCCAAAGTTCTCTGGTAACCAGAGCAAGGGCCCTCAAAGCAGACCTTAAAGTTAGAGAAGCATCTAGAATTGAGAACCCCCCTCCCCATTTTGATGTGTAAACAGTCATTCCCCAGACAAACAAGGCGGTGCTGCAGCCGGACCAGGTGCCTCCCGCACCGGCATGACATGGAGTGACCCACTCTAAGACTATAACTTAAAAAGAAAGAGCTCCCTCTTGACCATCCTATGCTTGAAACGAGGGGTGACATTCTTTTATGCCTCTCAAGCCCCGGCACTATTCTAGGTTGAAAAATGTCAGCCTCTCATCTTTCTCCTCTTGTATCTAGTTTGAATAGGGTATCATAGTGGGTTCCCCATTTTCAGCATATATTTTTTATTTTTATATAGTCTAGGTTGACTTCTCTCTTACTTTCTTTTGCTTCTTAGGAAACCATCTCCAAGCAAAAACACAGGCCAGGAACGAGGGAGGGTGGGGTCCTGCACAGGCACTTGCTACTCCCAGCCCCTCCCTCCTCTGCGTCTTCCCACAGGGCTGCCATTTTAGGTTTTCTCGCAGCTGTCGCCTTGTACACCCTTCTTTCTTCCTTGCCCGGGAGGTTCTTTAGTTCGGGACACCAGGCTAGTCACAGAGGGCCTTTCAGGGCTGCTCTGAGGTCATTAGCATCCCTCTTGTTCCCAAAATGCCCTTCCTTTGCGTCTCTCTGGGCTGTGCCTTCCTCTGCGCCTCTCATCTTCACCTTCACACTTTCTGTTCACACAGGTAAGAGGAAAATAAACTCAAACAGTGTCTTCTGTTTTCCAGCGGCCTAGAACAGGTTATCTGCACAGGTCTTTTGAGTTGATGCACAATATTTTCCTTGAGGAAGTTGTCACTGGCTGAGCACATGTCTTTGTGATGTGTCGAGTGCCGAGCTCTCCCAAATGCCACAGAGTAATTTCTTTTGTTGTGGCAACTTTTAATGCTTACTTTCACTTCCCAGCTAGATTTTGTCTTTTAATTTTAGAAAATTACATGCCACACATGCACATATACACACACCTAACTGTTGTGTTATTGGGTTAACAGGGTATATTGGATTCAAGCCTATCAAGGTTCCTTTGTCAACTCCAGCTGAGCAAAGGACACCTTCCCTGTTACCAGCTGCACTATTGAATATCAAAGTTATTGATTTTCAGTGGTACTTAAGCATGTAAATAATCAAGTCCTAGACTTTTGGGGGCAAGATCCAAATTATTGTTTGTGGTCAACATTTCTACTAGTTGGAAATGGGTGGACTTTGGAGACCAACTTTTTCTGCTCTCCCTAAGTCATTGCCACAGCCGAAGTCAGCCTGATTCTAACTTTTAACTCAAGACAGTCGTTTCCTTTTTATTTCCATGAAAGAAACTGATTCAAGTGTCTCGGGAGCAGCGTGGTTCTCACACCTGCCCAGCCTACTCATGTGTCTGTCTCTCAAGGCTGAGCGAGGCCGTGGGAAGAATAGAGAGTCTGGAAGGGCACCCTAGAGCTACACAGGGTTGAGGAAGAAAACAGAAACCATGCCTAGCAGATGTTTACAAGTACATGAACTTGACCTTCAGACGCTAGGATGGGCGTGCTTCGGTTTTCCACATTACCCTCTTTTGAGAAAACCGGTGACTAACCGAGCATCGAGCATAACTCACTTCTCAGAATTTTCAATCCAAAATTAACTGATGACTGGACCGATTCTGATTACCGTTGTTCCAGCGATCCACCCAGGCGCCTCAGTGACTCGACGTGCAGAAGGCTGAGACCCTACACGTCCTGGCCTGCGGCCCGGGGAGCCTTGCTTCCCATCATGCCACCACGCGCCTGTTTACGGGAACTCACCAGTGTTCTAGGTATTTGTCTTATCTTGGCGGTGTGATGAGGAAAATACACTCGATGGTTTGCCTTAAATGTTTCCATTGTGACGGTAGGTATTAGATATGTGCTAAAGTGCAATATCCGCTTGTTCAAACCACATTTCAAAGTTGATAGCATCACCGGACTGAGAACACTTTGCAAAAAAGCCGGGTCTACCCAATTAAGAGAAATAAAATCTGCCTGTTCATGAGTGCATTTGCCTTACTTCTCTGTGGGTTTCTTTCATTTTATCAATGAAGTGTTTTTTAGAAAAGGACCCAAGTCTTCGGCACACGCGCCATCTTCCTTTCCGGCTCCTGGCAGCCCGCAAACCGAGGTTTGCCAAAGAGAAGGTGTGTGTCGTCTTGTCAGTGGAGGCAGAGCCTCATGGCATTGCCCGTTCTGTCACGTGGTGGGGACGGTAGTGGCCTAGCTCTCACCACAAGGCTTTCATCCTGTGATTTCTTGTGTTCTTCCAGTCCACCATTCTGTCAACCCTGAACTTGTTGCCAACTTTGCACAGTACGCAGGAGAATACCTGTTCACCTTTCGATGTGAACAGGGAGCAGTTGAAGATGGAGAATACCTGTTCACCTGTTCGATGTGAACAGGGAGCATTGCTACCCTGTCCAGTGTGACAGGGCACACCCAAACCGGAAAGAGCTGGCATTGCAGCTGTTTAACTCCCCACCACTACTGTGTGTGGCCCGTTGCCATAGAAAAGGCGCATTGGTCAGATAGATGGGAGAACACAAGACCTAAGTGTACTGCGGTGCTGGGAGGTTCGGAGAGTCTAACAAAAATAAGTTTCCTTAAGAACCATGTCAATTGATTCACAGTCCCTGGCTGTGTCAAGTTGAACGGCGTGCTCTCGTGCCGGGAAGCTCATACCCACTGTTCTGAAAAGCTCTATCTTGCTTTCACATCATCCCTGCATGCTCTTGAACTAAAATATAAACTCATGAATTTGGTCCTGACACTAACATCCCAGGCTATAGATATTTGATTTGACACTTCCTTCAGGAAAAGAACAGTTATCAAACTTTGTATAGAAATTCTTTTTTCACAGATGAGTAATCACCCACAGATATTTCTGAAAAGACACCAAAAAACACGCAGGCAATTGTTCTTTAAGAAAAATATAGAAACATTGGGTTTTATGGGAAGGAAATAGAAATACTGGTGGGAAAAATGTGCTAAACTGTGTTTTAAAAAGAATTATGTATTTTCAGAATGTACTTACTCATTTAAAAAAAACTCACCAGGTTTTTTCTGTAGACCCACTCAGTCATCCTCAGGACTATGAGCCTGGAAAATGGATTCTGGAGTGACTGGCATCCCAAGGCCTGGCTGTGCTTACGAAGCTGTCGAGAATGGGCTGCGGAGGGTACTGATGGGGGCTGTGGCCCCTGACTGTGCACTATACAGCTGCGATCACTGGGGGCTCTGCCACAGCCATGCTGCTTCCCCGGCTTCTTCAGCCAAAGAAATTGCTGAGGTCGATAATGACTTTGCCCAAGGTCACATTGTTAATGAGGAGCAAGACCTTGACAGTGGTCTGGGACATCTGACTCCTTAGCCCATTCTCTTCCCAAAGGCATGGTTTCCTCAGATAGTAAGACATAAACAATTTCATAAGTAATCTTAAAATAAAACTTCTAAGCACTTCTGAGTATTGTATTACAAGCCTAAAAAGTGAGGTCTGTTTTACTAATCACAAACTTGACCTGTAAAGTAATGTGACTCTCTTGGCAAATGCCTGTGTGTGTGTGTGTGTGTGTGTGTGTGTGTGTGAGGCGGAGGGACAGGCAGAAGAGAGAGGGAGCATATTTATACATACACATATACATATATCATTGAGGTATATAATTCATACCATAAAATTAACATATTTTCAAGATACAGTTTTCTGGATTTTTGACAAAGGTGCATATGTATATACTCGTGGAATCACCACCACAATTAAAATATAGAATGTTCCTATAATCCCCATCAATTCCATTATTCTCATTTCCAATGCATCCTTCCACTCCCAGAGGCAAATACTCTTCTTATTTCTGTCACCATAACTTAGTTTTACCTGTTTTAGAACTCCATTTAGTGGAATTCATACCCGTTTTTGTATGTGCCTGGCTTCCTGTGCGCAACATCATGTTTTTGAGATTCATGCATGTTGATATGCGCATCAGTAGTTTTCTTGTTCAAGGCTGAGCACTGTCCCATGGTGAAAATATACCACCGTTAGTGCATCCAGGCCCCTGTTGCTGAGCATCGGGATATTTCCGTTGTTTGGCTATCATGAATAAAGTTGCCGTAACAAATCTAGCATAAGTCTTTTTGTGCACTTATTTTTATTTCTTTTTGATAAACACCTATCTGTAGAATTGGTGGCTCTTTCAGTACGCGTGTTTAACTTTTTAGATGCTGCCAGTTGTCTAAAGTGGCTGTACCGTTTTAAACTCCCACTAGGAGTGTGTGAGAATTCAGGTTGCTTCACATACTCACCAGTATGTGGTATTTTCAGTCCTTTTAATTATAGCTATTCCAGTGGGTGTAAATGCTATCTCTTGGAGGCTTTATTTTGCATTTTCCTGATGACTAATGCATCTTTTTATGATCTCATTAGCCATTCATATATTTTCTTTCTGTGTAGTCCTTGTTCACATATTTGGCCATTTTTAAAAAATGGGTTATTATTGAGTTGTAGGAGTTGTTTATATATTTTGGATACAAGGGTGTTTTTTTTTAATATGTATTGTGAATTTTCTCCTAATCTGTGTCTTCTCTTATTTATTGCTTAATGATGTCTTTGAAAGTGGAAAGTTCTCATCTTGATAATGTCTAGTTACCTCTTTTCTTTTATAGTTAGTGTTTTTGTGTTCTCAGAAATCTTTACTAATCCTAAGGTTGCAAAGATATTTTCCTATATTTTCTGCTAAAAGCTCCATAGTTTTGGTTTTTACATTTAGGTCTATGTTCTATGTCAAATTAATTTTTGTATGTGGTGTGAGGTACAGATAAAGGTTTATATTCCTCCTTTCAGTTGTTCCCTCACCATTTGTTGAAAAACGAATGTCCTTATTGAATTTTCATTACTCCTTTGTTGAAAATCAATTGGCTATATATTTGTGGATCTATTTCTCGACTCTCTACTATACTCCATTGATCTATTTTTTTTCTTATGTCTATACCTATTGATTACTGTGGCTTTACAGTAAATTTTGAAGTTAGGTAATGTAAGGATTTCAACTTTGTTCTGCATTTCAAGATTATTTTGATTTTTCTAGATACTTTGCTGTTTCATAGAAATTTTAGGATCCACCGTCCTGATTTCTTTGAAAAGGCCTACTGAGATTTTATTTGGTTTGGTGTTGAATCTATTGATAAATTTGAGGCGGACTGAAATCTTAATAAAACTGAGTATTATAATCTTTGAGCTGGTATCTCTTTATGTAGGTCATCTTTAATTTCTCTCAGATATGCTTTATAGTTTTCAATACAGAGCTCTTGTAATTTTTTGGTTAAATTTGTTGTTAAACACTTAGCTTTTATGCTATTATAAATGATGTTTTAAAAATTTGTTTTTTCAATTGTTTGTTGTTAATATGTAGAAAAAAATCAGTTCTAGTAAGTTGACCTTATATCCTGTGACTTTGAATTTCATTTATTAGTTTCTTTTTTAAGATTCCATAAGATTTTTCTGTCCCCAAATAAAGATAGTTTTAATTCTCCCACCCTGATTTGTATAGCATTTGTCCCATTTTATTGTGTTAATACATTGGAAGAGCCACCAAGAATGTTGAATAGAAGTCTAGAGGGTAGACATCACTGGCCTATTTTTCCATTTCATTTATATATATATATATATGATGCTAATTATAGATTTTTAGTACATCTTCTTTATCGGATTGAGGAAATTGCATTATTTTTAGTTTGCTGAGAGTTCTACTATATATAGTTATAAAATATAAAAAACATTTTTATATTTTATATATTTTTTATTATTATCTGTGTATTGAAGAGTTTAGGTTCTTGGTGCTGGCTGGATCCTGACTCCAAACCTTTGAGCTGCCTGGAAACATGGCCGGGAAAGCCGTTTGTTTCCTCCGAGTCAGTTTCCTTGTGTGTAACTGGAAAATGTACACAAAGACCTCTCCTAGTGGCTGACACAGAGTAAGCACTCCGTAAATGTTAGCTATTCTCTTGCTATTATGGCATTTATGGAAAAATGGGGTTTATATTTTAGCATCATGAAGAACCCTTAATGCTGAACACTGAGAACATTAACCCTATCTACCACTGTCAGCTTTCAAGGCAGGTTATAACCACTAGTTTATTGGTAGCATGTTACAGATGCCCAGAATGAATCTACTGTTTCATATCCTACTCTTCTAGCTTTAAAAGTTTAAGTAGATTTGTGTGATCCCTGAAGAACTAGCTTTAGGATGAAAATATTTTATATTTGTTCTGTAGCTTGGAAAACCGGTGCATGGTCTGTTTTATTCCACGGGCTCCTAAGGTTCAGGTATTAACATAAATACAGCCCATTAACACTTGTTCCTCTCTGTCAGGACATAAATTAAGTCTGCAGGTGTTCCATGAAGCTGTACCCTTGGTACTAATTAAGCCTTGATAATTAGGTTTGTTAAATTCAGGACTTTAAGCTTGTATTTCCTCTTTGGGTTACCAAAACGGAGATGCGCAACACAGAAACCCTCCCCCAACCTTTTTATTCCTGCAGAGCACTTTGCTGCTCTTTCTCCATTTTAATTCATTCATTCATTTATTTCTTTATTATTGATTGAGAGAGAGAGGGTGGGGGGAGAGGTTGATTTGTTGTTCCACTTATTGATGCATTCATTGGTTGATTCCTGTATGTGCCCTGACCTGGGATCAAACCCACAACCTTAGAGTAACAGGATGGTGTTCCAACTAACTGAGCTACATGGCCAGGGCCTATTTATTTAGTTCTTAAAAGAAAGAGCCACTAACAAACCCTTCACCATTCTGCCAGTGAGGGGTATAAACCTTGGAGGAGATCTACGCTCTCGTTAACGACGAGATGAAAGTCTAGTCTTCTACTGCTTCGTGTCAGCAGGCACCGAAGAGGAAAGTTTCCGGCCTGTTCCTTCACATAGTGAGCATGCCCAAATCGTGCCGTCCCCCGGGACTGTCACTCAGGAATGCATGTTATTATTGTTAAAAACTCTGCACATAATCAGCTCAGCCCCTAAGTAATTTGTATTTTTTCCTTAAATATGAGACATTTTGTTATTAGGAACGTAATTTTTTTTAATGAAGAGTTGCTCTCTAGCTCTCAAAAAAATCGCAGCCGTTCCTATTCTCACTGGAGTTTTTGAACAGGCATCCGTATTTGGAGGACTAGGAGGGTATTTTGTGGCTGTCAGGTTATTTGCAACCAGCGCACAAACCACAAAATCATCTAATCAAAATAGATTTTCTCTCCAGTTCATCTTTCCTCTTTGGTTGCTTTATAAATCTGTTACTCATCAGATCCTGTGTTTGGTGAATGCCATTTTTCATTTTGAATAAATGGGATCATAAAAACAACTCTATTAGTGCTGCTTTCAATAATATTCATGGCGCTCGTACTACCTTAATAGCCTCTCTTCTTTTATTTGAAGGATATTAAATAAAATTACACTTTTAATCAGAAGCATTTCTTTAAAAAAAAAGAACAGTTTATACTGCAGGAGATTGCCATAATACAAATCCGTTTTATGTTTTCTTTGCCATAATACAAATCCGTTTTATGTTTTCTTTAGCATCCGCACCCCAAGAAGACCAGTGATTAACCTCCCTAGAAGAGTTCTGGTTTTCACCAACATTCCTATTTTGCCATTTCAAAGAACTCATTCCTCAGAGTGGGCCACCCCTCTCTTTTCTGATTCAACCTCTCTCTTAGAGTTTGGTTACATCTAGAAGCTCCAAATTCCTCCTTCAAGCATGGGCTTCGAAGTCCAAGGTGCAAGACTCCTGTCCCTCCCCCCAAGCCCCTCCCCCTGACAACAGTGGAGAGGAAGGAGAAACAGAGGTGAAGAGATGGACTTGGAAGGAAAGGGTTCAGCAATAATCCAGAGGCTTACCTTCGTTTTGCTGAATGTGGGAGCGCAAATGATCAGAGGATATGTTTTTGCAAGGGCAGACTATTTTATGAAAGTTCTAGAATATAACGCATTATAGAATATCTTTAGAGAGCCCTATTTAGATAGGAACAGGGAATATTTGTTTTAATTATTCTTTTTTTTCTCCTTCTTCCCGCTTCTCCTTCTGTTCTCCATTTTCTCTTTGTTCTGCCCCCACCCCACCCCCAAACTAGCTGGTTGTCGGTGTTCTACGCACCGGTGTACAATCAAATGCTGTCACTGCTCAGTGCAATGAAGGGGTGAAAGGAATTCCCGCAAGCATCACCCACCAATCTGAGAGGCATAAGCAAGCAGTGCCCCTCACTGAGGGGAGGCAGGGGATGAGGGAGGGGTAAATCCTCTTGGTATAAACCTATGTGTTTGCCACCAACTCAGGGTGGACTGGCAATTTGTACCTCCTACGGGAAACACTTGAGATATTTCCCTTCTTTAAAATCAGACCATCTGGGAGCAGACCCTGTTACGTTTGAAGCACTCTTACACATCCTACCGTGTCAACAACTTAGCCTTGTTACTTTGCAATAAAACCCCACCAAGGCCCTTTGTATCTATCTGTGTTGGAGCTGCTTCTCCAGCGCGTAATTGATATTACAGGGAGGAAAAGTGCTCTGAGCAATATTATTCACTAAGTGAAGAGTCACCGCTGATTAATTACCTCAAGGACGCGGGGACGGTGACTTTTTTTCTTCACATTGGAAGCCCCTTGCATCCCACAGCTCCACATAGGGCAGGGAGGGAAGGCAAGGTCAAGAGGTGGGTGAAGTGCAGGGGTCAAGGCATTTCAGAATGGCAGGCAGCTTGTTTGCCTGACGCATATCGGGCCTTCCCCAGTGACTGCAGCGGGGGCTTGGGCCAGAGCTCCACCCCAGCACAAAATCTGACACCATGCTCTCTCTTGCTCTCTTGGGCTGTGACCCACATGCCATGGCTAAGCCATCAGGCCAGGCTCTGCAGGGACTGCAAGACCAAGCAGCTCAGCATTTCCTGCTCAGTGAAAAAGGCCAGCACTTTGCTTGGTGGGAATCTACTTTCCCACCCACTGCCTTCTAAGAATGAAAGCAAATCTGTTGTGCTTTTTCCCCCCTCCAGTCTCAGCCTTGATTTGCATGGTTGTTTTTTTCCCCTCCATCTAATTTTAGCTTCCCAACTGAAGAATGAGGGAAAAGTGAGTAAGGACTGGACAAATTTCTCCCAGTGCCTTGCAAAGCAGGAGTCCCTGCTGGGTCAGGGCTCATAGTCCTGCAGCTGCCCTCTGGGACCTACCAGGAGACCTCACTGCAGGCACACATGCTCATAGCTTCTCCAGCTCCATCTCCTCCTCCCTGAATGAAAGAGCGTGGGTAGGTCACCTGCAAGTTCCTTTCTAGCTTGGTCAGGTGAAGGGCATTTGTAACATAATTTGTCTAGTGTGATCATTGTTCATTCAACACTGAGAACTTCACTGTGTGCAGGAAGAGGTGCTGGGGAGCCTAGATGAATAAGACAGCATGGGGGAGCCTAGAAAACCAGGCTTGGAATGCAGTGAAAAGAGGATCTATAAACCCTGCGGGTGTGGTACAAAACAGAGTCAGGCGCTA
This sequence comes from Micronycteris hirsuta, assembly GCA_004026765.1. Classification (NCBI taxonomy): domain Eukaryota; kingdom Metazoa; phylum Chordata; class Mammalia; order Chiroptera; family Phyllostomidae; genus Micronycteris; species Micronycteris hirsuta. The sequence continues at coordinate 155,661 of PVJI01000004.1, forward strand.
GTGCTAACCAAGGGCTAAGAGAGAACAGCCCTAACCGGACGTCTCAGCCCCTCACGCAGGTACACAGAAAAGAAGCTCCGTGGGAATTTCTAACCTGCTGCATTAGCTTTGAGGAATGAGGGGAGGGAAAAAAAGATCGATAGTGACCAACAGTATATTTTTTTAGGTATTGAAGGTTTTTGGTTTTTTATAGTATAGACACTTTATTCCAGAAGCTTGATGCTTACAAAGCGTAAGCCTACGAGGAAAGGTTTATTGGTTTTACATCAGTTGCTTTTCTGGCTTTATGTTTCCCGTCTCTGCTTCTCCTGCAGTCCCAGCAGTGGGGGCAATAATACTGCCCGTTTCACGGCTGCGTCTGAGCGTGCGGAGATACCAATACGCGGCATGTGGGCTTAACATGCACCTGGACGGTGGTTATTAGCCAATAATTGCTCAAAAAAATTCCTAAACCACTGCGAACTAAAGGGTCGCGGTTCAGTTCCCAGTCAGGGCACACGCCTGGGTTGCGGGCCAGGTCCCTGGTGGGGGCCACGTGAGGGGCAACCACACATGGATGTTTCTCTCCCTCTCTTTCTCTCTCCCTTCCCTTCTGTCTAAAAATAAATAAATAAAATCTTAAAAAAAATTCCTAAACCAGTAGGTTTCTTGCTATTACTATTGATGTACACGTGGATTTAACCAGCATACCAGCTAGGCGTTTTACGCTGTTGTTAATTCAGCGTAACCTACGTATGGAAGCTGGCGCAGTGACAACAGAGCCCTGGAGTTTAACCTGGTTCAGTCTCTGCCTCGCTCTTTATTACTCACTTTTCTGAGCTCATTTACTTTAACTGCAAAGTGAGCTTGATAGTAACCAGGATGCTGAGATTCGGGATAATCAAAAATTATAACTGTGTTAGCATCTACCATGTCCTGCCTTGGATTCCTATGACGGTGCCAGGCACTGGGGAATGTTCCATTTAGTTCTCAGAACTCTGCGGAGCTAGTATTACTATTCTCAATTTATAGAGGAGGACCTGAGGGTACAACAGAGGCCACATAGCTAATGAGTGGAGATTCTCTGAGCCTGGCAAGTGGTTAAAACCCCATAAGCTATAACCGTTACATCAACAGAACGCTTTCATCCTCTTGGTCAACATTTTCTCTTTCCTAAAAGTAGGGAAAAGGGAAAACCTTTCTATAGAAAATTGTCATTAGGCTGGCAACAGACACAAAGTGAAACGGTTGCTATGACTTTTCTTTACAGCACCAGTTGCAGATGTCGTCTTAGATGATCTTGTAAATGGCCTTCGTGGGTAGGTTATGGAAAAAAAACACACGTTTCCTTCATCAGGTTCAGCCTTCCTCACAGGTGTCTGTGCTCTGATTAGAATGACCACATAATTAATCATTCAAACTCAGACTCATCTGAGGGAGGAGGGGGCAGGTAATTACACTGGGAAAATGGGCATAAGTCAGGACATCTTGTCACCCTAACTGTGACCCTCTACTTATTGCTTTCTAAAATTCTGGGAACTTTGCATCTGGCCATCTTGTCAACCTTTGGACCTGTGTCACTGAATTCTTAGTTTAGTGGGGAAAGGAAATAACCATCTTTTTCTCCTTTTAAACAATTATTATTTTTTTTTGGTATCACCTCTCTTTTATGCTTGATGTTCTTATTGGTTCCCCTACCTCCCAATACAGCACCTCATCCTAGAGTGTTATTATAACTATATAAAATATATTGTAATTCTTTGTTTGTTTGTTTTGTTTTTTTGGCTTGCTTGCTTGCTTTTAACTGGAAGTGTGAATCTCTGGGACTTCTCTTTTAGGGCTCAATTTAAAAATGCAGTGAGGTCTTCCATGGCTGTAGCCTATGACTGATCCCGTATCAGGGATGCACCCCTGGACTCCAAGCGGCTGCTCTGGACATGAGGTGGACGGTGGGCTCCGAGAGAAAAGACAAATCGCATGCTAGTTTCAGTGGCGTGTTGGGTCCACACATTATTTGCTTCCAACTTGAAAAAATCTAGGAGAGGAAATTCTGCTCTAAAAAAAGAAAAGAAAGAAAGAAATGTACCGTATTTTGCCATGTATAATGTGCGCCCACATTGTTGGCCCAAAGTTTCAGGGGAAAAAAAATCTTTCATTTTAATTTTTAAATTCAATTATTTATTTATTTATATTTAGATACTTGTTTGTATTATGAAGGGTATTATTTTGCATATGGATATTGTTATTGCTTTCTAGAGTTATACTTTTAACACATGAGCATAAATAAAAGAATAAAAAACATGGATATGGATATGGAATTAGTACTACACAGGTATAATGTGGGTCCTTATTTTTTCCCTCAAAGATTTGGGCAAAAAACTGTGCATTATACACAGCAAAATTCAGTAAATCAAATGACTGCCGATGGCCGCCTGAAAGAATGTTTCCTTTCATAAAAGGATGGGCTGTGAACTTAAAGATGTGAGCCATCTTTAAGAATAGCATCCTATTTATGAAATTCATATTTAAAAGAATTTCTTAAGAAGATGGGTCAAGGACCTCTCAATTTTAAATGTTAGTTGTATAGAGGGGAGTAAAAAGCTTTCTTCAACCTTCTTAGGGTCCCTGACTGGGTCTGCAAATTAAACGGACGAAGACAGATTAACGGGAGAAAAGCATACAGATTTATTTTACATACGTTCTACATGACGTGGGAGCTTTCATAAAGAAACTGAGACCTGAATAAAAGGCATGCGTGTTTCCACGCGAGGTTCGATGAAGAGTGGGAAGTTGTGGAGGAACGTGATCAGTTAATGGGTAGAGGAGGTGCAGGAAACCAGGGGGCCCTTGGGATTCTTCTCAGGAGTCTCTCTGTCTTCAGAGACCCTCCTGTGTCTTTCTCAGGGCACAGGAGGGTCCCTCTACCCTGAGGGTTTCATGAGAAGGGGGTGGAGCCAGAGCAACCTTCCTATTTTGCCATTCCCTCAAACCCCTTCCACTTAAAATATTCAGTATGCCCTGGTGCCATACTTTGGGGCAGCTTGTTCTGAACCCCGTCGGTTGCATCAAACACATTTCCACCAAAATGGACAAAACTTGGCCCAGGTTATTAGTGCTGGACGCCCCCCCCCCCCGCCCCCCATCTCATCTATCCCAGACTCCTCTTCTAATATCTTAATTAACTAAAATCTCAAAGGTAGAGAAAGGAGGAATAGCTTTGTGCTGGGAACTTAGTAGTGACTCAATAAATGTTTGTGGGATTGGTGGATGGATGAGCAAATGAATGAATAAATGAATGAATGACGCAGACTATAGTATCTCTGTCTCTGTATCCTTGGTTCCTGGCCCAGGGTAGTCAGGAGTCTGAGAGTAGTAACTCCTTACACCAGGGAGTTACTCCTCGGGGAAGCTTCAGCCCTCTTGGGACAGCTAGAGTAACAGCGAGCCACCAGCTGGGTGAATTGCGTCCTGGTGACTTTCTAGCACAGTTATTTTGTCTCCACTAGAGAGGAACAGCAGAATATAGCTCCAGAGAAAAGCCTCTTGGCCTTGACTGAGATGCTGTTACTGGGCAAAGCTAGCCCAGCAGGAAGGGCTCTTTGATATGTAAATATGGCCTGATAAGGATTTCCTCCACTTCTCCCCAACCAGAAGCTGGCGTTCTCTCTCCAGGGAGAGTGTCCAGGCCCCTCCCATCTGGGAGCCCAACTGTGGTGTCTTGCTTTTTGCATCCCTTCAGCTGTCCTCTGCAAATGCAGGCCCCAATTGCCACTGCTTCTGAAGAGAAATAGATACATACCTCTGGTCAGCTTCAGGGCAGGCAGAGTTTCCCGTGGCTCTAGGCTTGTGGAGCTATGGGAAGGAACTTACTTCATCATCTATGGGAGTGCACCCACTTTAACCCCCGAACTCCCTTCAGCTCTTCCATGACAAGGTCTCCTGACCCTGTATCAGGTCCGGTTTCTGGATTGCATGGTGCTCTCATTTGTGTGTGTGTGTGTGTGTGTGTGTGTGTGTAAATAAACATGTAGACAAATAAGCTATTTGCAGGTGGTGATAACTGCTATTTAGGAAATAAAACTGGGCAAGTTAATAGGGAGGGGGCGCTGTTTCAGACAGGGTCTGGAGGGCTCCTCTGAGCAGGCTCCATTGAACCAGGGCGAGGATGAAGTGGAGCCCGTCCGAGGCAGGTAGGAGAAGCTGTGTTGGGCAGGGGCTGAGGGGTGGGACCTCTGTGAGCAGAGGAGAAAGGAGAGGAAGCTGGGAGCCGCTCATGCACAGCTCCACAGGCCTTGGGAAGGAATTTGGAGTTTATTCCAAGTGTCCAGTTGTTTGCATCCAGCCTGGCATACTAACACTGTGGCATTTGTCCCACCCGCTTTGCAGTGCAAGTAGGCCTTATAATCTCCAGTTCCTCAAAGCTCAAAGTACCACTAAGGCCGAGCGAGGACCAGCTTTGCTATTTACAAACGAGCACGCTTTTGTGTCCCTTTCACCACGTGGTTATTCGGTACGGCCAACAGTGAGCGAGGGCGCTTGTGCTTGTCAGGATGCCCAGGGTGGGGCCCTGAAAAGCCAGATCCCCTCTGGTGTGAGTGGCCTTCGAGGCTCGTGTGCTCTCTGTTCAGCTGTTAAGATTATTATTAAACTTTATGGCCCATAAACCCCACGGAAACAAGGAAAGTGAGCATCCGTGCTGTTACAAGAGCGTCGAAACAGGAGCCATATTTCATGGCCTGAAAGGTACCCACAGTTGTCCTCCCGAGAGTCCTGAGTGCCTTCTGGCTGGTTCAGCCCCTCTTTAGCATCTAAGTGAAACCTGCCTTTTGGTGCTGAGGCTTTCTGGAAATGATATTCCTCTTAGGTGAAAGTCCCCTTTCAGAAATCTAGTCACAAGTTCCATTTTCTGAAAGGATGTGATCTTGGCATTCATCAGCGTCTGTGCCCGTCCTTCCAATATAGTTCTTACCAGGAGCACGTAGTTCATTCTCCAAACAAAGCCACACGCAACCCATTTTGAATGAGGCACATGGGTTGTTCCATGTCTCAGCTTCGCCCACATCTGAAGAGCCAGGCGAACAGGAGTGCGAGGAGGCCAGTGACTGCCTAGGAACAATGATACCTACTGCTGGTCACACGGAGCCTCGCATGCATGTCTCCAAGGCATTCATTCGACAAAATGAGATATCAAACTACTCTTAATGTTTTTCTTTCTGAGGTTTCATCTTCCCTCCCAGGTACTACAAGGATGAAATTCAACCTGTGTTTTACATTAGAATCAAATTTTGCAGTGTATAGTTAGATTTGATTTAATTGCCTAAGAAGTCCAGATATCAATCATTTATGTTATCTTTTTTCTTTATTGGTTTATTTATTGGTTTGTTTGTGTTTAAATAAGTATGGTAGTCCTTGGTTTTGTTTCAGATGTTCTTCTAGCCTCCTTCCACGATGACGTTTCTTCTTCTCTTTGAGGTCAGGCATACGAGGCCCGTCCATGTCCTATGAAAAATAGAGACGTTTATTGAAGAAGTTACAAGATACAAGAAACATTGTACACAGGACAATGACACTTCAGTCCCCTTCAATGTAGGCACCTTGGGACCTCACACAGTTCTCCCAATCGCCATCAGCCGCCCTGTCGTATTTTCCTGAATCTCATCAATGGTCTGAAATATCTTCCCTTTCAAAGGTGATTTTAGTTTTGGGAAAAGCCAGCAGTTGCAGGGCACCAAATCTGGCCTGTTGGGAGGCTGAGTCACTAGGGAGATTTGATATTTTGCCAAGAATCTCTGCATAATACATGATGTATGAGTGGACACATTGTCCCAATGAAGCTGCCAGTCACCAGTTGCCCATAGCTGCAGCCTTCCGAATCATCCAAATAGATTCTGTGGAGGAGTGTTCAAGCTTATCACAAAATTTAATGCAGATTTGTTGCTCTGCTCACTCGTTTATTTTTAATGTAATGACCACACAGTACACATGCTCACTCAACAGTGTCTACCGCCCCCACTGACTAGCACAGTGAGGTCATCATTGTTCACGCATGTGCATTCTGGTCCACTCTCCTAGGCCGCCAGGTTACATCCATGTCACACAAGCTGTTCTCATTACATTAACAATGGTTGGACTTTTTCCGGATAGAACTTGTAGACAGGGAGATTTAAAAGCCAGAGCACAGTGATTCATTTTGCCTAACAATATGATCACAGACACACTGGTGAGATGGACCCTTCCTCATCCAGGGTCCCTGAGTGATTGAAGTAAACAAGGCTCTCTGCCAGGCTCTTCTGGGCTGGTAATACGAGCGAGAGCCCAGCTTCTGCTGTGCTGAGTCTCTGAGGGGTGAGAGCGACTCCTGCAGCAGCACCTCGTCCGTCCGTACGGAACAAAGTGCACTTACTCTTAGTGCGGCGTATGGGGGTCTTTCACGTTCAGAGCGACGCTGATGGTTTTCATTCAAAATACTTTACCTGTCGCGACTACCTGAACCCCCCATGGGACCATGTTCCCATGTCACTGCATGGCTGACCTTTATAATGCATCATGAATTTGTAAAGCATGTATTCGTGCCATCCTATGGGGCACGAGAAGTCATCTTTTCTATTCCTTGACGGCCTTGCTTCATGTACTCCAGCCTTTTGTGCAGACACAAAAGTGCCAGAAACAACACCGGTTGAAAGATAGAGAAGTAGGAGGGGTTATAAAGAGAGAAATGGGCCACCCTTTGGCAATGTAACAAAATATGAGTCCTTGGAACGTCTCTCCCCGAGTGCAGTGTTGTCAGAAGCGCTGCCGCACCAATTCTTCTCAAGCTCAGCATGTGCGAGCACTGCCTGGTTGGTTCCCCGCCCCCACCTCCAGGGATTCTGCTGAGACACAGAAGCGGAGAGAATGGGAAACCCAAGTTATGAACAAGCAACCCAGATGGGTCTGTGGAGCTTACACCGGAGAACACTGGACATAGTAGTCAACTGTGCTGGCTTCTAGAGTCAAAACCACCTGGATACTGAATCCAATATGGTCTTTATTAGCTATGTTATTGTGGGCAAGTTTTCCGATGTCTCCGAGCCTCAGTTTCCTCATCTGTAAGTGAAGATGATCCCGTTACTAATCGCGGGCACAGAGTCAGCACAAAATTAATGTTAGCTCTTATTTGTCTAAACTGAACAGAGCCGCAAGTGGTTTTAAGCCTTCTCTATTATTAACGGTGGTGATAATGGTGATATTAATTGAAGACTCACATGGGCCAGGCACTGTGCTACAGATTTGATGCGCATTCGTTTTATCGAGTCCTTGGAACAGCACTGTGAGGGGGTTACTGTTCTTTTCTGCAGTTTTCACATGGGTGACAATCTGAGGCTCAGAGACCTTGCCCAGGGTCACATAGTTACTAGGAGGTGGTGGACTGACGAGTTTTCTTTTGTATTTTCTCCTGAAACTACTGCATGGAACTCCCTCAACTGCACTGTTGGTGCTCAGGAAATGCCTGTCTCTCCTGTCTTCCTCGGGGCCTCGTGGGAAACATAGCCAGCAAGACTGTCTCCCTGGCCCTGTAATTTAGCGTGGCAGTCCAGGGAAAAACACCGTGTGGGATTTTATTTCTTATCATCTTATTTATGCCCCCTTTAATTTTCCCTGAAGTTCCCCTCTGTAAGGCCCTTCAGCTCTCATAAAACTCTATGGTCTTGACTAGCAGTTGGGCAACGGTGGAATTGATTCCCTAAAACCAACTTCTAGTCAAGTTATGTGATTCGCCAATAAGGGAGGCTGAGACAGTTAAGAGGCACAGGCTCGCCCTTAAGAGGTCAGACTTATTATCGTTGGTTAGATGCCGTATTTTTAAACCACCATCAGCCTGGAAAACACTATCCATTAGCAAGAGAACAGAGCAATGAGAAACCTCAAAAGGTCGAACGGTCCATTCTGAGGGCTCCACCAAGAACTTGGCATCCCAGAAGGACGATTAGCCTTCTAGCTCTGGGCCTGACTGAGAGCACAACGGATCCAACTGCGATTTTTTTGTTTTGTTTTTTTTCATGAATTAACCCATTGGATTTCAGCCCTAGCTTTCTCTTCCCGCAACCAACATCCCACGTTGTATACTGCCGGAATGGATTTTGATTGTGGTCACCTAATTGCTGTAGCCAAGGCGTTGTAAGGGTGTCTGAGACCCTGAAGCTGGGGGGAGAGGACTTGTGACTACTCTCCTGACAGGGGTGCTGGTTGCTTCAAGCAGGCAGGGGCCCTGAGCACGTCATCAAGCTATTGCCCTCGCTCCTGACTCACAGCTACGCTGTGTTCCCAGCCTCCCCAGTGTTCCGTGTGGCCATGAGACTGAGTCCTAGTCAATGGAATATCCGTGGCAGGGGTGTCGGCCTCCTCTAGGTCCGACACGTGACACCTGCCATGCACAACACTCCGTGAGAGAGAAATAGGACATCGGTCGCCTCACCTTGCCAGCTCGGAAGCCACACGTTAAAGATGGTGGAGCACAGGGTGTAAAGAGTCAGGGCCTCTAAGTCACCCACGGATCAGGAATACTAATTTCAGATTTTATGTGAGCAATCGATCTCCCATGGTATCGCGGCAACCAGCACAACCATAACTAACACATGTGCTCATGCTGCTATTTTTGACAAGAAATTGTAGCCAAAAGCTCACTGATGTTGCCGGCCCATCTGAGGAGCCCGAGAGATTGAGGCTTGCCAGTCAAATCTGAAAGTGTGGTATGAGCCCACCATTCTGCTGTGGGCATGTTTCCTCCTCACAGGGGTCCTCCCTGGCCATCCTGTCCGAAGTGACCACCCACATTTTCTCTTGCATTTCGTCCCTCTGCCCTAGTACTTACCATTATCTTATACTATCCATCCATTCATCTGTGCATCCTCTCATTGCTTATTTATTGGTTTTGTTGCCCCAAGGGAACAGGGAGCTCATCTGTCTTGTTCACTCTTATGTCTTCAGCACTTAGGGGAAAAAAAAAAAACACTGAAATAAATGAGATAGAAATTTGTGTTATTCTCTTGTAATAAATGTCCAGAGGCTGCCCAGGGCTGTGTGATGGCTTCATGTTTATCAGGGACGCTTCTCGTTGCTGCTCATCCTTAGCTCTCTTTTATGGGCCAAGAAGGCTGCCTGAGCACCAGCCATTTCAGGGGACAGGAAAGAGGAGGGAGAAAAAACAGGGGTGTGTCCTCTCCCTTTAAAGGACACTTTCCCGAAGGCCCACACAGTGTGTCTCCCTGTAGCTTAGATGCAATAATGAAGGCTGGGAAGTGGAATCTTTCCATTTAAGGGCAGTGTCATCACAACTGGCTTTCACAGCTGTTGTGTAGGGGAGGGAAGACAGGTCTGACCCTGAGCTGTCAGAGGCTGGCACTTCGCAGGCAGCGGGAGAAGGTGCAACAGAATAGAGAGGTGCTGGTGAGCAGTTTGCTGACAAACTCTAGTAACCAGACCGATGAGGGAAGTGAGATCTGGATAGGGCTGGATGTCCAAGATCAGGTGTGGAACAGCAAAAGATGAGAGGTTGGGAGGTAAGATTTCCAGTGTGGAGAAGATCTGGGTGGTGACAAGTTCTGGGTCCCTGGCCCGAGAGGCGGTGTCTGAAGTATAAGGAAGAAGATCTTGAGAACTGAGAAGGTCGGGGAGTGAAGGCTGGGAGGTTAGGCAGGTCCACCAGATAATGAACAGTTGTATAATAAAGAGAAGATTGAAATTTTATAAGACTTTTAACATAAGTAAATTCACAAATCAATGAAAGAATGCACCAGCTGTTCTGATATTTATTACAATAGACATGTCCAGTGGGGACTGAGTGGCAGCTTGGGCTCATGTTGTAATTAAAAAATTGCTCTCCAATTTTCTTGATGCCCCTCCCATTACACCCGAAACCAAGCTGTGACTCATTTGGCTTGTACAGGTAAGAGGGTTTCCTTTGTAGAACCATTCCAGATGTTCAGCATAGAACCTAGTTACCTGGACTTTATCTTGGCAGGTTGAATTCCTAAGAACTAAATGTTGTATATCTGCAATTCAAAAGACCCCTCTTGTGAGAGCCTAGGAGATATTTTTCCATCTAAACGCCTTAATTGTTCCTCTACAGAGCAATCATAAATGTAAATCAACTTCATGTGGCTGATTGCCAGTGAGGAGTTTGTCTCCCTGTGATGCTAGCCAGGGAGTCCTACTCAGAACGTCCTGAGAAAACGCTACCCTGCAGTTCTATGCACCAGATGTCATCAGGGCACCGGGCATTTCCCGTTTTAAAGAATAAATAATTACACGGTGCTGCTGCTGCTTCCTGTTAGCGAAGTAACAGATGATGTATCTATCATTCATCGGCTCGGAAGACGAACCGTTCGCCCGCCCTTTGGGGAAGGTGCCAGCTTGCGTCTCTCCCTGACCAAAAACAGTTCTTTAAAAAATCTCTTCACAAGCTCGCGTCCCATTGTCTGCCTTGATCTAACATGTGCTTATTAGAATAATTTCGAAAGGGAACTCGGTACGGTTCACAATGGTATACAACTCTCAAATCTTCCACTTCCGATTTTTAATCTCTGTCACTCTGGCTTTATAACGAGATGAACGCTTCAGGAAGAAGAATGGAAGAAGTCTGAATTTTAATTTGCTATTTCTTCACACACACAAAACACCCTGAGCTCAATCAATGCCCAGAAACGAAGGCCAATGGATCACGATAGCAGGCCCTTGGATCCCCCACCTCGCATCTCCACCTCTAATGAGGAAAGGGGGCTTCGGGGGCATTGTCCTCCCCCGGCGCACAGACACGATGTTACCGTCGTGTTTACAGGGCTGGTCGGAGGGCCGGCGCAGGGTTCCCCCCGCCACGGGTAGCCGTCCTGTCTTGATAAAACAATGCCCCAAGCAGAATCCAAAGCACGCTGGCGCTGGCGAGGAAGGCCTTCTGCTGACGGCAGGGAGGAAGCGACGTGTTAACAAACAAGTCTGCAGAGCAGGAAGTTTTAATCAGCTCTTTCTACCACAGGAGGCATGATGGATGGAGGCCCCGTTTCAGAGGGGTTTCCTTTAGATAAAACAATAATACCATGCTCTCAAGAACCTCGTTCGACAGCAGAAAGCTGTGATTAATCCCCCAAAAGTCAAACATGGGAAGACTGGCAAGACGAGATTATTTGCTGAGTATAATTAGCCACAATTATCACTGAAAGGAATTTGAGGATGGGGTGTGGGATTCTACTCATAAGGGAAAAATACTCTGTAAAGGAGCATGATGAGTAGGGGAACCTTATAATTTACTATTTAATCGATCTTGGAGATTTTATAAAGTAAAAGGAAACACTAAAAACAATTGTTCCAGGACAGCAGGCATACATTGGGATTGTCCCAGACCCGAAGGGATGAATGATCACTCCGTCTATGAACAAGGGGGCAAGTACCATCATAATATACACACCTTTGAAAAGAGCCAAAGTGGTTACATCTGGAATAGACTCTAAACTAAATCTCTGGTAGATTCTGAGAAAATTTGTCCAATTGTAACAATTCGGAGTCAAGAAAATAGTTTTCCCTTTCCCACTGTGTGGAGTTGCCAATGTTAGATGCTTTCTATTGAAACTAGAAGAAAAATTGACTGCAACACAGCTTAACTAACTGAAAAATATAGATGTGGCAAGGAGATCAGGTAAAGCTTGATCTAGGGGTCTATTGATTAGGGCCTGGTTTCCCTCTTTTCATTCCGTGGTTTTATTTCCTCAGCATTGGCACAATTTCTTAATTAAGAAAGGCCGTACTGTGCGATGTTAATGATAGCTCTAAAATTGAGCAAGGAATAACACATGGATCAAGAAATACTGAGAACATAGTGGGATCTTATACCCACGTCCTATTTTTCTTTTCTAAAGAGCGCTTTCTCTGTGTGTGCCTACAAAACCTCCCTCTTCTCTGGCTACTCTTCTGCTGAGTCCTCCGATGGTCGTTTTCTGGCAGGGAGGGTGTCGGGCGCGGTCATTCTCTGTCGCGGGGCCCAGAGCTTTGTCTCTGTTATGAACATGTTCAGAGACCCCTACAAGGTCAGGCTGGCTTCTATGAAGACTTCTTCTTTCCTTCCACGATGAGCTGCAGTATGCTGGCTGCTGTTCTGGGTACTTCAGGCAGTATCATTACAGTATTACTAGTTTTATTACTAATGATCATAACAGCTAATGCTGATTGAGGTCTATGGTGTCAGCTCTACCCTGAATGTGGTCCATATGTCATTGTATCCTCGGGCCCTAGGGGACCTTCTTCTCGCTCTCCCCATTTTAGAGATTAAGAAATTAGCACTCAGACATGTCAAGATGCTTGGCGAAGCACTATGTCATGGAACCTAACGTGGCTTCTCTCCTCCATTTCTCTGGTCCTGCATGATCAGTGCTTCCAAACACAGCTTTCTTGTCTTCGCGGAGCTGCTGCTCCAGGAATCCAGGGGGGAAGTTAATTTTGTGACGTGTGGTAAAAAGATTGTAGCTTTCTGATTGGACCCAGGGCAGAAAGAAGATCATTAGACTAAGGTGGAGATAGTCATGGCAACACTTCCCGTGCACGTTGAAGTTCAGTCCTAGCCGTAGCAGCCAAGGGCTGTTCCTGTTTATCATTTCCCACTCAAATCAAGAAGCCACCTGAGTCCTGCGCTGGGCTCAGCGGTAGAGAAGCAGTGGCAGGGGTGTGAATCACAACAGGAACTGGGGCCATGAGGACCACCACGCGCTGAGTAATTTCTGTATGTCTAGACTCTGCGCTGTTCCCTCGTGTGCATTCGTTGATTCCATCCCCTCGTCGGTTCTGTGTGGCAGAGGCACCCTTATTAGCCCATTTTCACAGGTGAGTAAGCAGAGGCTCGGAGAAGTGAGACAACTTACCTAGAGAATTTGGAGCCAGGCAATTGACTCCAGTCTTTGTGTTTATGTACGTGGCTCCACTGTGTATCATAAGATCATCACTGGGAGATCCTCTTTGAAAGCCACCGCTACCTCCTAACAGCCATCATTCCTCTTACGGGGCTGTCGTTTCTTACACGGGGACCCTGGGGTACAGTACAGGCCACTGTGTTTGCAGTCCCGCCTATGCCATTGGTTGTGGTTATGCCGGCGCCTTCTCCTGGGCTAAACAATGATTGAGAAACACAGACCCGTGAACACAGAGGCTGACTTATTGTTTCCATCCTTCTCGAACTTTTCGAAAGGAAGAACCGAGGGGCACCGCATAGGTCAGGATGGACTAGGCATGCTGCAGTAACAAACAGCCCACCATCTCCACGGCTTACGAAAACAAAGAGCGAGTCATTGTGCGCAGTGCGGACTCACCAAGACCCGGTTCCATTCTTTATCTTCTCCATCTCCAGACCAGCCTCTCTCTAGGACTCGTTCCTGAGGGAAAAAGACAAGACGAGCTCTCCAAGCTTCTTCCTAGAACTGACACCTGTCATTTCAGCCCTGTTTCATTGACTCAAGGAAGGGACCTCATCCCTCCTAGGCAGGGATGTGAAATCTGTCTGGAGTGAAGAGTAAATCAATGTTCACGATAATATTGTCTCCCGTGGTTCCGAAGGTGATGTTTCTTTTTATGCCTCTTTCCTACCTTGCTGCTCTGTATCCTAAGGGCATAGGTGCCAATAGTTTTTTGAACCCACAGTTCTTACTTTTCCCCAAAGCCTGGATGATCTGCTATTGGCACCCTCTCCCCAGCCCTCAGAGTTACTGTTTCCCTGTTCCCTGCCCTCGTTAAACGTTAACCCAGATTGAAATGCTCTGAATTTTACTCAGAGTGCAAAGAACACCGAGGTCAGAGGCTTGCCCTGACTTGAATCACATCTTCGAAACCTTCCTTTGTCTTTCAGAGAAAGTAAAGAGACAGAGATAGAGAAAGTGTGACCTACTTTTTATTATCAGCACCATTTCATCTGCAAAACACGACTTTACTTATTACGCTGAGCGTGAAAATAAAGTGTTTTCCGAAAGACCTGGCTTTGGCTGTCGTGAGGAAGTCTGGGGACTTGTTCAAAACTCTGATGAACCCTGTGAGCAAATGATTCCAATTTTTTAAAACCATTATTGACTTCCAAATTGCTCTCACTGTCCACGAATAATATGTGGTACTTTCCTACAAATATCAGCAGCCAGGTAGGACAAAACCAGCTCCCAAACTAGCTGTTTGCTTGATATTAAGCTTTGCCAGTCCAATATAGGTCACATTTCCAACCAGATTTTGTGCTTATCTCTACATTACACCTTGTAGCAAGGGGGAAAAAAAGAGCTTCTTGACATCTTTTTGAAGAATGGCGCTCTTTAAAAAAACATAAGGGAACTTTTTTTTCAAACACTATAATGAGGGTATTCAAGTCTGCAGGCAAAACAGAGCTGTTTGAAAAGACATTAGCCTCGAAACCGCACTGTGCCGGAATAGACACAGCTACGTCAAAAGGCTGCATTTGTTTTGCCATTACTTTTCAGTGACTAAAATCGTTTGCTAATGAAAGTTCTAGCTGACATAATTTCAGCACCTGCCGATCGAGACAAGATGAGCTCGCTGGCCATGAGAAATACAGTAAAATTAGGGGAGTAGTATCATTCTGAAGCATTTAAACTCCCGAATAATAGTAACACTAGTTGTTAATATCTTATCATTGAAAAAGGAGGATAGCATTTCTCAAAGGGCTCTCACAGTCATCACCTTAATTAAGTCTCATAGTAACTTTGTCACTTAGATGGCATAACTTACTCAAATCCTCCTTTTGCTTACAGAACTGGAGCTCAGAGAGGTCCCATGGATCCTGGATGTCCACAGGCCGTGGCGGTAGTGAGAGGCACGTGCTCCCTCAGGGCAGAGTAAGGGGCTCTGATTTCAGTGGGGTACCAGGGAGACGCAGGGAACAACTGCGTCTTGATCCCCAAGACTTGGTCCCCAAGACTGTCCTCACTTGTGTCACCAACTGAAGTTTGGGGGGAGTTGGTTCCCAAATCTGCCCTCGGGCTTGATCATGTGTTGGAAGGACTCAGAGAATGCTCCGCACGCTGTTACATCATGGGTATGGTTTGTCACAGGGAAAGGGTGCAAGTTCAAATCAGCCAAAGGGAGAGACGCACGAGGGCCGAGTCACGATGAGTGACAGACTCACAGTTTCCACTGTCCTCTCCCGTAAGGTCAGAACACATCGCTTTCCTGGTATTGATGTGTGACACTGAGCATGGAGCTCGACACCCAAGGATGCCTGCTTGAGCTTCAGGGTTCAGAGCTTTTATTGGGGCTCCATCATGTAGTCATGATTGATTGATTGATCGACAGCTCGCTCATGTAGTTGATTTCAGCCGCCAGGTCAGCTGATCCCAGGTGACACACTGTCCTCATCCTGCGGTATCATTGGTCTTTCTGGAATGGCCAGCCCCCATTCTAAGACAATATGGTTGTGGTCAGCCCCATCCTAAATTACATTGTTAAGACTATATCCAGTATGACCCAAGGCTTTCAGACTAAAAAAGGACACTCCTCTCCACCATGTACTCTGCATGTATTCAGTGATTTCTTGATTTGGAAAGGCTCTTGCAGGCAATGGATTCCAATCTTCTTATTTACAGAAGTGGAAGCTGAGGCTCACAGGTCTGACCCAAGCCAGGACGCTGATGAGGAAAAGCCAGGAAGCTGATGAGGGCGTCTCAGTGCCAAGCACCATCACTAAGCAAATGGCCCATTTTCAATGAGGGCATGTTAATTGTACGAGAAGCAAGAACCTAAAACTAAGGTTTTATTTGGCTACAAATATTAAAACCCGTAGAGAAAAAGTATTCCACATCCAGGAGTCAAAATTCTCTTTGTTTGTCTTCCTCTCCTTACGGCTGCACCCCACTAAAATAATATCATCATCATCATCATCACCACCATCATCATCATCATCATCACAGTCATCATCATTTCTTACCCAGACCATTCCAGAAATTGAGTGGCCATTTTCCCTTACATGAGTCCTTGATTCATTCTGCTATTTTTTTAACCTACCTTTCTTAATATCTAGTTTATATAGCAACTATTTCAGAAAATAACTTTGGAAATATCTATATATATATATGTAAATTTCAACTCACAATGTATTAGCAGCTCTTATCTGGAAATCTCTTGAAAGAGGGCAATGTGTCCCTGTTCTGTGAATCAAGTAACATTGCTTTTTCTTATTGGAGAAAATCAGTCATGTGAACTTTATTCTTCCAGCATAATTAGTTTTTACCTTCTTCAGAATTGTCAGAGAGAGGATTCGAGGCATTCATAAATGGTGGCCTGGGCTGACTGGAAGGGATTATGGGCCCACATACAAGACTCCGGCAGAGGAGGGGGAGGCCAGGCCGCCGGAGGGACCCACCCACAAGGGCTGTGAAGTGGGCTCCGTGACCACATGCCTTGTGAAGTCTTTTGACCTGAAGCTAAGAATTCACAAGCATCTTAGCAAGGGGCTTTCGAATGTGGTTAGGCAAATTTTATAACATTTTAAGATGAGCAGTGCTTTTTATTTCGTTTTAAGTTTGGTTTTGGGGCTGTTGCTTTTGAAAGTTTGTTTAAAAAATCAAATTTGCTGTCATCATTTCTATCAAGAAAGATGTATTGATAAATCAGGACATAATGGATGGAATCCCAGCTTTGGTCAGAATATCTCACTGAAAACTTGTCTCTGCCACATGCTAACTGATTGTCTTTAAGTGAAATCCTAAAACTGTCTGCAACCCAGATTTCTCATCTGTGAAATCTTTCCATGGTCGTTAGGAAGATGACAAAGCAGATACTGGTAAAATATATGCCACAGACTTTTTAAGTGTTTAGAAAGTATTGATTTCTACCCTCATTATTATTCATCCAACCTTTATTTGTTGGTTTCTATGTGTATGCGTAGCCACTGTGCCTTTAATAAGCTTACAATATGGTCATTCTGTAAGGTTTGTTGTATGATGTCATCTGCTTAAATGTTCTTATAATAGTTTGTGTTTATCTCTTTTACACTATTTGCTGTGATGTGTTTCTTTTCTCATTTTTGATGTTTTATAGGTTACGCTATTACAGTCACCCCAGTTTTTCCCCTATGCCTCCCATCCATCCATCCCGACCCCCATCTCCACAGTCCGCCCCCACACCGTGGTCCTCGACCATGGGCCCTTCATGTGTCTTCTGGGACTGTTCCCTTCACCTTCTTGCAGTAAGTCCCAACGTCCCCTCCCCACTTGTGGTGTAGAACTACCTATCGATACCAACATCTCTCTTGTTAGAGTGTAGCGTGCAATGAGCTCTCAATGTTTACTCCTAAACGTTGTGAATAATTGTCTCTGTCTTAAAAATCATGATCAGAGACAGGACCACGGCTGCTCATTGCTGCCACTGGGTGGCAGCATACTGGGGTGGAGAAAAGAACCCCTCAACCACCCAGAACTTTATATTTTTAAACATAAAGTTCTAAAATGCCATCAAAGTGAGACCCATGCTCCTCCGTTACAGTTTGAAAGGAAAGCTCTCAGGAAAAATACATCAATAAAGTCTGGGGCCATAACTGCCTTCTTGGTGTTAAAAAGTGCTCTTACATTTCTAAAGGGGCCTGCTTTAAGTTCCCAGCATCTTAACCGAAAACTCATTTGTACTTGTTGTTTTCTGCCTGTTTCCACTGGGGAGCCATAACTGTAAAAGAGAAGGGATAATATTACAGGGAGGAGAGGCACATTTTTAATATATTCACGCTTCACCAAACTGTAAAGAACTGGCTCTCAATGAGAACCAGGCTTTCACACGTGTCCTCCGCCAGGGATTTCAGAAGGGGACTCGCCCCCTTCAAGACCTTTGGTAATCTTTTGCTTCTCTTTGAAGGTAAAGATACTGCTCTCCTTTTGCAGAGCGACACTTTGGCCAACAGTCAAGCTGTGCTTGCAGGGAGGCAGCCTGGCCCCAGTCCTGGCCCTAGCCCAACAGGGTTTGGTGACTTCTTGATTCATTTTTCATTTTATTACACTCTTGTGTACCTCAGAAATGAACGTCAGATACGGAACCATTGCCAATCATGTACGCGGCTGGAGAGAAAGAACCTGAACCAAGGGGCAGTGGGGGAGGGTAGCAGTGATGGGAGAGCCAACTATAGATTATGGATCCCATGATCAGTTAAAGGGGAAAGAGAGCACGGGGAAGGGGAGACATGTCCTTGATAGACATTTAGAGCCCGCTACAGAATCCTGAGAAAATAAAGCATGACCCATGCAATTTAAATGTAGTCGTCCGTAATCTTTCGGTTACTTAAGTTGTCAGTTTCAGGACCATATGTCATCGAGGGGCAAGAACACAATGAAATTAGAAGCATTTAGACGCCTGTTGTCACTCATTTTGCAGAAAGCAAACATATTCTTCTCTGCAGATGTTCTGCGACGGCTGGAGGAGTGAGTTGGTCCCTTCATTCGGCAGGGCTGCTCCTCAGGTAGCTTGCGCCTGCGTGGCCACTCTCAGTTGTTAACATGTTAGAGCCCTTCAGTACTGGCTGATAATATCAGTCAAGCCTCCCTGCATCCACTGGAGCAGGCTTACAACCAGCATGGCAGGGGCCTGGGCTCTAGTGTGAGAATGTTTACCAGTGTCTCTGTTCTGATTGGCCAGTGCTCATGCCATATAGACTGTCGAATATTTTGAATAGCTTGGCTGCATTCACAGATGCTTCCGTAGTCACGAATGACATGCTAGGCTGCGTGATCAACACACCTGCAGCTCCCGCCTGCAGGGAGAGTACATTCTAGCACAGATAAGAGAGGGCTAAAGCAATAATAGCCACAAGGTGTCCTGCGAAGAAGGTGAAGTACGGAGGTTCTAGGTGATAAGGAAAGCATTTAGCAGAGGGGTTCAGTGGTTGGAAAAACAGAGGCAAAAACACCGAGCAAGCCAATGACTTCCGAAGCCTAGAGAAGCAGAGGGGCCTAAAAGAAGGGTGTTAGTCGTAGGTGTCTCCCTGGTTCAGCCGGTCTGTGCCCTGCTCAGCCGGGTGTCGAATGTTCGTCCTCACTCCCCACTGCTACCTTCCAGCAAGCTGTCGGGAAGTTGCTTGTGTTTCTGAAAGACTTGATGGGAGCAGCCTGTGTTTCTAGAAAGGAGCCTAAGTCTGGGCAGCAAGAAAGCCAAGGGCCAGTTTTGACCTTGCTCCCAGCTAGCGAGGGAAGGTCCCCGGAGCACCAGCCCAAGTCTGAGCTTTCTCCTGTTTAAAACGAGCCTTGTTTTGAGGAGGGGGAGGGGAATTTATTGCCTGGGAACTGGATCCTCAGTGCCTGGCTGAGGGCTCCCAGGCTGCAGAGACCCCTTATGTGCGACCCGAGTGGAAAGAGCAGGGCAGCAGCTGTCGGCCCACTCTTCATCTGGGTGACCTTGGGCAAGTCTTGTCATTTCTCTGAGCTTTGGTTTCCTCATGGGTAAAGCAGAAATAAGGAGAAGAAGGAGTACTTAGTGGGGTGTTTCAAGAACTACATGGCTTGCCAAGGCTCAGCAGTGTGTTTGGTACATGATGGACCAATCAGCATTATTATTTCTACCACCATATGTGTCTATTTATGCATCTGTTTATAAGCTCATGGAAGCAGAGGTTCTGTTTTTTCCTCCCAGTGGCTCAGCGTGCCGCCCAGAGCCTGGCCCACGGGGCACTCGGTCGCTATGTGGTAAATGCCATTGGTTATTCAATCTCCGAAACCACTTACACACGAGCGTTGGGACTCCATGTGTGTTGCCATACTGGGTGTGGTCACGTGTTCTCCTTTAAATCCAAAACTGAAGAAAAGAAAGGTAATTAAGGCCTAATTATCAGAGTACACCAGGCGCTTGTTTGCGGACCTGCCTTTAACGCCGAGGCACGTGCCTTTTGGGCCCTACTGCAGTGCCGTGTCGCTGCCCCGATGCGAGGAGTGTGTCGTGTCTCTCTTTGGAGCGGAGATTAAGTGGGGATTTCTCTCACTGTGTTTATTTTTCTTTCTAACTCTCAAGCTCAGTGAATTATTCTTTGCCCAGACACTTGGATATTCTTAGCCATCCCTTTTGCTTAAATTTGTGGAGATTTGTGCTTAAAACTGAACAAACAGCCTCAGTAGTGTGTGTGGTGGAGGCGGGGTGGGGGGCGGATATGAAGTCTCGCTAGAATGCATAAACAAAAAATCATAGTCACAGATTCTGGTCACCTAGACTTCAAAAGCCCTTTGTCTGGATGTATTTACATAATGTAGTCTCCATGTTTGGGTTTTTATTAAACCCATGAGTTTAATAATAAAACATTTTGGACATATGCTTTTTCAACCACTTCTCTTGTTCTGAATATTTTTTTTTTCCCCTTTTGAGGTGAATACTGATTTTTTGGTACAGGTAACTGATGCTTTGGGGATCTGTTAAAATAATGGTAAATATGTTTTCTAAATAGATGAAATTTAAGAAATTTTGAGAAGAGGATCGTTTGGCTTCTTGGGAAAAAAGTAATAGGACGCAGAAAACGGGAGCACGTTTGGTGTCCTTGCAGCGGCACTTTTATGGACCCGCATTGCTGTGTTTCTGTAATGCTGTGTGTAAAACACAGTTTAAGTGATCATGCAGCCTCAGACTCAGAAAATAAAAAGATATGAACTTGAACTCAAGCTCCCCTGTCAAAAGAATTATAATGCGTTTTAGCCCTGGGCTTCATTCGAGTTGAATTTATAATATTTTCCTCTAACAATAACAACAACCCAGAGTGCCCCTTTAAGTTGAAATGTTTGTTAAACTTTATATATATGCATGCATATAAATTTGCTTCTCTGTGTATATAATGTGCGTTCACATATACTTACATTAGGTTTTTAGGGAATTTCCTCTTTGCTTTCAAATCATTGCACAGAATATCCAAGTAGACATTGTGTCAAAATAATCAAAATGTGTTTAACACTCTCTCAAAAAATCCATTTAAGAATAAGATCATGGTTTGGGGTTGATTTTCAGACCATGAATTGAAGTGTAAATATTCAAATTATTTTCATAAACTATTCAGTTCTGTTGGGCTTTTATGTTATCACACAGTGAATTTTTTGTATTTAAGTTTTCTAGCAGTTCTCTCTTTTAAGAGCCTCAAGTGTCCTATAAAAAGCAAATACTTGAATTTTCAGTTTCGAGGTACTACATATTTTTCCTTCTGTTTGCCTTATTTTTATAACAGTGATTTATAAAGGCATTACTAAAGAAAAGGAAAGAAGGATTTTGAAGAGGAACTGCTGTATAACACTGCTTAAAAATCTATTTCCAATGCTAAGGAAAGAAAAAGATCTTGGCATCCCATCAGAGTGTGATCTGAATCTGAGGGAGATGGCCATACCTTGAGTCACTATCTTACAAAAGTATTCCCTGAGCCACATTGTGGAGAAGGAGGGCAAGGGAACATTCCAGACTCCATTTCCACCTCCGGGGTCTGGCGGAGGGCCTGGGGGGAGGCGGAAAGGCCAGCCTGGACTGCTTGTCCATGCCGCCAGTCAGTGGGAAGAACCGTAATGGAGAAGACAGCACTTGGAAAGAAAGTGGGAGAACGGCGCTCCTAGGGGCCTGTCAGAGAAGACCGGAAGCTGGCCTTGGGCCATGCAGGAAGCCCCAGGAAGACAGGTATCCAGGAAATGCCATTGTTCCAGAACTGCTTCTTGTCCCCAACATCTAGTTCACCCCTTCTTCTTAATAACAGAATTCTCCAAGGGACATATGATGATTCAGGATAAGAATTCCATGCCCTAACTTCCCTTTAAGCTCTCTGTGACCATGTGGCCGAGTTCTAGCCAATGAGATGGCAGAGAAGCCCCATGTGGCCGTTTGGGATAAGTCAGGAGGGAAGAATTGGACCTTCTTGCCTCCATCCTGCTGTCGAGATGCAGCCACGGCGGCTGGCAGGGAAACAAGGTGACCATGGATATGGGAGGATCCTGGATCCCTGAAATCATAGGGATGATTATTACTGGATTTTGGGGGTACAATTTCTCTCTGACTGAAGACACCATATTTGGATGTTCTGTTCATTGCCATCAGTCTTATTGAATGGATTCATCACGGACAAATAGCAGAAGGAAAAAATGACTGAGTAAAATGAAGGGCAGGGAGTACTTGAAAAGTCCTAGGAAGCTTCCGGTGTGCTCTGAGGCTTCCGTCGCACTCACGTTTGTTGAGTGCTCACCGTTCCGAGGTCAGTCACTCTTCTCTGCCCACAGAGGACAAAGACAAGCGGCACTGCAGTTAGGTGTGGTGGTGACTTTGCTCTGAATGGTTTCTGGTTCATACCCAGGCTCTGTCACTAACTAGGACCCTTATGACCCTGAGCATGTCACCTGAAATGGAAATGACAAGAGCTACCTCCTCTGGTTGATGTGGGCTTCCCAGGAGAAAGTGCCCATGAAACGTGCGGCACAGTGACTAGCATATGGTGGATAAGAATTTAATAGATTTTAGCTTTTTTAAAAAAGGTTTTATTTTTGCCCTCAAGGAGCTCACAGTCTCTGAAGGAAAACAGTGATGAGAACGTATGTAGACTGTCCTCAGGCTCAGGATAGTGGGAAACTGGCAGGGGTCTGGGGACACGGTATGGTAGGTGACCTGGGTCCCACTGTACTCTGGACACGGAGAAGCCCCCATCCTGGCCTGGAGGGGACAGAGGCAGTCAGGGAAGCCCCTTTTTACTCAGAGACCGGAAGGATGCCTGGATACCTACCATGAGTAAGAAGCGCAAAGGATAGAGGAATGAGGGAGGGAAATGACTAGGACCTAGAATGTGTCAGTTGAGCCAAAAATGAAATATCCAGCTGTCTATGGTCAGACCATTTTGCTGGGCTGGACCAGTCAGGTCAATGGTACTACTGGGCATCTGCTTTGGGAACAAAGCTGAGGATACAAAGGCAATTAGGATGTGATCTTTGACCTCAAGCAGCCTGTAGTCCAATAGAGGAAGCGTATATAAAAGTAATTAAGTGCAGCATAGCATGGAACATGTAGTCGTGGGATCATCTACCAGCCTGGCTAGAACATAGAGGGGGCAAGTGGTTAATTTTGTCCAGCTGGTCAAGACATTGAAGAACAGGTTACAGAAGGAGAGGCACCTAGGCAGAAGTCTGAAGGCAATTCCAGGCTGGCTTTACCTACCTGAGTTGTCGGTACGTCCAAGGGGCTTGAGACCAGCCCTTCAAACTGACAGAGGCAGCCATTTCTCTGAGCTGCTCATCAAGTGCCGTGCCAAACTCCTCATGAGAAACGGAGGTGTCTGGATGTATCCACCAAGCAGAGGCTTTTCTTAAAGTGACCGATCAGTGACCTAAGGCAGCCCTTGAGACAACCGCAGGTGCCCCACCAGCCGTTTTCCACTCTAGTGTTTTTCTTTGTATGGACACAGCCTATGTCTGGACAAGAACATGCTGTGTAAGAAGGTTCTTTTTCACTTCGCCCCTCAAAATGTGCAAACCAACAACCACAGATAGATCCCAGCTGCCGTTTGCCTGCTCTTGCAAACCTTGAAGTGGGCCCTGCCAGCAGGCACACCTGCCAAGGAAAATGCTGTCCTCGAAATGTTCCTGGCACCATTTCCAAGAGGTGCCGACCAAGTGCTAGAATCGCTGACCTCCCTGAAAGAGAAGCCTGCAGCTGTGGCCTCAGGGATGAATTCCCCTGATGGGAGGACCCCATGGAATTAAAACAGACTTAATCCACATCACAGAGCGCTGCCCCGCCACTCACAGCTGGGGCAGTGGGGGTTTCTGGGAGGGACCTCCCCAGAAGGGAGATGAGACAGGCCGGCCACAAGGCCCCCTGAAGACCAAACAGACAAGGTGAGGAGCAAAGAAATGTTTGGTGGTCAGCTAGTCCAGCCCCCAAGTCCAGAGGACAGATGTGAATTATGTAACATCACCCAGCAAGAGAGCATGCTGAAGGCTGAATCCTGTCCCCGCCTCTCTGGTTGGACCATCAATGTCCAAAGAGCAGACCATGGCTACCCACACCTGGAAGGGCCGGACCTCGTGGGAACCAGACTCAGACTCTCTGCAAGATCTAAATCTGAGTCAGGGGTCAGGGCTTGGGAGTCACAGGGACCAGTTGCTCCCTCTGAAAGCTTTGTCTCATGGGATACGCTTTCAACATTTTTTTTTAAGGTGCCATGTTCCATCATGGTTATAGAGACCAGGTGGTTAGGATAGGTCAGGTGAGGGTAGGTTAGAGGAAGCAGTGAGGACCCTCCTTTGGAAACCCAGTGCTCAGACCCTGAGGCCCAAGGCCAGAGTGATTAGAGGGTCACATCTGTCCTCACAGGCCGGCCTCCTTCCACCAACCACCATACAGGCCTGTGACGTGGGGTGACATGCAGAGCAACTTCCATGCCAGAACCAGAAATTGTAATTCTATTTCTTTGGCAGTGGGGCCCCAGCAGATTATTTTTAATAGGGCAGTGACTTGAGAGCAAGCATGTTTCCGAAAGATTTAAATGCAAATGTGTGTGTGTGTGTGTGTGTGTGTGTGTGTATGGAAGATATCAAGGAAGAAGAAACTAGAGACTGAGAAACCAAAGGTTATGATCGTATTTTAGTTGAGGGATGACGAGGTTCTGGACCTACTTGATACATTGGAGTCAGAGTGGAAGTGATGGGTTGAGAATGGATAGTAGTGATAGGTTGAGAGGACACTTGATTGGCTACCTATGGTAAGGAAGAAGGAAGGAAGCAATGATGAGTTTTGCTCTGGGAACCAGGAGAATGGTGGTCCATGAACAGAAATAGGGAAGGCAAGATTAGTAGCCGGAATAGGGAAAGGTGTGAGTTTAATGGTTGACTTTTGATATTTGCAGTGGATGACCTCCTTACCTGTCACCTTAGTTCCCATTCCTTGCACAGTGCTGCAAGTTGGCTGCATATAGTGCTCTGTTCCATGAGAGTTTTCCCAGGGTTTATCCTGAATGGCTTTGAACCTTTTGAAAGACCCCAAAACCAACCCAAGTTTTCTATCATCTCCCCTCCGGAGGCCATTCTGCTGTGTGCTTACCTACTCACCAGATAAGTAATGAACGCATGAGCGAATGCTCGCAGTTGAAGCAACTCATTAAGACTCATGCCAGGCTTGAATGTTTATGTTATTATTATGGTAAAATACACATAAAATTTACATCTTAACTATTTTAAGTGCATAGTTCATTAGTACGAAACACACTCACACAGTTGTGCAACCATCACCACTATCATCTCCAGGGCTCCTCATTTCCTAAAACTGAAGCTCCACTCCTGTTAAACAGTGACTCTCCATTCTCCCCGGTCTCCCGCTCCACCATTCTGCTTTCTATCTTTATGGTTTTGAGTACTATGAGTACCTCATATAAGTAGAATCATACAGTATTTTTGTCTTTTTGTTAATGGTTTATTTCACTTAGCATATCGTCCTCATGGTTCCTCCATGTCCTAGTATGCATCAGAATTTCCTTCCTTTTTTCAAATTATTATTTTTTTAATCCTACCTGATGATATGTTTTCATTGATTTTTTTAGAGAGGGAGGAAGAGGGAGGTCAGATTTAGAGAGAAACATCAATAAGTTGCCTCCCCTACACGCCCTGACCAGGGATTGAACACACAATCTAGGTATCAGGATCATACCTAGGGGATCAAACCTGCAGCCTTTTGGTGCATGGGACGATGCTCCAAACAACTGAACCACCCAGCCTGGGGAGAATTTCCTTCCTGTTTAAGGCAAAATAATATTCAGTTGTCTGTATATACCCCATTTTGCTTATCCATTTACTTGTTGATGGATGCTTTCTTCCTCATTTAGCTATTATAAAGAAGGCTACTATGAACACGGGTATACCAGTCTTGAATTTTAACGTGCTTTCTGAGTAAGGCTTTCACAACTGAAGAACTTCTCAAATTCCATGCCCGCGGGGTCCACAGGCTGCAAGGGTTTGGAACGCTTCTTGGTTGTGCTTTTTCCTCTTGGTTTGGAAACCGGCTTAGCCTAGGCTGAGTCGATTTCTGACAACAGCTCAGCAATTATAGTTGCCAGCAAATGGCTCAAGTAGATCAACCACGAGTTAAGTAAGAAAAAGTAAGTGCTACTGTTTGAGGTATGTCCAGAGTATGGTTTTAATCCATCACTGTCAGGCTCATATAAAAGTCCAGGCTTCTGTAACTCTTTAACTTGAAGCATTATAGGGTGTCACATGTTAACTGCAAGCCAAGAGAAGCAAGGAGTTTTGTTCATGGTTAAATCTTGTAAAGATGCTTTTAAAAGCATATTAATCCATTAGTAATCCATTTGGGTTTTGGAATATGGTCATATATTGTTTGTTACAACATATACTAAACCGAGTCCTGGAAAATTAAATGGAAATATGGTTTAAAACTACAGGAACTTTAAAGCAGTCTCTCAGTAATGCCTTCTCATTAGTCATCCCTGTTCCTAGATTTTAAAACATTTTTGTTACATTAAATTTCCATTAAGAGGGGTACTTCTATGGGATTGTTTTGTAGGGTGGGACGGGGGGAGAGGGATTTTAATTTTAAAAGCATTTCAAATCACCAAAAAGTTACCAGAATAGTATGAGCAACTTTTCACCCTGATTCACAAATACACCTGTATTTTTAATTATGCTAATTAGATGCAGGTGTAATGATTGCATATTAACAAAGTGACCTTTTCCTTTGAGTGAGTGTTTTCTATGTAAGTTACATGGAGGTGCTAAACACGCATTACTGAGCCTTTTAGTGTGCCATGGTCTGTGTTAAGCATTGTCTTATATAACTTAATTGCTCTTATATGAATTAATCCTCCAAGTCTCTGATGAGTGTTATGACCGCTGTCCTCCTGTGAGAAGCTGAGTGACTTTCTCAAGGCCGGGCAGCCAGCAGCAGCGCTCGGTTCCCACTCAGACCCTGTGATTTCAAACCCTGAATCCCTGAAATGCTGCCTTCTGACTTTGCATGTGAGGACCTCCCTGGGCCCCAGGCAAGATTGCTGTTTTGAGAGGAGTGAAAAATATTAAGGCAGGATTTCTACACACATGGAAGCGAGCTAGAGATGTAGCACGGTGGGGAAAGACAGGAGATCAGCGAGTGCCAAATGCTGCCTCTTCAGGCTAGTGCAGGGACCGTCCTTCAGAGCTTGACCTCCAAATCGGAACCGGTGTGTATCTCCAATGCTGTTTGCCGTGGTGATCTTTACCCAACGTAAAGAATCAGCTGAAGCCATGAACATGGAGAGCTTAAGGACCACCTTGTGAGGCAGGAAGACCCTCAAATGCATGGGCTTTTACTTCATTCATTTTTCTGTCCTAGCAGCTGCCTCAGTGGGCCTGATCCACTGATTATTCAGCTGTTGGAGCTACATGTCACCTTAGTATTTGGAATCACCATCAGCAGGGTTCTCTTAAACACAGCATATATTAAGTCAATTCTGGGCATTGTAGCTCATTCATTTATTCATTCATTCCACAGGTATTTATTGAACATCTACTATGTACAAAGCAATGCAGGCAAACAAAGGCTCTTTGTTCTAGTGCAGTTACACAGTCAATGAATAGATGAATGAGCAAAGTACAAGTTAGAAGTGATAGGTATATGGCCAATTATAGTGGGTAAAGGGACAGAAAGGCCTGGGAATGAGAGCAGGATAATTTGATTTGGGGATCAGGAAAGCGTTTAATGAGTCTGAGGTCTGAATTTCCAGAGGCAGCCAAGGGGGTGCTGGAAAGCAACGGGTCCAGGCAGATGCCCAATGCCACTGTGGCACAGCCTAAAAACGAAGAGATAGGAAATGAAATGCAATGGCATGGATTTAGATGGAAATCTGGTGAGGTTGGAGAGATAAGAAATTTGGAATGTCTAAGGATATTGGGCAGCCACTGGAGGGTTATAAGCCTGACAAAGACCCCATGGGATCTGCTGCCCATCTGAGTGGGCCCTAAGTCATGTCCAGGCGGCTCATTTCCAATGCCACTCGGGACAAAGACAGTTGTGTATTACCATGGTCATATATTTGCTGAGCATCTTTTGTCTGTCCGACACCCTATTGGATGCTGTGCTTTAAAGACGAGTGAGAGGTAGTACCTGGCTGGAAAGACTCCTACCTGGAAAGGCTTTGCCATCCTCTGTACGGTGTTTCCCTTAGGTGATAATGCCTGACTCTGCAATTGCTGGGAACATTTTTTAGAATTTCCTTTCCGTGAATTACTCTTGATTCTTTGCATTCTTTATTCCTTCTTTGGCATCATCTTACTGGTGGCAAATGTTTATCCTTTGAGGGTAGACTTAATTTTTGGGGAAATGGCTGAAAGTTGTTTCAGGTATAGTCTAATGAGTAGAGGATTGATTTTTTTTTTTAGTAAAACAAGGAAATAAACATGCCGAATCTTTGTGTGTGGCTTCTAAACTGGCCTAGGGTGCCACTGATTCAAATTGTCAAATATCCAATGATCGAAATGAAGTTCCTTGAAACATAAGTGTTCAGACTTCAAGAGAATCCAAGTCTCCTGGGGAAATCTCTATTTTCCAATAATCCTGCCTCTTTCAATGGAAACCTTCAATTCTCCAAATTCCATTCCTCCTTCACATCACTGCCCTGTTCCTTGCTTAAGGTGACATGAGTCTGATATTTTCAGCGTAGAGGAATGGATGCTGATTTTGATATTTTACGTCCTTATGCTGAAGCTCCTCGAATCTCATTGGAAAGACCCAAGGTTATCCTGTTCAGCTGCCTTCACCGTATAGGACATTCATGGTCAGACCGTGGAGTCTACATCACTGGAAAATTTAAATCTATTTATATTTTAAGAAAATTATAGGCCAGAAGCTTTTTAAAATAAACATTACTTTCATCCCATTATACAAAAAATGCATTTGAGGTGATCGTCATTTTATTTGGGCCATGGTCTTCCAAGACTTGGGACAATAATATATTTTTTCTATGTTGTGCAAATGTATGCAGATTTTTAAAGCATGCATGCATGTATTACACACTTTATAAATTCGAGTAATAGAAATGTTTGTGTGTATAAATAGATAGAATAAGGAGTATACATTTTGTATAAAATAACCTCTTTGGTATTTGTTTACCATGATTTTTTGATTTATGAGTCGTCATTGCTTGCTATAGAAGAAGAAAAATAAATATGCAAAACACTGGTAGGCTTTTAATGGGGTTACTTCCCATCTTAGCTCAGTGTTTCTCCACTGAAGCTGACCTTGAAATTGCTTTTTAAATACAAGTCAAAATATGCAAATTCCACAGTATCAGGATGAGTATCCTATGTTAAGAGTTCTTTCAAATTCACATTTTTACATCATTTCCATCTCACATCCTGTGCTTTATCTGCTTCCTAATCCATTAGTATATGAGTGGTGGGCATATGGGTTTCCGCAAATGCGCTAATCCCCACTAAGATTAAAATACCCCTAAACATGTGCGTATGTGTTTTTCTTTTTTTAAGATATACGGTAACTTCATTTCCTTTTTAATGAGTAGGAAGCACTTCATGCCCAGTGGCTTTTATTGCTTTCCTTTTTCGCCTCCCAGACACCAAGACACCGTGTGTCACCTTTGTGTCCCCTTTGTCCCGAGTCTCAGGGCCTGTCACGGAAAGGAGCTGGCCCCGTCTGACCTATGACCTCAGTCTAAGTTGTGTCAGTCGTGAATTTGTGGTCACTCCTACCGTCTGGGCCATCCATTTCATCGGGTCCCAAGGAAGTCCCTTCTGTCCCCTGATTGTGTTTCAAATGGGTCGTCTGGAATCTGCCTGGTGCTGGTGTGTATATATCATGTCCCCCTCGTTAGGAACAGAAAAACTCACAGCCATGAATTTCACTGCACTTTATGATTGGTCCCCGACTGCCTCCACTGGCACAGAATCCTCTTCTGGACACATTCTTGCAGTCAGACAAACGAGCAGATACGCTGAACCGGTGCATGAATGAATAGGAAATATCCCAGTTCCAAAGGATAAATCTGTCGTGTGGCGGAGAAGGTGCTCGGGCAAAACACTTGGTTCTGAGGTCGCTTGGAGGATTGGGCCCCTGCTATAATCAATGCCACTAACAGTAAAAGGATATTAGGGATGTCGCACATGTTGATTATTTCTTCATTTTGTTTATCCAAGTTTCCTGGCCTTGGAAGCTCTGTGGCCATTGCCAGGGAAAGCCCTAGAGACAGAGCGTTAGCTGCCGCTCCTTCATAAGTGCGTCATTACCTCACTCCGAGCAAAATCCCTTCTTCTCCTTCTTCTTTTTTTTTTTTTCTGTCAATAGAGGATGAAAACATTATTGGATTCAGGAGTTCATAGTAGTCCTGCATGCAGCTGGGGACGAGGGGGATAGATTTATGAAATGGACCATTTCAAATGGCATTATCTTCCCACAGTGAGGTACACCTTTCATAAATCATGGGAGAGTGCTTGGGAAATAGAACATTTGTTATTTCTGCACTACATTGTATTTGCATCCCCCAGAAACCTAGGAAAGAAGAAGAAATTCTCCAATCTCCTTCCCTGGGTTTGAAAGGGCAATTAATCCCCTTACAGTGAAATTATAAAAATAAAAAGAAATGTAATAAAACAAAAGAGTACTTCATATAAGTCAAGGATTATGCCTTTACTGATATTTTTTAAATTGTGGTGATTTATTCTTTTGGCTTCTTATTTGGGCCTGTATTTGATTACGGCATTAATTAAGGTCTTTGGTTTTATTTTTCACTGAAAACACCGTGCCCTATTCCATAAGCCGCCGTAGATGAGCACGGCTCAGCTGGGACAGCAAGTGGGCAAGAATATTGGCTGAGCTTTTCTTTCCCAGTCTCTGCCTTTTCCCCTCTGGGGGCTTGTGGGTAATTATTCTGTAGCATGCCTAAGTCCAAGCTATGTATGTTTGTGTTTCTGACATGAAGAGTCCCCTCTTTCCAGTAGCCCGGTGTAATTTGCAAGCTTCTTTGTGTGTCCTTGATGTAAACTCTCAAGTCATAGTCAATTCTCTCTAAATAATTAGGCTTCTTAAATAACTTGAGCTGTTTCCCTGCACAGCCCGGCCATCTTGCAGAATTACCCTTCATTGGCAAGGAGTCATCATCCTGATTGAAAGTCAAGAGTCTCCGGCCCCGTCTACCAAGTGTCTAAGGTTCATTTAACCCCCGGGACAACAGTCTGGGCACAATGGAAAGTGTACGGCAGCAGTTTGAAAAGTTTTGAAAAGAAATTTATTTTATCTGCCCCTTCCTCCCCTCACCCCTCTGGAATAATGTCAGAAAAAATGACCCCTGTAACTTTAGAGGGTGGGGAGAAGAAAACTAAGATACATTATTTCAGACAACTAAGAAAAGAAGTTAACTTTAAAGGTAGCTCCTTCTCAAAAGTTTCGGACACCTTTTTTTAGCACATGTGACATGCCAAGATAACATCGAAATGAGTGAACACTTAAGAGGACATTGAACTTGACTGACTGAACTTGATGGTCATCACAAGACATGGGGTGAGGGCACAGCTTGTTTTCGAGGTATTTTGAGAGATCGTTCAGGCAAGTACGAGCTAGAAATTGAGAAATCGATCCATGTTCTTTTCTCTGGTTAAATATCTTGGGTGAGATCCCAGGTCAAGACCAACTCTTCAGAAGGAGTGGTCATTTGTCTGTCCCCTTCCTGCCTGCTCACCCCCTCTTCTCACCCAAGGAAACAAGATGTCTATTTGCATGTACATAATAGAATAGTCTTTGATTTGTATCAGACAGATACAAACCCTTGGTTTGAAGCCTGCCTTCATTTTTTCTTGCCTCTCCTTCCTGTTCCGTAGATGAGGGCAATGATGGCAACCATTCAGAATTTCTGTAAATATTTACCTAGAAAATGAGTCAGACTCGCAGCACATAGTAGGTGCTTAAAACAAATAATAGATACTACTTACCGTGATCTTTCTATATGACATGTCTTTAGTTTCTTGCTCTGCAACCTTTAATCTTCAAAGACATAGGGATTTGTGTGCCCGCTTTCTAGATGAGAAGACTACAGTTCAGGGGTAGAAAGTCACTCACCTCATAAACATCAAGCCCTGGACCCAAACTCTGGTCTCTTTGACATCAAAGATCGTACTGTTACTCCATATTTATCTCCCATGGTCCTATTCCTGGGACTGTGGGCCCACTGCCCGGGCTCGGATAACCTGTCCAGGACTAGAGAACTCAGAGAGGGAGAAACACAGGGAGACTCGGGTGCATGAACTCCAAGTGCAGCTGCGTTACCAGGACTTCTAAGCCATATGCTTCCAGGGCTTCATCAGAGCAGTCTGGCTCTTGTGATTTCTGACACATCGCAGACGGATCAACCCTGGAAAACAAACAGATTGGAGGGAAATGGCTCCACTGCATTGCCTTGGCAGCCTTGGAGAGAGCTGGAAAAATCCAGAATGAGTGTGGGACACCTGAAAAGTCGCTGAGCATGAACCAGTGATTAAAGGCAGCCCAGCCAAGACGCCCAACCTTCCTGCAGCTTCCTCTGGATCCTGCACCATTCGAAGGGAAGCTCTTTCCCATCACTGTGTAGCGGCCTCAGCACTCCCTGGTGGCCTGCAGGACTTAGTGTGGCTTCTGAGAGTGTGTCCTGCGGTCTCTGAGAGGAAGTAGCAGCCACAGGGAACCCAGAATCTGCATTAGCTAAGCCCCACACCCCACACCCACAGTCATTTCAAAGGCCTGATTTGCTGTTATCAAAGGGTCTGTTTCTAGGTGTTTGGCCATATATTTAAGAAGCTCATCAAGAGAAGGTTTGAAGGGAAAACAAAAACCAGGGTAGATTGATTTCTGAGAATTCCTTTCGAGTTTCCCTCGGCTGTGGTACTGTCAGCCCATGATAAGATTGTTGTTGGGTTTGGATTGATTTCTGTCTTTCACAAGTCAGCACAAAACAACCCTTTACTGGGTAATCTTTTCTACCTGACCCCCCTCTTTCCAGGTAGAGTTGACCTTCATAATTTAGATTCTCTTTTACTCCATCAGCTTCTATGTCGTTCGGCCTTTATTACACTGAATTACAATTACGTCTTATCTGGTTCATCTGCTAGACTGTGAACTCCTTGAAGACAGGCGCTCTCTCTCACCTTCCGGGTGCGTGCTGAAGATACGTCTGTTACATCAGGTGAATGGGGTCTAATGATAAACTGGTGATGTGGGCAAGGAGCATAACAATATGAAACGTAGGGCATCTGCAGAAGCTGGCAGTGGAGATACGCCGTTGTCTCTGTTGGATTCGGCCCGCTGGAGCCACATGGAGTTGTAGTCTTGAGTTTGGTATGCATCCATGTAACTGATCCGGAGTCAGTGACTTTTTCTCAGTTTGGTACTAGTGTGGAGTCACCAATCCAGACGCCTGTGGAGTGTTCCAAGCATGTAGGGATTGCAAGTCACAATATCCAGGGCAGGCCAGCTTAGGACATCTTTGGATTGCATTGCTGCTCGTGAACCTGGCTCTTGACCTATATGAATAAGTGAGTACGGCCCTGGAGGGGAAAGTGGGAGGTGCCTCGACATTTCCATGTAGCCATTGCCCCAATAATTCAGCTGGATCCAGAATATAGGAGAGAGATTCTAGCAGAAAAAGCTTTCCTGAGTGTCTAGAACAGGTGAAAAACAAACAATAAAAGTACCACTTCCTCTGTCCTTTTCCATAGACTATCAAGGTATCCTTGAGTCAGTCTCAATTTTAAAAGGAAACCATTTGAATTGAGAATTTGAATCTGTCATTTGGTTGATTTTTTAAAATATTTAATCTTAATTTGCGACTGAGAGAGCAATTTGTTCTTATACTTGTGAAATTCACCCCTTCCTTGATGTTATTGCATTCAGAGCATTCATGTCAAAAAGATCAAATTCACGTTTAAAAGTCTGTGACCTAACCAAAGTTTGTTTTTTGTTTGACCACCAGTTTTGAAATCTCTTTTGGTGATTTTGTTACTCCTTGTGCACCCCTGCCAATCCTCCCCAGACATCCTGGGCTTCGTGTTCCTCCTCCTTCCTGTTGGTTTGGTTCTGTCCCCTCTTCAGTCTGACTCCTAGCTTTATTTCTAAGGACTTTTTAAAGTTGGCACCTTTTTATGGCCCGCCTGTGTGCCCCCCCTACACACACACATTGACTTCACATACCTTTGGCTTGCTTCATTCATTGCCTTCCAAAATCCGGCAATTCTTGTTCTTTAGGCTTCGTTTTATGGGTGTGCTACGCATTTGCTAGACAGTGGCCGGCTTTAATTAACGTGAGCTGAGCTTGGGGTGTGGAGGAGGGCGCTTTACCTCCTGATAGTCAACACGGGGGCCAGTTCTGGCTCCTTCCTTAATTTCCCTTGTGACCTTGAACATGTCGTTTCATTTCTCCATCTCTTGATTTTCTCATCCGTCCTGTCAGGCCATTTCATACCGGTCCCACCTATGTCCCGGGCTTGTTGGCAACTCAGAGAGCCCCTGAACTGGACAGCACCTTTAAACTAAGCCGTGCTCTGGAAGCAGATTGGGGTCTAACGGGCTCCCTTCAATGAGGTGATTATTCCAGAAATTCTTCAAATTAATTTTTCACCCCTCCCCCTCTGAAAACACTGATACATTCGGCCTATTTTCTCTTTCTGTATTTGAAGAAAGAGCCAGCAGTTCGTGGACTGACAGAAAACAGCCCAACTGGTTCTTTCACTTATTCACACAGTGAAGAGATTTCAGCGCTCAGCCCTGAAAAGGCAGTTTCTCCCTCTTCATCCGGGGCACCGGAGAAATATAACGATTGCATGTCTCCAATGTGCAGGCAGGTTGCAGGCCTGGAGAACTGTGGGTGCCTTTATTTATCAGGTAGCCGGTGAAAGTCGGGGGGCCCCCATGGATGAAGTGGTCCACGGAACGTGACAGTGGGCCCCGCAGGAACCCCAGCGCACAGCCAGCCGCTGGCGTGGGCTGGGGGGTGTCACAGGATGAGACTCTCTCCAGGGTGGTAGGCTAGTCCTCATCACTGGAAGATGCAGGTGAGATAAAGCTTTAGGAATCAACCCCACAGGCATTGAATAGAGATTATGAAGCAGGGGTGTCTCTCCCTCAGTCCCTTTTTCCCTCCTTAGAGGAGCAAGTTAAAAAAGAAAGATTCTTTGACAAAATGTCTTACTGCTCAATAAATCCCTGTGTAAAAAAAAAGGGGGGGGGCGTGGAGGAAGAAATGCACATTAGGCCTTCCATTAAAAATAGATCAAAAAAGTACCCGAAAGAAAAAGCCCCACAACAGTGAAATAAATTAGGGTAATACAACGGGAGGCCTGCAATGAGTTCGCTAAATGTTGTGTTTTCTCGAGCCACTTAGAGTTCTAACTTCCTGCCTGGGCCTGGAGCCGTAAAGGCGGGACACTGTCATTAGCTTCAGAAACCATGTTTTCAGCCCTGGGCTGCATTTGTTTATTTTACTCTTCCCCCTCAACTGTGTCCCTGCGTGTTTGGCAGCACAGGCGCCTCTGGCTCGGGAGCGTTAACTGAAATGAAAGGCGTGAGGAGTGGCTGCCTCTTCCCACCTCAGGTGCCCGGTGGCAACCCCAGGGAGTGCCAGTCCTGTGGGAGCCCCTGCTGAGCTGTCTGTGCAGGGCTCTTCAGGATGGCTCCCCAATAAAGCCGGAGGGGCTGTTCACTCCGCCCTGTGATCCAATAACCTGTGACCATAGTAAACCTGAGGATAATCCTTAGCATTTTTCAATAAAGTAATTACTTCCCCCCACCACCACCACTTAGCCCCTTAAAAAGAGCCAAAGAGAATGTGGCACCTAGATGCTATTTATAACAATTTTTACCGCTTGCCTCCTGGGCCTAAATTGGAAACCTAATTTTAGCTCCATAAAAGCCAAAATATGTGTATAAAAAGCCCCAGAATAATCCAGGGCGGTTCATACGCGTCCTCCGAACAGGTTCAGGCTGATTTATTTCACTGAGGATATTTAATTATGTCAGTGAAAAAACACCGGTAATTAAATCATTATTTCTTAGGTGTTAGGTCCAAGGACATTCGAGGGGAAATCAAAGGCAGAGGGAGGAAGGAACTTGAGAAGTGCAGGGTGGGCCAAGGAGCCCGCAAGGCTTGTTTAGAGGAGTGAGGGCAGGCTTTGCAATTGGACAGGGTGCAGTTGAAATCGAGGTGAGCACTTGTGTGTTATCCCGCATCCGCTCCCCAGTCCCCACCAGCCTTGATTCGCTCACAGTGGAGGTAATCCTGCCTACCTCTCAGGCTTGCTGTGCAACATAGAAATGCAGCCCTTTGCTCCTGTGGGGCAGGTGGTACGTTCCTCCACAAACCAGTGCCGTGCTCGCTCTTATTTATTCACTGTGATTGTTCGGGAGGCCTGTCACTGTGGCCCCTTTTAGGAGTTTCCTGACCGTCTTCAGGACGTTGCATAGAGGACTTACACCTAACAGATTTCAGAACGTGTGTATTTTCGGGGTGGCCAGACTGAAAAATGAGCTTTCTTACAGAAGTAAGTCTCTAATGGCTTTTGAAAACCTCCCAAACCCTGCAAAGCCCCAACCCCCATGACAGCTCTGTCCGTTTTATGAATGCCAGCCACAGCTCCGCTGGATTCCCTCTGCCTCCTGATCTCTGCGGATGTACCACCTGACATCTAAGCAGCATAAACCTCAGGTTCCCTCTCCAGGGGAGGGGTCCAGCCCCGAGTCATCCGGGAGCCACTTTGGGGGCCTGTAGCAGACAGAACTTTTGCATCGACGTTGCTCCCGTGGCTGTGCTGTGCTGTGTGACGCAAGGGCCTTTGCAGGGGTAATTAGGGTAACTAATCAGCTGCCTTTAAAATGGGGAGATTAGTCTGGATTTTCAGAGTAGGTCCAATGTAATTGCAGGTGCCCTTTCAGAGCAGGAGAGGAAGGCAGATGAGGAAGTCAGGGAGATGTGTAAGCCGGGGGCAGAGAGGCAACAAGCATGAGAAGGACTCGGTGTATGGACCCTGCTGACTTTGAAAATGGGAGACCCACGTGGCAAGACATCTGGGCAGCTGAAAGGAAACAGGGACCTCAGCCCTACAACTGCGGGGACAACGGGGCTTCCACCCCCAGGAAAATGGGGTTTCAGTTCTACAACCACATGGCACTGAATCGGGGGGTAACCTGAGTGAGCCTGGAGCAGATTCTTCCTCAGGGCCTGCAGATAAGAGCCAGGAAGGCCGACACCTGGGCTGGGTGACACTGTGGCTTGTGAGGCCCCAAGCAGAAAACCCATCTGAGCCACAGCGTGCCTGGACTTCATGACCATGGGTGTGTTGTTTTAAATTGATGGGAACTTGTTACAGCCGTGCTACAGAACTAATACAGCGCTCCGGGCCTTCCAGGGGCTGGGTCTCACTCAGCCAGCCCTCAGTCTGTTCAGCTTTGTTCCCAGTACATGTCAGCCGTTCGCCTGTTTTCCCCTCCCAAGGGAATCTGCTCTCCTCACTCAACCGAATTGCTTTTGTTTGATTGTGAGTGTGTTCAGAGTCATACTCAGCCTAATTATTGCTTTTGACTAACCCCAACACATAATGTTGTATGTCATGCTGTACTACTTTTAATTTCACAGATGAACACATTTCTATTCTTTTAATCCCCTCTCCAAGTCTCGTGTTAACTCCATCTGGACAAAGCATTGAGGTGTAGGTATGACTTCTCCTGAACTGAATGCCACAGCTGCCCTCGATTCACTCCGCAGGGCAAAAACGACAAGGAAAGGTTTTCCTCTTGAGCGACGACAGCCTCATTGTGTTGAATCCATTGTGCCGGACTGAGAAATCTCATTTGGGGATTGCACATGTCACTCCACATCTTTATAACTTTTCGGCGCTCACAACTACCTCCTTCATAGTAACAGCAATGCTTACTTAGTGTTTATCATAGGCCAGTCAAGGGATCTGCTCAGAGCTTTTCATGCATTCTTTAACTGAATGACAGTGCTCCCATTTGGCAGATAAGAGGACTGAGGCTTGTAGAATTCGCAGGGCTAAGCAGCGACACGTCCAGTCCAGCATGGGGCAATGGTGCCGGGGGCCGTGTTCTTAATGACCGGATACTATATATGTTTTTGTTTTGGTTCAGTTTTTGGTTAAAAAAGAGGGACAGAATGATCCCATTTTCCCCATCTTGATAGATTATAGATTGCCTTTCTCATCTGTCCTTTTTCCAATATTTCCTCCCACTCTTTGAGTTGAACTTGCAGTCTTCAGCCCAAACGCATTACCTGGGGGTGGGAAGGGTTAGGGGGTTTAGTCAGTCAGTGGTTATTTCCTTCAGGAAAAGGAAGAGTAAAGCGCACTGCTTTTTAGTGCTTGTCACTGGAAGAGCACAGTGGCATGCATTGTTCTGGGGGGAAGGGGCTTGTTTGCCTTATCAGCTCCTGCTGAAACAGGGGACTGGGTGG
The DNA here is from genome assembly GCA_004026765.1 of Micronycteris hirsuta. Classification (NCBI taxonomy): domain Eukaryota; kingdom Metazoa; phylum Chordata; class Mammalia; order Chiroptera; family Phyllostomidae; genus Micronycteris; species Micronycteris hirsuta. Next base: position 194,050 of record PVJI01000004.1, read on the forward strand.
AAAGCTAAGCTATAGCAGGTGCACTTGAATTTGAGAAGGAGAGACAAAGCAGAACCCTGGCTATTCAGAGTCTAATTTTTTTTCCTGTTCAGACAAAACACCACACACACATACACATGCACACAGGTTTTGGTCATGAGAATGTGTGGATTTGTAAACCCACAAACGACTGAACTTAAATTGACTTCTGTCGTGTGGGGCAGAATTTTTGACCTGGGAGTCTTTATCCTTGGGTCGTGCTTCCTGCAAGCATTTCAACAGGGGTTCCTCCTAGACACTGACAGTGACGGAATTGGGAGTTTCACAAGAAATTGAAAATGGTCTACTGGCATCATGCCCAGGACGTTGGGAGACTTGAAGAAGGTTGACACCTTTGGGGAAAAACAGGCTTTCGTGGCTATGGTTCTGATTGGCTCCTCTTATTATAGCACCAGGTGTTGGCCAGGGGTATGGTAACGGAAAGCCAGGGATTCCACTGGAGAGAGCTCTTCCCAACCCTGGGCCAGCTCTTCCCTTGATTTCACTCCAGGCAAGATGTAGTACGGTGACAGCATTCACCGGTGGGCAGCGAGGGGAAGGGACAAGATGAGACTCAGATTTTTATTTTTATTGTCAGTGGTGAACAAGGGCAGACGTGCCCCCAACTGGTGTAGGCCCCCACAAAAGGAAATATATCGGTTCCTGGAACTAGGAGGCTCAGGGGTAGATCCGGGGTGGTTCGACCCAGGTGATCGAATGATGCTGCTGTAATTTGGGTTCTCACCATCGTTCAGCTATGCTTTCCTCTGTGTAGACTTCATTTTCAGGAAGGCTCGGCCCAGGAGGACAGAGATGGCCAACATGAGCCCACCTCCCCCATGTGCAAGGAGCGCTGTGGGGAAAGAAAGGTCCAGCAAGTCCCCCAGTGGACTCTCATTGGCCCTTAGTGGGTCACATGTTGATCCCTGAGCCAATCACTGCGACCCTGTCTGGACCTGGAACGAATGCCATCTTGCAACTGGGGGTGGGGTTGGCTTGACTCCATCCATATAGATCATGAGGGATGGAGGGAAGAAGGTATGTCTGCTGGACAAAGTAAGATGGTATTAAGAAGGACAAAAACAACAGACCTCTATGACAGCAGCTATGTTGCTACAGCAATACTCATTCCAGGAGACCGTGGCCATCTTACTTGATGTTGGTCTTTGACTAGAATCATCTCCAGTGGAATTGGAAACTATTGTTCTTTCAACCTGGGGACCAGGTGATGGGAGCACCAGGAATGGGACTATGGAAAGAGCAGCGAGAGGGACATACACAGGGTGTCGCGAAGGGGTCCAGCCAGGACTGCAGGTGGCAGGAAAGGACTGAGCAGGGCACGAGGCAGTGCCCGGCATGGTGAGGGCAGGTAGCAGCGTTCTTTCCACGGAAGGGGGTGGGGGCAGTTGAAGCCAGCAAGGAGATGGTCCCCCTCCATGCCATTTTTCAAATGCTGCCAAAGGGACCTTGTAAAACAAATCTGGGTATGTCATTCCCACCCCTCTTATCCCCAATTGAACCACACCCATGACTTTCTACTGCCCTCGGGGTAAAAATGGACCCCTATACAACTCCTGCAACACCCCCCAATGATCTAGGCCCTACCCACTCCGTCTCAGTTCTCACTGCTCTCACTGTGACTCTCTGCCTCTTCCCACACGGACTTCCCCTCCGTGCCTGCCACTGTCCTTGCTGCCTCCTGCCGTAGGGCTCTCACACATGCTCTTCTCTCCCCTGCTCTGTCTCTGACCTAATTGTCACATTCTCCATGGCAGTTGTGTGCTTTGACTTAATTGTCACGTTCTCTAGAAATACTTCCCCAGCTGCATTAAATCTTCCTGTAAGTTCTCGTGGTTCCACACATTTCCCCTGGATAGTGATGCACTGAGCTGTGGTTTTTTTACTTTTTTTTTTTTCATTTATAAATTCTCGTTTTCCCCACTAGACTGTAAGCTCCTAGGCCACATATGGGTTTTTGTTCACCAATGTATCCCTAACGCCTAACAGAAGGTTTAGCTGTCAGTGCATGTTTATTGAATGAGGGAGTGAGGGGATAAGGTACTTCTGAGGTGCTTTCTCGGGCTTCCAGAATAACACTGGAATTGCAGAGGGACGTAGGAACCAAAGGGAACCTGAGACCGGGTCGTAGGGTGCAATGGCTCAGCGGAGGTACACAGTGCTCACGACAAATCGCTCGTTTCCCTGATTTTGCCTTGTTTCCTTTGCTTTGTTTTCCTTTTGTTTCAGTGGTTGTTGTCAGTGGTGGTGATTGTGGTGAAACTGACCATATACTAAGTGGGTTGACTGTTTTTTCAACCATAAATGACCACTCTTGACACTCGAACCTCCTCAGTTAGAGTCATTGGAAAACTCAGCCCCTTTTATGATTAAACAGGGCGATACAGTCCAAGTGTTGTCCTGCGGGCCTGGACTGGGCTGATGTCCATCTGTGGTCTATATAAGATAAGGGATTTGTGAAACAAATCAACCCTGTAGGTACAACTGCAGGGCGGGAGGTATGTGTAACCTACTTTAGGAACAGACTTTTTAAGGGCTTTGCACACTAATTGCATGCAAATAGATGCCGCTAATTGCAAACACAAGATTCAGACCTTGTCAAAGTAGAAACCTATTCATCAACAGCTCCTTTAGGACCTCTGCTCCACTCAATGCAGCTTAAATTGCTGTTTTAGGGTACACTCTGCCATCGTTCTTACCGCCAGTTTCCCATTAGCTGTCCCCGGAGATCATTGCCCTGGGAGGACTCACCGAGGGCAGGGACTGTCCCCATCACTGATGCCCCACAGGTGTCGACTTCAAAATAAAGACACTCATTGAGGTCCTTCTCTGCCAAGCGTGGCAAAGGGCAATGGCGGCAGAGAGCTGCCTGCATGAATGGATAAACTATTTTCTGGAATACTTTGCTCTCCTCACCCTCTTTCAAATGTGAGCCAGCCCATCTATTCTGGCTCAAATTCCACCTTCCCTGAGGTGCCCTGCTGGATGTGATCAATCCACCCTCTACCCTTTCATAGGATTTTGTCTGTTGCATTTATCTGACACTTTTCACTTACTGCCTTATATTGTATTTGTTTTCATTCATTAGTTCAACAGTCATTTACCAATTGCTACTGAATACAAGTCCCTGCACAAGATGCTGCAGGGGACAAAAAGATGGACAGGACATGGTCCCTGCTTTCATATATTATTTCGCCTATTCAGCAGCAACATATGTCAGGGCACGGATCATATCTTACTCATTTCCTATTCATCTTTTTTCTTTTTTATAACCATACAAAGGCATGGCAGAGTAGGTATTATAGCACATTTTTTTTGAATGGACGGATGGATGGATGGATAGCTGGCTGGCTGCTGGCTGAATGGATGGATGGTTGAGTGGTTGGATAAATGATGCATAGATAGATGCCTGTTAAAATTTTTATATTTTACTGAAAATCTGTAATGATATCCCATTGGACTTCTAGAACTAATGTAGCTGCCCAAATGACCAATTTCCCTTTTGTATTTGTGGAGCACCCACGATAGGCCGAGCCCATGCCAGGAACTGGAATTAGACACATGAATAAGAACACTTAAGACACATACTCTGGCCTCGAAGACCCTTTGAGATAGGAGTGTGGGCACTAAACAAATCCCTGTGATACGGGAGCTGAGGGCGGTGGTGGGAGCGATGCTCGAAATGACACAAAGTGCTACTGGACGCATGGGTGCGTGATGAGTTTGTTGTTCCCCGTCAGGGACTCTCTGCAGAGAGGACGTGGCAGTCGAACCCAGGGCTATGGTTTTTCCCAGGGAAGGGGAGACTTGAGATCGGGGCGAGGAGGAGACAAGGCACCGGGGCTGTCGCAATGGCGCTGGAGGGCTGCTTCTCCAACGGTGTCCGGCGCAGCTTCACAAACGGGCCACTGAGCGTCCCTCACAATCTAAAGCAGATGCTCCCCAGGTGCACAGTGGCAGCGAAGCCGGTCAGGAGAGCGCCGCGGACTGGGTTGGGGTGTGCTGGGACACGCGGGTCAAACGAGGCGAGTGAGAGGCGTGAGTTCTAGAGTCCCAGAGAACGGGGGCCGAAATAGGTGCGGTCTTTACTGGACACGTGAGTGTGGATTGCGCGCGGTCGGGACAGTATAAAGCTCCCCGAATGGAGACACCATGCCGAAGGGGTCGCTGCACATGGTTTACCACCGTATTCTTTCACATGTGTGTCTTTATTAAACTCGTTTTCACTTGTTTAACTACATTTTGCTTTTTAGAGCAGTTTTGCGTTCCCAGCCAAATTGAGAGGGAAGCGTGGAGCTCCCGTGTCCGCAGCCCCTGAGCAGGCGCAGCCTCTGCACTGCCAGCATCCCCCACCGCCGTGTCCCACGTGGCGCAGCTGATGAATCCACGCGATCCCCCAAAGTCCGCAGTTTCCGTCGGGGCGCACGCTCGGTGTTCGGGTCTGGACAAGTGTGTATGGCATGAATCCCTAGTGACGGTCTCATACAGAGTAGTTTCATGTCCCTGCAAATCCTGTTTTCACTTCTTTTCTTTTTTGAGCATGCACCAAAATTGGTTTTGTGTGTCTGTGTTTAGAAAGCCTGCCATACACAAGAAGTTTGGTATCTTCCAAACGCTGCCCCAGCTCCCTAGGGAGAAAGGCAACAGCCTGCAGGGGTCAGGCTGGGGGCTGCTGCCCTTCGGAAACCGTCCAGGGGCACACCTCAGACACTCGCGTTCTGAGGAATGGGATCTCTCCTCAGGAAAGTTCGCCATCACTTCTGAATAATTGCTGTCCTTCCCAGTACATGGGTATCTTCGACAAGAACAAATTTGCTGGCGGCTTGAGGATTCTGTTCAGCCCTAAAGATCTCAGCACCGTAATGTTTGTTATCCTTGTGCTTTATTTAATAGACCTGCCTGAGGTGACGTTTTATATCATGCTTTGTCTCTAAGTGATTTACTGCTGGGAAGATAACAAACAGTCCAGGTTTATACTCAGAAAGTCAAATACACCCCGAGTGTTGCATGCGGAGGTATTTTCAATTAAAGAGGCAATACTTTCTGAGATGGGGGCCTGTGACTTCAACAAACCACGCCACCATCCCTGTCTGTGAGGGAATCAGGAATCAGGCAGACACACTGACATGCATCATGCCCAGATGAATTATCTGAGCAAAACTTAGCATCTAACGATATCCTTATGAAATCACAGGGAAGAATTATATTCTCTTGAGCCTGGGGGGGTGGGGGGCGGGGGTTCTTTTCTTTTTTTTTTTTCTTTAGTTGTAAAAACAATCGCAAATACGAGGGTGTCAGGCCTGAATTTGTCAACAGTCGGTGGCCCACAGTGGAGATGGAGACATCACCTGTCTTTGGGGCTGAGGCACCAGAGCAGGTGTTTCTGTGGGAATTGGGGGTCTCAACCCACTGCACACCTTTAATCTTGGGTCTCCTTTCTGGTGAAACGCCCGTGATTCGTAACTCAGTCACGTTGCTGAGGATGTCTCTTCAGATAGATTCTATCTCTAAGAACTTAAGTCAAGGGATTTTCAAACAGTCGCTTGATTTATGTACGTGAAGCTCTCACTCAGGAAAAGAACTTTTATTTGCAAGTACCACATGAACAGGGGCCTGAAAGAAATAATTAGGACTCTCCTCTCCTTTTGCAGTCCCGAAGCTTTCCCTGCACAGGTGTGGGCGGCCCGCTCCTGCGTCTGTGAATCTGCAGAGAAGACAGTGGACCGTGGGGCGGGGTGGGGGTGGGGCACGTGATTAATCCCACATCTTCCCTTTCTTTTGTTTGTGCAACAACTCGGTTCACTGTCACCACATCAGCACATTTTGTTGCAAATCTCAGTGCCCTCTCACTTTCGTTTTACTTAATGCGTTTCTCCATTTTCCCAAGGCCACACGAGCTGTTTTCTTGTGAGTGGCACACCTGCCTCAAATAACTAAAATTGCCTGGGTCTTGGATTCTGAGGCTTCATATTCTCCTGTATATTATTTGGGCCTATTGTTCCCTAACTCGCTCATCATTCACACAGTGAAGGAAATTCCATTTGGTCCTTTTAAGGTGGCCAGACTAGCTGACTTAAACACTCAGCCCCGGTCACTTCGGGATATTTCGGTTCTTTATTGAAATGGTCCTTTTAATGTCGTCTTTAATTTAATCAAATAGTGTCATCAAAATAACATTTACTCTATTACTGCAAATTCACTGCATTATTAACTAGTGTAACTAGACAAAAAAGATGGTACAAACCCCCATGGAAATATATACTTACTGTAAAAATGGATACAGTTCATAGATGTTCTATATTTAATTTGCAGTTTCAAAGCACTCTCTATGGAGAGGTTTTATGGTTCTGAAATAATTTAAAAACACACTTTACTACAATCCATAGCAGGTAGTTTTTTGCCAATTTGGGAAGTTATGGTGCCTTGTACTTTCCAGAGTAACCCAGATTGTGTCTTTAACAGTGATGCATCTCTCATTGGAAGTGGGGCTCTGTCCCCAACACCACAGGTGGGCACAACCCAGGACTTGCTGGCTTCCCTTTGGTCCCCTCCAGCAGCTTGACTGTACAGAGCATGGTCCTGGCGGGGGCCACCGGGATCCAATTGGCTTGATGAAAAATACCAACTCATCAACGCCATTTTGGGTAGTTTGATCAGAGAACAGGTCATGTTTGGGGCAGGCGATGAAGGGTACCAGGGTCATGTAATTTCCAAGTTCTTTCTTTGATTCAAGAGAAACACGTGGACTGGGAGGACAAGGGCTCTGGGTTCATGATGCTGGTGAACGTATTGGCTAAGCCTTCATTTCCTCATCAGTGAAAAGAGGGAGTTCTAGGATAGCGAGATACTTACTACCAAATAATCTAATATTTTTTAAATGCTTGTCTACCTACTTTCTCTTGAGATCAATAATGCCATTGTCCAATTAGATTTGTTTATCAGAACCTGCCACTAGCTATTTCTTTGTAAAGTATTTAGGTAACAAGTCAATGGAGCATCTCTATGTCAAGATTTTCATACTTCTTCCTACTAAGAAATTGTGTTCTTAGAAGGATATTGGGTAGATGTAGAAATAAGGATATTGAACTAAGGCCATTTATTTTCAAAAGGCATATACTTTTCACCTGTTACTGTCCCCACCTTCCACCAAGCATTATGCTAGGCCCTGAGCAAGTAAATACAGATAAGTTCTAGGTTTCTATCTTAGGGAACTTAACTAGCTGGGGACACAAGCATTTGAAAAGAATTATAAAATAACTCCAATGTTATAATAGAAGTCTTCACAGGGTTAGCTGTGCATCTATTCGTCCATCTATCTGTCCATCCATCCATCCTCTCGCCCATTTAACTGTCCATACTTCCATTCATCCTACCAGCCCAACTTTCATTTATTCATCCAACCACCCATCCACCCACTCACTGCAAGGGCATCAGAACCATCAGTGCTGAATCTCAACATGACATGAAGGCATGGGTTTTGGTTTAAGATCAAAGAGCTTATCAAAGTCCAAAGTGGAGTTCCAGATACTGATGAGACCCCACATAAATACGACGTCAAGAAGGCTGCAGGCCTTAGTAAGGCCAGATGCACATATGGATGGGTCTGAGACAGGTGCGGGGACATGTGCTCAGCTGTGGTTCTCAACCCTCCTGGAATCGTCTGGGGAACTGTCAAAAAATCCTCATGCATGCGTTCCTCCTCTGGGGAACTTACTTAATTGAGTTAGGGTGCATCTTGGGCATCAGGATTTTTAAAAGCCACCTAAGTGATTCTAATTTGCAACCGAAGTTGGGAATGAAGGATGTGAGTGAGGCGTGGTCTTTCTGGATGGCTAAAGGAAATCAGCAGTGTCTGTGCTGTGGTGCATCAGTTAGTGGGTGTGTGGTACGTGGGTGGCACAGACTAGGTCAGCAGGACACTGGTTGGGTCTCATGTCATAGGGTGAAGGACAAAAGAGTATGCTGTTGGTCACACAACAGAGACTAGGCTGGGGCAGGAGGATCAGTGCCAGCCACCCGTGCTTTGCTGGAGAGAATTGCTAATACTGGACTGGTAATGTTTGGCCCCCAAACTGGCCACGATTTGGGCCACTGATAAAAATACCCCTGCTCTGGCTAGGAACGACGGAACATTGCAGGACCGGGGCTTCCTGTCTCCCAGCGGACTGCTTGCCCAGTGGTCCATTCAAAACAAAGCCAGTGTTTGCTGCTGACGTGACTTCTTCTTCGTTTATTGGATTTTTTCTCTAACTCCGTTCCCTACACTAAAAATGAAAGGAGACTGTTACCCAATGGAAATCACTCACTTGCTTTAGGTTAAAGGCATTGAAAATTGCAACAACTATCTCATTTTGTCACATTCTTCGGAGGAAAGAACGTATATCCATGACTTAGTGGATATTTATTGGGTCAGGTACTGTCAGGCACAGAACAGATCCAGTGGTGAGAACGAGAAAAACGGTCTCGGCTGTCTAGGATCTTACTGTCTGGAGGGGCGGAGAACTAAGTGAGGAAGCTCAATACAGCACAACACTCGCAGTAACTCTGTGTGTCCTCAGCCACTGGGCGTGGGAGTCGGTGATGGACACGTATAGCAGTGACTCCAAAGGGAGCATATTTAGCTCTGCAAGTTATTTTCAATTTAGTTGCTTCCTTTTCATTTTTTTCTGTAAAACTGTTATAATCTTTTATGGAATCTCTGCCTCAGTTGTCATGTCTATTACACACACATACACACAGATTTTTGAAGATTTTATTTTAAAGGTAGAAAATTTAAGAACTTAATGGGGCTTGCTTTGATACCCAAATCCCTTCCTGAAGACAGAAGAATCCATAGTGTATTCTCCAGGGAGTATCTTTGGTGGAAAGAAATTGCTTATAATTGGACGTCTCAGAAAGTAATCAACTCCACAGATGTGTGCTAGGCCACGCGCAGACCCCCGAGACTCCAGTGTCCTCAGATAAAGGTACATGTTTGCTGGAAAAAGAGGCTCAAGCCGAGCACTCAGTAGTTATGTTCCAGATCATATTCTCCCTAACACCCAGGTAGTCCTGCATGCAGGGTTGGTGATATCTGAAAATAGATTTACAGAGGTTAATGAGAAAAATGGGGTGAATTACCGTAAGTGGTTCTTTTTTTAAATGATGGTACTATGATTAGACTGATGATGATACAAATAAAAGTGACCAAGTCAGTGTGGTTCTCTGTAAAACTCTGTGTAAGACAATTTTGTCTTTCACCATTAGAGAAAGTGTAGTTTGTTGCATGATACAAAGAAGACACTCAGCAGATATATAGTTATAGATAAATACATGTTCAGTGTGTAGATGGATGGCTGGGTGGATGGCTGGATGGATGGGCAGAAGAATGGGTGGAAGGATGGGTGGGTGGATGGATGGATGGATGGATGGATGGGTGGGTGGGTGGGTGGATGGGTGGAAGGATGGATGGAAGGATGGGTGGGTGGATGGATGGATGGATGGATGGATGGATGGAAGGATGGGTGGGTGGATGGATGGATGGGTGGAAGGATGGGTGGAAGGATGAGTGGGTGGATGGGTGGATGGATGGATGGATGGATGGGTGGGTGGGTGGATGGCTGGTAAAGGAATGAATAAAAGGGCCTGTTCCCCTTAAAGGACTCTATAAAAAGGTTTTGATTCTCAATCTTTCTCATTCATATAGCCATCACCTATGTTTGACATTTAACGTTTCTCTCCACTTGCATTTTTCCCAGACATTCTTCCCTCTCTCTATCCTTCCATCTATCTCATTTTTGGTTTATTTCAAAATAAGTTGCACACGTCATTCACTTGACTCCTCAACACTTAAGCAAGTGTATTATTATTGCATTACTGGACTAAAGCTTGATGTTTGCTTATGTTGTTTTATTGTTGAGGGTACTTGTAAGAGAATCCCCAGTGTGAGTTTGTTAAAACAAGAATATTCTAGAGTGTCACCCCCAGAGATTCTGATTCAGTATGCCCAGGGAGAAATGTGGGGATCTGTATTTTTAAAACAAGTTTCCCATGTTTTCATGGTATGAGTGGTCTTGCCCTCCTGGATCTTAATTCATCTCCATTTCTACTATGTTTCCTATTTTCTTGATTATCCAGAAATCATCATGTAGCTCCATATTGCCTGCATTCAGGAGGTTCTGCTTTCAAATTGACATCAAAGGCAATTGGGAAGGGGTTGGGAGGGGGGCTCTGCTGAGAGAGACAGCTCTCCTGTCCCTTGTCAGGACCTCCTTTCAGGATGCTCCTGAACAACCCTGGATATGCCTTCTACTTGTGATCCAGTGGGCCAAGTCATAGACTTGAGAGGCATTGATCTTAGGGTTTGAACAAGAGAGGAGAGGTCTGTATTCTGATCTAGAAAGTTTCCCAGAGGCGAGCCAAGCCTTTCCCGAGGACATTCACTCCGTAGGTGACTCTCCATGGAGTATGATTTGTAGGTGGCATCTCTCTTCTCCATGTCCATGGCTGAATGTCACAGCAGAGGGCAGAAATTTGGAGTCAGTGGGGTACCCATTTTTTTTTCTGGAAGAAATCTGATTGTGAAGGAGGAGAGACAAGGCCCAGGTGTGCTGGACAAGGACTGCTAGGTGGCTAGGAGTTTGACACCTCGGTGTTTCCTTGCAGGCCCAGGTTGCTCCCAAGGATGACGGTCATTTCCTAAGAAAGTAAGATTGCTTCACATGTGTTTAAAGGCTTAAGTAATGCATCCTGTCAGACAATTCTCCGAAATGGTTTTCCAAGTGAACGCATCAGAAAGCGGCTAGAAAAACTGTCTGGCACGGAGAGGCGGATATTCAGAAGTGTGAGCGGCTTTAATCAGAGTCTAACTTGAGGTGCATCCTACCTACAGTAAGGTGCATGCATATTAGACAGACCATCTAATTTTTACTTACTTGTACACCTGTGTACACACCACCCAGGCAAAGAGAGACAACGTTTCCGACACCCAGAGGCTTAGCTGTACCCGTTTCCAATCAGTAAATCCCGCCGGCATCAGGAGCTGGTCCCTCATGTCCATCACCACAGCTCTCTGCTCTCGAGTTTTGCACGAATAGAGCCACTCAGGATGCACTCTTTGGTGTGTGGCTGCATTTGCTCGCCGTTATGTCGTGGGAGCACCCGGAGCACCCCGATCTTCTTTATTGCTGTGTAATAGGCCACTGCCTCCAACGTTTTACTGAAAGTTGAAAGAATTGTAAACATTCGTATAGCCATCACCTACGTTTGACAGTTAACATTTCTCTCCACTTGCATTTTTCCCAGACATTCTTCCCTCTCTCCATCCTTCCACCTATCTCATTTTTGGTTTATTTCAAAATAAGTTGCACACGTCATTCATTTGACGCCTCAACACTTAAGCAGGTGTATCATTATTGCATTACTGGACTAGAGTTTGATGTTTGCTTAAGTTGTTTTATTGTTGAGGGTGTGCTTTTAAAAAAACGATCAGAGCGAGGTAATGACAATGCTATTAGGAGCTGACACTTACAGAGTGCGGACTTTGTACAACACGTTGCACTAAGCGCTTGACTCATAGGTATATACTTACTATTACTTCCATGTTAAGTTGCAGAAACTGAGCCTTGAAGATACATCGACCTCCCTAAGTTTGCACAGAAGGTGGATCAACCCTGGACTGGGGCTGACTCTAAAGCCAGTTTGCCAGCATGCAGTTCACCTGAGCACGTTCTAAAAAAATCTGGCGTCGGTGCCCATCTCGGCCGCTGATTGGCCGTGTGACTTCGGGCAAGTGAGCTAACCTCTCTGAACCTGGAATTTACCCTGCAGTAAAGTGATGATGATAATAGCAAAGCCACAGAGTTATTGTTGAAGATCGAATGAGATTTTTAAATATTTAAGAAAGTACCTGACTCATTGAGTCACAATCTAAGAGTTTCGACTAGAAAATTTTGGAACTGTTAGTCTATAGAACAAACTGTGTTACTCAACCCAGTTTGGTTGTTGCTATTGTTTGTTTTGGCTTTGTCCTTGCTGAATTGTGATTTGATTCCATTTAAGCAGCTCTCTGCAAACACAGACTCTGCTCTTCTCTGTCTCTTCACTCAGTGATGTTATAATATCTAGAGGCTTATTGATTATTTGTTTGATTCTATTGTGGGCACAGGAGCAGTTCTTAGATTAAGACTATTAGATTTTCCCAAACAGTATTGCTGTGGTTTATACAATTGGACAAAACGGGTGATCTAATTTGGACTCAATTTGCTCTGAAGTAGAGCTGGAGGAGGGAGGTGCTGTGATTTGGTTCTGAGCCTGAGAACAAGTAGGAAAAAGTTATCTCCAGGTGATATCTGTGCGCCTCATCAATTCCAGATACACTGTGTGAGCAGGTCTGAGAATTCAAAGCTTTTTTACTTGGTTTCTTTTCTTGTCCATGAGCTAAAGAACCTAGTTTTACCTATCCAACAGAGATATTAAACCCACTGATATAATTTATTTTTCCACATGAAATATCTCAGAAAAAAGTACCACGTTGAGTTTTCTTGAGGCTCTGTGTTAAAAGACTATGGGTTAAGAGGAGATAACAGGCCCCAAAACAAACCATTTCCTGATAGCTGCTTTGGGTGCAACCACGTGGAAAACTTTGTCTCTTTCCTTCCCCACCCTGGCATCTCACACCTTTTTCGATCAGACCATCTGCAGAAGTTTCAGCTCTGCATTTTACCTTAACATTATAGCATAGTCCCATGATATTATCAACTCTTCATAAATATCATTTCTAATGACTGCCGTACATTCCATTTATTGGCTATTACTGTAATGTATTTAACCATCCTTCTAATATTGAACATTTAGATTACTTCCAGATTGTCCTTATGCTAAATAAGGCTAAACAATAACGTGGGAATTTTAGACTAATAAATACAATATATAATATTCGACTATTGTCTAAGATTAGATTTCCAGAAATAGAATTACTGAATTTTTAAAAAGTGCACTGTTTTAAGGGACTGAAGTACATTGCACAGTTATTTTAATGGCCTATCCATGTCATTGAAAATCCCAAATACTGCCTGTTCTACTTTGGGGAAATTACTTAATGTCTCTGTGTCCCATTGTGCAGACTTGCGGCATGGGGAAAACAGGAACACCTGCTTCACCGAGCTGTTGTGAGGAATGAGTGTATATACATGTATGGCATGTGCCATAAAAATGACATGTGTGTGTGCCTGCCATGTAGTAAGGGTTTGGTAAATACTATGTTAGTTTCAGTATAAACTACCAGCGTGACCTCAGTGAAGGAAGGATCTATGGAACACACAAAAATCACCCAAAGGCTTTCTTTCACCCCGTGTTTCAGGGTCTCCCATTGGAGAGTGTTTCCCTGTAGCCGCTCACCAGTCCCTGAGGGACCCCATGTGTGTTTTAGCCTCATTTCCCAAACTTAGCTGCCTCTCTGAGAAGCCCATTAATGCTGAATGGCGTCTGGAAGGCAAGGGGCAAACTCATGGCCAAAAACCTGTCCCAAGTGGATGAATTCAGCCCTGAACAATTGGGAGGTGACCACTCCTGCCCACCTAGGCTTTCGAAGGCAACCGACCCCAGGAAATGGCCAAGGCTGGAACCATACAGGTTTGGCTGGTGAGGGTCAGGCGGGCATTAGGTTCGCTTTGATTGGATGAAGGGTCACGGAGAAGGCCAGGAGCTGACTCAAGAGCTGGCTACTGTAGCCAAAGGCACAGAGTCCCGACTCTAAGGGCTCTGTAAACGCAGGCGGGGCAGGGTCGGAGACAATGGGAGTGGCTTTGCATACCCTGTGGTGGCATCCTGGACACAGCAGCAGGGGGCGGGAACAGGGCGCCTTCCCTGGAACCCCTCCCCCACAGCCTTGTGTTCTCACTTCTCACGTAGTGCTTAACCCAACATATTAAATGTGTGTGTGTGTGTGTGTGTGTGTGTGTGATATCCTTTTCCTCCAAGTTCTCTAAGAGCAAGGCTCCCAGCACACTGCATGGTCTGTAGGATATGACCCAGCTGTGTGGAGGAATGAATGAGTGAGTCAGTTATTTCCAGAATATCCAGAAACTGCACCCCCTAGTCTTACCCATCTTGCCCCAGTAGGAGGACCATAACTGCCGCTCCTTCTTAGGAAATGTGCGCTGGGAGCCCTGACCATTCTGTGTGGACGGGCAGAAAGTGCCGTTGATAATTGCCAGAGGGTCCAGGTCCTCATAGTGGCCAAACCGTTCTCTGGGGAGTTGTCGCCAACACTGCAAACATGGGGCAGCGGTCTTGATTATGACACAGTTATGTGTCACTGTTAACCATCACAAGCAGAAAGACAGGATGATGACTGTGACCAGTTTGCTTCACATGTAAACTTTGACCTCAGAGCAATGGGGGGATAGCGGTACTTCCTCCAAGGACCTTGCTGATGGGGACAATAAGCACTAGCCCCAGCTGCTGAGAAGGCTGCTAACAGGGGAGCAGAACGCGTCTTTTCTTCCATCTTCTTTTTTAAACTGTGCTCATTGGTTTTAGGAATCATTAGCATGGTAAAGATTAAAGCTATTGGAGGAGATAGCACAGATTGTTTCATTTTATTATGTTCAATTGGATTGGATCCGAGCCATTTGCAAAGTGCAGTATTACCATAAGAAGGGACTTGAGATGTTTGTCACATAATACCCCTTCATGGAGAAGGCAGTTTCTTAAAATTAGAGAAAAAAAGACTTGAAATTGCAAGGCTTTCTTCTGCTTTCTAAGTGCAACAAAACAGAACTCTATCTCTGTCCAGATGGAGCTGCTGAGTGTCCCGACTACCTGGTTCCGATGGTCCTTGTCTTGAGGTCCTTCACTCAGGGAACGAAGTCCAGAAAGTAAAGCTCAGGACGCCCGCCCTGCTCCTTTAGCCAGAGCCATCCCCCTCTCAACGGTCACATGGCGTTGTGTTCTACCTGACGTGCTCTTCCTGAAAAGGGGGTCCCTGCTGTTTTAACAACAATAAAAGTGGTATTTTAGAAATGTGCCAAGTGAAAGATGCCAGTCACAAAGGCCCAAATGACTCCATTTGTATGGAGTGTCCAGAGTAGGCAAATCTGTAGGGACAGACCGGAGGGGAGTGCCTTCCCGGGGTGGAGGGGGCACGGAGAGATTGGGACATGGCAGTGAGGGAGCAGGACTCCTTTGGGACTGTGAAAGTGTTCTAATGTCGATGCGGTAAGCATTGTAAAACTCCGTGACTGCACCAGGAACTATTCAGTTGGGCATTTTCAATGGGTGGATTGTATGGTATATGAATAATATCTCAATAAACCTTTCAAGAACAATATGAAAACCGTGATGTAATTCAATCAGTCTGATGATGCTCAAGTGTCCCAAGTGTCCCTATCTGAGTCTGGACCGGGACAAAAACCCAGGTGTGGGCTGAGCAGCACACAGTGGAATGGGCCCGTTGCCTGTACCCAAACATGCCATGTCTACTAATGCCACCCATGGAGCCAGCAGACCTTTGAAAGCTACATCTCTGTGTTGACTTTCAATCATGTAATTGGACTTATCTCGGCACTAATATAATCTTATTTTATTCCCTGTCTCTGCCCAGTACAGTGTAAACCTCCTCCAGGGCAGAGTTTTGGGTTCACTGCAGGCTACTTTTGAATAATATCAGTTATAATGACCTCACGCCCAGCAGGGTACTTCTTGTTGAGAATGTACAAGGAATAAGATGTGGCTCTGGCTCCAGACAGCTCACAGTTTGTTGGGGGAAACTGGTACCATCTAGTGAAACCAACGAAGATTTCACCCAAGAGCTTATGTTCGATCTAGGGCTTGAACAATGCATAGAAGCTCACCAAATATGAAAGCAGAAGAGTAAGACATTCAAGGCAGAATAAACAGCATGGGAAAGAGCTAAGAAAAAACATGATATAATGCCAGAAACATGAGAAATTTGCTGAGAATTAATTTGAGACCACAATTTAAAAACACAGTATATTGTTCCCCATGTCCAGAATTGTCATGGAATAATGTATATTACTCTGTCACCCCATGTTAGTCGTAAATCTTGGTGGCAACAAAACTTATGACAAAAGGTAGTATATTGGTTCATGTACTAGGGAAACTGGGAAGCTTCAGGCATGGCTGGATCCAGGGGCTCAAATATATAACCAGATTATCTGTCTTTCCATCTTTTGGCTGTGGGGGATCCTGTTTGGCTTACTTGCATGGCAGGTTTTCTCAACCTGGTGGGAGAGCTGGTTACTAGAAGGACTAGAGTTCTATTCTCATGAATATTAACAATTGCAGGAGACCATATTTTCTCTCCCAGAATATATGGATCCAAGGGAAGATTCTAGTCCTTTTCAGGTCACATGCTTTATCCCTGATCCAATCACTGTGGTCAAGAGATGGGCTACTTTAATTAGCCGACCAAGGTCATGTGTCTACTATTGGGGAAAAGAAATAAAACACTCCGGTTGACCCATGGGATCAAATGAAGTGTGCGTTTTAGAAGATTAGGAGAAAAAGGAGGGACAAGTGTGCTGTATGGGCTAAAACTATAGTTAGTCCCCTATAGCCCTTAGGATTTTTTTTTTTTTTTCCTAGTTCAGGCATTGAACTACATCTCTCGTATCCTGTTCTTGTGATGCTGGATTCCAACCTTAGCTGGAGATTTTACACACACGTCTGTTAAACCCCATTTAGGTTAGAGTGCTAACAGGAGAGAAGTAATTTATTTCTCTTCCCTGGCCTCAGTTTCCTCTTCAACAAAATGGGGATAATAGTAGCAGATATTATAGTCTATTTATGAAGATCCATTATAAATATCAGGTACACACTTAGTTTCTTCCCAGGCAAGGCTGGAGTTTGTCCACCTGCTGTTCACACAGAACTTTCTCCCTCCACCTGTGATTTTAGCAAACTTGACCTGACTGACCAGAGGTATCCCCTTTCACCCAGCGGCTCAGACCTCTCGGGGGAGCAGGCTGTTGTGCTTATACCAGCGAAGGTGAGGCTCAGGGCAGGTGGCAGAACCGCGTCACTTCCAGCTGTAACAGGGCTCCCTGGACATCAGCTGCCGTGCTCGGAGGGGCACTCAGACAAAGAGCCAAATTTATATTCATGTATTGTTGCTGTTTGTAACATTGAATACTTAAGACATCTGCTCAGAGTCTCGCATTATAAATGAATGGAAGGGATCCAGGAGTGCTTTATTAGATGGGAGCTGTTAAGTGAGCGCCACGTATTTCAAGGCTGGATCTTAATCAGACATTATTTATATCTATAATATTTTACAAATTAAAAGCAGCAGAAATAGTCACTGGAAGGATATCAGCAAGCAGGGGTCAAAAAAAAAAAAAAAAAAAGGAACCTGAAGCCTCAGAAGAGAGAGGCTGATCATTTGACCCTCTCTGGGGAAGAAGGGGTGAAAAAGTAGCAAATGTACCATGATTGGCAGGTGTCTGAATGTCCCGCTTAAATCACGCAGCACGTGCCCTGCAGCAGCGTGGGTGCCCCGCAGCCGGCCCGCCCCGTGTCTCTCTGGAGGCTGCCCTGCCTGTGTTTCTTCCCCGTTCAAGCTCAGCCCTCCCTCCCTGACCCTGGGTCACCCAGGGCTCCCACTTGAACATTTCCTTTCACTTTAGTTCATTATGCTCTGTGATTCAATGGAAACATAAAAAGTGGTTCTTAATTTTAATTAATGGCAAACTTAGAACAGGCCCATTTAATAAATCTGTTCCCTGAACTTAACAAGTCTCCTCTCCTGTGAGGGCCTCCCACCGTTTTATTAGAGCCAGGGCCTCCCAGCTGAGGGGCGAATAATCGACAAAAACTGCAGGTGAGTCATGAGACACGTAATTGATTCATACGGTCCCTTCCCCAGAACTCAGTGAAGAGTTAATTATTTGTCCTGCAGTTGGGACTCAGCTGTTGTTTCCACTGGGATTAAACAGCTGTCAGCGTTGTTAATGACATCGAATTCATGCATTAAAATCCTCTCATTCCCTTCCCATGGAAAGTGGGGTTTCAGAAATCTCTACCACATCCCCTTTTACGAGGGAGTGAAAATCCAGGAAAAAATAACGGCCCCTATTACAAAACCACAGACCAGAGCTCGTGTTGATGGAATCTCCTAACGAGTAACTAAGCCACTTTGCGAAGCCGGGCTGTCTGTTGGCACTTGGGTGCCCCCGTTCCGTGGTGGAGGCAGCTGGGTGGCCTGGGGTGGATGGGGAGAAAGAGGAGAAACCTAGAATTCTTCTCAAACTAGCTCCACCTTTTCTTTTGTAACAACACAAAACAGAGTTACTAAATAATTCACCAACCGAAAGTGAACTTTCGTATGTTCTCAAAAGTATGCCTGCCAGTTTGTTCAAACATCTGTAACCACATGTCTAATCAATAGGAAGTCCCTGCTCTCTTTTTTTTCTCCCTTTTTTTAGGAGAACTTTTCTTTCTGTGTCAATCTCCCAAATTGTAGGAGAGCAAACTTTAGAGTTTTATTATCGTTTTGATAGAGGTTTTGTTTTCTGAAGCACTGCCTCAGCAAATGATGGTTTGAATCCAGAGTGGATTGAGAAATCTGTCCCCGAGGAAGAAGTAAATGAAAGTATTTCTCAGCGTCTTCGGCAACACGGAATCCTCTGAAGACAGGGGAGCAGGGGACAGAATGGGGGAGCACGGCAGGGGCTCTAAACCTGGGGGCCCCACTTCTGCTGGCAAACGGGAAAAATTTCTGTCTCCAACTAGGGGAAAGGGTGGGTGTGTAGGGTTTTGCTTTTCCCTTCACCTTGTTTGTTTCATTTCACTTGAGGAGCACTAGGATTAGCTGAGTGTAACTGGGCTGTTGGTTCCCTTTCTTCCGGCTCCCCACCCCGGCGAGACAAAGCTCATGCCACGTTTATGTGGAATGTTTCGAATTATCTTGTAACATGTTTCACCTTTCTAAAAACGCCTTCCAAAAGTGTTCTGTCCCCACTCCTGTGGCGGAAAGTGCAGGGCGATCTCACACAACAAACACTGGCAGGAAAACTCAGCCTGGGTAACACCAGAATTCAGAAAGAAGGCAAAGAATGAGGAAGGAAAGAAATCCAGGACAGAGGAATGCAGAATGCAGTAGGGGACCGGGGGAAGCCGACTCATCCGAGGACCGATTCTTTTAGATTTTGTTAGAGCAACACCATCTCTGAGGAGCCCGCAGAAGCAGGGAAGCAGTGCAGCTAAGTAAATAGCACCGTCCAGTGCAGATAATAAAATACTAGAATTTTATGTGTCACATCAATAAACGTCTTAATTGAACAGTGTGTGGCTTCTCTCCTACCACGCGCCTCAGACTTCGTTCCCTTTCCAGAGAGGGTCTAAGTGAAAGAGGAAATCGCTCAGGCTCAAGCTCGGCAGCGAAGCGATGCTTTCGTGCCCAGGCCTGGGCCCAGGTGGGACATGATGAATCCATCTTAGTTAAGATGATCGACCGAAATAAACTGCATAGTATTCTTTAATGTATCGTGTGATACCCAAGGAATTATTTTAAATTTGGTTTTGTTCTTGATTTAGCAAAAGCCTAATGTTACCGACTCACAGGCAACGTTACATCGTAGAAATCGCTCGGCCTAACCAGCTGAGGCTGTTTGCAGTTGCCCCTTGGCCAGACCCCAGGACCCGAGCTTGGCCTCAGATGCTGGGTCCCTCAGCTCTCCACCCTGCAGAAGGGGACGTTCAGGGTGTGGCCTCCCAAGGCCGGCAACCCAGACCGGGACACAGAGGCAATTTATTACCCCAGCTTCCCGTCCACAGGAGGCCTGGGGAGGCCTTGAGTTTCACAGCTGCAGGTCAGATTCCACCAGCGCAGTCACGGAGTTTAATGAGCCCGCTCTGGACACAAACAGAGAGGGACCTTTCTAGGCTTGCTGGCTGGGCTTCCTAAGCCCCTCCTCTTCTCTCCTGATGAGACCTTCATCGAAAGACCCCTCATACTGTCATGGCTGCGTCTCGCCTTTGGGTTTATCATTCTGCATGTCAACTTTAGACCTGTTTGGCCGCTCAGAGTGTATTGCTGCCAATGAAAGACACCCTCCCTGCAAAAAAGCCCAACGCTGTTAAGTTTTATGATACAGCTGTCATTTAGTGAGCACTTACAAGAATGAGCTCCTCTAATTCAGGACTTCTCAAATGGGGCCGGTTTTGCTCCCCCCAGGGAACATCAGGCAATGCTGGACGCGTTTGGTTGTCCCAGCTTGGGAGGCGGGCAGCAGTAGAGGCCAGGGATGCTGCTGAGCTGCCTGCAGTGGAGGAAGGGGACAGCTCTGGGCAACACGAACGACGCAGGCCCAATGGCGCAGGGTGCCCAGGGCGAGGAACCCCGGCCCGGAGTGTTTCTGTATCTTTTTCTTCTTTACTGCTTCCCACCCCCAGGAGCCTGTTTGGATGATTTTCCTGAAAAAAAAATTTTTTTTAAGATTTTATTTTTATTTATTTTTAGAGAGAGGGGAAGGGAGGGAGACAGAAAGGGAGAGAAACAGCAATGTATGGTTGCCTCTCACATGGCCCTCACAGGGACCTGGCCTGCAACCCAGGCATGTGCCCTGACCGGGAATCAAACCGGGACCCTTTGGTTCCCAGCCTGCGCTCAATCCACTGAGCTACACCAGCCAGGGCGATTTTCCTGAAATTTTAATGCCACAGATATATTGCATATCAGTTTCCGTACTGTCTGCGTATCTGTGCATTACACAGTAAAAGGGTAAGCAGTTTTCCCCCCACCTTCCCACCCCAAGGAACAATTTTCACCCCTCGCTGGTGTCGTCTGCGCCATTGGGAGCTCACAGTCTAGAGAAGGGCTTTAGCCAGAGGCAGCAGCTCCGATGGCGGAGGCTTTTGAGCAAAGGAATGTAGTGATGGGATTCCATCTTTTGTTTTCATTATTTTCATTTTTAATTAAATGTATTGGAGTGACATTGGTTAATACGCTTGTACAGGTTTACAAGCCCCAGGGCTTCCAGATGTGTAAGGTCCCTCCCCGTTAGGACCCAGCTTCTCTTCCTGCTGTGTCAGCAGCCACAGCGGTCACCCGCTCTCTCGCCTTGTGCCCCTGCCCGCCTTGGTCACTTGACACCCTCTTGCCATTTTAGCTGCCAATGCTTGGAAACTTTTGTGAAACCTCTCTCTGGAGATGCTACTCGCTCTCGGGGGTGCATTCAGCCAGGTGGCCTGCGCTGGGGTCCAGCAACATTAAGGGGTATCTTTCTGCTTGAGTATAAATTCTGAGATGGTGTCTCCCTTGTCCATGCCTGGGTGGCCTGCACAGTTCCTGGCACGGAGCAGGCCCTTGGTCGTTATTTCTTGGATGAATGAATGAATGGATGAAGAGATGAATGAATGAGGGCTTTTCTCTCTGCAGAGCTGCTGGAACACTTTAATTTAGCCAGTCTCCTGTGAAACACACCTACTTCTTCCTGATCTCCATTTTTAGGTAGTTTTGAAATGACAACCAATGAGGCTGCTCCGGCTCTTGCAACGCTGGTCCTCACACACTCCCAGCACCGGGGCTGTGTGGTTGGTCAGTCTCAGACCCGGAGCACGTGATGTGCGTGGCCTGTGACTAAGAGCCACACAGCACAGGATGGAGGCAGCCTGCAAGTGATTTCTCAGAAAGGGACCCAGGGGACCGAGAATGAGCGTGGTGATGCAGGAGAAGGAGCGAGCTCACTCCACTGCAGCCCCATCCAGGTCTCGGGGTGGAGCCAGGGCAAGCACCCAGGTCCGAAATCCTCAGCTCGTTTGGGCGGGGCCTCGGCGCAGCCAGGCCTTAGCATCCGCACCCCTGAGGTGGCTCCTGGATGAGTGTGACTGCAATAAAGCAGTCCAGAGAGACCACGCCAGGGCACGCCAGGGGATCGGCCACTGTTACTTTTCTCTTCCCCACCCCAGACCTCTGGACTGCAACTTCTGCTTCCAGTACTTTCCACGAGGCCAGTGTTAGTGCCGACATGTACAATGTCTCCTCAACGCCCGGTTCAGATGCCAACATGGAGGCAGAGTTGAGCTCTCCAGAGTAGGAGTGCCCCCACCGCCACCCCACACCCTCCAAAAGGGAAGTCACTGGCTGAGATTCCACAGCTCTCTGCTTTGTTGTGTTCTGTTGAACGGAGCACAGAAGCTCGTCGGAGAAGTTCCTCTGGTCTGGGAACATCGGGTTTTTCAGAGGCTCACAGGCACACATCCACAGCACAATGCTTTGGGTGCCTTCGGGCAATTTCATCAGAGCTGCTGTAGCCTCCTCTTTCCCCGCTAAGTGGTGTTTCAGGTGCCCTATCCATCTTTGAGTCAAGAGGCTGTTTTGAACCACTCCTTTTGGCAAGACTTCCTCTGAGTGGACTCAAGAGCTCTCGAAGGGGAAAGGAGGGGAAGGGTGGCGTTTGTCAGAAAGGTGCTGGTCCTGAATCTAAACGGCCTCCCACGGGGACCCGGGAGTTCTGCAGGGGTCCTCAGGGACCCCGAAATTCTCCTGATAGTATTTATCTACCTGATTAGTTATGGCCACAGAAGTGCTTGGGAAGGCCCTGTTCCTGCCCGGCCCCACCCCCAAACCCACCAGACTCCAGAAGCCATGGGAGATTAGTCCTTTTCCCTCTGGAAAACCCACAGCAGGCTTCCTCTCCACATAGGCCCTCTTTTGGGGCAATTTTTCATTCCTTTTTTTTCTGAGGGCTTTATTTGCATACAAATGAGAAGCAGAAGGGAAGGAACAGAAAAAAGAAAACGGTGAAAACTGAGCTGAGGGAAGTGCTCGGAGGAAGGGACATTCCAGCAGAGGACAACGTTGAGGAGTGCAGGCTGCGGGGTCTCAGGGTGAGGGTGGCGGCAAGGCTGTGACTGTCCCGCAGGACCCCTTCCTGGCCCCGTGGCACGCGGACCCCCATCTTAACCTCCCCCCCCAGGTCCCTCTGCGTTGAGTGCCTTCTGGAAAGCAGCAGGCACACAAGCACACATACAAGGATATTTCAGGTACATTTTGTTCTTTTTCTTTTTTCCCAGTAATTGCGGTGCAATTCACATAACATGGAATTGACCAATTTAAAGCAAATGACACATTCACAAATTTATGCAACTACTACTACTGTCTAGGTCCAAAATACCTTACCACCCCACAATAAAACCCTGTGTCTTCTAAGCACTGTTGTCTATTTTTCTCTCCTCCCAGCCTTTGGAGGCTACCAGTCTGTTTTCTGTCTCTATGAATTTGCCTGTTCTGTCCATTCCACATAAAAGGAATCATGCGATGTATGATCATTTGTGCCTCTCTGCTTTCAGGTAGCATGTTTCCGAAGTTCATCCATGGTGCAGCATGTATCACTGCCTCATTCCTTTGTGTGGCTGAATAGTGGTCCATTGTGTTTTTATACTGCATTTGGTTTATGCATCCTTCCCCAGACGGGCATTTAGATTGTTTCCCCCTCTTGGCAATTGTGAACAGTGCTGCTGTGAACAAGTGTTTGCTCGAGCACTTGTTTTCGGTTCTTCTGGCTACAGACCAGGGAGGGGCCTGCACCCAGTGCTGGACCACGTGGTCATTCTGTCTTTCACTTTTTGAGGAACTATCAAACAGTTTCCCACAACAGCTGAATGATTTCAGTCTCACCAGCAGTGTCCAGGGGTCCAGTTTCTCCACATCCCTGCTGACACATGTTCATTTCTTAGGAACATTTTGATCTCCTTTTTATTTTTCTCTCTCCCTACGTCTTCAAGCTGGCTGAACAAGATCAGGACGTAAGGATGCACATGCCCCTTCATTAGCGACTGGCTCCGTTTGCAGGCAGCCTTGGTCCTGCCTGCTCAGAACTCCAGGCTCCGTTTTTCTCATCCAGACACAGCAAGTGTATCTTTCCTCTACAGTACTGCTCGGGGCTCATTTTGTTTTGTGTTACATGCATTGTGGTTTGTCCCGCAGTGATTACAAAAGGAATCCATATGATAGAGCATTTGAAAACAGCAAAAAACGCACAGAGGAAGGAAAAAAATAAGCTGTCCATGGTCCATGCCCTACATGGATTTGGTGTGGAGCCCCATTCTAACTGGGAGATCCCTGTGCCACTGGGCTTTCCTGAAATGTGCATGTGGTTTACATGACATCCCTGGGGGGGTTAGCCACCGAAATATCTTCTCCCACATGTCCCAGAGCTCTTCCCTTATTCCTTCTTTAGGATTTCTCTACGGGCACTAATGTTGAAACATTTCACGATCTCTATGTGAATATCCAAAAATGTCAAGAGAGAAAAAAACAGATGCCCTCCGGGTCTTCCAGCAGAACGGAGGGAGTAGGGACAAAGCAGGGAGGTGTCTGCAGAACCTACCACGTTCATTCAGGGTGGTTTTCATACTGAGCATCCTTTCAGCCCACATCAGCCCCGAGAGGTGGAGAGAAGCAGCTCTCTTTCCATGATGAGGAGCAGAGCAGGGGGCGAAGTCATTTCCCTGGACTGCACTAAAGATGGTTTGATTTCAATGCCACAGTCCTCTGTTCTGCTGGAGGGACCCTCCCAGGACACCAAGAGCCCCAGACTGTGACAGGGGGGGATCTCAGGTTCAGCACCTCCCACTGATGGGCACTGGACCTATGGGGGGTGAACAATGACCTCTGCAGGACCGGGCCCCATGTAAGCGACACCAGGCCGGGGCTGAGCTCTGTGGGGTTCGGATTCCTTCTCCTTCATTGCTCCAGGGAGAAGGGAAAAGAAAAAAACAGCCTCTATCATGCATCTGCCTAAGAAATAGGAATGTGAATTTGCATTCCTTCCAACTTGTGTGTTTGCAAAATATAGACAGGCAAGTTTGAATCACTTTGACTTTGAAAGCGTGATTTTAAGCAATTATCTGGGGGAAAAAATACCTCTCCTCACTAAATAGGTCTGTCAAAAAGAGTCGCAGTATAGCAAGCCATTGCTGGATACACGTGTGTGCTGGTAAACCAGCCCCAACCAATTAAGTAGCAGAATGTCGACTGCATCCAGGCCCTTCCTGGGCCACAGACAGGCTTGTGTAAGTTCATTTTCATCGTGGTATGTATGTATCCTTAGACCTGAACTGACAGATTCCCACAGTGAATCGAGGAGGGAGTTATCAATTACATGGTTAGCTAGGCGCTGCAGCTCTATGCTCCGTGGCTTCCTGACAGAAGCAGGCAGAAAAGGAGGGAAGGACTAATATTTCTGGTGCAGAGGGACTGTTAATA
The DNA here is from genome assembly GCA_004026765.1 of Micronycteris hirsuta. Classification (NCBI taxonomy): domain Eukaryota; kingdom Metazoa; phylum Chordata; class Mammalia; order Chiroptera; family Phyllostomidae; genus Micronycteris; species Micronycteris hirsuta. The sequence continues at coordinate 219,296 of PVJI01000004.1, forward strand.
TTTTAGACTGGGCTCCTCAAATATGAATGTTTATTTAGTTAGGTGAAAATGTACATTTGAATCCTGCAAACCCTAAAGAAGTTTGCATTAATAAATAGTGATGACCATAATATTCTCTTCTAAAATTGATTTTATTTATTAAAGGAATACCCTTCTGAGCTCTCTGTATTCTTCCTGTGATGGATAAATTAATTTCATCAAATTTTGATTTCTTCACAGTGATGTTGTGAACAGTGCTTGAAATAATAAAATGACCCGGAGCAGATTGCTTATAAAACCATTTGCAATTGGAGAAGCAGTAATTGGGGCTATCTTTGCCTTTGGCTACCGGATAATGTATTCCTTTGTTTTCCTTTGCAAAATATTTACTGTGGGTTCTCCTTTCGCCCGAGTCAGATCTGGAAGTGGACTTGTCTGTTATCTTTGTGGACTGGAGCTGAGAATGGCTTTCTAAAATATATCTCCCACTGAGACATCAAACTCCACTAATAGGGGTTTCTTCACAGAATCACAGGATCAGAAAGAGCTGGAAGACATGCCAGAGCCACCTAAACTACTTACACGTGGATACGTGGGGAAACCCCGGCCAAAGAATTCGTGTCTGCAGATGAACCGGGGCACAGCAGGCTCCGGAACCGGGGCTTCCTCATTCCCGGGCTTGGGTTTTGTCCATGGGCGGGGCCCCTTCCTCCTCTTCTTTTTCACTGTTGCCTAGCTAGTCTAATATCTCTGTAGCCAAAGATTTGCATGTTTGTAGTTGATTGTGTTAATTCTTCCCAAGTGATGGTTAAGTAATGGGCCGTCTCCACTACCCACCCTAAAGTAGTAGATGGGCTGAGGGCAAAGCTTGTAGAGTGGCTGCGGAGTTGAAGAGTGACAGGCGATACCCCTGGGAAGTGTCCAGGCGTCCTGGGAAGAAACCACCCCGAGCGGTGTTCTTACCAGAAAGAGCCAACTGCTTTAAAGCAACCTGAGACCAGAAGCTTACGCATGCAGCTTCAGGGTATTTTTAGAAAACACTTAACAAAACAAACTATAAAAATGTTAGAATTGAGTTTTTCCCCTAATCAAGGTGTTAGTGTCAAAAGTACCAATTATGACCGACACTATGCAAAGAGGCTGCCACTAAAAAGCTGTAATAATTTTATTACAGTGAAACTGGCCCATGTGTGATAAGATGGTCATTGTACTCTATATTTGCCCAGAACGGACCCTTAACATGTAACCAATTAGAATGAAAATAAACGTGCTGCTCCACGGCATCCTTCCTTTAGTATTACATAATCTTCTGTTAAGATGGATATTCTCTTGGAAGGACAACACATTATGTGTCTATCGATGAAGACAATAGACAGCAAGTATTATACCTGTGACTCCTTCTCCGACAGGGGCAGACCATGAAGCTATGAGAGGAGGGGGAAGGGGAGGAGAGAGAGGGCAAGTTGGAGTCTTGGAATGCGACATGCGGCTGAATGTTCACCAGCCCGGTTCCCTTCTCTCCTGGCCACACCACTAGGTGTTACCTCCTAGACTCCCTTGCTGTCAGCGTTGGCCTGTGACTGAGTTCTGACCAATGAGTGAGCCCCACAACTAGCCGGATTCTGCATGGAGCCAGCCTCCCTCTGGTCAGTAAGACTTAGTAGGAATGAAAGATAAACTTGCGTTGTTTTTAAGCTTCAACGACTTTGAAGTTTATCTGTTAGAGCAGGTAGAGTTCTCTGAGTTGGTACAGAAAGGCAGGACTGGTGAAGCATGCTATCTTTTTGAGAGCTGTCCCTCGTCTGCTGGTTCCCAGGAGCCCAGTGTACCCACATGGCCCTGTCCTTGCGCCATGTTGGCTTTGGCGGAGGCGGATGCAGGGCAGGGCTTGGACTTCTTAGGGGCTTTCACTGGTAAATTGGAAGTTCCTACCCAAAAGCCGCACCTTTGAGGCCAAGACTTGGCACACTTTTTCTGTAAAGAGCCAAATATTTCATATTTTGTGCATTGTGGGATGTATAGTCTCTCTTTGTGACTATTGAACTCTGTCGTTGTAATACAGAAGCAGCCGTAGACACTATTTGAACGAATGGACTTGTCTGTGTGCTACGAAAACTCTATTTACAAAAACCGGCGCAGGGTAGAAAGGCCCCGTTTGCCGACATCTGCCCTGTGTGATAACCCATGTCGTCAGGGGCCCGGCGTCCACATTTTTCAGAGTGAGGTTGACATACTTCTCCTCAAGTAAGTCAGCTGGCTTATTTAACAACATAGAAGCTGACTCCCAGGATCCTTCTGTCACGCAGTTCTTTGTGTTTTTATAACAGTGCTCAGAAGTGGTCAGATTTTCCTTGTCTGTTTTCATGGTTTTCACTGCGGTGCCTGTCGATGGGTAACTGGCATTGTGGGGAGTGAGCACATGCAGGGCATGTAACTGAAAGGAGAAATGGGGAAGAAGGCAACCCGTGGAGCGCGAAGGGAGAGAACTGGTATTTTTTATAAGTTGGTTCATCGAGGTTCCCGTATTCAAGTCTGGTTTTATTTATTATTTTAATAGAATGTGTACTGATATTTGGGCACAGAGAAAGAACGTTGGACCGTAGCCCAGATCCAAGTTTCCCTGAGCCCCGGGACCCTCCACCACTACTCTCGCAGGGCCCAACCTCCGGCCACCCGTTGTTCAGAGCTCATGACTGTTCCAGAACTGCTGGATTGCAGATGACTGCCGCCCCAGCCGCAGAGGGTTCCAGGGCCTGCACGTGCGACTCCTTCCAGGACTTAACTCCGAAGAGATTTCTATTTCCTGTTGATCATGGGGGTTTCCTGCGCTCAAATGCTCCGTTCTGTCACTCTGTCACAGTGTATTATGTCAGGAAAGAGGAAACTGTTCAGCCTATAAATCTGTGTCACCGGCACACGGGGTGTTGTGTTGCATTGTCTTGAATGTGGCTTGTCAACACCACAGGGCTAATAGCAGTGTCAGGGTCCCTGTGCCTCTAATCACTTCGCATCTCTGGCTAGTGTGGATTCCCCCCGTCACTGGTGGGAGTAGCCCAGGCTCCGTTTAGAGCAGGCACGTGATTTATCCGGATCCTCGGAGCGCTGACCACTCTAGCAGGAGCGCAGAATCGGCAGCTGATGCCCGAGTTCCAACTGGCTGCCTTCTCGGGTTCAATCAGCCAGCATCCATCTGATACAAAGACCTTGACTGGCCGAGGAATGCGGATGCTATGTCAAAAGGTCATGGCTCAGAGCCAAAAATGTATCACGCTGACCTCCAGCTCTCCTTGAGGAGTGGATTTGAGAGGCACCCCGGGGGTCAGAAGGATAGCCAACATAAGCTTGTCTACAGAGGCAAGGGATCATGGGGGAAATGTCAAGATTAACTGGGGCTCAGGGAACATTTACCAAAAGAGGAGCGCACACCCCTGGCTTCGTCAGCATTTCCCCAGGCAAGATGAGTCAAACGTTTATATTTTTACATATGCAACACGCTTGCAATTTTCAACCTGAGATGATGGAAAAACTTATTGAAAATAGTTAATCAATTTTACAAAGGAGCCATAGGTAGAGGCACTCCCAGACCTCCAGTTTTGAAAGTCACCTGGAGGATACCAGTCTGACTCAGAGCTTTATGAAGGCATATTCCTAATAGGCTCTCTGTGCTCCACGAAGAACAATTGGTTTGGACATGAACTGGTTTCTGTTTTTAGACTGCGGGCCCACAGTACCTTAAATAGGCTGGGGCTGTGCTGATTTCACCGTTCTCTGCATTTTAGTGAATTTTCTTGGTATGGTTTCACATACGTGATCTGCAGAGCTTGGGGATGATGGAGAACAGGCAAACCACAGTCTACTTGACACCATTCCCCAATTCTGGGTCCATTGCAGACATCGGTAACTCACCAATATTCTCCTTTCTTCCCAAGTAAGCGTGGACGTGACTCCCTAGCCCCGGTTAGTTCAGTGCTCCGGGAAGTTGCTATCAAAGCCCCGGGCTGGCGCATGTGCTGAAGCTTGTTTACCAGCCCTCGATATCTCCAGAAGAGATTCCAAAGCACTGCTGTTTTGTGGGGGGATTTTTCCCAGCATGACGTGAGAATCTTTATTTTTGACCAGTATGGGCAGTAATGTGATTTTTTTATTAAAGATTAATTACACAGGGATTTGGTGGACATCTCTTTGATAACATTCATTGTGCTAGGCATGAGAGCTTCAGGATGGACAAGAGATGCCCTCTGACCTCCGGGGCTCAGGAAAACACAGTATTTTAAGGTCATGCTTCTAAAAGGATGGTCAGGGAGCCCAGTGAAAGGACTCTTCTCCCAAACCGTGTGGGAGGGATCAGGAAAGCTTCCTGGCAACGTGATCCGGGGCTTTCTCAGAGGACAATCCACATGGTTATTCAAGGACAGCTTTAGAGAAGCCCCTCGGCTGGACAGCATTATAACTTTTGGGCTTCAATATTTATAATTTCTATTTTCTCAAAGCACACAGAGGCTCTTTGAGAGTTGTTAGGTTCTCACATCACAAACGGAGATGAAAAACTTCAAAAGTGGCCTGTGCTTATCAATCTAGCCCTGGAGGCATTGTTTTTAGGCATCATGATCTCTGACATACCAGCAACTTTTCCCTTTTTTTTTTGGCAATGATATTTTTCTAACTTGTAGCAAGAGTAAGTTGGAATGAATTTGAAAATTAAAATATTTTTCAAACAAAGGCAAGATTTTTCAAGTTTATTCACACTGGAGCCCTTGCAACTTATTTTATCCCCTCTTCAAGCAAATCTTGAAAGGATGAAACAAATGGATTGTGAAACTGGAGGGTATCTCATTTTTTAATCCATTGTTCTGGTGAGACTTCCAAGCTTCCCTATAAAGCATATGGGTTGAGAAAAATTGGAAAAGGCCTCTTCAAGGACTTTTTCTTATGCTCCCTCATGTTTCAAGATGCTTTCAGTATGACGGCACATATGTCTTCATTTCTGTATAGGGGGCCCTCCATGTTCAGAAGCAAAGTAAAGTGAATTCATTCTGCATAATGAGAGAGCAGCCATGTGTTGGCCCAAACTCTCTGTGTCCTGTACTTCCTGGGCTGCTGAACTCGGCAACTCTCTGAAAAGGTACTCTCCAAAACTTTCCAGCAGGGCTTTTCTGAGAGTTGAAATGGTGAGTCCCCCACGGTGGGCTCTGCTACTTAGAGCATGGTCCCAATGAAGTCCGAGGCCCCATTCTGTCCCTTCTGTATTAGTGTCAGTCCTGGCAGGAAAGAGGTGACACACCCACATTGGGTAATTTGAGGAGAGTTTAATAAAGAGACTATCTATGAAGGTGGAGTCAGGGCATAGAACAACCACAAGAGATAGGGAATTTCCCAGGGACAGTAATGGTGGTGGCTATGCCCGCCCTAGGCCTGAGGAGTAAGGAGCCAGGTGAGGGCATTGGGATGGAGAGGACCAACCTGGCAGGAGCTATAACCCTCCGTGGAGGAATTTAGCCTACCTGTGGTGATTCATCTGTCTCCCCAGGAAAGACCCCAGGATAATAGCCATGCTGCCTTATTATTCAAGCCCACCTAGAAGGCAGATGGTTAAAGGAACTCATTGATGTGGCTCAGATTGGCCAACTTTCCCAGGCATGGGGCAGAGCACTGAAGGGTGGAGGAAGAATATGGACAACAGAATGGAAGATTCCCTTATAGCTGTCAAGTTAGCTTCTTCCCAGAGAGACCGGCCACTGGCAACAGTCTCCACCCAACCCCCAGCCTGTTGTTTCTCCCCTGTGTGATGCGTCTGTCACCCGCACCAGCATGCTGATATGTGGGTGCCAATGTATTACTGCCCCTGGCTGGAAGAAAACAAGCCCCGGTAGGCAGTTAGGCAAAGCAGATATGTGTGATTCTGGAACATTACCTGAGTTCTCGGTAAAAGCACACAGGAAGTTATCAGTGCTGAGTTTGATGACTCACAAAATAAATCATTTAATCTGTGAAACTTCAGGACTAACAGTAATTCTCCTTCTGGGAGGGGAAGCCTTCATTCACAAAATTATCAGTATATTGAGAGTTCTGTCAATACTGGACCATCCCTGCATATTTCTCGAGTTTATAACTTATTGAGAAGAGCGTTCTGTCTTGGGCATCACCAACAACTAACTATCAGTCCTCTTTGAGTGGTTTTAAGAATTCTAATTCAATTGGCAGGCCTTCCTTTTGGCTTGATTCATTCAAAATCATGAACTAAATACTTTAACTTATCCATATGTCTGATGAACTCTCTTTTGTTTGCTCAGATGCTTGAGATAGAATGGACCTAATGTAATCAGACCACACTGCAAGATCTTAACAGCACTATTAATATTTCAGCCAGCCAACCGACCCACACCCACCCTTGGGCTGGGCATCCCTGACCGCAGTGTAAATGACATCCCTCCCAGTCAAGTGTGGGCAGCAGTAGATGCCATGGTGTTTAGCTCTGAGGGATTTGAATGGAGAAACACAGAAAAAGATTCCAGCTGGAGGTAAATGCTGAAATAGAGAAATCTTGTGGATTCAGGGTTTAGCATCCAATTGGGACCTTATGCAAAGAAGACTGATTGGGGAAAAAGGCAACAGGAAGCTGGCTGGTAGAGAGGATAACGGAACAGATCTTCGGAGAGGAAGTAGGGATGCTGAGAGGGAGGAAGCCACGAGAAGCAAAGTAGGACAGAGGGTGTGTGTGTGTGTGTGTGTTTGTGTGTGTGTGTGAGAGAGAGAGAGAGAGAGAGAGAGAGAGAGATCATTGAAACCAATTGACTGATCCCTCAGACCAAGGACCTCCATTTCCCCCAGATTTTTAGTTCCTGGCTCTGTTTTCCGTGAGGCCTAACTGAGAAAGGGCTCGTCCACAGCATAGGCAGCGCTAACCCAGCTCTGGGGGGAGGCGACTGTCCAGCTTCAATGGACTTTCAGAATTCTAAGCTACTAAAGGTCAACAGCTGTGTTATTACAAACACTGTGGAGTGCATTTTATCAATGCCAAAATGCACATCACACTGACAACAGCTCTTTGTTAGCACTGGGGAGCCCCCAGAGCCCTAGGGTAATTCCATCACCACCCAAGATGTGGGATAGTTTGGTATACAGTCCAGGGTACAATAAAAAAAATAAAAGAAAGAAAGGAAGAAAGATGGGTGGGATGAAGAGAGGGAGGGAGAGAGGGGAAAGAGAGTCAGAGAGAAAAAGGCAAGGGGAACAAAAAGAAGGAGGGAGGAAGGAAGGACGCAAGGAAGAGAGGAAGGGGGAGAGGGAGAGAGGGAGGAAGGAAACATCTGGTTTCAGACCTGCCAGACCCTCTCCACTCTTTTATGGCGCCTCTGTGGCAGTCTTTCTGGTCCTTTGTCTCTGTGTTCTCTTGGTGTTTTTTAAAAGGAGACAAAATAGGTGATGAATATAGTGTGAGTGATTTTCCCTTAAGAGAGGGAGATGTCATGCTGAGAAAAGGGAGCAAATCTCAAGGGGAACTTGTCTAGAGACCAAAAACTAGGAAGGACAGCTTATTTGGACCTCAGTTATTTCATTAGATATATAAAGTGCCTTTGAAAAGAGCAGGGTGCTCTGGGGACAAGTCAAAACATGGCAGCCTTCAGCTTCCAAGGAGAAGTGGAGATGGAACTGTGATGGGAAGGACTTTGACTTAACCAAGTTGGTGACAGCAGATCCAGCCCCTGAAATCAAAGAAAAAGAAGAAACCTGGAGACAGTCTCCGTTCTGTGCTTGGAATTCACCATGAACTATTTCTCAGATGGCTTCCCCTCCCTCCCACGTCTTATGGCGATAGGAGGCAACAGGGCGTGGATTCAAGAGCACGGATTGCGGATCCCATGTCAAATCGAAGTTTCTCCATTTGCCAGCAGTAGGGCCTTGGGCAGGTTTCTTTACCCTCAGAACCTTCGTTTCCTCTTCTGTAAAGTACAAGCCACACAATGAATACCTCTGAGTACTGATGTGAAGCTCCAACAAGAAGGTGAGGAGTCTCCAGTCTCCTGAAGAGCTTAACACAATTCCTTGACTATGTAAGCATTCAGCCAACCTGGGCTATAATCGCCATCTCTGTCTTCATCATCATCATCACCAACTTTAAGCTCATGTCCATGGGAGCCCCAGGGCCTTGGGATCACCTCAGTTAAGTGTTTTTTATTCCCACAGTTCCTGCCACAAAATAATCCTGTACATATTTGTTAGTGGATGCAATGGAAAAAATGAAAGTCAGGTGATCAAGAAATGCTCCCTTTAAAGATCTTCTCTGCTTCCTGTTTTTCAGGGATCTCCTTTTTCATTCATTCATTCATTCATTCATCCTTCATTCATAAAACCTACATGCCTACAATGTGCTAGTTACCAAAGATCAGCAAGGCATGATCCTTGAGGCATTTACAGTTCAGGAAGCCTGCTTGGGATTCTAGGTCATGATCTCCAGCGATGTCAATGTTTCTCTTGTTTCTGTGTGCTTTCCTCTCTCTCTCCTGCATGATCCCCTCCCTCATCTGCTTGGATCATGCTCTGTGCGGTGACAATGGCTACCAAAGCTGCCTAGGAGCTTCCATTTTTAGGAGTCTCAGAGCAAGGGTGAAGTCTTTTTTATTTTCGTCTTGCTGACTCATTTATCCTCTCCTTGTTATTCCATTGCCCCTACCCCAAACTCATAGGTTAGTCTTCTTTTCAGAAGCCAAAAAGGGAGAGTCCTTACCATTCCTGACTGGCTCTCAGGAGTGGTCGGCTGTTTATATGTTCATATCCTTGGTTTGGCCACCATATGCCTTCCTGTGTCTTGCTGTTCCCTACTTTCAAATGCTGCATTACTCTTTTTCTGAATGCGTGACTGCACTTCAACTTCTCACGTACCTTTGAACAATGAAAGGCCTTCCTTTCTCTGTTAAGTCAATGCTCTTACGTTAAAGGATTTGGAAATCCAGCCAATGAGGGGTGTTGGAATAAGGAGACAACCACCCAGTGGTCCAATCAGAGAGACCAACCGAAATGGGCCATGGAACAAAGGAGATCGGGCTAGAGTGCCGTCTCCTGCTGTGTCCTCATTGCACCTGGATTCCCAGCCAAAGGCCCCCGTCTTCTGATAGCTTTCACTGGCCACAACATTCAACCAGTGGGAACAAGACATCCTATGGGAACACAGGACCCAACAACGCACTGGGTTTCCCATCCCTGTCCACCTGGGTCTAAAAATACGGACATGTGTTAAGTGTGGGAGGCCCATTAAAACCAACTGGGCTCAGGTGAGCACATTTCCATCAGGTGTGCCCATATGTGTGAGCGTCGTGTGGTGCTCTGGGCTCGTTTCTTGTTGGCGAGAATGAGAGGTTTTATTAATGTCTGTTCCCCACCAGTTCCCATTATTCCATCCTGATGACTGTTATCAAAGGTGGCCCAGGTTAGCCTCAGCCCTAAACCCACAAGGCTGCAAGAGCAGAAGGATCACCTCACCAAAATCAGCGGGAAGGTCAAGATGAAGCAGGCCCGCCAGGGTCCCCCTGCCATGAGGGACATGTCCTCTGAATACTCCTTGAGGTATAAAAATAGCCCCGGAGTCACTGAATGCAGAGTTGGCTTTCTCCCCAAACCTTATAAGTAGGCAATCAGGATTTAACAACCCATAAATTCCAATTTTTTAGTTTATGAAAAACATATATACATATATTTTTACCTCAGTTAGAGACTCATCTTTTAAAAAAAAATCATTCAATGACTTCCTCCCTCTCTTCCCGATGAGGAAAACCGGACTATTTATGCTGCATTTTAGGCTTTTTTTTATATATAATTTTTCATATAAATGCACATTTTCCCCTTCTTTTGGGGCGGAAATTTAACTTTTGTGGAAATGTGATGTGTGTTTAAATGACCAATTTCATAGGCAATATGTCTGATAATTGCGGAGAGATACTGAGTTAACTTGTAGCAATGAGTTTATGCGACAAAGGGAAATCAGTTTGTTTGCGGTAAGCAGAGGATAAGGTGCGAAACTTTACTGTTTGGGGGTGGGGGGAGGTTGGGGAAGGGAGGCCCTGAAATTGCTTTTTATAATTAAAAAGGGAATCTCGGATGTTTTATATCTTGAATATTTACAATAAAACCTTTAAGTGCTTGTCAAGAGGGTAATGTGTCATTAACTGGGGACTCTGCCTCGCCTCTCCTCTCGGACATGACAGTGCGCAGGATAAGAGAAGAGTAATTATAGTTCAGCAGGGCTGCCAGGTGTGATAAATGACTAATCAGCACGCGGGAGCCTCCGTCCTCAAAGGAGGACTATTACAGCGTTATCAGCTGCAGGCCTGGGTGTACGGGGCCCGGAACAGGGACAGGGACAGGACCTTGTGCCGGGCGGCTTGGCAGGCCGTAGCTGTCTCTTAGTTTTGTCACCGGCGTCTTTGTGTGGCTGCCACTGGGGGGAAGGAGACACACAGGGGCTCCGGCAATCTGCCTCATGCTAATATTTATATAACACACTCTCCAGCCTCTGTGGCCCAAGGCTGGGGGTGGTTCCCCCCAGGGGTGGATTGGGGGGTGGCTTTGATGCCATAAGACCCTGCAAGAAACCCCGGTCTCCGTGATGGAGCTGGCCGGCCTCTCCTATTCCTGTCGTGTCTGTTAGGGGTGGGAGTTATTTGCAGTACACTTGACTGCTGCCCATGTGGGAACAATGCAGGCTGTTCCCTGGACAAGCTGACAGCTCAGCCCTGTCCCAGGATGTACCACGGGGGGCCCCCTGGACCCTTGACCGAGATGTTCCTTGATTCCGTACAGGGATGGAGCGCCTTTAGATTTGATTCATTCGCTTCTTGTGATCAGGAAACAGTACCTATCAACCCAGGATGGACGGTCTTAGAGAAATTAATCAAAACCCCTTTCAGACAAACTGCATTACATTGATTCTTTCCTGATAAGCCCTGGTGGTTTTTTTTTTTTTTTTTAATCCCAGCATGTGGAAGGATGGCAGGGGAGTAGCCAGACCATTTTAAAAAATCATTGTAAAAAATGTTTTTACATCAGGAAACAGGCATCTGAGTCTGAGGAGTGGAGAAGGACACAATGTGCTTTTTAAAAAAGAAGAAGGAGATAGGACGACACTTTTGATACAGAGGTTATTTTTATAATACTTGCATTTTTATCGGTTGACATATTTTAACAGGGTGCCCTGACTGAAGTCACAAAAATTATGACTCCGGCACCCGAGCTACTTATCTGACAAATGCAACGCGAAGGGTCTCGTTCTTATCAATGAGATCAGATTTCAAAAATGAACGCGAAGACCGCGGCGTCGCTCTGTGCACAGATAACCTTGCAGGCGCGAACTCCCAAACCAGAATAAAAGAATTCGCTATGAAATAATGGGCCAGGAAGCCCAATCACGTCACACGGTAATAGACAGTGGGGGGTGGAATCAAAAGAGGGAAAAAACTCATTTCATCTCAGTTAATGGCAGGGAAACGAAGGCAGAGAAGGACTTGGGAGCGGAGCTGGTGTGACAAAGACCAGGGTTTCGCCGTGTCATGCACCATTTGCCTTTGCACTCGGGCTCTTTTCAGGAGCTGTGAAGCCATTATTATAATGTGAAAAGGTGGAAAGAAATACTCCCTTCTGGACACTGGAAGGGCAAATGAGGTGCAAGCTTTTTTTTTTTTCTTTTTCTTTCTTTCTTTTTCTCCCACTCTCTCTCCTTTGCCTTTGTGCACAATGTGCTCAGAAAGGGTTCGAGTCCCCCTGGTAAAAAGCCCGAAGAATGCCAAGGAGTTCGCTGTGCCCTTAGATAAACAGTTGTCTTGGCTCCGCTTACCTCCTTTTGTGACTTAGCTGGCTGGGAAATACGTTCCGACCTCAGCTCCTCTCTGCTCACATTATTTTCCAATAAGGGAGTTCTAAGCCTGCACCCAATCCTGCCTCCAAGTTTTCAGCAGGAAAGAGGGACAGAGGTACCTGGATGCACGGTGGCCAGCCTTGGTCCCGTCTGACTTCCTGGGGTGGGGTGCAGAATTGGAAGATGAAAGAAGGGAACGCTTCCCTTGTTTTGGTCCTCGGCCATAATAAAGAGCGACTTCTTCGCGGTGCCCGTTGGCAAACCAACTTCTCTGTAAATTAGGAGACTGGTTAAAATGAGCTTTCTTCTAAAGGCAAGACCGACAGGGTTGCTACTGTCTTTTAAAAAAGAGCAGGGCAGGGGAAGAAAAGAAAAAGAGAAACCTCGAAACTGGCTTGTTCCTTGGTGGTTTATGGGGACAGCAAGATTACATATACAGCCAGCATTTGATTCTCAGGACTGCTAAAGTGTGAAGAACAGCAGTGACATCCTTGTCTTTAATAAATCACAATAAAAATGTTTATGAACCCTGCAATTTACTGTCTTTTAAATGCAAATTGAAAGGGGCACCACTGCAAGTGTAAAGGAGACCTGAGGTGGCCTGAAGGAATTAGAAAATGTTGCAGTAGATTGTGTGAACTTAAATCGGACCATTTCCAAATGATTTCTCATTTTTACATCTGTGACAGTTGGGTCACTTTATTAATGAGATTGCTGTGGATCACGGGGAGGCATGGCCTTCAACAGGGGCTTTGCGTGAAGGACATCTGCACTTCACCGAAGGCAGAGGGACACCAGGAAATCAAAATCCAGACCCCAAAAGTTGTTTTGACAAAATGAAGGTAGAGCACGGTCCCTTCTGTGGAAGTCAGCTCATACATACATACATACATTTTTTCTTTTAATGAGACTCTCATGTTCTTTCAATAAAATCTCCGTTTGGAAACTTTGAGGACTTGTGGATAGATGAAGTGACCTTGGCAAGGGCAGAAGTTAGCCATCCCACAGCAAGACAGTGAGCCCCTTTCAGCTGAGTGCTCCCCGAAAGGCAGGTCTTCCCTTGGCAGTTTACTCACCGTGTGGAGGTTTTCTGCCTTTGCAGGAAGTGCCAGGCAGGAGAGTGAAGCAGACAGAATGTGACAGAATCCGAGTTCAGCTCCAGGCTCTCGTCTTCCAAGCCATGTCACTTTGGCTAAAATTTTTATTATACTTGAACCCCAGCTTCTCTACCTGTAAAATTTTCTGAGTTTGCAGTGTCTCCCACATGGGTGGGGGTCCCGAATTATTAGCTCCATTTCCCCCTTTTGCCTCTCTTCCCACACCTTTCCATTCTCCCCGCTAATGTGGAAGGAGAAGCAGCGATGAAGAGACAATGGTCGACTTACTGCAATATTTGGATGAGAATAAAGATCACATTCACTTGGGGACATTCTAGTGTGTGTCACCTCCCCTGAAATGTGAATCAGGAAAACATGGACAGGTACAGTGAAAGAAAGTAAACAGCCCATGAAAACAGGCTGCTCTGCAATTCTCCCGACTGTTCCCTTCCTGCTTCCCACCTGCCTCGTATGGAAAACACCCAAAGTAGGCACTGTTTATAGAGCCATTGCTTGCAAAACATTTCCCCGCTCTCCAACATATGTGCCGTAAAATGCTGCAGAGCTGTGTGCTCACTCGCTGCTCCTGTAAAAAAAAAAAAAAAAAAAAAAGCATTTTGCTTGTTTTCAAACACAAGCGTCTCACGCGGATCGGAGGGCGAGGCGTGGATCTGTGCGCCTTGGCAGCCCCTCGCTCAAATGTGCATCTCTGGCAAGTCCTGTCTGCTGAAAACACCGCCACAGAGCGTGCTGTTGGATTCCGAAGTCATTATACCATCTGTTTCTCCAATCTTCTGCTCTTCAGCGTAGACATATGTTCGATGGGTTTGTGTGTGTGTGCTGGGGATGCTTTTTTCCCGGGGAAGAGGAGGAGGATGCACACGCCTGCCCACCTCTCCGAGAGTTCCCAAACCAAACTCAAATAAAATTTTGAATGACTCCAAACTCAGGGCTCCTAGCAAGAAATTTTACAGTATGGGGTCATCTCCTACAAACCAGCCCCAGGTCAGCTTCGGAGACAATGGACCTTTTGTGTTTGCAGTTAATCAAGGAGCTGCTTGGCTTGGATTTGTTTTTGTTCTTATCCTGGTAATAGTCAACAGATTTTTTTTTTTAAGTTCACTATTATATCTGTATACCCATATGGGCCCTGACTCCCTATTCCTGATTTCTATTTTATTTTAACACTTCCATAGTCCTTTGTTATTTCTGGCTTTCACTTGAAGAACAGTGTCTGCATTCAGTGGTGCCTAAAAAATTGACTCTTGTGTTATTTAGATCACACCGGGAAACTTAATGTATGGTGGATTTGCACTTGTATTTCTTTCTCCCCTCCCCTCCCTTCCCCTCCCCTCCCCTCCCCTCGCCTCCCCTCCCCTTGCCTCCCTTTCCATCCCACCTAGACCCTTTCTTTCTACTCTTCCCCTAGAAGGAAATACTCAGGCTGGCTTGGGGGAGGATAGCAGTTGTAAGGTCAACCAGGCATGGGATGGAGACCAGAATAGATTTTCCATGCTGATTTCACGCTGCCTTCCTGGGAATTTCTGAATGTTTTGCAGCCTAATGTTTAGCCTCCAGAATTCTTTAAGAAAAATTGCACAATGCCAGTAAAATGGGGCCGTTTTTCTCTTGTGCTAGTGCCCCCACGATGTGTGGAAATGCACGTCCGTGTGCCCTGTCTCATCCAAAGTGCTGGTTACCCCTCTGCCTTTCGCATTGGACTCCGAGCTTCTGGCGTGAAGGGTCGTGGGTGTTTGCGCCTTGTCCTCGGGTCCACAGTGGAGCTTGCCTGCACAGCAGGTGTTCCGCACGTGTTTGGAGAGACTGGTCATTTTAAAGACTCTTCTGATGAGGGATGAAGACTCAGAGAAAGCGAGGTGGTTAAGCACAGTGGGTAATCCCCAGGGTCATTCTGCATTCAAATCCTAGCTCTGCATAGGATCTGCGTGCTATTGGACAAGTTAATTTAGTTAAGCTTCCGTTTCTTAGTATGTACAATGGGTATAACAATAAAATACCACCTTCCTCTAAAATTTGTGGTAAGAATTAGATGATTTGATGTGGTAGGAAGATGCCTAGCACAGGGCTTGGCATAAACGAAGGGCTTTTTAATTGTCGTTAATACGAGTAGATGCTCTGCAGTTTCCCACATGAAACTTGGGAGCAAGTTTGCTTCAACTGAAGGACCTTCTGAAAATATCAATCTGATCCTTGACCTTAGGGCTCCTCTCTGAAATTCCATCATGTTAGCGCTTCTGAAATATGAGCATACCTCAGAATCGCCCCCTTAGGCAGGTAGCAGGGATGCTGAGCTTTGTCATGGCCTCTGCACAAACTGACATCCAGAGTGCCAGCCACCAGACTCGGGAGTGGGTATCAGCAGCTTCGAAGGAATTCCCAGAAGTAATGCTGGAGCACCCCACTTTCGTGGAATCAAATGGGTGCTGGGCTAGAGGGGCAGGTGGGGGCAGCCACATTCCGGAAGTGGGAAGCCAGAGTAGGTTCACTCAACATGATTGCAGAGCCTGCTCAAGAGCCCAGCACCTGGAGTTTTTCCCTTTTTAATGAATTCTTCTAAGAAAGGCTACACCGCCATGTTTTTGACGGCAAGTAAGATGACAGTGGATGAAGAAAGATGGACATCAATGATTCAGAGTTAGAACTTTATTTAGGGGAGCCCTGGCTGGGTAGCTCAGTTGGTTGGAGCATGGTCCCTATACCAAACCATTGTGGGTTTGATTCCCGATCAGGGCATATACCTAGGTCGTGGCTTCCATCCCTGGTCGGGAGGCAAGAGAACTGTGTTTCTCTCTCCCTCTCTCTTTTCCTCTCTCTCTAACATCAATAAACATATCCTCGGGTGAGGATTAAAAAAACAAAACATTATTTATGGGAGAGAGTGAGAGACCCTTACTTAATGTGTCTTACCATTTTTTCTCGCTTATATTTTTATCGCATGCACAAGTGTTATCTAGGACAAAAATAGACAACTCATTAAGTCTAGAGAATTGTGTCATAAGTATAAACTAAAAATTCTAAGTGATAAGAAAGCATGGCACCATATTTTAATTGACAGCATTGTTTTTTTTCTTAGTGGAAAATAAATAAAGTCATTTATAATCTTAGATTCAGGAAAGGACCGTATCTTATTTCCTGGCTGAACTATTTAAAGGGTCCCTTCGTGCTTTGGGAATAAAGACCAGAATCTTTCCTGTGGCTGACCAAGCTCTCCCCGTGCTGACCTCTGCTCCCCTCTCTGACCCATTAACACCAGCACCTTGCACCCTCTTGCTTGGTTTCCAAGCTGCGTCTACACCAGCACACTGTCTACACCAGTACACCGTCAGCATCTCATCTCACAGGGCTCTGCTGCTGCCTGGAATATTCTCCTTCCTCCTTGCTCTTCAGATGCCATCTGTGGTAGACAGAATAACGGCCCCAAAGCTGTCCTCCTTCTAATCCCCACAACAAGTCAACATGCATGTCACATGGCAGACAAGGAATGGAGACTGCAGATAGAATTAAAGTTGCTAATCAGATGATTTCACTTAAAATTAGGAGAGTCGCCTAGATTATCCAGGTGGGTCCAATATCACCACAGATTTCCTTACATGGAGAAAAGGGAGGCAGAAGTCATAACCAGAGAGAGGCAGGGTGAAGAACGCTTGGCCCGAGGGCCCCATCTTTGAAGACAGCGGCCGAGGCCGTGAGCCAAGGAACGCAGGCGTCTCCAGAAGCTGCAAAGGGGAGAAGTCTGATTCGCACTCAGTGCCGCCAGCAGGAACCAGCCTGCTGACACCTTGATTCCAGCCCCGTGAGTCTGTTGTCAGACGTCTGACCTCCAGAACGGTCAGATAATACATTCGTGTTGTTTTAAGCCTCTAAGTTTGGGGCGATTTGTTACAGCTGCCACAGGAGACTCACTTACCCTCCGAAAGCCCTTTTCTCGGGGGCTCCTCCAGCCTCCCAAGCACTCTGCACCTGCCACAGCAGAGTCAGGGTTTGTCACTGCGCACTTCCTTGTCTCGTTAGCTAATTAATGCCCATCTCCTCCATCAGGCTAGAGAGCAGGCATGTTGGTGATTCGCTAGTACACCGCCCCCCCCTCCGCCCCCCAGCACACAGCCCATCCCCACTCCAGGGCCCAAGAGGAGCTCAGTGTTTGTGGAATGAATGAATGAATACATGAGGGAGTCAATGACTACATTAATTAATTAATCCGCAGGAGAAGGCCTTCCTACTCCAACTTTACTTCCTGCTATCAACTTTACTTAAACACCTATTCCACATTCAGTGCCGGTGCGGGAGCAGCCGGTTTCCTTTGCTGCCGAACAGACTTCTGACTGAGGGGAGAAGGCGGTGTGATTCCTGACGCACTCTGGTTGGACCCAGCCCAGCAGCTCTGCCTCCTCTCTCCCCCAGGACACAGGCTGCCCCCCAAAAATCCAGCACACAATCAGCCGCCCCCCTTCCCCACCTCCCCATCTCAGCAGGAGAATCGAGCTGAGCATTTCTTTAAGGGAGGCTGTTGAGTTTCTTCTGATGGAGCGGAGGATTCGTAGCAAAACCCAGCATGTGACTTGAGTGTTCTGTGAAGCCAGATATCGGTGCCAAGCTGAATTTGTGTGTGCAGCTTCTGTTTAAGGCAATTATATAGTGTGTAATACCCAGTAGAGAAATTAAGTCGAAGTACATTTTGCCCATAGAGATTATCCTCTCAGTTGGATTTATTTTAAACAAGTTTTGCCCCTTAGACATTAAGGTGCATGCAATAAATCACTTATGTAATAAACTACACTATATTATGAGGGGCGGGGGTGGGTGGCAGAATGAGCTCATGGCAGAGGGAGAGACCTCAAATGGAACAGACCTCAGACAGGAAGGGAGGGAGACTGGGGGAGGGGCATGTGGAGGGCGGGGCCTGAGGTGCAGCAGGAGGCTGGGAGGGTACAACTGCAGCTTCTCTGCAGCGAAGCTCAGGACACTGCTGCAGGGAGTTGCTTATGTAACAGCTGCAGCGGTGTCGCTTCAGAAAAAGTTACACAGCCTGACTTTCTAGAGCAGCCTCTTGGCCTGTTTTAATTACCAGCGATACTGGAGGGGGGCAACGATGTAAGATTTTATTAAAGATGAGAAAATGGGAGGCCGTGATTAAGGTCCTTGGGAACCACACCACGTACCTGGGGGTGGGGGGGGGGTTGGGCAGGGATGGGTTGTCACTGTAAATAACATTAATGATAATGAGTACAAGGCATCCAGTAAAATTTCAATCTCAGAAGAACCATTAATTTTTAGTGCAAGTCTATCTGTAGAATATGTGAGACATGCCATACTAACAAATCACTTATTCTTGATCTGAAATTCAAATTTCACTGGGCGTCTTGTATTTGTTTTGGCGAAATCTGACAACTCTCACCATCGCAGAACTAACAATGATGATGATTGTTCTAGCAAATGCGTTATTTCAAGCTTTCACGTTGCTTGACACCTTTTGTTAAGCACTTCGCGTGTGTTCATTTAACTTCAGAAGCGAACTCGGAGGGGGGCACTGTTTATTCCCATCCCACAGAGGAGTAGACTGAGGTTTCCAGAGTTTGGATCACACCGCAGTTTCTCTCCGTCTGTAAGGGAAGGACCAGGCTTCATCCTGAGGCCCATCTGTCTCCAAAAATGTGTGCTCGTCATCAGTAACTTACACAACCTCTTCGAGATGCTGATTTGAAAAATAACTTCGTGGTGAAACATGCCAAGGGAGACTGCCTGTCCTCCTTAATGGAGAAACGCATTAGAGCTCAAAAATCCATGCTGTTTAGGAAAGAAAAATGATATCGCTCAGAAAATCATTTAAAAACTTCCTGGCACATATGCCTGGCTCGCCACAGCCTGCGTGCCGCGGGGCCTCGGAGCTCAGGTCAGGAACAAGACAATGCAGACCCCGTTCTTTCCCACGGAGGGAGTTCCTTCCAGAGCCCTCGGTGGTGGGGAGCAGCGAGAAGCCACTCCAACGTACACGCTGGTCATTGTCTAACTTTGAGAGCCCAGTAAAACCAAGCACACAGTGAGAGTCAGACGTGGGTGAGCTGCTTACAATGTAATGCAGCGCACTGTAAAATGGGCCATGCGACAGAAAAGCAATCAAACGCTGTTGTCACCGGGAACAGAAGGAACAGGGGCGTGGTCTAACGTTTGCTGAGAGCCCACCACAAAGTGGCACAGGACACCCACGGTTTTGCTTCCTCCTCCCATTGTCAGCGGGGGGCGCTCTCATTTATATAATGCTGTGGAACAAAGCACCCCGCAATTTAATGCCTCAGAACAATTGTTTTATTAGATCTCATGATTCTCTGGGTCAGGCAAGGGCTTGTCTGGGGGAATCTGCTGTTCCACATGGCCTTTGATGGGGGTCACTTTGTATTCTCTTGGCGAGAGGACCAGTCTGGAGGGTCCAAGCTCATTTCTCATGTATCCAGTGCCCTGTTGGGCTGGCAGGAAAGGGCGGGCTCAGCTGGGCTCCCGCGCAGCGGTCTCGGGGTGACTGGAGTCCTGCAAGGCCACAGCCGCTGCAGCACAGCGGAAGTTGCATGGCCTTTTCTGACGGAGCCTCAGTAGTCATCGTCTCCCCATGACTGCACAGAACCGTGTCGAGCACGTAGACGACTCGCGGGGTTGACCTGTCGCATGCATGAGTGCCTGGCCATGCCAAACGGTGGACCAGCCCCACGCACGCTACCTCCTCCAAGGAGAATTCCTGGGATAACAGAGAATCCATTCACGTCTGCCAGGCACATTTGAAACTTTTTCCATGGTCCCAGCAGTGGGGGAACAGAGCTGAAAGGTATGTGGGGGCAGCAAAAGCTGTGGTCAGAGACAGGCCCTGTTAGCGTTGGCCCCATCAGCCAGGGTCAGCTGGTTTCCATTATAGCCCTGGTGCAGCAGAGGACGCCAAGCGACTGTGGGCACGCGTCGGCGTCCTCCCCCCAGCCCCCCACCCCCATTCCCTGCACTGGCGCGTTCCTCTCCGCTCTTAAACATCCCTTTGAAGCCCATATGCTCAGTCTGCCCCAACTGGTGTTTACGCTAGTGCAAAGTGAGGGCGGCTCCGATGGGGGGAGTTTCACAGGAAGGTATTGAATGTGTTTTGAAAATACTTGAAAGTCCAGCTGTGTATGTTTTAGTTTTATATTTAGCCTTAAATTAGAGACTCCATATACCTCAGTAATAAAAAGGCACAGCAGGGACTTGCGTTTTCCTCAAGTTTGCTGGGGCCTTGCGCCTAGGTGAGGTTTTATTATTCGTAAAATTTTTTAGTTGGCTAATTCCACAGCTTAATTCTGGCCTTTATGTGTTTAGAGTTCTCCTCCTGTGTTTCAGAAAGGGGTTATTGTTGTTTTTTCCTCTTCAGTTGAATTTAATAAAAGAAAAGGGAGAAGGGCGGGGAAGAGGGAGGACGAAGCACAAATTTGCACCTTTGCAAACCAGCCCCTCTGCTGGGCACGTTAGCGCAGTTAACCCTCAGCATACCCTCCGAGGAGGGAAACTGAGTCTCAGCAGGGCTGAGAACCTTCCTGCCTTTCTCTGAGCAGCAGCCTGCTCTTTGCCTGTGGACCTGAAGCTTCCTGACACCCCCTTCCCCATCTCTAGGTAAGGTCGGTCACTAAGGGCCTGTCTCAGGCCCAAGTCCAAGGCTGTTCACTGATTCATGGGAAGAGAAGGAACGCCTGATTCCCCAGTATCCTTTGTTACCCAAGCTGAGGCTGAAGTCACAGGAACGAGGCAGCCTGTAGTCGAGGATGGTGGCTTGGTGTGTGAGTGTCCCTGTGCTGCCGTAGCCATGTGACACAAAACACATGCTTTAAAATGCCAGATATTTATTGTCTCTCAGTTCTGGCAGCTGGAAGTGCCAAATGAAGGTGTTGGCAGGGCCGTGCTCCCTCCAAAAATTCTGGGGGAGAATTCATCCTTGTTTCTTCCCAGTTTCTAATGTTTCCTGTCAATCTGTTGCCTTTTTCTTTTTCTTTTGGCTTTTAGAAGCTTCACTCCGAATACCTGCGAGGCACTGTCAGTTTTCTACTACTGCTGTAACAAATTATCACCAAATTAGTATCTCAAACAACCCAGATGCATTATCTTACAGTTCTGGGGCGCTAAAGTCCAACAAGAGTCTCACTGGACTAAGATCAAGGCGTCACCAAGAGTGTGTTCCTTCTGGAGGACCAGGGAAGACTCTCTTCTCTCGCCTCATCCGCCGTCTGGAGGTCTGCCCCTTGGCCCAGGGCCCCTCTTCTCCACCTTGAAAGCCAGCAATGTCAGGCTGAGCCCTTTCCACCCTGACATCCTTCCGGTTCTATCTGTAGATTCCCTCTTCCACCTTTAAGGATCTTTGGGATTCCTTTGGGCCTACTGGATAATCTTGCTAATTTAAAGTCAGCTGATTAGCAACCATAATTCCATCTGTAATCTTAATTTCCCTTTGCCATTTAACCTAACGTATCCACAGGTTTGGGGATCAGGATGCAGCCATCTCTGGGGGGCCCGGCCAGGCACTGTGCTAAGTGGAGAGGATTCAACAGTAAACAGCACAGGAAAGATCTCTGAGATCACGGAGCTTATCCCCGGTGAAGGGTACTGAAAAAGTCACCATGCCAACAAGTAATCGCAGGAGGTGTGAGTGGTATGCGTGAAAGTCAAAAGGTGCTGTGTTGGAGAACAATAATGTGAAGGACTTACAGAAATGGAATGACCAGGAAAAGCCTCCCAAGGAGCCTAAAGCATCAAAGAGGGCCCATTTGGGAGGCACCGGGGAAGGCTGTTCCAGGCAGAAGGAACAGCAGACGCAAAGGCCTTTCGATGAGTCACTCCGGCCGTCTGCCACAGACTCCCCCGGAGAAGGTAACCAGGGTGGTTGCAGGAGCCGTTGCAGGGGACCAGGACAAAGGTTTCAAAGGCCTCAGTGGCAGGCTGAACCACAGCACCCAAGGATATTCATGTCCTCGTCCCCAGGACGTATGAATGTCACCTTAGATGGAAAAGGGAGTTTGTAGATGGGGGATTCACGGAAGGACCTTGAGGTGGGAGATGATTGGGTGGGCCCTCAGGTACAGTCACAAAGGTCCTGATGGCAGAGGCAGGGAATGATGGGACTCCAGCAATGGGAAATGCGGCGCTGGAGACAAGAGGTGCAGGGATTCGAGGTAGGGGCCGCGAGCCCGGGGATGCACGGGCGAAAGCAAGGGAACAGATTCTGCTCTAGAGCCTCCAGGCAGAGCCAGCCCTGTGAAACTGGTTGGGGCCTCTGCCCTCCAGAACCCTAAGAGGACACATCTGTGTTATTTTAAGCCACCAAGTTTGTGGTTCCAGCAGCAATGGGAAACTAATCCATCTCGCTTAGTATATGTTGTTGAGGATGGAGAGAAGTCCAGTTTAGGAGACCTTTAGGATTCAGCGTTCACAGCGCTTGGCCCAGTGGGTTGTAGGGGGGTGATGGAGGGGTGCAGAGGCCTCGGGATGACTCTGAGACCCCTACTTTGGGTGACTGAATGGAGGATAGTGGTGTTAACTGAGATGAGGAAGAGAACCAGGGGGAGGAAAGAGAGGTAGTTCGGGGTGTGCTGAGATTGAGCCCCGATCAATCTCAGCAAAAGGTAGGACTCAGCAGGCCTTTAGCTGTGTGGGCCTGGAGCTCGGGGGTCTTGAGCTGAAGATCCAGCACCGAGCACAGCGCCTAGAACACTCTAGACTCTCACCGAATGGGCAGACGAAGTTATGAATGAATGAGTAATTAACACTGATATGGGAATTCTGTGAATGGTGGTAGCTAACACCATCAGATTGGAGAAGATTGTTCAGAGGCCTGATGTTTCCACTTTAAAATATGTCCCATGAAACCCTGTCATATTTAAAGAAAATGTCATTTTGGCCTTGTTCTATCTCCATGCCCCTATGGGTTGTATCCTACGGAGCACCCCATCTTCTGGGCCCCTCCCTGGCTGTCCATCGAAGGGGTGCCCCATTAAATGCTGGCAGTTGCTGTGCCAGGCAATGAAGAGAGTAGTCAGTGTGATCACTGACATGTGTTACCCTTAAGAAGGAGGCGAAGTAAGCACTTTGCAACGATGACCTCCCAGACCTCGCTGCAGGGGTAGTCACGGGGGAGGTGGAAGAACTTGGGTGGCACCACGGTGAGAGGAGGGAAGAGACGTAGTGCAGTGATTTGCCCCATATCCCAAAGCTGCTCAGCAGCAAAGCCAGGCTGCGACCTGAGAGCGCATTTCTGACACAAAGCTATCCGGTATTTACCACCTTACTTCTGATCATAGAGAAAGTAAGTCAGAACAACAGTTGCCCTTCGTTAGTCACTCAGAGCATTCCAGACTCTTTCCCAAGAGCTCTGCATGCCGGTGCTCCTCTTGACAACTTTAGGAGGTAGTGACTTCCCTTGTATTGGCTATCTGTGGTTGCATAACACATTACCACAAATTTAGAGTTTAAAACAGCACGTATTTATTATCTTATAGTACTGCAGGTGAGAAGTCCGGGCTCAGCTAGCAGTGTCTTCTGCTCAGGGTCTGACAAGGCTGAAACCGAAGTGTCAGCCGGGGCTGGGGTTTGTCAGAGGCTTAGTTATCCACGGAAGTGATTTCCTGTGCATCGAGGGCTAAGGTCGCCATTTTCTTGCTGGGTGTTGGCTGGGGGCTGCTCTCAGCTCCTAGAGGCTGTGATCAGGTCCTTGCCAGCTGGCCCCCTCCATAAATGCTCTCCCAATGTGGACGTTTGCTCCTTCGAGGTCATGAGAGAATCTGAATCTCTGTCTTCAGGGAGGTCCCAGTCCCTTTCCAGAAATCACCTGATTAGACTAGGCCCACCAGGGTCAACTCCCTTCTGAGTCACTC
Organism: Micronycteris hirsuta; assembly: GCA_004026765.1. Classification (NCBI taxonomy): domain Eukaryota; kingdom Metazoa; phylum Chordata; class Mammalia; order Chiroptera; family Phyllostomidae; genus Micronycteris; species Micronycteris hirsuta. Next base: position 243,106 of record PVJI01000004.1, read on the forward strand.
AAAGCCAACTGCTTTGGAATCTTAATTACATCTGTAGAATCCCTCCTTGTTTGTCAGATAGCATAATCCAATCCCGGGAGCTAACTATCCCATCAGATTCACAGGTCCTTCTGCACTGAAGGGATTTATCAGGGTGTGTATCTTACAAGGCAGGAATCTCAGAAGCCGTCTCAGAACCCTGCCCCCCACAGTCTGTGAGAGTCCTATTTCACAGGTGTGGAAACAGAGGCTTAGAAGCATTATGCACCTTGCCCAAGGCCACAGAAGGGCAGAGCTGGGATTCAGCAGGTCTGGGTCCCTCAGACTCAGGAGCATGTGCTTTGCAACACCAGGCTGTCCCCTGACCCTGCCCTCCCAACCCTCCCCACTCACTCCCCTCTCCCCATTCCCCAGCCCTCACCTGAAGGTGCTGACCTAGCTCTTTGCTGCATCCAGAGAAGTACAGGTCGCAGCACCTGTCCCAGACTTTGTCCTCCAGCCTCTCAAGCTTCCACCTGCATCCCAAGACCAGAAGGGAACTGAACAAGTGCCAGTGCCTTTAAGCGGAGCCACATTTGTATAATGAGCAGCGCATGCACAGAAAGGCAAGCTAAAAATGTCCCCGACCTTCTAAAAACAGGATGAGTTGGCCAGGTATTGAGTCAGCTCCGTGACGTTAATGCAATTATCCTGATTCAGGATCACATTTATTCACCATTAAACATGTTTTAACTTGATTGCAAACAAGTCTTGTATTATTTAAAGGAATCGACAGAGTTGGCTGAGGGAGGAGGTCAGTGTCAGCAGCCACCTTGCTCCTCCAGACTTAAGAGATGATCATCTCAGCTGCTAAAAAGGGCTGCTCACGACAAGGACTGTTTGGAGCTGTTTAATGAAAGCAGGAATGTGATGTGAATGCCAGTGCACTGGTGTGTTGGAAGTGACTTGCGCTCCAGAGCCTCGATGTTGGCCCCGCTTTGTGCAGACGAGTATGGACCTCTGGGATTTCTGTGGCTGGGTGCACTCGATGCTGCTGGGAACTCTTCACTCAGCAAATGCACATGGATCTCTCCCTGGGTGCTGGGGGCAGAGAGATGAACCAAAGGGAAGCGTGGGGTGGGGGGAGCAAGAAGCACAAAATAAAACAAAAGGAATAAAAATAAACAAAAAAATGGAAGCCGGTCACATTTCCATGACAAGAAGCATAATGCTGTAAGCCAGGTGCAAGCTCTGAAGGAGAGAGACGCAGAGGACTGTACCTGGCAGGGACGTCCCAACCTCTCCTGGGCAGGTTGGAGAAAGTGAGGCCTGAGCGAAATAGATTCGGCATTCATCAGGTTAAGAGAAGAATCTGATGATTTGTCTATGTGCACATGACCTTGGGCAAGTCGTTGGGCCTCTTTGAGCCCCAGCGTCCCATTCAGAAGAAAACGGAATGGAAGAACGACGGGTCTGGGGGGCGCTGAATGTTAAGCAAGCTGCTCCCCATTGCAAAGCTGGCCTAGCCTTCCAGTCTTGATTTTGTCTTTAAATTTCTCATGTTCCTTTTCTACCTTACTCATGCCCAGATTTTTTTTAAAAAGAATCAATCCACAAGGCCAGTGTGTAGGAGGTGTCAAGGAAAGGTTTTACTGAGCACCTGCTGTGCGCCAGGCAGGGCAGGGGCTCAGAGTGAGGGGCTAGGGGCTCAGAGGTGAAGAACACGTCCTGGAGGGGAGAGACAGTTGAATCAGAGAGCAGCGTGTGTGGATGGGGGTGCTGCCCAGGCACCAGAGGCCAGAGCCCGGGGCCCTGAACTCAGAGAGTGACCTGGAAGGGCATGACCCTTACCCTGAGGCCCATGGGGCTATTTGTTAATTGGGTAGAGGGGAGGGCCTGGCCCTGAGCAGGGGTTCCAAGAGGAACCTGAGAGTGGAGAGGGCTGCTCTAGGCTCTGGGGCTCCCCCAGAGAACAAAGGAAGTAAAAGCCCCTGCCTTATCAGGCTGGTGAAAAGAAACAGGCAGTTTATGATTTCCTCTTTATAAATAAATGTATAATGAATACATATTTATCTTTATGTATAGGATGACATGTCTTTATATATAATACATATGAATATGTGTGTATGTATACACACATGCATACCTTTTTTCTTTAAACCATCTAAAAGCTGCAGACGTCATAACATTTCACCCCAAAATTCATCAGCAGGCATTTCCTAGAATAAGGACATTCTCCTACACAAGAAAATGAACGCTATTCCAATGATGTTATCAAATGGGCAGTCTATAATTCACAGTCCCCCACTTGTCCCCAATCTGTCCGTTACAGCTTCTGTTGCAGTTTGATCCAGAACTCAATTGGAAATCACGCCGCACCTGGTTTCCATGCCCCATCAGAACCCCTTAACCTAGACCTGTCTCTGCTATTATTCTGTCCTCACGACCTTGGCATTTCTGAAGAGTTTGGGGGTCCTTCTAGCTATTGTTTGAGAATAAACTATCGTGGCCATGGCCAGCGACAGGAACACCCCGTAGGGGCCCTCGGCCGGCCAGCACCAGCCTAAGGAACTTCCTGCAAAGATGGGCGTCTCTTTCTCTGCACTGCCCAATGCAGCGGCCGCCAGCCACTGTTGAGCCCTGGCCATGTGAATGCTGCAGGTGAGAGCTGGCGTCGAAAGTCCATTTAATTATAACTAATTCAGGAGCCACTTATGACTAGTGGCCACCGTGCTGCGCAGTGTAGCTCCAAGCTTAGAGACGACTGGGATTAATCAATGAACAAGGGAATGGATGGAGAGGAAATGGAAATCCAGGCAGAAAAAATAGCATATAAAAGGGGTTAAACAGTCCAACAAAACAGGGAATATGCCTATGTTTTTCCTTCCCCAGTAGCCCCCACATCTGAAATGCAGCAGACAGGCATTTGGCTTAGGGGGTCTTTTTCTTCTGGGTCACACCCCCTCCAATAGGCCCGTGGCAGACTGGGCCACTCTTTGTAAGCCTGGCTGAAGGCATAAGGCAAGTCCCACCACCAGGGGCCTCTGCTCCTAGTGGCTGGCACACCTACCCCGCCCTCAGCCCTGGGGGGATTCAGAGTGGGCTGCCTGGACAGTGTAGGCTACGTGCTCCATGCAGGACAAAGGGGCAGCAGCTTCAGCCAGTGCGCGGGGCAAGGACCTCCTGTCTGCATCCTTCCATAGCAGCAAGACTGGAGAGCCTCTTGTTGAAAAGAAAAACACACTGTCCTTGCTGGGTCGGCTTCCCAGCCAGGCTTTGCTGGGCCGTGTTGAGAGGAGCACTGATCTATCTCACTCCAGAGAATCGTGCCCACCACTTGCTCGTCCTGCCTCAGTTCTGATAACTCCTCTTTTATCTTCCCAGGAGTTTATTTTCCCCTGCTTGTGTTTGTGTGTGTGTGTGTGTGTGTGTGTGTGCTTTTCTTGAGTAAAACACAATTCCCCGTGAAGGACTCAGAGCTCAGGCATCGTAACAAGGTCACCATAGAGACATGTGGTGATGACCAGAGATACTGCGCACTATTTTGGTTTCCTTGAGGACATGCCACTGTCAGCCCACTCACCAAGAGTTAAATCTTACACCCCTGGGCCCTGGTCTTCCCTGAGCTGGGTTTGAATGCGTTAATCCACCCAAGTTGACTTGGAGAACCAATCTGAAATCAGGTGGGAGCTCCCGGAAGCAAAGCAATTGCAGGTTCATTTGCTACTTTTATTATCTCATTTCTTCTTATTTTTTTTTAGCCAAATTGCCTACTCTGTGGGAACGGTGGGGGTCCTCCTTACTCTCCTCTCCCTTCCCAGGCCGCCTCCCTCCCAGTTGTTTGTAACCATGTATTTTTCATTGGATTTCTGGGTCCAGTGATATAAGCACCAGAAACATCCCCCCCAGAGAGTCAGAGAGATGCTCCGCGATCTGTAAGGATTTTCCCGCTTCTTCTCTTGTCAGCTGGCACGCGATGTGCTTCTCGGGTAGTAATTTAGAGACTGTCAGTGTCAGGGCCGCCAGGGAGCCGAGCGCTCGCCTGCACTTCCTCACTTCAGCTTGGGTCTGAGCTGGCAGAGAGCGAGGCCTCTTCCTGGGAAGGGATGGTCCTATTTAAGGAAGGCCCTGGGTTTTGTCAAGTTTGAAAAGTTTTCAACATCCTCCCGAGACGGTGTTCGTGGGAGAGCGCCGCGCCCCAGTGGTGATTTATACAGACAGATGCTTTCCTGGGGAGGGTCCTGCCGGCCGGCGGGCACTGACACGTTATTAATGTCTTCCTGTTTTCTATTGTCCCAGAATGCAAAAACACTTCGCAGCCTTTACATTTTCTTGAGATGTCTATGTTTTCCTGGATCATCCCTCCATTGTCCATGGTATGGAAAGTGTAAACGTTGCCGGGTCCGGGAATCCAGCCGTTGCTGCAAATCCCTCTGAGGTTTGTGGTCCCCCAGATGTTTACACCCGGAGAATCCCCGACTTGCTGAAAACAGCCCAAGCCCCAACCACTGCTTTTGGAGCAACTACCGAATTCCCGCAACTTTGTATCCGTTATTGACCACGCGTTACAGCGTTCCTTCGAGGGAGACATTACTGTCCCGATTCTGGAGATGGGAAAACCAAGGTGCAAAATTAAGCCACTTTCCCACTAGTGCACAGTGGGTTCCAATCCTGTTTGTTTTATTCCAAGGCTCCTAATTATATATGTTTATTCCTTTCTACTCCCAACTTTTGTTCAACACACAGGTATTCAGTTATCTTTTACAAATGCTTATTTGGCACCAACTCTTTCGACCAGCATCTAGTGTTTAGCGAATATTATGGTTCCTCTACTCAGGAAGAGGCTGTCTGTCAGGCCCCGCGGTGAATAAGAGAAAGATGTATCCTCCAAAGTCACCTTCGAGTGAGCAAAGGCGGAAAGAAAACCGGTGACTGTGACACGAAAGGAGATGCCTCGGTCACCTCTGGCCATCCTGTGACCTGTTCCCCCAGTCTCGATGTATCAGAGGCCGTCAGACATGTCTGTCTGTCTGTCTGTAGTGTGCCTTGGAGGGGGTACAGTGGGCAGCGCTTCCCCTGCATGTCTGCTGTGTTCTGGGTCCTGGCCGGGCCCTGGAGATACAAGAGGGAGTGAATCACGTGAGGTGCCTGAATTCATGGGCCTCAACAGCTAAGGGGGAAAAGCAAGACTTGGACTCAGACAAACTTTAGCTGCAGAGTTCCAGTTCCCTCACTTTTCCAGCCGGGGGACCTTCAGCACGCTATTTTATTTTCCTTCAACTTCCTTTTCCCCTCTTTGTAAAATAGGGAAAATTCGAGTGGTACCCTGAGTGTCTGCGGCATAGGAGGCACTTTCTTTATTTTCCTTGTGGTGACAGTCACTTTTCATAGGAGATGACCACAGCAGACAGAGCAGGACGGGGCCTCCAGAGGAAGGCCTGGCTCGTCTCGGGGTCTGCGTTGCTGGTTGGCTTCCCAGCTCTCTTCAACAGCGAGAATCAGAAACACAGCACATCGCTAGATTTTTCTCTCTGCATTCCCCATTCAAGCTGTCCTCTTAATCTTCTCATGAAGCTAACAGTTACATCTAAAAGGCCCTGAGTGTTTGAGAAAGAATGGTCCTAGCACCCCCTACCCCCACGGGGCATCATGAAATGTCATTGGGGATTTTTCTTCCCCTTTCCATTGAAACTAACTCAACTCTCCTCCGCCGGGGGAGAAGCAGAGGCGCTGACCTGTTGGGGAGCCCACTCCTCCTTACAGTTCCCTTCTCATTTCATGTTCACTCTCTTTCCCAAGAGCAAGAAGGCCTGTTTCTGACCTCACCCTCTTCCCAAGCCTCCCGGACCACCTTGGCCCACCCAGGCCTTCTTAGAAGACAACTTCACCTCCTACTTTTAGAGAAGATTCAGATCATGTGACCTGAATTTCAGTAAAATCCCCAGTTCTCATCTTTATATCTTTTCTCATTCCATCATTGTTTTCTTTTTTCCAAAACTGACTCCGCCACTCCTGAGCTTTAGTGACAGTCGCCCTTCCTTAGGGCCATGCTCATTAGTTAATTCTTTTTTCCGATGTGTGACATTCCCGTGTATCTGCTCCCTGGTCTCCATCCATGTTCATGCCCCAGGTGCCTCTATCTGACGGGGTCCTTGTTCTGCCCTCTGGCACAACAGGCCCATCTCTTTCCCTCCGAGATCTGGAGTGCCCAAAGCAGCCACCCTCCATTCTCTGAAGATAGAGACAGCGGAGTGTACATTTCTTCTCAAGGGGCACTCTTTTCTCGAAAACATGGAGTGTGGATCCCCCAGGGGGTATGGCTTCCAACATCTAATTAAAAAGAATAATGCAGACACCAACATTAACCGCGGGCTGGGTAGGTCATCTGCCTTTATGCTAACTAGCTGGTTAGCTAGCCATCTATCCCATGCCCAATCCACACAGACTGGAGCCGGCATAGAGCAGGGACCAGCAAACCGCTTCTATAAAGGGCCAGACAATAAATATTTCAGGCTTGGTGAGCCGTGTGGTCTTTGTTGAAACGACTTGACTCTGCCCTTTTGTGCAAAACAGCTCTGCACAACATATAAATAGTGAGCAAGGCGGTGTCTCAATAAAACTTCGTTTATGGACACTGAAATTTGAAGTTCATATGTCATGAAATTATACTCTTTTAATTTTTTTGGAGGGGTGGGAGGAGGTGGGTATAGCCATTCTATAAAAGCCTTTGAGTCTTTTGTTACGGCAAGTTTGGATTTGAATATTTTCACAGCCCTTATTTGTGTAGCAAGTCACAGGCAGGCTCTATATAAACGGGCTGGTGGGCTGGCCTTGACCTGTGAACCATAGTTTGCTGAGGCCTGGGCTAGCGGCTTAATGTGCAAATAAGTAGTAAAATATGCATATCTGCAGGCCTAAGTATCCAAAAAGGTTATGTATTTAGATTAAATACTTGTGTTTCCTGGTAGTCAAAGCAAAGGGGGAAACGGAGTCATCCGACTGGCTGTCCAAGCAAAAAATGTCAGTCCCTAATGGGAGGCGGAGGTGCCACGGCCTTTGAGGACCTTGTGGGTTAAACATGGTAAATAAATTTGATTTTATTGTCCATCAGTGGGCTCCCCTGCTCCCTGCCTGTATTTTGCCATTACCGAGGCTAGTCTCAGAGTATTTGTTCTACTGTGTGAGATCAACACTTAACTGTTTTCTGGTCATTGTAATGGTGTAAATTATATCTGACGGTTGTTAATTAAATACCTAGTCATGCTCCAGAGCCAAAGCCAAATAGTGCTCCGTAAACATTATGATTTGTCAGTAATCAATGTGATTTGTATAATTTGTGAGCGACCAGATACTTTATCCAAAAGCAGATTATTGACGTGCATGCCTGTCTTGGGAGAAATTGCCACTTGGTCTGTGTCTACGCAGACCCAAGAGAAGAAGAGATTTGACAATGGTCTGATTAATTGAATCAGTGGTTTGGGGGAGTAGGCTGTCTCTATTGATCCAATTAAATAGATAATTGTCAGAATTGAGGTCATGTCTATAAGACACCACCATTTGAAAGCCAAAGAGATTGTTTCAAATATATAATGTTCGCCCAATCAATGCGGGCTGCCCCTTCCACATAAAATCAACCAGAAAGCGATTGATTCTGTGGAGCTGTAAACTGGGGTCTTTCCTATTTTCAGCAAACAGTTACGTGCTAAATACAGTGCTTTGAATTTTTGTTCCCCAAAGTCCCAAGGGCAGTGATTCATTATGCAAATAAAGAGGGATGGAAATATCCAAATCAAAAGTTGGAATGACACAAAACTCAAAGTAGCCCCTTATAGAGGAAAAAACAAAAACAAGGAAGAAGGCAAGCTGGTACCCTCCGCATCTGTGAGCCAGGAAACAGCTGCAAGCGTGCGTTGGGCAAGCCAGGGGAGTCCGTGCCGACTTAGGGGTGACTGCGCTGCAGGCACCCTAAGGGGCAGCTCTTGCTCTTGGTTGACTGAGTGGAAAAGGAAAAGGGAAAAGGAAGAAGGCTTGACTTGAACTTCTGCACCAGATGAGTAACCCAGCTAGTTACTCTTCACTAGCTACCTGGTGGTTTTAGGCAAGTTAGGCAACCTCTCTGATCCTCAGTGTTCTTATCTATCTAACGAGACTACATATACTTAATTCACTTCCATACCAAGCACCCACTCAAGGTTGGTTTGCCCCTCACTTCTCTGCTGACCCCCACAGAGGAGTGGGACTCGCTGCTGACCTTCCTTCTCTGACGTGTGGCAGTAGCCCTGCCTTCTTATCTCCTCTGCACTGCAGCAGTCAGTACTCACGGAACCACTGAGGGACACCCGCCACCTGCCAGCTGTGTCACAGTGAGCGACACTTTAATTCCTTTGCGCCTCAGTTTCTTCATATGTAAAATGGGGATGATAACAGTCCCTGCCGCAGGGTAGTTAGGAGGATTGAATGCATCAATAATACAGGAACAGCCTTAAAAGACAGGCCAGACACAGAAAGCGATCTATAAATGCTAGCTATTATTATCATGTTTTTATTAGTCAATCCTTGTTCATGTTTGCGGGAAGAAAGAAAAACAGGCAGAGGGACTTTTCAGGCAAATGAGGTAATAAAATCAGCAGACAAGAACAGGGAAGGCACTGTCATGGGAAGCTATGTACTGTAAGGTGGGGTGGGAAGTGGTGATGTCTGCATTCCCGCATCTTCCCGTAGTTGGAGCGGACTCTTTCACACCCCGTCCCTGCTGTTTGGGAATCTCTCTGAAAATAAGTGGCCACTTTTAGGTTTGATGTGTTTAATTCTACCATAAAAGTATAAAAAGCAGGTATCCTGTTGTTGATAGATTTTTTTTTAAGTGAAGGAGTATGTTAATGAGCTGAGCTTGACAGGGAGCAAAGGGGATCCTGGACATCCAATGGTGGGTACCAAAGTAGGTCACCCCAAGTTATTCAGCAAGGATATAAGACCCAGGGAGTAGAGAAGCTTAGGAAACTTGTTCTCAGAGAGGGTGGAAGATAGGCTTTTGTGTGTTTTTTGTTTTTGTTTTTCGTCCTGTTCAGAATTATATCTCTAAAGCTATCCAGTGCATGGCACATGGCACATTTATTGAATGAATGAATGAATGAATGTATGATGAATGATATGCCTGTGAAGACAATAAAAAGACATCCTACAGATCTGTATGCAGCAAAACATTTTCAGGCACCTTGCCTTCCTTTGGTCCTGATTCCTGGAATATTTGAGCGTCACACAGCACCTGGGTAGTGGATGCAGGATGCAAAGCTAAGAGATTCAGGGGCCCTGCTCTGAAGTTCACACTCTTCGCCTTTTTTTGTGCCATGGATAACCCTGGGTACCGAAGGAACCTATAGACCCCTTTTCAGAATAATGTTTTTAAATGCATAAAATAAAATGCATAGGCTCACAAAGGAATCCAATTGTACTGAAATACAGTCATTCAAATATGAAGACGTATGATCTAGTAATAAATGCTCTTCCTAATTAACCTGTGAAATAACACATCTAATGGTGGGTCAATCAACTGTCAATTATGAAAGTAGTGGGTGAAAATGATATTTTGAGATATCAGCTACAACTCTCATTTTATATGAAAATGCCCATTATTTCTATTGTGACACACTCACAGATGCTTCTAATATTATAGCAGTTTGTGGCCTGCATAAAGGAAATGTAAATTTCAGTTAGGGGTTAGTGAAAACAAAGATGTAACCTTTTGTCCAGCTTAGTACACCCTCCCTCCACCAAACTGTACCCACAGACACTCAGGCCGAGGACCTGGATCTAACTTGCACTTGTTCGTAATAATAAAGCATTGGAAAGTAACATAGGTGCCACTATGAATGGGCAGGAGGAGGCTTCCTGAAGCCAGGCTCCCTTGGCGACAAGACCAGTACCTGCATGACAGGGTTCTCTGAGAGCGACCTCGTGCGTAGGACATTCTCACTGCAGGCACATAGTAAGTGCTCCATAAACAATAGCGACTGTTACTGACCGGCTTCAATAGAAGAGTAGGAGGGGGACAGTCAGAGGCAGACAAAAAAGGTTGGTGATGGCACAGCAGGTGTCCTCCAGACAGAGGGAACCTCAGGTGCAAAGGCACTGAGGCCTGAAACAAGACAGGGAGCTCCAAGGGAGAGAGGGGACAAGGAACTGGAGATGGAGTTTTCCACTGGCATCAGCTCCCAGTGCGCTCAGATGGCAAGTGCCTGGGACACGTGGGTGGCTATGGAAAGCTTGCTCTGATGCCTGTGAGGGGGGTCTAGTTAAGGGGCAAGAGAACCTTCCAGCAATCTGCCCCACTGCCGCCCTGCTTGGTATCAAGGCCTATTAGCTTATCTATAATTTCTTGGACGTGTCCCAGAAGCTAGTAAATAAAGCTGTCCACTTTAAAGTTTGTCCCAGTGCCCTTTGCAGCCTTTCCTCGTAGGAGCTGAGCCCCATTATATTCCAAAGGCATATGTTCCCGACGATTGTTCATTCTCGTTCCAATAATATCTTTGCAGGACAAAGAGGACTGGGGAAGGGAACATACTTTCAGGATGTCAGTCCCAGTTTTAATTACAAGTGTTCGTGGCTGTGGCATTCATGTAATTGGGGGGCTGATTTATGCCAAATAATAAGCACTGAAGTGAGGGACTGAAGCCCAAGAGGGAGGGGAGGCCAAGCCGAGGCAGCAGCTCCACCTCCCCCCTCCCTGAGCCCGGAAGTATGGCGGCACGTGTCAGCAGCTTAGCTCAGAAGCATCCTGGGCCCAGTGGGAGAGACAACTGGAAGGGAGTCCCTGCTTTGCACTTTCTCACTTTGTGACTTTTCAGCAAGGTTTTTTCCCTTCTCTGAGCATCAGTGTCCTCACCTGAAAAATGTGTCTGTTAACAATAATAGCAATGGTGTAGGCACTCTGAAAGAGTAAATAAGATACTATAAATAAAGTTTAGCTGCATGGCCACTGTACAGCCAGCACACAATGCTGTCGGCTCATGGGAGCAGCAGCAACACCACCTATAGTAGCCACAGCGATCATAGCAACGGCAGCCACACTCAGCTGTGCGTTCTGTTTAGGAGAGGAAATGTGACCAGGGGCTTTTTCATGGGGTCCATGGTGCACACCTGACCTAGTGGAAGGCTGGAAAGCAATTGGATAAGAACTCAGCCGTCCATCTTCTTCAAGTCTGTTGAGCAGCGCAATACAAGAATTACTCTTCTCTCTTTGTGTCTATGTATTGCATTTCTCTGTTGGATTCCAAATACTTACAGAGCCCCACTCAGCTTCTAGCATCCTCTCTGTCTAAACTCTGGAAGAGACGAGGCCCGTGCATAATTTCCTTGAATAACTTAGTCAGCAGTACCTTGGCGTTCTAGAGGCCGAAAGAGTTAGAGGGGAGAGACGGTGCTGTCCCCAGAGTGCTCGGGGTACGCCTGCATGGTTTCTGACCAGGAGACAAAACCTCTGGAGAAGGGACTCCCGCGAGGTCTGAAAGGCCAGTGACCGTGTGGCACAGGCAAAACTCATGCATTCAAAAGGAATGCGGTTCCGGTACATGCTACAGCATGGTGAACCTCAAAAACAACATGCTAAGGGAAAGAAGCCCAACACGAAGGGTCCCATGTTGTATGATTCTCTGTACATGAGGTGCCCAGAATAGGCAAATCCAGAGATGGAAAGTAGGTTAGGGGTTTCCAGGGGTCGGGGTGAGGAGGAATGGGGAGCATGTGCTGACGGACATGGTGTTTCTTTTAGGGTGATGGAAATGTTTTGAAATTGGGTAGTGAGCAGTGATAGCCTTGTGAATCCACGAAACCTACTGAACTGTACACTTTAAAAGAGTGAATTTGGGGATATATGAATTACATCTCAACTTTGTTTTTAAAAGGCATGTGTGGGCCCTGGCTGGTGTAGCGCAGTGGATTGAGCACAGGCTGGGAACCAGAGGATCCCGGTTCAATTCCCAGTCAGGGCACATGCCTGGGTTGCGGGCCAGGTCCCCATGAGGGCCATGTGAGAGGCAACCATACATTGCTGTTTCTCTCCCTCTCTTTCTCTCTCCCTTCCCCTCTCTCTTAAAAAAAAAAAAAAAGGCATGTGTGGGCGGGGCTTCCAGTGCTTTGCCCTCCTAACCAGGAAAAAAGGCCCCCACCTGGAGACTGGAAGCACTCCTCTAGACCTTGAGCTTGCTGGAGAGAAGCTGAATAAACACCCGTGTGCATACGTGTGTGTTTGTACACCCTTGCTCTTGGCAGCTAATTGGTTGCTTGCCTTGCCCCGCACCAACCCATGGAGAAGAGCGTCAGTGTGGCCGGAGACGTACAGAGAATCTGGCCAGTGAGCACGAGGCAGTCATCCATCGGGCACAGTGTCCAGCACATGGAAATTTCCCACGGAGTGTTCTTGGGTGACGTTATGACTGTGTTAGTAAGCACGTCCCAACTATACTACAACTAGTTCAGTAGTTACTTCTACCACTGGTTTCACAGAAACACAGGCAGAGAGTAGACTGCTCCTCCAAGGAATTCACTTAGTCCAGAGAGGAGCCACTAAATGAAAGAGCTGATGGAAAACCTCATGTTGTAGACTTCAGTTTACCATTTTTCTTCACCCTTCCCTTCTTCCCTTCCTCACCCCTTCCTTTCTTCCTTCCTTTCTCCTTCCTTTCCTCCCTCTCTTCTCATCACACCAATATTTTTTTTTGTATTTGTTAATGAATTAACAGGTTCTCTTTAAAAAATGTGCTGCTTCGTTATGTGTTTATTTTATCATTACACATGTGTCTCCACTGGAAGTAAGTCCATATTCTACAAGGACTGATTATCCTGGAAACAAATTTTAAATATTGCAATTGGACAAACAGCCCAACCAAGATATCTCAGGATGGCAAGAAGATAAATGGAATTGATTGATGGAGAACAAAGGGTGTACCCAGAGGCCCTAGGCTGAAATTTGGGGTCGGTGCCTAAGAGAATGTCCCACCCCATCACAGCTGGCCCCACTCAGCTGCAAGATGGAACAAAGATACTCATTAGCCACCGCAAACAATGCCCTCAGTCTACGTTCCCTCCGCACACACAGTAAACCCGAAAGGTCCCATGGAATTGTCGTCACCATTTCTGTGAACTCTTAGGAGTTCCGATCTGCAGCGTTTTTAGTAATAACTCACTGAAGTTGTAGTATTTTACAAACTTGGGAAAGTGAAGCATGTTGAAAATGGAATGGGATGCTCCTTAAACTTACGGAAATAAAGCCTATAAAAACTGTTTTCCTGTTGTTGGTTGTTTCCCCCAAAGTTAGTGTGCTATATTTTTATATAAAATTGACATTGCTAACTTCCCTGAGAAATTGCTTGTTCTTTAAACTTAGGCATTGATAGACTGACTTACGTTTTTTAACAAAATTTTGCATATTTAATATTTCCATTTAGAGCTCCCAGAAATCTCAATTATTGATTCCACTGTGGATTCACTGGTCTTTTAAGTCTCTCTTTAGTATAAAGACTGTAGATTCATAAAACATTGTTTTCTATCCCCAAATTTCAACAGTGTTTAAATCAAATAAAGAAATCCAAAAGGCCCTGGATGGTGTGGCTCAGTGGATTGAGTGCTGGCCTGTGAACCAAGGGGTCTCCAGTTCGATTCCCAGTCAGGGCACATGCCTGGGTTATAGGCCAGGTCCCCGGTTGGGGGCGTGAGTGAGGCACCTAATTGATGTGTCTCTCACACATTGATGTTTCTTTCCCTCTCTTTCTCTCTAAAAATAAATAAATAAATAAATAAATAAATAAATAAAATCTTTTTTAAAACTCCAAAAGGAAATATAAATGCACATAGTGTTAATGGTGTAGCTGGGCCTGGAACCCGTATGTTTTATAATTTCTCCATCATTCTGATTGTGGGTAAGCAACAGCTCTGAACCAGGATGAGCACTGATTTACCCCATAATCCAACTAGACAATTGTTTGTGACATTGTATGACCGAAAAATAGCATCTGCCCAAAAGATACTATTTATAAAAGTAAGCTGTTACAAATAGAGCTTAGTGTTAACCAGAACTTTATGAATAAGTGATGAAGTCTAATTTTCCGTTATTATAGCCATTGTTTAAAAATGCATGTCTGCCAGGACATTGTAATGATTCTGTATTACTTAGGAAAACTTTTATGATTCTCCTCTTTTTATTTTTTAATAATTACTTTATTACTCCTTCATTAAGGTTTCTCTCCTCCGGTGCACACGCGGACCATCTGAAAAGCAAGCTCACAAATGTCGTCGTTGCATTTTTCTAAATTGCCCCCGAGACTACCCAGAGACTACCCAGCACTTCAGATACTTTTCATGTTGCTTTTCCCCCAAAGCATTCACCAGGCTGCCCTTTGAAGTTCATGGGCAATCCCATTAGCTATGATGGTTTAAGGTCCCCACACAAACTCTGCCACAAAGGCGCTGACTCTGGGCTAAGTGCGAGCCTTGCAGCAGAGTATCCTCGCTCGCAGAGGAGGGCTGCCTCTACCCAGCTGCTTTTAGGTTTGGCTCCTCCAAAGATTATACATCCTGTCCTGGTACAGCCTGTGTACGGCTTGGAAGGATCGTGCAGGTAGCTGCCCGTGCCGGCACATTTTGCTCTCTGGACATTTGTGGCCATCTTCAAACACTGCCAATGAGATTTAAGTGCAGATTCTGATATTCTGAGTAATCCAGCAGGGAAGTACATAGATGCTGGGTTTCTTTAAAATGCGCAGGGTGCGTCTCCTGTTATATACCTTTGTCCTCTCCTTGGGGGATCGGGGAAAGGGCCATTTAGTCTTGCTGGGGTTCTCAGCTGGATTTGCCTTTGCCCTATGGCGGGCGTACAGCAGTGGGCCTCTGCACCATTCCGTGCCAGCCAGTGTGCCGAGCGGCTGCCCTGTCCTGTCCCTGTGCTGTGGCAGCCCGTTGCCACCTCCAGACCCTTTTGCTTTGAGCCTTCTCAAGGTAGTCACACAGTTAAAGGCATTAGACATTTCTGAGTGCGCTGAAGAAAGGGACCTTGTGATTTCCGTGGGACCCACGCCCCAGTGATTCTCAGGGGTTTAAGGTCATTCAGCCATCAAAATGCAGAGAGAAGGAAAACCTACAAATGCTTTATGGGTTTGAGTCCTGAACTCAATTTATCTGCACATACATGAGATTTTAACCTCTTCTTTATTTGTTTTTTTAAACTGTGGTAAAATATATATAACACAATTTACCATCTTAACCATGTCTGTGTGCACAGTCAGTCAGCGGCGTAAAGTCCATCCGTGCTGTTGCGCCACCGTCACCGCCCGCCATCTTCTCACCTCCCCAAACGGAGACCCCGAGTCCCCATTCCTGTCTGCCCCCCGCTCCTGGCCACCGCCATGGTAGTCCTGTCACCGTGAATCTGACTTCTCCAGGGACCTCAGAGAAGTGAAATCATACAGTATTCGTCTTTTGTCACTGGCTTATTTCATTGGGCGTCATGTCCTCAAAACGCATTCCTAGTGTGGAGCCTTACCTTTTGAACCAGAGGCTCCAGGTTCAGGACCGCCTGTCCCACCATCAGGCAGGTGCGGCCAGCCACTGCACAGGGACCTGGGCACAGGGCGGCACTGGTGGCCTGGCTGGGCGGGGGCCTCTGAGTCCACCTTGGAGAAGGCAGACCCGGTAGGAAGAGCCAGCCGCCCCCCGGAGCTGCGGCCATGCCCCGTGGTCTGCGTGGCCTGGTACGGGGTGCAGACCGGGATGGGATACCTTGTATTACACACTCTGGACATTTTTTATATTAATCTTTTTTCTCTCTCATCTATAATATTTCCCACACACCACACTAAAGAGATATTTTAAGCATTAATTCTCCCAAAAGCATCATGCCCAATGTAAAAATATTTCCCTGTCTCAGAAAAAGGCACTCAATAGAAATGAAAAGCACTGTTATTAGTAATGACAATAATTTTTCTGACATCCATTTGGGCATCCTATACGTTTTGATAGGAGTACATAAATAATGAAATTGTATGCAAACTATCAGAATGCAAAAGACATTTTCTCTGAGCTGTACCCTCCCTGGGCCTTGCACTGCTGCCCTTTGCCTGAGTTGCAGGTTTTGGGCTCCGTTCGGACATGCCACTGTCTTTCCTACTCTGTCCCCTGACTTCACCAAATGATCACAGACTGGCTTCCCCTGTGCCCTGGGCTTCATTCCCAAGTATTTATTCTGGTTTAGGATGATCATCCTCTGCTGGATTTTACCAGAGGCATTTACATTTCCAATATCAAGCACATTGAATGATTTTGTGTCATTTTCTTAAAAAAAAAAAAAGAAAAGAAATTTAATTATTTAAAAACAGAAAGAATTTTCTATCAGAGCGTACCTGCAGGGCTCCAAGCACTCACTTCCTGGAATGCCATAAATTACGTGAAGGAATTATTCATTGTGTCTCTAAACATACCTTCCACTTTCCTGGCCAGCCTATTAGGCTAAGTGTGGTCTTTTAAATTATTATTTTAAAGATAAAAGAGAATGTTCTGAACCATAGCATTAAATATATTTTGTGAATGATCCACTAGTAGAATTACTGAAAGATAGTAAAGGCAAGTAGATAATCAGAGGAAAATTACCTATAATTCATCAATGAGTAATTGTATTGCCGATTATTTTCTCTAGCCAACATTTTCAACTAGAGGCCACAATACATTTTCACAATGAAAAAAAAAAAAAAAAGGTACCTATCTACAACCACTGACCACAGCCCTAAAGCTAAAAACCCAGTCCCCTCTTATCCCTTCTTTGGTTTCCAGTGGTGGGGAAATCCAGGAGTATTCTGGGCTGTCTAGAATGTGTAACCAGAACAAGAAGGCTGATGCCCATTACGAGACGACTTAGGCGGCAAGCTGATGGGAGGAGCTGGGGACCAGTCTAACAGTTTGTGGTTTATCCATTAGCGGAGTGATCTACGGCAGGCTGCTCCTTAAATGTCTTATGATCGGGCGTTAAAGAGTACCTGGGGGCAAGAGGTCACAGCTTCTTAAATGAGCCTCTTCAGACTGTCCCAGGAGCCTAGAAGGCCATGCACGTGCCCACCAGTGTCCCTTGGCTTTTTGCTTGGAGAAGTAAATGCTGATAAAGAATCTATCTACTCCCTGCTGACCCTTGAAGCGTGACGACCGCTTTTCACGTCTGAAACCGGTCTTCCTCCTGTCTTTCCATTCCCAGTCCTCCTTTGCCAGCTCTTGGGCTCCCCTTCATTTCCCATAAGATCCCTTGGATTTGGAAATTGGAACTTCCTTGGCGCGAGTTTCTCTCTCCTCAGGTGGTCTCTCAGACAACACTCACCCTGCAGATGTCATTTCACTTTGGCAATTGTGCCTTTGGGCCCAGTCTTTACCCAGACTCCCACCAGATAGTGCCCAAAAGATGGCCACTGTTTGGGTGGAAAAATTAAAAAGTCATCCTTTTTCCTGCATTAATCAAACAATGCCCTTCATGTTCAACGTTGCAATTTAAGTCCCAGTCTTGTCCCATAGAATTATTGCCAATTGATCTCCGTATAAATGTCTGGGTTTTCTGCATTATTAATAACATGCTAGGCTTTTGACAAGCCCTCCTTTGGTGCAGCTTGTTCTGAGAAGTGACTGTGGAAGTGCCAGGCAGGGCCTTCCTCTGTCAGAATTGCTAGAGCCTTTGGTTTAATGGAGAAAAAAGAGAAGATGCTGCACCTCAGTCTTTTCCTCTAGGAGAGGCTTGCCAACCCTATTGAATTGGCTGTGGCTACCTGGAGCTCTGTTTGGGGAATGACTATGAGTCTTCTGTGTGTCTTAACCTGATTGAAAGAGTGCTGGGATTGATTAGCAGTGTCTGCAGTGGGTGGATAATTAGGTAGAATAGCCAGGCATGCTGCATATCTGCCATGGGCTCTGAATTTATTCCATCTTGGAAGAGGCAACCTTGAAGATATCAGTGGTCCGTGACTTTAGACTCAAGAACAGGCTCAATGTAGGTGTCAGAGGAATTGTTCCACATGGGCAATGAGTGGTTTTGAAGTCACCTTTTCTGAATTCGTGGCCTGGGCTCCATTGGGCCACCCAGAAGGAATGTGAGCCTGGGGACTTGTGCATCTTGACTCCTGTGTTAGTGGTAGTTCTGGTTACTGTTGGCATCACCGGTGTTTGCTTTTGGACCTGGTTCAGGGTCTGGGGCTTTGCATCAGCTATTTTCAGTTTATTACATCCCTCAAGGAACAGAAAGCAGCATGGGGCTGCCTGGAAAGCTAGTCTCTGCTCTGGATTTTCCAGCTGTTTCTCTGGTTCTGCTCTCAGATCTAAGGGAACACTCCTCTCCCTACCCTTCCTTGCCTGGCAAGTGCCAGGGGATGGGCCAGGGGATGTGCTTGGAGGGGAGGGGCTCTTGCTGAAGGTGAGATATGCTGGGTACTGGTCTGGGGGTTCCTTACGGAAAGGCTGATGAGCCTATGGATGGGTGTTGGTGTAGGAGAGTGGACCCAGTGGTCATCTACCCAAGGTCACATTGCTAGTGAGTGGCAGAGACCGTTCAGATCTGTGTGTTTACAAGGTCCCTACAGTGGAAACCATGCCCTGCTGCTTCCGACCGCAGAGTGGACCCCTCGCCAAGTCCTCCCAGCCTCCCTCAACTGGTAATTTCCAGTGAGAGGTTATTAAATAGGCCCTACTGGATGCTAGCAGAGGTTGCCTTGGTTTGCATTTCTGGTCAGCTTCGGTTGCTTTATTCCTTCCAAGGTCATCTAGGACGTTTCTATCCCCAGGGCCTGTAGATCTTTCCACCAGAGATTAGGATTCTGCCTGCCCTCTGGGTGGCTGGCCGTGCCAACAGAAATGCCAGCTGCTGTGAGAAGGACAAGCTCTCCATCCGAGAACAGCACGGGGACTCACATTTTTTTTCCAGCGTGGTTCCTCCCCTCCGTAACTAGAAAAAGCTAATTAACGCATGATGGCAACCGGGCTGCAGTATCTGCCAGTTCCCTTGTGCAGGGTCCTCTTTAGCATTCTCTCAGCTTCCCTTCTCAACAATAAATCCAGATTAGCGATTGGGAGAGAGCAATATCCAGTTCAAAAGGATCTGTCCCCACAGTGAGCCTCTGGGCCGGGTGAGAGGCCACCTGCACTTGTTTTTTCTTTCTTTGTCACCTAGCACCCTGTTGTAGATATTTGCCTTCACTCACACATGTGGTTACTGTCATAAAGATGCAATTGATTGTCTCCTTAAGATAAATACATAAAAGGGCATTTCAAAGTGTCGATATTCGTTGTAATGAAAAAGGAGAGAAAATGCTCATGGTGGAAAGTGAAGAGAAATCTTATCATCCTAATTATGGAAACTGTTACTAAAATATGTATCAATGTGTCCTCGACAGGCACGGAAAAAAAAAAAAAGATGGGAAGGAAATTTACTGAGATGTTTTTAGTCTCTAGGTGGCATAATTATGATTTTTGAAAATCTTTTACATGATCAGTTTTCTTAGGAATTGATAACGCCTAAGTCAGAAAAATAAATGTCTCGAAAAGAGGTAAAACAAATGCAGAGGATACTTTATAAATATGCATTTCATGACGAAATATTTCTATCAGGTTACTTCTAGTATGGTTTTTCCCCAAATCTGATGCCTGCCACGAAGGGGATTTTTAATGGCTTATAATTCGTGTGACATGGTGTTTAGCCTCTCTCTACATTGGGTTCTTGAGTTTAGTGTGGAGAAGCTGAACTAGATATGCGGCATTTAAGTAATTTGAAGGAAATGAAAAGTCTGGCTTTCGGGTTTAGCTGGCGACACTTACGTTACTGTTTTGAGCCCAGGCTTCGGGCTGCGGTTTCTCTGAGGGGTTGCAGAATTCAGGTCTGGTGTCGCAGGGATCGCTTCGTCTTTGTGGACAAGCCATTAACCACCCCGGGCCCTTGAATTTCCTCATCTCCTGTCAGCAAAAGAGAACTCACCTCCTCAGAAGGAGACAGACTGCTGACACAGTGGCCCGTGATAAAAGCAGACCGGTGATGGCTGGGCCTCGGGCAGGACCCCCTGCTCGTGGCTGCGTCCGTGGTCAAGGTGTCCAGTCTCCCTGGTGCTCAGTGCTAGAAGTGGGTGGTTTTGCCCTTGTAACAGGCTTCTTTATTTATTTATTTATTTATTTTAGAGAGAGGGGAAGGGAGGGAGAAAGAGAGGGAGAGAAATAGCAATGTGTGGTTGCCTCTCACATGGCTCTCACTGGGGACCTGGCCTGCAAGCCAGGCATGTGCCCCGACTGGGAACTGAACCGGGACCCTTTGGTTCCCAGCCCGCGCTCAATCCACTGAGCTACACCAGCCAGGCTGTAACACGCTTCTTAACTCGACATGTTACAAAGCCTTGCTGCTCCCTGTGCTGTCTTTCTGAGAAAAAGGCCCGGGAGAAAGGGAGATGCTTGATTAGAACCAGGTGAGCTGGGGGCCCTAGCTCCAGTGACTTTGGCCTCAGTTTCCTCAGCTTGTTCTCTCTCCGTCTGCCCATGCTCTTCTCTGTGCCTGAAATGCCCGGTCCTCCATTTGTCATCTGACTCACTTCTACCAGTCCTCCCAGACTTGGCTCAGGAGTTACCGTATTTTTTGGACCAAAAGATGCACCTAGGTTTTAGAGAAGGAAAATAGGGGGAAAAATTTTGAAGAAAAAAATGTGGTAAAATATTTAATAACATAAATAACATTCAGACTATAATTCAGCTATGTTCGGACTATAAGACGCATCCCCATTTTCCTCCCAAATTAAAAGAAAAAAGTATGTCTTATAGTCTGAAAAATATGGTACTTCTTCCAGGAAGCCACACTGGATAGGCTAACAGGCCATGCCCCACACCATCCTGGGTTGTATTGGGTTTTTTTTCTGATTCCAGAATGGAACTTAGCCAGTCATTGCCCAGCTAGTGTGCCTAGAGAGGGGACCAGGCTGCATCCATGGATAGAGCATGAGTTTGGGCGTCTAAAGGATGATGGTAGGGATCCAGGTACCTCAAGTTACCAGAAGATTATCAGGTATAAGTATATTTTAGCATTGTGGGGCCTCAGTCTTTGATCTGTCACAGGATGGTGGCAAGACTGAAGCGCACTGACTCACGTAACGCACCCCCTGCGCCGTGATGGGGCGGAACGCACCGGCAGTACCTGACACAGTACGAATATGGGCCCATGGTCCTGCCCCACTTTAATAGAAACCAACACAGGGGTAGAACCCTTCCTGGTTGCCACGTGTCATGTCTCTTAATTCTTGGCTTTCTTCCTTAGCAAGATCCATCACCTGCCCACATCATCCCTTTCCCTTTGTCCTCCAGCCTCTGTCACCTCCTATCAGATGTCACCCCCTTGGGGTAATGCACTCTGCACTGTCCCCCATAGAAGGGTCGTGCCTGCCATTCCTCTTGCTTCCCCCTGCGAGTGTCCTGTCCCGGTCAGACCCTGGGGGTTCCACTGTCTCATTAGGAAGTAGATGACAGAGAAGGGTCGTGCTCATTAAGCCCGCAGATGCCCCCGCGTGGTTAGAGGGGCCGAGAGGGCTGAGGCCTGCCCAGCGAAGGAGAGTGACAACCATGGGTGGACAGGAACCAGGGTCAGAAACAGGCCACCAAGAGCGACTCTGGCTCAGAAGGACAGACCCCGTCACCGCAGACAGCGGTGGATGAAGTGGTGCAGGACCAGACCTGAGCTTTGAATCCAGGGCTTGAGTTTTCACTTTGCTTTTTCATTCCAAATAGCTTTGCTCTACTTTCCGGACAAAATTCAGGCAAATATTCTAGAAGAGATAATGGCTAAGTTCTAAGCTCTGCTTCCCCTCCTCTTTCTCATTCACGTTTTGAGAACCCTGGGGAGCCCAGTGATTGTTTCCCCTTCTCTCAAGGACCTCCATGGCTTCTTTTATGGAAACGGATGGGAAATGTGCCCCGGGTTCTTTCTGCAAAATGGACGTGCAGCGTGAACTCTGTGCCTCCCCACCGGCCTTCTCGTTCCAGAGCATAAGGGAAGGATTCACTTAGTGCCTACCTGCTATGTGCCAGGTGCCTTCACCTGCATCCTCTTGGGTAACCTGCACAGACATTCCTCCACCTGCATCCAGATGTATGTACAGGTAGAGGCTCAGATGCATTCAGTGACTTACCCGAGGTCACATAGTGTCTGGAGGGCTGAATTGCATTGGAGCCTACGTCTGTTGACCACAGCGCCCAACCTCTCCTAGGATCCCCAAAAGTGACGCTTTACCTCTGTCTTTTGCAGTGTGTCATGGGTGGAAATGCACTCCCTGGCTGACATTTTAGCTCAGAACACGGACATTCATTGGCTCCGCTGCCTAGCAGGGCCTAGAGCTGGCCCCCTTTCTCAATCAATGCATATCATTTCACCAAGAGACGGAGTCTGCTGCTGGAGAGATTGATTCTCTGGTTATTTATCTTCCTCTGCCCAGTGTAAATTGGTCAGCCCGATCCTATTCGCATGATAAAAATCATAATGTCTCAAATTACTTACTCAATAAAATGTGGGTTTGTCTATTATTAGTGATCATTAGAGTTATAATGCAGCATGGAAATTTGGAGCAAATTAACTACATATGCAAGCTGCTGGGCTCGTGTGCAGTTAATCATGCGCACACAGGTCCAGAGGGCAGAGGGTTTTGCAAGAATCGTTTCAGGAAGAATTTGTGGGAGGGGAATTGAATCCCCAGGTTTTTTTTTCCTTCTGCTTTCCCCCCTTATTCTGGATTTCTTAAATGCACATTTGTCTAATACAGCATGGAACCATGCAAGTAGAAAGAAGAAAGAAAGAAAGAGTGAAAGAAAAAAAGAAAGAAAAAGAAAATAATTGCTCACTTGAAATACCTTTAAATACTTCCATTCATTTTTTCCCTGTGCTTTTAGATGATGAATCAGAATTCCATAATGAGCAAACACACCTAGGGACCCTCTAACTTTCTCATCTGTCTCGCCTGTCTATTAACATTTCCTCTTAGTCTTTTCGTCTGAGCCTTTCTTCTCAGTGATGTAATGGGACAACCTTTAAGGTTATGAAGACAGTTCCCATCATACCTGGGCAATGCCATTTCCTCTGTGGCACATGCTTCCTGGACATGTGGGCAGGTGAGAGGGGCTGACTTCGGCTCCTTGTTTCTGAACATAAGAGAGATGCCGGTTTGAATGGCAACATACATTTAAAAAGAAAAAAGTTACGTATACCTTGTTTCCTGTGAGGGTGCCAGGAAACTGACAATGAACTTTGTGAATTAAAGCTACCGGATGAATAGAGGTGGTAGCATGGTAGCGGAAATTAGAAATTTTTTTGTAATGGTTTTTGGTTTATGCAAAATTTTCTCCAGGGAGTTTGAATTATTCTTTGTGATTCTGAAAGCAAAACTAAGACCAAGGTGAGGGTGAGAGTCAAAATAGAACCCAACTCAAAATAGATATAGGGACAAAAAGGGATTACACTGGTTCAGTCACTGATAAGTTGTGACATAGGGCTCACTTCAGGCATAGCTGGATCCAGGTACTTAATGATACCATCAGAAAACTTTCTCCATTTCTCCATTTGATTTCTTCTGTGTTAGTTTCTTCTGAGAAATGCTCTTGCCCTGTAGTGGCCCTTGGCTTACATCCTCCTGAGATGTACACAGCAAATTCTGGAAACAGTTCACCCTCTGGCCACCACCACCAACAGTTTCTCCAAAAGGACAGAGCTGCTACTCATTGCCTATGCTTGGGCTAGTCTCGTCACAGGGACCCCTAATTGTGTGGCCAGGGGCAATGAACTCTCATAGTTTTGTTTCACTCACAGAGCCAGGAAGTAGTGTGAGCCCACCCAAGCCCACGGCCTGGGAGTTGCAGTGAGGGGAGAAGGAAGACTCTCCTTGAAATCTGTCACTGGAAGGACTGAAGTTCTGGCTGGCACTCTCTCAGCAGGCGGCCCAGGGCAAGGAAGGTGTCTAGGAAGGGGCAGGAGGCAGTGAGGAAGGACACAGCAGAGCCTGGACTTGGGAGTCTAGCAGATTCGACTTTAAGTCCCAGTCCTGCCTCCTGCCACTTAGTAACTCTGTGAACTTGATAAACGTACTTAACCTCATTCAGTCCTCAATCCTCCCGTGTATAAAATGGGCTAATATGATTGCCTATGTCATGTGGTTGCTGTGATAATCAATGAGATAATGTGTGTAAGGATTTACATAAGTAGTAACTGCCCAATAAAGGTGCCATCTGCTCCTATCAGTGTGATTTTGTCTCAGATTCTAACATTTGGGGAGACTGATACATTTATCCATAATCATACATTAGAACCAGGTACCTGGGTGGTTCCGTGCCTCATTTCAGAAAGAGTTTTCTGGGGTCACAGACTCCTGTATGCAGCCTCTGAGACTCACTTAAAGCTCAGTGGACACTTGACCTAAATGAAGAGCAGTCTGGAATTCCATTTAATTGGCAAGGACCGACCCAGTTGTTGAGCTGCAGCCTGGAGTATGGCTGGCTCGCTCCGGGGACGTGCTTTATGGTTTGCGTGGGTGGGAGGATTCTCTCAGGAAATAGGCTAAGGGGCCCTCTGACCTTTCCAGAGAGATGATGGTGTCAGCTTCCCTCACTGCAGGGAAAACTCTCCATTTCTAGTCTCAATAGGCCATGGAGGTAGAATTTAAAGCCACAAAATAAGTCAGGACATATAATCCATCAATGCAAAGGACCAGTTTAGAAGCTAAGGCACCTGAGTTCCATATCTTGGCTTAATAACTTCCTTCCCATCTCTTTGTACAAACAGTGTTACCATCATGGAATTACCTGCTCTAGACGGAAACCTGATAACTGGAAGTAAATGGACAAAGGTCAGAAATAGTTATGTGAGAATAACGCCTTTATAATCTGAATTATTTTCTTACATCACCATGAACAACGATGCTGTAAAGTTCCTGGTGGCTTTGATAATGAATTTGACAAGGCCAGAAATAGACCAGATGAAGATCGATCAATTGGTTGGTTGATTGATTGATTAGCTGAGTGGTGTCAGCCCTGGCTACTGAGGTTTGTGAAAGCCCTGCAGATGGAAAGGATGCCTTTGGTACAGAAGCTCCTCCCTCCTCTCTAGAGCCTCCTCTTGGAGCGAGCCAGCGTGCTCATTTCCTGTGGACGCTATAACAGATCACCACAAACTCAGGAGCTCAAAAGAACTCAGGTTTGTTCTCTTAACAGTTCTGTAGGTCAGAAGTCTTAATCAGGGGTGTCCAACCTTTTGGCGTCTCTGGTCCACACATTAAATACATTGCAACATGTAATCACAAACAAATCTCCTAATGTTTTAAGTAAATTTACGATTTTGTGTTGGGCCACACTCATAGCCATCCTGGGCCTCCTGCGGCCCGTGGGCTGTGGGTTGGACACCCCTGCTTAAAATCGAGGTGTCATCAGGACTGGTTCCTTCTGGAAGGTCTAGGGCAGAATCCATTCCTTGACTTGTTAGCTTCTGAAGAGCACCCGCATTTGGCTTGTGACGCCTCTCTCTTCGTAAAGCCCATGGCCCCGACCTCAGCTTCCATCACCGGTCGCCTCCCTCTTCCTCCTGCTTCTACCTTCACGCTGCCCTCTCTGAATCCAACCTCTTCCTCTCGCTTATAGGGACCCTTGTTATGACATTGGCGCCACCCCGATATTCCAGGATAATCTCTTCCTCTCAAGATCCTTTACTGAATCATGCCCTGGCTAGTGTGGCTCAGTTGGTGGGAGTGTCGTCCTGTAAACTGAAAGGTCGTGGGTTCGATTCCTGATCAGGGCACATAGCTCTTTTGTGAAACTCCATTAAAAGGGCAACGATGCCGTGAAAGGCGTCTGCCACTAGAGCCCTGGAGACATGAGGTGTGGCCCTGGCCCACCTCTAACTTTGGCACCTGAAACTATTTAACTTTCCTGCATTTCAGCTTCTTCAACTACAACATAGAAGTGTTTGTAGGTGATGTCTGAGATGTCCCTTGAAGCCTAAAATTCTAGCATTTACTTATCAAATGGCCTTCCACAACAGAAGTGGCTTGAAACAACAGAAACTGATTCTTTTACAGTTCTAGAGGTCAAAGTCCAAAATCAGCGTACCCGCAGGGCCGTGCTCCCCCCGAGGACTCTGGGTGGGGACCCTTCCTGCCTCTTTCTAGCTTCTGCTGGTGGCCAGCAGTCCTCGGCCATCCTTTGCCTGTGGGCACATCACTGCCACCCCTGCCTCCATTGTCACATGGTCTTGTCCTTTGCGTCTGTTTCTGAGTCTCTTCTGTTCTCATAAGGCCACCAGTCCAACTGGGTTTGGACCCCACCCTCGTGTTAACCCACGGCACGTCTACAAAACCCAGATCTTCAAATCAGGTCATCTTCCGAGGTTCTGGGAAGGATGTGACTTGATGGGAGGGGACACTCTTCAATCCAATACAACCCAGACTCCCACAGATAAGGATTCCCTTGACGATTAAGAGAAAAGAATTAGAAATGAGAGAGAGAACTTGACGACTTCCTCCTAAGCCTGCCCTGACTACTCTTTGATTTTTGGCCGGTTTTCATGGACACAGATGCAAAGTAGCATCACAGAGCAGCTACTCCAGGCACTTGGTGATATTTAGTTGTAGTCCGAGGATGGGGTCAGGCTGCCTGTGTGTGATGCCAGAACACAGTGTGACCGTGACAATAAGCAGATGTGCAGTCCGGAGTGCACGGGGGAGGGTGGATCTGACAACTCCGTGATTCGGATTCCGCGACTCTGTGCCAGAGCCAGAATGCGCGTGAGCCATCGCCTAGCCCAGCACTTCCTGTCTACAGAGGAGCTGCAGGAAGAAGTCACTCACAGAGCATCTGACGGGAGAGTTCTCCTGCAAACGCCAGTCCTGCAGTCAGGGTAGTAGACGCTGGCCTCTCTCTGTCCCCGAAGGTGCCAGGAACTCATGTCCACAAGGGCGTTGGGCAAACACACTGTGTAAAGTGCCTCAGATCACAGACATGGAAAATCATTTTGTATTTCATGGAGCGTGGAGAAGCTTCCTTGGAAAAGCTAGTCTTCAGATTTCTATTTTTGAACCAGAGGGCAGGCCAGGAGGGAGCTGACCTGCCCGGGGCTTGGAGGCGGTGTTTTCAGCTGAGGGAAGTGATCCTGCACCTCTTCGTCCTCACCAAGCCAGATGGAGCCGCAGGCCGCAGCCGCTGCAGCCCCACACACATGCCGCGCACCTGGACCGCCGCTCTACCTGTTTACAAATTACCTCCGTTTTCTGCTTGGTTCAGCAGCAACTGTTTACCCTCCCCCGTGATGTAATTAGGCCTTCAGAGTTCACGTGCGCCTATTATGAGCTCTCCTGTGTTTTGTCTTGGTGCTTTGTTTCTGTAGCAGTAATCATATATATATATTAAAATTTGGTATTGATTGTTTGGCTAAATTATGCACAGTGGGCGATCCTAACCTGCCATTAACATAACGTATGCTAGACAATGTGTTGGGTTTTTTTTCTTCTCTTTTTCCTGATAATTATACACTAAAGCATCAATTGCTTATTCGAGTAAATTAAACTTGGAGATTTTCTCATTTCTTCAAACTTTCAAATTGTCTCGACTGCCACAGACGCAGACCAAGCACTCTTTCTGCTGCTGGTGGAGGCAGCCTTGGCATGTTCTGAGAACACCAAGGTCTACTTCGTGGTCACCAGAAGTGTAGCTGTCGTGACGTTCTGGGCTGAGCTGTATCTCCGCACATTGGCACCAGTGCCCCCATTTAAGGGGCCTGCCCGTGGTGTCGAGATGGGAGTCAAATACAGGTGTTTGCTGGAGTCCTAATTCACCCACTCCCTGGACCCCTGGGAGGTGATAGGTGCTATTCTACCTTCGGGAGAAAGGAAAGTCACGAAAACAAATTTCTGTTTGTAATCTAGTGCGCAGGGTCTGCAGCCTGTATCTATAAAGGACTAGACAGTAAATACCATGGGCCTTGTGGACCATACAGTTTCTATAACAACTGCTCAGCTCTACCATTGTAGCCTGAGAGCAGCCACAGACAATGCGGAAATGAATGGGCATGGCTGTGTGCCAATAAAACTTTATAAAAAGAGGCAGTGGGCCAGATTTTGCCAGCCATTAATCTAGCAGGTTGAGGAAGAGAATCTATAAAAATGATTCCATTTTTGAAAGCCCACGGATAATTTTGGACAATGGCAATTATGTGAGGGAAGTGAGCATAGTGATGTAAGCAGCACTTGCCAAATTTTTCTCACCAGGGTACGCACAGACAATCCGTTCAGCGCGGCTAGGTTAAATGGATGAGGCTGCTCAGGGCTGGCACCTGGAAGATCCAACACCCCGAGGGAACTTGATATGATGGCACGTCTGTAGCCCATGTGCAGCACACTCGAGACGTTCCACAGAGTGTGACCAGAGAGGCCAAGTTTAGATGCCATAGTTGTGGGGGTTTCTCTTGAATTACCTTTGAGTTGAAATACAGATACTGAACAGTAGCCAGCCATGGGAAAGGACTGTGAGAGCTCCATTGAGGGGGAACTCGGTGCAAAGATGCCAGGGCAAGAAAAAGCGTGCCAGCTTTGGATCTGAAGGGAGAACAGTGGGGTTGGAAACAGTACAGAGCACAGTAGAGGTTTGCAATGAAATGAGGTTAAACAGGTCACCTGAGTTTAGGAAATGAATTGTAGGTCAATGTTGTGGCTGCAATTGCTGCATAACAAAGCATGCCCTGCCTCAGTGGCTGACGGCAATGTATGTATATGTCTCACATGGCTTTGGGGATCAGCAGACTAGGCTGGGCTTGGCTGCACCATTCTGAGGGTTTCACAGGTCTCGGCGGGGCTTCCTCTTGTGTCGGTGGGGTGGGTGTTTTGCTCATGCATCCTTGTGTACCCTGGGACTTCTGCCCTAGACTGGACTTGGGCGGATATCATAGTTAAGGTGATTCTTCTCCACATATCTGTCATCCTTCTGGGACCAGCAGGGCTAGACCAGGTGTCAGTTTCTCATGTCAATGGCAAGAAAGCAAGTCAAAATACAGAAGGCCTCTTGAAGTCTAGACTCACATTTGGCAGACCCATCCTTTATACCACATTCCATTGACCAAAACAAGTCATATGGCTGAGCTCAGAGAGGGAGGAAACGCAAAGTTACACAGCAAAGGCCTTGGATCCAGGGAGGATGAAAAATGGGGATACTGGCAAGATTCTTCGCTTGTATTTAAATCGGATAGAAGCTGCTGAAGCCTTTTAAGAAAGGAGTGATGTGATTTGACTTACAATGAAAAAAATCATTAATCGGGGAAAATGTGTGGAATAGAATAGATTGGGTGGAGGGAGGGGAGGAAGTGGAGAGATTTGTGAGGGCTGAACCTGTTGAAGGTCCAGAAACACAAGACGCGTTAGTTTACTTCTCACTCTGGCCTGTACCAGGTGAGCTGACAGTTATCACCTGCATTCATCAATATAAGGTCCATAAAAAGCCAAGCAGTTGAGGAAAAATGAGAAATTACAGCTTGGATTAGCAGCCTCGATCGCTCCTCATGAGCACAGGACATTCACCCAAATAACACAACGTAGCCCTTCACCCGTATCGCCAATAGCACCATTGTTCCCCAGGACGCTGTGGCCATTACACTTGTTATCATCACAACAATAAAGTAAATAGGTGTGCATTCCAGCCCTGCTCGTCGAGTTGTTTCATGCTGATCAGTTAATATATGTGTGTGGCTTGAAGTTTGAACCTCTTGTGAGGAAAACTTGTCATTAGAGGAGTAAGTATTAGCTTACTGTGGAAAGGAAGATCTTCTTGAAAGTGGATTTGACAAAGATTTCTTTATTATGTATGGGAGACAGTAATAAAACCTAAGTGCGTACTGTCTTAAATACATTAGAAGCTTGGTTTTCACTAATGTAAAATCCAAACAGCTGATCAGCAAGATGCGTTCCTCTGAATGGTGACTCAGGGACCCAGGGACCCAGGCTCCTTCCATTCTGTGACTTTACCATGATCAACAAAGACCTTTGGAAGGTTGCCACATTATTTTGTCAAGAAGGAGAAAGGTAGGAAATAACAAGCTTGTCAGATTCAGTGGCCAGGACTTAAAGTGACATATTATTTTTTTTCTCATATTTCATTGGCTACGACTAGTCACATGATGATACTCAACTGCAAGGGATGCTGGGAAATGTAGTTTGCTGTGTGTCCTGGAAGGAGAGGAAATGGGATTAGTGAACAGCTGGACAATTTTCCTGACAGATTCCTTTAAGGCTATCCTCTCGTTCCAGCAATTGAATGATTTTTATTGTTCCATTTCTTTATAAGGGAATAACAGAAGTTACTATTTATAGTGCTTTTCACAAGGTAGGTGCCATATATTTGTATATAAAATCTCAATTAAATCTCCCAGCATCTGTGTAAAGGGTACTACATGATTCCCATTTTACAGGTGAGGGAATAGAGGTTTTGAGAGATTGAACATCTTTTATCATCTGTTAAATGGAAAAGATATTAGTACCTGCCTCACAAATTAGTCCTAAGTGGGCACATCTGTCAGGATAGGCTACATTTGCTGAAGTAACAAATAACACTTGAAATCTCAGGACATAAAAACAGCAAAGTTTTATTCCTTGTTTATCTCATGCTCTGTGTCCATTGTGCGTCATCCTTTTCACTCCAGGACTCAGGATGATGGACGAGTTACTTTCTTCAATGTTGCCGGTGGCCATGGCAGAGGAGAAAGGGAACTGAGAAGCATAACTGGTCCTTAAAGCATCTGCCTGAAAGAAACCTTTATCACCTCCATCACTTTGCACTGGCCATAGGGAATGGAATGGGCACCCCTTGCATCAAGTGGCAGGAAATGAACTCCTCCTGTGCACATACCTAGAAAGAGAAAGCTGGCTCCTTGGGACATATCCTAATGATAACCAGTCCATCCCAGTAATTCAGGGAAAGCACATAGCACAAAGCTGGGAATATAGGAAGTGCCTAAATATGGGATGGGGCACAAGTAAGTTTACAGTTGTTTGTACAGAAAGTAATGCAATAATTAATAAATAATAATACAAGAATATACTCTGTTTCACGTACCCACAAGTATAAAGCTCCTTTTGCCACACTCTGTATTATCGTTGCCACGCGATTGCTTAGGAAATGGTTACTGGAAGAGAACTACTAATATAACTGGACTTGATCTGAAATCTACGCAGTGGATCCAACTGACTCAGGGAGATCCTGGAAGTGTGTTTGATATTTTGTTGGGTGTGGGAGTGGCAGATGTGGGTGGTGATACCGGTATAGACCAAAGAAACTAGATGCCCTCCAGTATTATGGACCATGAGGAAAGAATGAAATCTCTTGGCTGTGTTCTCTGCCACGTAAGGAAAAGACAGAAGCTCAACGCTTTTATGAAGAAGCTACTGGATTGCTTTTTCTATTTTATCTACGGCAACTAGATTGGGAGGCCAGAGTGTGTTTTATTATTGCACACATACATAATTACAAAGTCTTTAGTTTTCTTCCTACATAAATTTATGTTGAGATTTAATTTCCACCAATTAGAATCCAAATGAAGCCATTCTAATGTGATTTGTACATCACAGAAACGTGGCCCTACTCCTCAATGCACACACAAGGAAACAATATCGAAGTGAATTTTAAGTACCTCAAGTTGTGTTAGGCTGTGAATGAATATCCAATTCAATTTGTTGGAAACTTTAGATTAATTAGGTTTATAATTTGCACAGTAAGGTAATGTAAATGTGTTGCTACTGCTTGACTTTTTGCTTAATCCTCTGAGTGGATATATAATCTTTTTAATATTAGAATTAAAGCAACTTGGAAGATATGAATATTAATCTAATTATATTCCGATCACTTTAATTTCTTTAATGTTTTAAATAACAAAACAACTTTACAAATTGGTTTAGGTTGGGGAACCCTTTTAGAGGATTTTGCATGTCATCAGGAAGTTTAATTTAGAGGATGCAGGCGTGGTGGGGTGCGCCCCCTCAAGTTTTCAGTTATGCAAATGCCACCAAGAGTCCAGGAGCCCCTGGTGAGCTGCCCTGCAAGGTGCGCTGCGGGAATTAGCTGCTTCTACTGAGGATGGGCGAGTCCGCCAGTGCGAGAACCCAAGGAAGCAAACAGTTTTGTGTCACTTAGCTGCAAAAGTGAATCAATGATAAGTTAGAGCTAAAAAAGGATTTTTTTCTCCTTTTCCTACTCTTATTATCCTAAGGAGGAGAAAGAAATCGGAGCAGGACGTGAACAGTGCCTGCAAATGTTATTACCTCGTTATAATTGATACCTGCTCTCTGAGCCAATAAAAGAAGCTGTACTCGGCACGAGCTGTATAAAATCTTTCATGTTCTAGGCTGTCAATGTTAGCCGTGGTTAGGCTGACATAATTATGAGCCGCATATACCAATAGATAGCTCTTTGCCCGCAAAAGCATGCTGCAACGGGGAATCTTTGAGAGATAATAAAAGGATTTATCAAGTGTCTATATGATAGCTACTTAAATCGCTATTGTTTTCGTTCGGACTGCAAATCACATCCCTTGGCTATCTCAGTTTCTCATCCTTCTTACTTGATATTTCAGGCGTTTGTACAGCGTATTCAGTTGCTTCGTAAAGAAAGGGGAGCGCTCACTGGCTGGTTCAGCTGGTCGGAGCCTCTTCCTGTGCACCAAAAGGTTGCCAGTTCCTCAGGGCACGTGGTGGGGGGGCAAGCTATAGATGTTTCTCTCCCTCTCCCCTACCCCTCTAAAATCAATAGACATATTCTTGGGTGGGGATTAAAACTAAAAGAGAAAGAGGAAAATCCTTTTGGTGTGATTTTTATTTCAAGATGACAGTAAGGAGAAGCCTTTCAAGAGGGCAATCGCTGGAATTTCAGATTTGATAAGAATACATTATTCTATGGAACTAATTACAGATTTCAAAAGGGTGATGGAAAATTAACAAAAGAATTTATGTTATAAAATGCAGTAGCAAGTTCCAGCATGAGAAGCAATATCGAGGGAAATTTTCCATATTTTGAGAGCTTATGTATAAGGTGTTTCCACTTACCTACAGGCAGGTGAAATGCCCTGAAAAGAGCATTCCCATGGAGTTTATATATTTCAGTGGAGATCTAAAATGGCATAAATGTCCAACACTACTCAGTGAATGTGAAGCCAAGTAAGTAGCCTGAGATACATCCGGTGGAAGAAAACGTCCCTTCCCAGATGTGCACCATGTGATTGAATAAAGCAGCAGTAACCAAGATCACCAGCGCACTGACTATTTTCCTGTGATTTTGGCCCCTACCATTTCTTTAGCCAGTCTTTCTGGCGAACAGTGTAGATGAGCCAAGTTAACATTGTGATAGATTACGGACAAATGTACATTTTTCGCCACTTGTCCCATTGAGTGGTCGACTGGAATTCCTCTCCCCTTGGACCTGGGCTGCACTTAGTGGCTTGCTTGACCAGGTGGCACAGATAATGCTCTGGGACTTCCAAGGCTGTGCCTTACAGCCTCCACCGGGTATCTTGGAACTCCTGCTCCTGGAGCTCCGAGCCACCACTAAGAACCCTGACTACCCTGAGGCCACCACAGTGAGTGAAGGAAGCCCAAGCTGGCCGTGCAGAGAGGCCTTGTGGAGAACGAGAGGCTTGGCCGGCCCCCACCCATGGGGAGTCATTCCAGTGAAGGCCCCAGATATTGGGGAGCAGAGATGAGTCATTCCCCATACACCACCCCAAAGTCCTGTCCAAACTGCAGATTCATGGGCAAAATAAGCCGTTGCTATTGTTTTAGGATGCTATCTATGTTTTGGGTTGTTTCTTACAGGAGGGTAGGTAACTACAGTACATACACAAGGCTAAGTCATTATGAATAATGAATTTATTAATGTTTTGATGTGGCCTATGGAATTAGTCTCTTTATTTTGTGGTACTACTGAGTATCTCTAGGAACCCAAAGATTTCTCCTTTCCTAAAACTCGAGATGAGTATAGCTCCTTGGGCTTGTCGATGTTGAGGACTAAACTTTGTTGTTTGTAGTCCTTATATTCTCTTTACGGGTTTCCCTTTAAGAGCCAGGCTTAAAAGAGAGAAGTCTCCTAGATACAAATTTCTCATAAAAATATTTGAGCTCCATTTGGACAATTCTTCCATTCTCTGATCTGTTGCCTAATCTTCTTCTTAGTAAGTGTCTTCCATGCAGTAGACAGCTTTCATTGTAGAATGACTAATTTTAATAGCAGAGCTTAGTACAACTCTGTTTATAAAAACCCCACTATTCCCATTCAATTATTATCTCGTAAAACCGCCTATCAGCCCCTGCACATCTTTTCACCAAACTCACTTCTTCACTCTTTTCGTGCTGAGTAGTGGGACTCTCACTAGACCAAGAAAGTCGGCACTTCCCTCCCCCAGGGCAGGTTATTCCAGCACTTTAAAACTTGGGAGTGGGAAATGGTATCCCTGAAGAAGAGTGAATTCTCTTGAAAACGGTCACATTCCACAAAGAATGTCTGTAACACCTTGGACTTATGCTCAGCACAGTGTCACAAGTGAAGTCTGCAACCCTGTTCCATGGTTTAAGGGTAAGAACGTTTCATTTGGGGCTGAGGGCTCCATGGGGCAAAGCTGTTAAAGGCTTTTCTAGTTCACTTCAGTCACGGGTTTCTAACCCTAGGCATGCCCGACATCGGGGCCTGCTGGCTCCTGCTGGCAGGGGCTGCCCTGTGAGTGGCAGAAGGCTGAGCGGCATGCCTGGCCCCCACTCACCAATGCCCGTGGCACCTTCCTCCCACTGCAGTAACCCACAATGGCCTCGCCAGGCCTCTCCCTCGACTGTCTCGGCTGCAGCACTTCCCTACCCCCACCTCTCTGACTCAACAAATCTTTCTTGCTGAGTTTATATGACCTAAAAAGTACGGGGGAATTGCACTTGATTTTCCTTAAAGGAAAAATGTCTGCTTCGTCCCAAATGCCACAGGAATAGTTCCAGGCTAATAAGCACCTTTCAGATGGGCTGAGTACCTACAGCCTTCAAAATCAAGCACTAAAATGCAGGGCGGTGCAGCAGCATGTTTATAGGGACTGGATGTTGATTATCTATCACCGTTGAAAATATCTTTGTCAATATTATTGTTCAACGTTACAAATACAAAGGAGAAATATGAAGGATTCTAGAAAGTACCAGAAGTGATTTTTGTAGCCATGGGGCTGAGTTGAAGAGCTTAACCCGCTAATCTGTTACGGCTGCTCAGGGAGTGCTGGAGTGGGTTCTCTAACGCGCTGAGAGTACTTCAGAGGATAGTGTGAAGCCACGGCACAGTTTTTAATGGTGGAGGCAAGCGCTGGCTGAATCTCTGTCAAACCACATGGCCGGTCTTCCAACAGAAAACTCACATGTGTGCCAGCTGGCTCACCCCCGCGTGGGGGCACGAATTGGAGTGGAAATCAGCAGACTAGCATTTGGATGCAATTGCCCCAAATCGTCCGAGAGAGAAGACCACTGTAATTCACCAGGCTTAGTATTTTTACCGAGTGTTTTTGTTCAGCATTAGTTTAGTGTGATAGGTTCAGTTCTTGGCCCTTTCTCGTCAGAGCTTTTCTATAAACACCGTGATCACTGCTGTGGCTGAGCTGAAGGGGATTTGGGGATTGGATCCGCAATAACTCTCTCATCCCCTTCAGGTAGTTGGTGGCTCTTCGGGGGCATGAGTAAAAAGTTCTTTGATTTGTGAGAGACAAGTTGGGCTTTTCTCACATTTCTGCTAAATGGGAACCAAAGGAACCAGCCTGCTCAGGAGTTGCAGGCTAATCCAGGGTTTTCATCCCCAGGGAGCTCGGACTGGATGAGGCAGGAGACCCCTGGGTCAAGAACTTGGAGTCAGGGTCAGAAGACCTGGCCTTGAATCCCAGCTCTGCCGCATCCAAACTCCGTGGTCTGGCCAAGGTTCACTAAGTTCCTCACCTGCTTTATCATCTGAATTCTTTCCATGCTCTTCATGTGGCATGGCTATCTCTCCATGTTATTAGAAATACAGATACATCATCATTATAAATAGCCGGATCATTCAAATTGCATTTTACATCTGCCTCCTCTCTGGCTCTTACTCATTTTTGTGATGCTACTCGCATAGTGATCGCAAATCTCGCTCTGCAAAGAAAAAGTGGTTTTTGAAAACATTTCTCTTTCTGAATGATCTGTGAGTTTAACCAGGGTAGGAAAAAGACCTTATTAATTTTTTATTGCTTCTTCTTCACTTGGTGCAGTTCCAGGACAGAACAGAGTAAATACCTAGACAGAGAGAGCCAAGCAGACAGAGGTGCTGCCTCCCTACAAACTGTGGGATGCTGGGCAATTTTGCATCTCTAAGCCTCTATTTTCTCCATGTAAAATGGGAGAAAAAAAGAATTTCTAGTTTCTGGAGTTGCTGTGAGGATAGAACAAGTTGTCTTTAGTATCCTATTTGGCTCAGTAAATGTAGACTCTTCTGAACTGGATAATTATTGTTAGATTTGCTGTTCATTAAAAATGAGAGGTGATGAGTGTAATAAGGGGAAGAAAATGGCAAAGAAGGAAGGAACAGAGAAGAAAAGAAGGAATGAAAGAAAGAAGGAAGGAAGGGAAGGAGCGGGGAGGAAGGAAGGGATTTTTTTAGCTTTGATATGTGTGGAATTGATAGGAAATTCACATCTCTTCAGAGTGAACGAAAATAACTTTACCCTTACAAAATTTGGCGTAATCCCTGGAAGGAAAATTGTCCTTGGGCATAAGATTTATGTAATCAATCAACTAGATCGTATTTTGGCTGAGCTTCCCTCCCTTGTCTGGGTTTACCCACCGCTATCTACCGGCATACTAGGAGACAACTGGGTTTCGGGACAGATGTACAGATCCCAAAGTATGTAATGAACCCGCCTTGCCTTTGCCACACCGTTCTGATGAAGGTTTAGACAGGGTTGCCATATTTTGCAAATGAAAATACCGGACACCGAGTAAAACCTGAACTGTAGATACATAATGGACCATTTTATAGGTATGTCCCAAATATTGCATGGGGGGTACTTATACTAAAATTTTATTTTTTTCTAGACTTAAAAAAAGGTATTCTTTTTTTAGTCTATATTCCATGTACTATTTGCAACATACTCACACTAAATATTATTTCATTCTGTACTAAAAAACTTATTCATTGTGTACCTGAAATTCAGATTTCACTAGGGATTCTGTATTTTTATTTGCTAGTTGTGGAAATCCTATTTTCAGAACGACTGGAGAAAAGTACTGTATGCTTTGGATGTGTCAAAACCTTGAGGCATTGAGTACTGAAGTTGGCCTTAAACCTGATTTAAAAGTAAAACAATGACTACTGAATGGATTTATAGTTCCTTGTCAACAATACTCTGATTCCTGGAGATTGTTATCAGCCTTTAGCTTTATAGAAAATGTCTTCTTTTGAAAATGACATTTTAAATTAATGTGAAATTGCATTCTAATTTAATTCATGGGGAGTCATAAACAGGTGGGAGAATTATGTAACAATAATTGTGTTTGCAAGAAATTGATTTCATCCTAAAATTACATGAATATGCTATTACGGTTCGTTGTCATCCTGAAATGCACTGTTTAACCATAAAACACAGCGTAAAAGACACCCTCGTGTTGAAGTCCTTAATCTAGTGTATAATTTGCTTAAGTAAGAACATTAACTATATTGTCAACTACCTGTTCTCAAATACCTTAACTACCAGCTCACCAGTATGGGTTTGAGCTTGACATCAGCAATATCGAAAGTAGCAACTCAACAGTATTTGGAGAATTTTCCATTGTATCGCAATCATTTTATCAAGCAAAGCTATGGAGACCTAGAAAAATGAGTGAGCTTGAAGCATTTTAAAAAGTTGTTCTCTTAATAATTTTATCACCTTTTTCGAAAATATTGTATTTTTGCTACTTAAAAATACTTTGGACTGGTTCACACACACAGAGATAGCTTTATTAACACGTTAGTAATACATCATGTTCAGTTTCTTTACTCCCAGAAATTTTGCTTTGGGTACACTGAGAGTTCATTCATTTAAAGTTTGTCCTTGGCAATTCGTTATTGAACAGGTTCCATTTTCCTTTATTTTTTTATACAAAGCTGATAAATAACTGAGACCAAACGGGCTCAAATTGATTATATTCCTGGATACAAACCAGATGTGTGGCTAATCCATCATTGTTCCTGGGTCAACTACCCTCGTCCTCACCTCCTGATTTCTCTGCAAGTTCATTTCCTTGAACTTGGTGAGATTCTAGCTGCAGTAATTTCCAAAAATAGTTTTGGAAAATGCAGAAAACCGCAGTGCTAATTCTGCTGGCTGCATTGTGAGTAGACCAGGGTGAATTTCACCCTGCACTTCCCCTCCCTGCTCTGACTCTTGGTTCCTGCCTGTCGATGGGCGAGGGTCTTGAAAGCTAAAAGTGACAGTGTGGGTTGTGGATGCCTCTGCTTTGTGTTGCCCCTGCAGTTGGGTCAAAGGCTCAACGTATGGCTGATACAGACTGGGTGATTTCAATCTGTGCTTAGAGGAACCTCATTATGTCTGACCACCGTGGTCCAATAATAAATAGTAGGATTTTCCCCTTCTTTCTAAGGGTTTGGCAAACCAAAAAGAATTCAGTGAAAAATGTCTCACTTCTTCAAAAGTCACTGAGTATCTGAGGAGTGTTTCCTAGTCTCATTTTGTAAACTAAATTCCAGTCTCATCTTTGTTTAATTGGCACTCTTGTGTCTGTGTTATTTCCGTTCATTCAGATTCTCAGTCTCTCTAGGTGCCTTCAGGGAGCTGGGTGTGGGCTGTGATTTGAAGTATTGTAGCCAAACATTACCAAAATTAACATGGGTTTGTTAAAGTTTATTGTGTATTGAGGAGAATTCTAAAAACTTACATCCACTCAAAGCATTGTGAAATAAGTATTATTATTTTACTGAGGAGAAAACAAGTGCAGAGAGGCTAAGGAGTCTGCTGAAGGTCACACAGTGGGTACATGGCAGAACCCTCAGACTGGTATTCAGACTTACCAGTCTTACACCCCACCACCTCTCTGGGGATGTGCCCCTTGGGTGTAAGGGAAGCACTTTGAGTCACCGTGGTATTCAGAATCCTTCTTTATTGCTTTAAGTTCATGCAGACATGATAACTAGGTTTGCATTTTGTGTGCCAAATGCAAAGCCTACCTTCGCTGCCAGAAATGTTAACAAGGTCTCTGGAATTCTGTCTGGTTTCCAAGGGATTGAGTCCCATGATCCATTTGGAATGCGGACACTCAGCGTGGGAGGGGTATATGTACCAAGCACTTGCCATCCCTGGGTTAAAGCATTCAGGCCTTTGAAAAAAAAGTCTAAATTTTACCTGCGGGGATACACATTCAACTGCAAGTGGCTGTGGACACTTAGGCAAGTGTCAGTTTATTTAGAAAGCAGGACTCTGGAGAGGCTGGGGCAGAGAACAGGTAAGGCTTGGGCTGGGTGGGCACTGATCCGTGATGGCGCTGGTTCCTGGGAGTGAGGGACCCACAGTGGGGGGAAAGCAACTGAGACACAAGTGGCACCTGCACTGAAACAAACTGTCCGCATCCTAATTTTGCTCAAGGCCACCTCTCTTCAGATCGTCATCATGGTTTTGACCATTTTAATAGCAATAGGGATCGCAGCTAATAAGCAGCTCCAGCAGGTACCGTGCTGGCTCTTTGGGAACGTTCCCCACCCCCTGTCAAGTTCAGAGCAGCCTTCCGTGGTAGGTATTCTTTCTCCCACTGCAGACGGGGGATGCATGGTAACGAGGGGTAGTCTAGACCCGCCTCTACTCTAGTGCCCACATCCTTTCACAGCGCCTCCCGCCTGAGAACCGTTTTCTCCAAAGAGAGGAGGATGGCTCTGAATGCCTGTATAGCCAGGGCCTCGGCCAGAAAATGCAAAGGTGAAACATCCCTCCTGCTTCATTCGATCTCAGGGCGTAAAATGCCCGGCCACCCCGAACTGCAGGTGGGAGAGGGTGGGGAGCGTGAAAGGCAGAAAGGAGCATCCGGGTGCCATGGATGGTTTAAAACCATAATGGAACATGCTGCTTTCTTGGGTCTTCATTTATGAATAAAATGCCCAATACCTTCTGGCATGTGCTTTGAACTGCTTTTAATTATCTTCAGTTGGATGGAGAAAAGGTAATGGGGACCTCATAATAGTCGTGGAGGGACTATTGGAATTTTATTTCCGTGGGGAAGGCAGCGACTGTTTGCCAGGGAACCAAGGCCTTTCAAAGTTGAGGACACTTCCCAGTGCCTCGCGGTGTAAATCACAGCGCAAACTATGCGATTATCCCCTGCAGAGGAATCGAGTGTGGCTTTATGGGGTTCTTCTCCAAGCACTTAGGAATAATCTGATATAAAACAGCAGGGGTGGAGAGTAATGACAACTTCAAATTAGTTTAATGAATGTTTACATTGAAAAAAAAAAAGGCTTTTCTGCAAACCTGAAAATACGAACTGACAGCTTCCTTTCCTATTTCCCCTGCTATGGGCACCTCCTGGTTTTTCAGCCAGAGGAGAAAGCGGACCTGCCTTAACTCCTTCAGTCCCAGGCACGCAGGCTCCTCCGCTGTTGCGCCTGGGCTGGCACCGTCCCTTCGACAGTGCTCAATAGTATTTCCATTATAAACAGATCAGAGTTGGGGGAACATCTGTTTTAAGTCAACTTAGACTCAATCCAGGAAAAAATAAATTTCTGGCTCTCCACCTGCTCAAAAGGTCAATTACCAACTCAAATCAGCCAGAGATGGCTGATGGGCTACAGATGCGGAGGATATTTTTAGCTGGATTTTGGCAGGTAAACTGCTTGTTGAATATGAAAGCAACAAAGGGGAAAGGGGGTGGGAGGTTGATAAACCATTATATTGTTTTAAGCGTGGTGCACCGCCAAAGCCCCCAGCAAATCCGTAAGGCACTTCTGGGCTATTTCCTACTTCTGATGAAGAAGGATTCGTTTTGGCAAAAGGAGCAGGGAAGGAAATATTCACATTGCTTGCATTATGTGGAGCGGACCTCAAGGTATTTTGGACCAGAAACAACATTTGTGTTTCAGATAGAGTTACCCAGCCCAAGCCGCCTCTGCTCTTTTTAACAGTGTTTTCAAAGAATGTTCTTATTTTTGGTTCCGAAATCTGGATCTTTCCCAGTGTTCGTACCTTGGCCCCCTCACTTCCCATCGGGCAGGACTCTGTCCCTGGGCTGCCAATCTGGATGTGGGACGTTAGCCCAAGTCATGCACATTCACTCGGCCTCAGCTGCAGGAGGAGCAACGACTGCAGAACGACAGCAAGGAATAAAACCAAACAAAAGCCTGAAGGTTTTGTGCCCTCTCAGGCACATCTGGAAAACCAAATGGAGAATTCCAAGAATTGATTTAGAAACAGGCGTGGTCTACTTTGGCCTTTAAGCCATCACTAGAAAAATCGACTCTTGCCCACTAGAATGGTGTTTTTCCCTCTCTCCTTGACTGGCATGCCAGCACCTCAAAAAACCTCTGTGAAAAATCCACAGGCCTTTAAGAGTCAGAAGAAAACTGAGTAAAAATAGCTCTTCGATAAAGCAAGCTTCCATTTCTGGGGGAGCTAAGAAGCTGGAGAGCCTAAGGAACCAGGTGCTAGTTGTTGCTTCACAGGCTAAAATCAATTTTTAAGGAGGAATTTCAAAGATAATGAGACAAGTGCAGAAGTAAACAAGTGGTCATTTTCAGTTAGCCAAAACGCTATGAGAACCCAGAGTCTCCTGGCCATGACTGCAACCGGGCCCCTTGGAGGACGGCTGGCCAAATATTTGTGTGTTTTAGAAACCTCAGAAGTACACACAATCTCCTAGTTCCTAACAAGGCCCTACAAGAGCATGTCTGATGTTTGTGTAAATGATCTTTGTGAACCCTCTAGCTGAAACGAGTTTTACTTCATACGAAGCAAAGCTGTGGGTCTCGATGCAGTTTGTAAAAAGATTCTTGCCAAGAGTGGGGTCCATTCACTGACATACACCAAGTGCTAATGCAGGGTGAAAACACACACACACACACGCACACACACAACAAAACACACCCTTGGTCATTTAGGAGGAGAACATGACTGAGAAAGGACATAGAAGAGTTAACGGGCAGGCCTTGGAGGATGCTGGTAGGTTCCACTGGGTCTCAGTTTTCTCATCTGTAAAATAGGAATGATGCCTAGTCCTGAAGGTCATTTTGAGGATTAAATGAGATGGCCTATGAAAAGCAGATGCAGACATAGCACCAAAATCGCGATCACATTTGTTGATTGACTCAAGGTATGCCTTGCAACACACACGTGGAAACACCAGGAACCTCTTTAAGAACTTTTCCTGCTAATTCTAATACAACTTGATATGCACAGGAAATCGTTTTCCTGGAAAGACTGAGCTAGGCAATTATTTAGCTGTCAGTTGGGCACTGCCACCCTCTCCGTTTTCTTGTGAGGGTTAAATGAGAAAAGGCGACAGCAGGAAGCCAGCACTGAGCGAGGAGGGTGCCGTTCACAGGCCGCTGTGATGTGAAGCGGTCACTAAGAAATTCATGACACGGGATGTAATGAGGGCTAAAAACAACTTTAATGCATTTATTCATTCCCGACTACTAAGAGAATATGTAGTTTATAATGGAGAGTGAAATCAGCAGGTTCTGGTGGCCAATGCAAATGACATCAGGGGTCCTTGTCATTACAAGTGGAGGAGCTACACACGTGCACACACATGTGTGAGTGTGAATGGACCGCCAGCCGTCGACAGGGTGTTTAGGCAAGCACCGGGGTGTGTGCCTGTGTGTGTCTCTCCTTGCCTATCTCCCCACTTCCCATCTTACTTTTTTTAATCAGAGTTTTTGCATCTCTAATAAAAAATGTAGGAGAACAATAAAAAGTTGATGGAGTTATAAAGGTTCCAGAATGTTCCTGAGTTCTCATGATCACTG
Source organism: Micronycteris hirsuta (assembly GCA_004026765.1). Taxonomy (NCBI): domain Eukaryota; kingdom Metazoa; phylum Chordata; class Mammalia; order Chiroptera; family Phyllostomidae; genus Micronycteris; species Micronycteris hirsuta. The sequence goes on from PVJI01000004.1 coordinate 286,096, forward strand.
TTCCTGAATATTGTTCTTAAGTTCCATCGAAGTTTTCATCAGTTCCTGTCTCTGCCCTTAGTACCACCTTCCAATATTTCCCTACTGTGCGAGACACGAGGACATCCAGACTCTTCATCGTGGTCTGAGGGGACTTTGGTAACTCCATCCAGCTTTCCCTTCAAGTCCATCTTCTGCCTTTTCTTCCCTTGCACTGGCCAAGATCCCTTTTACCTAGTAAACTTTGAGATTGCTGTCTTCCCTTTCTGAAACACTTGCTCCACCCACCCCCCTACTACACGTGGCTGCTTCCTTCTCAGAGAGGCCTTCCAGCGCCCCATCTTCCTTAGCCCCCTTGGTTGCACTCAGTCATTGGACCCCATTTCCTCCGTCACATTTATCATCAGTAGTAATCGTAGTTGCTTACTTGTTTATTATCTCAGAAGCCCTCTGAAACATCATTGACTCTGTTAGGGCTGAGAAGGAATATACCTCATGTCTTAGTCCCTGTTTTAATATCAGTATCAAGTGTGGAATCACCCATGCCTGCGCTCAACATAGGATTTGTTGAATGAATGAGTGATTGAACGAATAAATGAATGAATGACTTCCAGGAAGCCTCATTGGATTTATGTCCCCCTTCCTTAAAGCTAACCTCTTTGAAGCTGCCCTGGCAGCAGAGATGAACAAAGGAGCCAGATTAGCAGACATTCAAGTACCCACTTACTTCAACAGGGGAATATGCATTCTGTGGATTCTGTGCCACAGGTGCCTGCCACCCTCCAGGGACCACCTGCCCCCCACCAGAAGGACCGTATCCTTGGAGAATTGCCCTTTGCAAACAGTCCCAGTCAAGCAAGGTACCACACAAATGTGGCTTGATAGCATTTTCCAGTTTAACTTCCCCAAGTCTCTGCTGCCTTGATTTAATTTGGGACTACAGTTGTAGCTGTAAAGGTCATTCATTATCCAGGTCACAGGCAGATGGGGTTGGCTTGTTGGCAGAGATGACAGGTCAACATCCATGGAGAATCTCAGAATTTCCCTCTGTGCCACAGTTGCGTGTTCCTGTTATGGAAGGCAATGGAAGGGAAGGTAGCTCATGCATCAGGGACATGGGTAAAAAGCTGATTATGATGATGAGTCTCTACTACCTGCACGGGGCTAGCTATTTATCTCTGCCCACGAGTGTCTTATATTGGGAAATTCTACGAGTCTGATCAAAGGCTTCACCATAGGTAGGCATTTAGCAACCTGTAATGTTGAGTTTCTGTGTGAACTACCATTCCACTAATGCCCTTTTCTGTGGGCCCTGTAAAGCAGAACTCCTTGGGGGGGCGGGGCCTACATTTTCTGCATTTGTTTCCTCTGCATTTGTTTCTACATTTGTTTCCTCTCCTCCCCCTCCTTTCCTGAGCTCATTGTAGTCAGGCTGTCATTTCTGTCCCTCCCTCCCCTGTATTTGATGCCATGGAACCCTCCCTCCCAGAAACACTGCCCCCCCTTTTGCCTCTTGGGGCATCCCTTGTCTGGATTACCGCATCCATTTGACCTTTATACATTGGAAACCCCAAGGGCCATTTCTCTACCTCTGCCTAACTTCCCTTCTCTTCTATCCACTTCCTGGTGATCCCATCGAGCCTCCTGACCTCAAACACCATCTTTATGCTGATGGATTCCAAATGGATGCTCCATTTGGGACCTTTCCTGAACTCCAAACGTATATCCATCTGTCTATACCATCTCTTAATTTACTTGCCCAATAAGCTTCCCAAGCACCAAAACTAAACTCTGGTCTTAACCAAGCTTTTGATCTGAAGCCAGCACTCCCACCCAAACTCTCTCCCATCCCCATCTTTTCCATCTCAGTGGGAATCTCCCCGGCTGCTCAGGACAGCAACCTTGGAGACATGCCTCCTGCTTGTCTTCTTCTCCATCCCCCATGCAGTTCCTTAGCCACTCCGTTGACTCCAGCATCTGAGCGTTCATTACCAACTTCACTGCTACCACGTGGGGCCAGGCTATGGGTCAGCTGCACTGGCTGGATTACTGCAGCGGCTGACATCTGGACACATGCCTCTATGTCGGGCCACCTGGAGTCCCTTCTTTCTCCAGTGACCAATTTTTGTTTGTTTGTTCTTACCACAGTGATTCTGAAACTTTGGTGGGTATTAGAGTGAACTAAGGCATTCAGTTAAAAGCAAAAAAAAAAAACAAGACAAAAAGCCAGCGTCCATCCACTGTCAGGATGTCTGCACCTCTGTATTCACTTCAGGTGATATACACCCAAATCAGAAAACTGCTGTTTTTGAAACACAAGCCAGATGAAAGCTTCCTAAAATCAGAGTGAAAGCTCAAACTCTTTACAAGATCCTGCGTGGCTTGAGTTCCTGCTACCCCTTGACCTCATCTGCTACCTTTGCCCTATTACTCACTCTGTTTCAGCCACTATGACCTCCTGCTCTCCCTTAAACACTCCCTAAAAGCTCCACCATCACACTTCTCTCCCCCTGGGATGCTCTTCTAGACACATGCGAGGGCTCTAGGTCTCTGGCCAAACATCTCCTAACTAGAGAGACCTTTTTTGAACATCACCATAAAAAATAAATATCTTCTTTCATCATCATGCTCTCTGTCCCCCTACCCTGTTTTTTTTTCTTTGAATACAGTACACTTTTGTTTACATATGGTTACTCTTCCCTACTGAAAAGTAAACTCCCTCACAGCTGCATTCCCCTTACCTGTCAAACACAGAAGTGCTTAGTGAACCCTTGGTTGGTTGAATGGAATGCAGGCGGTGCTGACTTAGTGCTGCAAGTCATCTGCGAATGAAAAGTCCTTTCCCCTCGTCCCTTCCGCTGCTTCCCAAGGAAGCCAGCCTCATCAGAGAGCCTCTCCTGGGAGTACCTGCAAGCCAGGCAAAGGACTTTAAGTAAGCCAATAAATAATTAGCCTTGAGACTGGAACCTACACAAAAGCAGAATCCACAGATTTACTAATTGATCCTCCTGCCTTTTCACTGGCTGCGGTCAGTCTCTGGCACTATTAACTGCCAGTGCGAGTGCCCCAGAGATGGGGAGGATGCCAGTGGAAGATTCCTTAACCCGGTGCAGGCCCACCGTTTGTGTTCATGGAATCTGATAAGGGTGACTGAGGAAAGAGCATTGGGCGAACGTCACTGTCCTTATAAAAATAGCAGCAGGAGTCATCATTGACATTTATGAACTGCCCAAGAATTCCAGGACTGTGCCAAATGCTTCTCATAGCTTAGCTCACTGAAAGCCTATAACCATTTTGGGAGTGAGAATGGTTATGTTTTCCGTGATACATGTGGAGAAACTGAGGCATGTGTTACGCACCCGTATTTGCTAGCCCATCAGTGAACCAAATCTCGTGATCCTGAGAGTAGCTGCCTACTGCCTTCCCCGTTCTGCCCTCTTGCACGTGGAGTCACTCCGCCTCACACGGTCCTCAGAAAGCATTCATGCATAGGAGGCTCGAGAGAGCGAGCGTGGGGGGTGATGCCCACATGTAACCAATTCCCACACACACGTTTCAGTAGTTTTTTCCCTTTGTGGGACCTGCCTCTGTACGCACGTGTGCCCACAACACAGTTATTTGTACCTTTCACAACTCGTCTTGGTAGGTCTCAGACTCATTTGATCTGTAAAGGGCAGAGCAGCTAAACTACCGGGAAAGAAAGGGCATCTCGATCCCACCGTGGTGTGTGACAATCCACTCTGGGAAGGAGGGCTTGCCGCCGAGAACTTGGCGCAGGGCAGCGAAGCGAGGTCTCCTCGTGACCTGGAATGGGGAAAATAAAGAAAGCTTCGGCACAGAGCACCTGCCGGATCCTGAGTATGATGAATGCTATTTGGAGTTGCCAGTTCTTTTACGCACTCAGCGAAGGCCGCGCACGCTTCGCATTAATCACCACCAAGCCAACTCGGGCTTCCAGCAAAAGAGCCAAATGATTGGGAACAAATTCAAAACAGCTTTATTTCATTGACAGACAGGACCTTTTTGTTAAACTCCAGTTTAAAAAGCTTTTACATCTCTGTCTCGTTCACACGTTACTCATTCATATTTATGTAAACCGAGAAATTTACCGCCGGCTTATTTATCACAACCTATTGGCAGGAAAGGGGTCCCAGGAAAAAGAATCTTTATTTGAAAAAAATTTTAAGGCTATTAAACAGTGCTAATGGGAATGATGCTGTTATCAACCATTATGGAGGTAAATGGGCTTCTGAACTGGAAAAAAAAATGAAGAAAGCAAGCTTCTAAATGTCAGCGTGCAAATAAAAAGCAGCAGTTAATTCATCGAGACAGTGTGTGGTCAGCAGAGATAGCCCATGTCTGTGCCGTTCGGGGAAGCCCAGAAGCTGGGGAGAAGGAGCAGTTCTCTAAGGTGACCCCAAGTTTTGAGAAGCAGTGCTAGATAGTAGCCTTCGGTAAGAGCTCTATGAAAACAGACTTTGGCCCAAATTACCAGTTTAATTTATTCAAAAGCCTCTTGTTTCAAATGCCTCCGAGCTCAATGACCAAAAATTTACCTACATCTTTATATGACATTCTTCAAGGTAAGTCTAGTGTTAGTATTCGAGCATCTAGAGTTATCTGGAAACATCCACGGGAGGGATCTGGTTCCTGGCCCCAAATAAATGCAGTATGCTTCTGATATCTTTTTACTGATCTTCCTAAGGAATTATCTTTCCAGGACTGAGCCAGTTGACTCCAAAGAGACAAGTTCCGCTCTGTCCCAATGTTGAGACGGGGGGTTAGCTTCAGTGCCTAGTGTTTGGAAAATTGATAAGTGTTGAAACCTGCAACAGTTCCAGGAGAGTGTTGTGCTCCAGTTGATCCTTAGGAGTGTGTGTGTTTAGTTGTCAGAAACCAGCTGGGAAGGGCCCTAAGTTAGGATAACTTCAGAGAGGCGCACTGCACTTGTAACAGGTTCTCCGGCAAAACGGGTCTGTGCAACGAACGTGTCAGCCCTTCTGCATTTAATGTCTGATCTCGTGACAGTCTGCCAGAATTTTCCCTTACCCCCTGTAGAAAATCCCCATAGTCTGCAGGGTGGAGTGTCTGGGCTCCATCCCAGTTGAACACCAATGAGCAAAGCTCCTTGGCATTGGGGGCAGCCAGGCAGATGGGTGTGGACTTGTGCCGCAGGAAAGCTGTCGCTGTGGGAGAAGGAGCAGGCACCAAAGTTCAGGAGAGGTAAAGTAAAAGGTGTCAATAATCCAGGAAACTGGCTTATGCCATTAGTCAATAGTGTGACTGATCATTCAAATGAATCATTTTTTAGGATTTTTTTTTTTTTTACAGTTTGCTTTCTTTTAAGTGGCACAAACCAAGTTTTTCTCATCTTGTTACACTGTGATCTACATCAGTCAGAGTTGGGGAGATCTATGGGTGTGGTCAACATCAATTCTATGGGAACTTTTTCAAATAACACCCTCACTCAGCTCAGAAAATTCTGACAACGAACCTCCAAGGCAGGTTACCTAACCCTCTACTATCCCGCCACGCTGCCACCTTGAGACAAACAGAGCTCCTTGAGTGTAGTGTTGAGGGCTGTGACATGCATGTGGATGTGATTGAGAACCACTGGCCCTTTCTTTCAGAACTTCTGCTTACATCCTAGACACTGTCAGACATGCATACACTTCCAGGCTTCTCGTTTTTAACCAAATGTGTGATTCCTCTGCCCTGATCCAGGCAGGGAAAGGCCTTTGTTATTCAGGATGAGTATGACTTTGTACACACCCCCGAGTGCATTGGTTCTTACTTCCTACAAGCACGCTGACAACCTGACAGTGACCCTTTCTTCTTAATTTGGAGAAAATATATTTCAGTTTGGGAGGTGGTGCACGTAAAGGAAGCCAGAAAGTCATTTCAGCCCTTTGAGAAGGTGTCAAGAGGTTGCGTAGTTCCCCTCACCTCTCAGAGCCCTGTTACCCAAGAGGGTTCAATATGTACCTAGTTTCATTTTGTTTTCTCTCTTGCTTGATACCTGGAAGTTTTCTTGCTTCGTCTCTCCTTGTCTGTTCAAAACAAGCTGTTCCAGGTCCTTGAAGTCCGCAGAAAGGCCTCGCTGGCTATCTGCCACCCTCTGTCCACGGCGGGCTCAGGCTTGCGTTCAGGAACTCTGCTGATTTTCCTGAACCGCTCACGGTCCTGCTTGGCCTCCAGCCCCACATTCCCCTTCACTTCATAAACGTAGCTCTTTAAGTTGGTCCCTTAATTGCTTCAAGTAATTGGCCTGCTGGCCTAAAAACTCATGGTTCTGTTTCAGAGATGGGAGTTAAACCAGATTCTGCCCAGGGACAAGTATGTTGGTGGGAGGTCCGCTTCTCTGGAGACAGTGGTCACGGTGTTGTAACCCCACCCATGTCTGGCGCTCCAGATGGCCTCATTGTGGGGTACAGTGGCCAAGCCTGGCTTGAGCTACTTTACTGGTTCATTCATTCACCCATTCACTCATTCATTCTTTTCTTGACGTAAAATCATTTCTTACATTCATTCCCAATTCTGTTGGAGGTTCTTGGTCATATTTTCTGCAAAGCCACTCTGCCTCCTACAGAAGCAAGGCCTCGGTACGGAGAACATTCTGTGGGTTTGCACCTGGCTGGGACTCCATTGCAACACTGAGTCCAGAGCCCACGAGGGAACAGAGTGAGAGCCCCTTCTGGGGAGAGAAAAGCTGAGCTGTTCATCCAGATCTCATTAATCTGCAATCATTTTTACATGACTTTCTGCAGTTGAACTTTTTAAAGTTATTTAAGTGCTTTACAAATATTAGGCATTATTATTTATTATTATTGAAGCTATAATTTTTCATCATAAAAATTAACAAAGCTTTTGTTTTGGCAAAACTGTTTTCTGGCATGAATTTGGGCTGAAATGATGCTCAATGTACAGGACACTTTCAGGTAAGGCTAAGCCAGGGCCCACCAAGGGGGAGTGGTGGTCTCTAACTGACAATAAGAAAAACAGAAGCAACACCCTCGGGCACCAGCAGCTTTAAAATTCATTGATCTTAAACTTCTTAATGAAAAATAAAAACAAAAAACACTTAAGCTGGTTCCCCCACCCAAGTTATGTACAAAAGCAAATGTTGATGGAACCATTTCCATTCTGAACTCAGAAAATGGAGTTCCATGGTTTTTAAAACCTTTGAGTTTGGTTTTTAGAAGCAGAATCTTAAGGAAAAACCTAACTATTTTGCCAAAATCTGACATACATAACAGGTATGAGTGAAGGGCATTGTTTTACGTGGGAAGCTTCAATTTTCCCAACCTCTGTTCACTTGGACTCTTTTCCATCCCTGGGAGACCCCCAAGACCCCAGAGAAACTCAATCTGAAAATCACTAAGTGTAGTAGTTCTTTCTGTCTCTGAAATTCACTTTAACAACATTTCTCAAAATATAGTTTCTGAGCCACTTGGGAGATTACAGTCAAGTGAGTAAAAGCCTCAGAGCCTCGGGGTGGGGGGCGGCCCAGGACTCTGCATTTGCGTCAAGCATCCCAGGTGATCCTTCTCAGCCTTAAACTTTGAGAACCATTGGACAGTAGAGTTCCTTATTCCAAATCTGCTTTTGTCCATTATAAAAACAACACATACACATTCAAGCCACTAGCAAATAGTAGGAAGAGAAAAATCTTTTACTTTTACTACCCTAACCTAAAACTTTCAGGTTTTGAATCATTTCCTTTTAGTCCTTTTCCCCCTGAACATAATTTTTTTTATTTCTAATATAGTTGGGGTCATCACTGTTGTTTTTGTGTCATTATTGGTTCCATGTATTAAATAGTCTCATCTTCATAATGACTCTGCGGTAGGTATCATTACACCCAATTTTGAGTAAGGACATTGAGGCAAGAAGGGGTTTACATACACCTGGGCAGCCTGCTTCTTTCCATTACAACTATTTCACAATATATATTAAGTTATTTTTCATAATTGTATTTTCCTTGTTGCTTTGGACTGGAAATGGCAGGCTTTAATTTAGTTAACTTCAGCTCTAATGCTGGATCAAGTGTGGGGTTGCCAATTTTTAACATTATGAATAAGATATTTGTTGATGTGGGTCCGTTTTTTCTTCCTGTACATAAAACTATTTTCTTTAAAATGTTTCTTAAACATTGAATCATTTCTCAAAAGATTTGAGCCACTGATATATTGCTAAAAGAATCCAAAGAGAAGCCTACCAACATATATTGAGTATAATTTTCTCAAAGGAACATTATAAAGCACATCCCAACTTCGTATTAGGGAACAAACTGTCACATTTTAGTGAAATTTGTGGGTTATTTATAACCACACACCGTCTCCTGTTGGCTCCCTTTACAGAAATCTAAGTAAAAGAATCACTTTTTCCTAGTAACTGGATGACTTGATTTCTTACAATTTAGTCGGCCTTCTTGGAAACTCAGAAATACAGCCCTTTCATCTTCATTCACAAAGGGTTTGTTCTCACCCTTTACCTGCCTTAGAATTCCATGAAGCTAGTGTGAACCTATGGAAGACTTAAGAAAACATCTTTTTCAGAGAATCAAAATAAGGCCACTGGCTTATTCACTGTCCAGCCCACTCTCCAGACCAGCCCTCATGTCCTGCACCTGCCTAAGCTAACTCCAGTGTGCTCTGGCCCCTGGGCCCACACCTGCCCACTCTGCTTCATGACTGCAAGTCACAGCGATCTGGCCTGCACCCATGACAAGTTGGGGGCCATGCAAGGAGCGCGGATTTAGAGTCAGACACTTCGGATGGAATGCTCGGTCGTACCACGTATCTGCTGTGTAACTGGTCAAGTTCTTTATAACTTCTGGCTTCAATTTCCTTACTCGCCAGAATGGGCACAACAATGCCTATTGCTATGAAGATGAAATCATTTAACATACGTCAGTGACAACAGCCGCAAGATGGCCCCCATGCGGTAGAAGCGTATCGTGTGCCCAGGTGGGTGTTTATCGCCTTACACGTGTCACCTCGTGTCACCCTCATCCTTACCCTAAGAAATGGGCGGTATTTTCATCCCATTTTGTTGATGAGGCTTAAAGAGGCGTTAGGGTGAACTGTGTGAAATTTCCATTTTGTGGGTAAAAATAGTCAACTGTCATCAATTTCATATGGTTCGACCTAACAATTTGCCCAAGTCTCACAGAGAAAAGGCAGCAAAGCCAGGACTGTAACCCGCTGCTATGTGACACCTGAGCCCGTGTGTCTCAGTGAGAAACTGAACTCTACAGTACTTCGCACTATCTTTTGGTTTTCTTTTTGCCCACCCATGCTCACCCTTACAATGTACCAACGTCGTAAGATCAAACAGGGCCCTGCATTGTGACAAACATCAGAATTCTGAATTTCAACATTTAACAGGGTACCCAGAGCAAACACAATGGGGAAAATTGCCGTGGCCAGTCCCGACACTGTGTGGATTGCAGAAACACACGCAGGCACGCAGACCTGATTTGAATGGTATTTCTGAGTGGAAGCTAAGTAGGAGCTGAAATGGCCTTTTAAAATACAGAACATAAGGATGCAATTCACAGCGCTGGTCTAAACTGTAAACATGCAGCTGTGGGGTTTGGGAGGCTCAGTGCTCACATACCGACAGCATACAAATTGTCAAGTACTTAAAGTTCCATTGTTGCCGAAAAGGCCTCACCCAGTGTCCTTAAATGGTCCCAATTCTTTCTTGAAACCACAAAATTCATATTTTTATAGCATATCATGAAATATCAATAAGAATAGCATATTAAGGAATAACAAATAATGATGTTCCCAAATTCTTTTGTTGTATGATTATTTGCTAATAGGGTTCTTCAATTTTTTTTTTTCAAAGATCAAAGTTTGCACTCTCCTGAACACCTGCAAGGAAGCTCTGTACAAGGGATGTTCACTAATGTTCTGGGCTCTTCTTGTGAACTTCTCTCACAAGTTCTTGTGACTTTTATGGGATTGTCTCCCAGCACCTGCTTCCCCTCTTCTCCTGGAAACTCTATTCCTACCTTCTTCTCTCCCTGTGGCTGCCTTGGAGTGCCATTTTTATCCAGCCCCACTCACCTGTACTCCGGATTAGTCCACGGGTTAGCACCTGCCAACAAACTCAACCAAGAAAATCCTTCTCCCCAGGGATTTTGAATTGGGAAGTTTCAGTCCCTTTTCTTTGGTGGAAGCTCTGGAATATAAACCTTGTCAGCTTTGGGTTTCCCTCAGTGAGGAGAGAGGAGAAAGCAGACATTCAGACAAGGGTGTCCCTGGCTCTGTTATTCCCCTGGGTCTTGCTGCGTCCCTGACTTCACAGTTTGGTTACTCAACTCTTCCTCACATTCCACGGATGGACAAACTCCCCTTTGTTTGGGTTGCTCTTTTGTCATTTGCAAACCAACCATCATAGGAGGGCCATTCATGGCATTGGAATCCTTGTCTGATTCCCATGTCCCAGGAAGGAAGATGCATGTGGTGTATGCTGGTATGGTGTCTGTAATATGGGTGTGGTGATGTCAGGACCGCGGGAGTGAGAGGAGGCCCCCATGAGTGCAGATCACCATTTCTTCCTCTAGGCTCCCCCTGCACATGGTCCAGAGCTCTGTTTTTAACCTTGAGTATGCGGTATCATGTATATCCATTAACAGACTCACTGTAGGAGACTCTGAGTGACTTGAAAGGGAGGATTTGCCTTCCCAAGAAGTAGAATCTCCAACATTTAGCTCAGCTTCTGGCCTTGAGTAAAAACTTCATAAGTGTGTGTTGGATTGAACTGAATTTGTTTAAAGTATTTAAAGGACTGGATGGATGAAGAGGGGTTGAACAGTTTATAGCCTAGTCAAACCCAATTCTGATGATTCCTTGTCCCCTTCGTAGTAGAATCAAACCAGAATAGGCTCTTTCATCCAACATGGAAGCCTTAGTTTCCGTTTCAATCACGACTTCTAAACCTCTGCCAGTAAACTGTCACCTAACCTCTCCTGACCTTCATTCAACTCAAATGGTAAAAATGAACCCTCTCCCTAAGGTTTATTTTCAGTATTAAATGATGTGGGCCATAGAAAGTGCTAAATCCCAATGCACTTTCTAGTACACGTTGTAGGTGCTCAATAAATACGCTTTCGTTCTTTTCTTCTTCCAACCAGAGGTCAAAGGGGGTTGGCTTTAAAGTTACTTTTTCTCCAAAATTTGACTGACAACTCGATGGTGATGCTCGAATGTGCTATATTTGACTCATTGGTCAAGGTAGGCTAACTGCTCTAACAAACAACTCTGAAATTTGTGCATTTGCATAATACAGGGCTGTTTCTTGCTCATATAATTTCCCTTATGAATGTGTCCAGTGGTGAGGCTCTCTTCCAAAAAGAGATTTAGGGGCACGGGCTCCTTCTATCTTCTGTCTCTGCCATCTTTATTTTTAGCCTTCATAGTCTCAGCAAAAATAGGAGAAAATGGAGAAATGGCAGTGAATACTTGAACATGTCATCCCAGAAGTGACTCCTATCATTTGTGATCACCAGTGACCACAACTAGCTATGTGGCCCAACTTAAATACAAGGTGTGTGAGAAATGTGGACCTGATTAGGAAGCAATGTTCCTGCAGTCCCCCTACTCTGTGAAAAAGGAGCCTGATCCTTGACCATCCACTAGCCATCTTTGGCATAGGAGCAATTTTGACTGTTTTGCAAAAAGTGAAGTAGTGCCTTTCTGTCTCCACATGAGTATTGCTGGTTACAAAGCCATCAATGTTGCTAACACATTACTTTTTTTTTTTTTGCCATGAAATACTTTTTCAATCATGGCAAGCATTTTGTGATTATGAGTCCATAAATACAGACAAGTGTCTAGGGTGCGGCTGATTGAGCAACCATTTAGTCATTGTTCTCTAGCACACATTACTTAGACTTCATATCATGAGATTCTTCTGCCCACAGTATAACCCAGCCTACTTCCACCTATCAGTCTATGTAATTGTTTCCTGCCATTTCAATTGTTGCCTCTCTTTGTTCTTGAATTCTCCAAGAAAATATGACAGAAGTATCACCTACCATCCATCCACCCATCCATTCATCCGTCTGTTTATTCACTCATCCATCCATCCATCCATCCATCCATTCATTCACTACCCCTTTATCCCAGGTTCCTCATCCCTGTGACTCTTAGATTCAGGCTTTCTCCCTGTAGGCGGTTTGCCTTTTCCCCTGCTGCATCCTTAAACCATATGGTTCTCATTATTCCTACTTGTCACCTGGTGTTTCAGTTCTTTGCCTGGAGTCAACTGAAATTTTCCTTAAACACTCAGCCTTGACCTCTTATTCACTTACTCTTTCACCATCCTTCACTCATCTTGCTTCCTTATTTTGTGGCATTTCATACATTTCATGATAGTAATTGTGATTACAACACATTTCTTTATGTCTAACACAGTCTTTGCAACAGGGAAATAGATCATTATTTTGAAGACACAACAAATTCCGTAAGCAAACATCCTTGGGATGAGGGTATCGGGGGTGGACACAAATGTGGTTGCAACATATACCTCTTTGGGCATAGATTTGCTCCATTGCATGAATACAGAAAATTTGGCAAGCTGAAAATGAGCTAAAAGAGATTCTCAAGCTGTTCCCTCACCATACCCCACTAGGGATGTTGATTAAGTTAGTTCCTGATTTTTTTAAAGATTTTATTTATTTTTAGAGAGAGGGGAAGGGGAGGTGAAGGAGAGGGAGAGAAACATCAATGTATGGTTGCCTCTCAGGTGGCCCTCACTGGGGACCTGGCCCCACAGCCCAGGCATGTGCCCTGACTGGGAATCGAACCAGTGACGCTTTGGTTCGCAGCTCGTGCTCAATCCACTGAGCCACACTAGCCAGGGCTCTGATTTTTTAAAAATTTTATTTCACAGATAATTGCTGAGCATTTATTCTTTGGTATACTAGGCACTATTCTAGGCATGTTATGCGGCATGGATTACCCTCATGGATTCTATTGATTGCAACTAATAGAATCTTTTGAGCTAACTTAAGAAAAAAAGTTGGGGAGGGGCAGGAGCATAGGGTATGATGATCTCTCAGGATGCAGGAGAGTCCTAGCAGGTCTGGCAGTAATACAGCCTGGCTCTCAGGAGGATATACCAGGAATAGGACCATATATTAGATCCACACAGGACTGCCTTTCTCTGTCTCTCACTTTTGCTTTTCCCTGTACATCTGTTTTATTAATTCATCTTTTGCCACTAACCAACTTTTTCTACTCTACACATAGCAGAAGATTAGGAAATTGAACATGAGAATAATAACTATACCTAGAACCAGATTGTTCAACACTGAATCCCAATTGCAAATTCCTGAGAGAAAGAATCTGATAGGCTCACCCTAGACCTGTTTTCAACCTTTGGTCCAATCATCTGTATCCAGGTCTAGGGTCTTGTTGAATGAGCATGGCTTATATTTTAAGAGAAAGGAGGGCCTTGTGAATTGAGCCAATATACAAAAGTTGGCATCACCAACTCTCTTTAAGATAACTTATTTTGCAAGTGAACTTTTCCAGTATTGTTATATACACTGATGAAAAAGATTTTTGCAACTCCAAGTACATACTCACAAACACACACACTCTCACAGGTTTTTCTTTCTTTCTGGCTCATAGATTTGAGCACAACTATTATAGAATGTGGAGGATATGGTTCCCAGGACTTTTGTTCCCATCCCCTGTGTGGGGATAAGGAAGTTTAGGCTCAGTGGAGTGCTCATTGGGAGTAGCCTACTTGCTCTAACTCTAAGTTCATTATCATCATTGAGTTACCTGCTTCCGACAGTCATCTTCATGGTGACATGGGACAGACCCTGGACTTTGAGGTCAGACTTTTCCAACTCTGCTATTTGTTATTAGTGAAGCCCTGGACAAGAATCTTAATTTCTCTGAGGTTTACTTTTCTCATTGGTCAAGGCTTTTCTAACCACATTACGTTTGAAGGGACTGGTATTAATGGCTTGAGATTCCCGGCAATTCCTAAAGTGAGGAATAGCCCACAGACCAAGCTGTAGGATTTATACCATGCCAGTTATAGACTAGGTGAAGACTTTGATTAAGTGTTGGGGGCTCTCACTCTCAAGATAGCTTCTCTCCTCCTCTGTCTACCTCTGGTCTATGGCAGAAACCTTGCTTTGCTTGAGTGACAAAGCAGATTGCTTCCTCCCACTTCTGTGGCTTAGGACCCCTTTCTCTATCCTAGTTTCACTCTGATTGGCAAGTTCACTCAGAGTGAAACCTTAGCAAAACCTCAAGGTTTGGCTTAACTGCAAAGGGGTGGTTGATATCAGATTCATACCCCAGAACCAGAAGACCACTCGTGAGAAATTCCATAAGCACAGGAGTGTGGTTTATGTCAAAATCAGCTTGTTGGAATAAAGCCATTTAATATCAGGTGGAAATATAGCGTCATCAACTAGAGTCCTCAGGCCTTGGAACCTCTTAACTCAGCACCAGCTAGTGGGTTACGTACTGGCGGGGAGGGGGAGGGTTGTGACCAGTCTGGTTCCCTGACAATCATCTTAAACAATACTAAGCACAATCAAAAGCGACAGTAAAGTATGTTGTCTGAGAAAAAGGGAGGCAGGAATGGAAAAGCTAGGACTCAAGAGTCAGGTGGACTTTTGTTTCAGACTGAGATCCACTTCTTACTACCTGGAGGCACCTGTTGGCTTCCAGAGCTGCCATCTCCTTATCCATATAATGCAGGTAATACCCACGGCAGGGGTTTGTTCGGAAAATTAAGTCCAAAAAAGAAGAGGGCCATGTGGCCACCCTGAACTGGGCTGGGAGAAGCAGGTGTTCAGAAATGGCTCCTTTTCTGGCCATTTCATAGCTCTACAGAGAGTCGAAAGTGGCCCAAAGGAGCTGTGGCCTGCCATCTTCCTAAGTTGTATCACTATGATTCATATAACTGTTGTCTTGAACTGTAGCAAACTGGAAAGGCCCCAATCTTTTGATTTCGACACATAAATATAGGCATAGCTAGTTCAGATCCACAGGTTGGTCTTGGAGAGTTCTGCCAGTGCAGGTGGACTGCTCTGCAGCCAAGACGACAGGTGCAGAATCATTCCTTTGATACCGACTGTTGAGAAGGCAAGTGTGGAAATAGGGGACTGATACTTACTGAGCTTTTTCTTTGTGCTTTCATCTTTATACCTTCTCCTTGACTGAGGTTTACAGAGGTCAGCGATGTGCCCAGCACGACATGCAGAGTAGGTGGCAGATGTGCATAAGAAGAAGCTCAAGAGGGGGCTCATTTGGGGGGACCAGGGGTATAAGAAGACACCTCTTATATTCTGCAATCTGCGTCTGAGAGTACTGTGAGTGTCTCCCTAAACTCCTCCCAAAGACAGAGCACTAGAATTCAGGACCTGTTGCTTGTGGCCGTTCTATCTTTGTTATGCATTTAGACCCGCTGAGGAGTGAAGCACCTATTAGGTACTCAAGAATTGGGGGCCCTGTGTGAGTTATGAGGGCCAGTCTTGACCATGGAGGTGCCCCTGCCGGAGGGCACAGGATAAGGATGCACTGCCTTGCTTTCCTTGACAATAGGCCTTGCCCTGTGATTTGCTTTAGCCAATGAAATAAATAGGAGTGGAAGTGACATGTGCCACTTCCAGCCAGTGCATTCACCCTGACTCCTTGCCAGGCTTTAGCAATCAAGGGAGCGATGTCCTGAGGGGGGCCCTGTCCTCCTAGGACCCTGAATGACCAGGGTCAACACACCTTTGCTGTTGAATTTGTGATGGGGTGAAGAAGCAAACCCTTTGTTGTGTTTCGTCACTAAGATCTTGCAAGTATTTGTTACCGCAGCAGAACCTAGCCCACGTTGCCCAATGCTAACCTTTTCTTTCTCACGACACTTCATACCAGTGCTGTTTTCTCCATCAGCGTCTGCGTGCTTACGACTTCACCCTCCCTCCAGCTACGGTACTCATAGGCTCTGCTGTAGGATGAGACAATTAGGTTGAAAGTAAAACAAAAACAGTTGCAAGGCACAAAAGGAACAGACCGCTGGAGCAAACACATTACTAACACCTGGCCCTGAATTTGCTCAAAGTTATTACTATGGCACAAAGATTGCTGTGTGGAGTTCTTGTCTAACTCCCTGGCAACTTTTATGCATGTGTAGGGGAAGGTCTTTTGCCAGATGGTTAAAATGTTCATGCTCCTATTTTGTTTTAATGCAAACTGACATTTCTTCATCTTCCCGCAGTGGGTTTCTTTTATGAGGCCGTGCTTTGCATTTTCATCGAAAGAATTTCTGACTCCCCCTCGGGAGCCCACCCTGTAGTTTCTGTGGGGGCTGGCTTGGTTAACCGCTCGCTTCGGTTTGAAGGCGCCACCGGCAGAACCAGACCATCATGAACTTCTTGATTTACACTGTGGTGGGGAGTGTGCGAGGAGCCAGAGAGAAACAGGAAGGAGCTTTTTGTAGCCCCATGGAGAGCCGGCCGCTGCTCTGGGGCGCCTGGGCATGTGGAAGGCCAGCTTGGAGGGAGCCGGATACATTTGCAAATGGTGCTCTTGTTCCTGTCGAAGAGTCAGGATGGAGACTGGGCCCACGTGGTAGAAGATTTACACATGGAGGGATAAATCTAAATATAGATAATGTGTAAAGATCAATAATATTGCCATGAAGTAGTAAAAATAACAAAAGTAAATAATACCAAAAATAAATAATTCATAAACTAAACAGTGCCACCAGCTCATAGTAAGCAATTTCTAAGTATTATCTCTTCTAATCCTCAGAATAACCCCATGAGTTAGGCTGTGCTGCCTTTTACATGAGGAAGAAATGAACCTATTAAGTGATATAAAATCAAATGTGCTTTCATTTGATCATCAGCTGTTTACTTTGCTCATGTGTGGGTATGTAAATATGCCTGATGTACACGCTTAAGAACAAAAGCATAGACATGCTCTCTCTTTCTGAGCTCTCTCGGGAGTTACGTTGTTCTGTGCCCTTTCAAACCCACATTCTGCAGGTCTCTCAGATTTTCCCAGTGACCAGCACCAACAGGCCACTGTCTGGGTCATTATGGTGACCACAGTGGCCACGGAAGTGATGTGAGGTTGAGGCAAGCTTTAGTCTTGGTATAAAATGATGCTTTTCGCTGGTCTGGGAGGCTCCCATTGGGCGGTCTGCATTGCTGAGCTTTGCAAAAGAGCTTCTCAGCTTCCCAGCGTGCTGGGCAGATGTGGGCAAAGGCTCAGGTTGTGTGTTTTTCTCCTTTGCTGCCTTACCACATAGAAATCTAACTCTCTAAAACGGAAATTCCATTGGAAATATAGCTTTCTCTCCATAAACTGATTCTTCTCAAGACTTCCACTCAAGGTAAAAATAATCCAAATAGAACTTTTAAATTTTGATTGCAAGGTAATATTATCTTGATAATAACTATTTACACTTAGAAAATGTAATACAAAGTCTACATTGTATTACTTAATAATAACAGTTCCATAGTAGTGAGAAAGGATTCAGAAGTAAAAACAAAAATATCGTCAGTAAGAAAGAAAGCAAACTAACATCCTGTATGCGGCTCTTCACAAGATTCTTTAAAATGATCATATTGCCACTTTATTTATTTAATTATTTTTGTGAATGTGAGAATTCCTAGCACACAGCAGATGCTCAAGAAATATTGGTGTCGTTCTCTAAGACAGTAAGGCAACTGTCCACTCTATAAATTTTATTTTCAAAACTACAAAAGTACATAGCAAAAATGCAAGTTTTAGTTTTTTTGTTACACAGCATCATTGTTTTTATTGCAATGTGATCAGTATACAAGGGTCGTCTTTGTATAAGGAAACGCAGGCTTAGAGCTAGGAAGGAATGTCTTCTGCTGGTCTGGCTCTTGACATGGGGCTCAAATTTACTTAAGTTCACTTTTTGAAAGAAAATGAACCTATCAAAGCTTGTGGCAGAATCAGCACATGTTATTAGTACTCTCCAAATTCTAAACTAATGAGTTGGTCTCTCCCCTGGGGGTAGGGGCTTGACCTGAGGGTGTGGACAAAGAGTTTCTGTGACAGAGGTGGAGGTCGTCTCTCTCCACTACATACTCTTAGAGCACAAGAAAGCCCATGTCTGAAAGGGAAAACGGCCCAGCCCAGGAAAGGTGGGTCCCTGGGGCAGGCTGGCATGCTGATGAACAGTCCTGCAACCCTCCGGTAGGCCCCGGATGGGGCAGGAAGGGAGGGAGAGTGGCACGTAGGAGGTGAGAGGGCAGATGTCCTGGTGAGGCATGGATTGATGAGCTTTATGGAGCAGCCCGGGGAAATTCCGTGATTCCAAGCCCTTCAGTTGAATCTTCACAAGCGACACAGACTGGTGCTTCTTTCTCTTAACTAGAGCATATGAAGCATGTAGACATCTGGAATGTTCTCAGGAAAAGCTGGACAGGGGAGAAGAAAGCCACTCACATATCAAAGAGAGCTTGTCGCAGCAAACAGCACTGTGTTCGACACTCACATTGGACGGTTCATAGGCAGCTCTCAGTTTTCAGAGCCCTTTGGGCCAGGCTGGAAAAACTGGTTTAAGATTCCTCATCTCACCCCTGTGCTGGAAGAACAAGTTTGGAAAAACACTGGTCAAGGGGCCAGAAGGCAGAACAAGACTTATTGCTGGACAAGAAGTTCTGAGTAATGGGGACCCGACTTCATGTCGGGAGAAGAGGGGAATTACATGCAGCTGGCCATTGGCCCATGACAAGGCCCTTGGTCCTTGAGTTTGTGTTGCCACTGAAAGGTGAGACTTAAGTTATTTACACAAGCACTTTCTCTGTAATTAGGCGATTTCCCTGCTCTCCTGGCTGCGAGGAAATCACACAAGTAACTTAACGTCCTATGTATCCCTTCGTAAGTACGCCTGTGCATGGGGACCAAGAGATGCTGAACAGCCAGGCCTTGGAAAGGACAGGAAGTGGCAGGATGTTCTGGATCCAAGGAGACATAGGGACCCTCATGAATGTTTGGTTCAAGGCTCCACCACCATGTGTCCCTGCCTCCTTTATTTTCTCTCCTTCATTCCAACTTCTTCCCCTTTCTCGTCACTTCTGCTTGCTCTTCAGCTTGACTTTCTCAGTCCAGTCTGGGCTCCTTTGACTCCTCTTTGTAGTATGACATCATCTGGTACAACTGACTTCTTCAGATTCCTGAAAGAGAGAGATCTGATGGGATTTGCTCATCTTACCAGGCCGCGTTGCTGGCCCCCAGTGGTGGCCCCCAGGTGGCTTAGATGTGCAGTCCTAAGCACAGCCTGTGGATGGGACACTTTAAGGTAAAAAGGAAGCAGGGCATTGCATTACAGTGGATGTTTTTTTCCAGCACAGCATTGCAATAACTGTTCAGTGGTGAGAATTCTGCAGCTGGCATTACCTCCGTGAGCCTCAGTTTTAGGTCCACATCAGATAAGGACAAGGTTTGCAAAGCACTGTGGGTCTGGGTCTGAGGCAGGCAGCATCGGTGAGCTACACTGTGAATGATGCAGAGGCTAACCTCATGTCCGTGAACTAGTGTTGTCTATGCCACTGCACACAGGCAACCAGAGAAAATGACAAGCCAGAGCAGTGCTGTGCTTTTTCTCTGGGGGGTTCTTTCTGAAAGTAAAAGGGGTTTTCTAATTTGATCCTGTGGAGACCACTTTAGTTTCCATTTTTCTCAGATGATAACATCTATAGAGGGGCTCCTTTCACTGCGGGTACATCCTTTCTCAAATATGTGGTCCACCTTTAGAACCACATAATACTTATTAATTACCACAGTTAGTACTTACTGTGGGCAGCTCCGACCACCTCAGATGCACTCCAAATATTCAAGAAGCAGTCATAGCCCACCGAACAGCCGTGTCGATAGAAACCCAGGATGCAAACCGGCCTCCATCCTCCAAACTGAACCTACATATTGATAACTTCTTTTCCAAAGAATGCTGCTCCCTGTGAGAACATGCGCTTTAATTTTTTGCCCTGATGTTGAATATAATGAGGGAATATATGATTAACTCGAGGTACATTGAATGCAGCCATAATCAGGAATGGAATAAGTTCCATTTTACCCAAATAAGGGCACTTCGGTGTTCTTTCTTTCATACGATTCTTACGAGCCCTGTGCTCCCAATACCCCAAACCAAGACTGTGGATGCAGCTTCGATCAGGATGGCAGCGCTCAGTGGGTGCGGCGGCCGCCCTGCCATTTGCTGGCTGTGTGACAGGCCTCAACCTTTTCTCAGTCTCTTTGCTCACATTTTACGTAGGGATATTAGTTACCTACCTCACAAGAGTTTTGTCATGATTAAAAATCATGTCTATAAAGTTTTGGGCAAATGATCGATCATAAATCATCATTATCACTCACGTTCAAGGCACCAACATTTATAAAGAAAAACAGGAATTCCTTTGCGTCGGCACACTGGCAAAGCGTCCCCAGCCCCTGGCGTTTCCAGGCGGGGGTAAGCCAATGACGGGTGCAGTCGCCCGGCCTTGGGAAGCTCATGGCCTTTGCGTGTTTTCCCTGCGAAGCAGGTTTCCAGAGGGAAGGTTTCAGTGCATGGCCATCGCCTTTGGGGGTTATTGTGTCTTCAGGGGCCCTTGTTGTCATGTTGGATGTGGGGGCGGCTCGATGAGGGCTTGGGTGCTTGAGAAAAGGAGCGAAAAACCCAAGTGAGAAAACCCAAGAGAAACCGAAAGACTTGAACAACGGAGAGAAAATAGAGCCTCGGGACTGCGGCGGCGATGGAACTGGGCTCGGCAGGAAGTGGGCAGAACGCTGTTTTCAGTGTGCTCATGGGAACTGAGCTGGAAAGTGCTGTGGTGAGTGTGTGTGGAAAGAGAGGGCTTTAATCCAGCTATAAATATCTCTTTCTTTGAAGTTTTATGACCAACAATTAATGTTACTGGAAGGCACATAAAGAGTTGTGTCTTGACTTGGTGGGTCTGAGTGGGGCAGGGGCAGGTTAGGAATCTCTCCTCCCGGGACGCTGTCCCTACCGCTGCGCATTCTATGTGTGTGTGTGTCGGGGGCGGGGGGGACATGAGAGTAGAACAGGTGTCTAAAAGCATCCTCAGTACGTACTCACCCAGGTCATTTCTTCTTTCTTTCATCTGTTTGTCCATTCAGTTGATCGAGGGCCCGTTCTGCGCAAGCCCTGCTGCTACAGCAGTGAATCAGTGAAACCCCTGCTCTCAGGAAGCTTTTTCTAGTGGGGGAAAGAGAGGTTAAACAAATCAAGACATATCAAGGAAAGAGAAGTGCTGTGCAGGCCACCTGTTAGGAGGAGAGAGGGCGGAAGGATAAGAGACTGGGAGACCAGAGAACAGAGGCCTGTGTAGGGAGATGGGTTGAGTGTGGGAGGAAGGAGACAGCAAATACATACCGAGGTGCTGAGGCAGGTGCATTCTCCGTGGGGCCCTGCACAACTGCCGAGGAGGCCAGTGGGACAGAGAGAAGCGCCCTGCTCCAAGGCAAAGGCATCGGCTCTCAAGCAGCCCCGCTGGCATTGGAGGCCTTTGGAAGGACTGTGGAATTGGGTGCCCAGAGTGAGACAGAGGGGCTCAACCAGGTTCACTTGGTTCTGCCAAATGACCAGCCACCTGTTCTGTAATAATATCCTTCCCTGGAACTTCCCTCTTCTTATAAAACAAAACAATGCAAAAAAAAAAAAAGCAAAATTGAAAACTCCCCCAGAAAGGGCTTTTTTTTTTTTAAGTGCTAGGGCTTTTGCTGTTGTTGTTCACCTCGTGCTCTGTGCTGACCTCAGTGTTAGAGATTCTGTGATCTCATTCCTGCTTTGAAGCCCTTCCGTTGCTTTTATCAGCATAAATGAACCTGAAGGCTGGCAGGCAGTAGCAATACAAACCTTGTCCCCCCACCCCCCAGGGTGCCCTTTGTACCCCATCTTCATGAGTGTGAGCCTCAGGAATTTGGAATTTGTGATCCTTCATATCAGGACTTGGCTGGAGGTTTACCTGAGCACTCACCTAGGAGAAAGGGTATACTGAGCAAAAATACTCTGGAACAATCTGGAGAAATCTACTCTTTGCAAGAAAGCACTTTTAAAGTACCCGTTTGGCATTTCAGAAGCTCCTACTTACTCAAGGGTACTCTTTCCTATTCTTTTAAGTAGCTCACCTAAGGACTTTGCTAGATAAAAGTTGATTTTCTTAAAAGGGTTTCTGCACATACTTGACAGCATTTGTAAAAAAGGAAATGCATAATTCAGATCAGCTTTCCTTCCAGGTAATCGGAATTAGAGAGGTTTGCTGTGTGTGAGAGAGCATTTCGCTCCTTCGTTTTCTCGGGTGCCGAGAGCTGTTTATGACTAATGGGATTCATTACATGTGTGTTTAGCCTACCTATTATTAAGGCTTCAACAATATTAAAATCCAAAGAGATAACAGAGAAGGAAGCTTTTGGGAGCCAGGAATCCATTGTGCCAGCTTGCTTCGAAATAGAACAGCAAAATGGTGGCCGCTCGCCTGGCCTTTGTTTCACGTGAATAAAGCCAGAGGCAGTGGCACTAGTTATTCCAGAATGAGAGGTTTGCCCTCCGAGTGGGATGTGAACCTCTGCTCATCGACGTCTCTCGACCACACAGAGCCCACGGATCTCCCAGGAGTCGGCCTCTTTCCCGGGAACCAGGTCCGTGAGTTTCAGCGGCAGTTAAGGAAGGAAAGCCGGCGACAGTGCTGGTCACTGCTTTGTGTACTTGGCCTTTAACCTGATTGAATTCAATCTGGCCATGTCCTTTGTCCACAAAAAGAAAGGGTTTGGGCAGGGAATGTCTCGGGATGGAGAGAGTGACAAGTTTATGTACCTCTTGGAGACATGATTTCCCCAGGACTGGGGACAAAGATGGAGGTTTTTAGAAGTCTCCCTGGAATTGATGTAAATGTTCAAAGCACATTCTTTTGTGTCCCCTTGGCCCCACAGGAGTGGAAGCTGGGTTCCAACCCAATGCAGCTCCCATCCTCGCGGATGGACATAAGACTTGCGGCCCGGAGTCTAATGTAAAGTACAGTGCTTCTACTTTGTCCTTACACTTTGTAATCCACCAGCTATAAAGAAAGATGTTAGGATGTTGGTTAAGTAAGTGCAATGCAGTCATTCAATAGACTAGCCTACATCACGGGAAGGAATGACGCTTCTAGAGAAAATAATTGGGGCAAAAGCTTCTGTGTTTACATCTGCGATAGAAAATAAAATGTTGTGGTGTGTGTGGTTGGGAAGGGTGGAGAAGAGGCAGCTATTGAAGCGGAAAAACAAAGAACCCAAAACACTAAATACCAATGTATTTATAATAGTTGTGATTGAGAGATGAGGTTCCGGATATGTGTTTCTCTGTATTTTCTCATCTTAAAAAAATGAGCGCTTCTGATTATGAGATCAAAAAGAAATATTCAGTGGCTTATTTTGACCCAGTATGTTTGCTGTTTAATTTCGATGGAGCTTTGGTTTGCATAAAAAGTAGGCTTGCAATGCATACGAGGACTTTCTCGTTGAATGAAAAGGAGCCATTTCATCCCACCGGCAGCTCGGCAAGCACACCGCTCCTCTTCTGAGCGGCCTCCAAACCCAGTGCCACGGCGGCCCAGGGACACCCACAACAAACACAAGGACACTCCTAGTACCACAGACTTCCTGTCAGAGGCGAGGGAGGGAACGCAGCCTGGCAGCCTGTTTGTAAAGTGACTTGAATGAACATCGAAAGGATCATCAGATATTAGTCCTGTTCCTCTTTCTCAGACCATTGATAGATTTCCCTCCTGCCTCCCCTCCCCGACACCCTCTGACAGAGAGCGACGGGCCTGATGTAGAAAGGGAAAAGGGGAACAGGTGACTCAGCCAAGAGCAGGCCTCACCACAGCTTCCTGGCCACGCTTCTCACTCTCCTTCCATGAGAGAAGGGGGAGGAGGCCTTGAGCATTCTAGCACAATGTAGGAGGACTTCAGCCGGTGAATGAGTGAGTGAATAAATGAATGAGTGAATGAATGAGTACGAATACCCAGAGGGTCACTCAAAAATACCGTCATGATATAGCCCCACAAACTGTCTGTGTGTGTGCCATCCTTACTTCTCAATTCTGTGAATACTGAAATCCAGTTCCTCCTTTCCAGAAAATCTTGAGGCGGGGGGTGGGGGGTGGTGGACCGCTTTCAAAGCCAGAGGCCGTTGATGTTTCCTTGTCATTTTTGCCAGCACTCTGGTCTGTATTTCCTGAATTCTAAAGAGCAAACAACAAAAAGCAAACAAGAAACGGCACAGTGCATCTGGGTAACCCTTTAAAGAATTCATCTAAGATCTTAACAAAGAATAAAAAAAGTTAACATGTTTTAAAAGTTTGGGTATAAAATATGTACAAAAGCAAATGTATAAACTCAGTGACCTTCTGAAGATACACCTCAAATAGGGAATAACAAAAATCTCTCTCATTTAAAGAAGCCTTAAGGAAGCAACAAGAGGAAAATAATAGTGTTTCTTTCATTAAAAGGAGCCCAATATTTATTGATCCAATAGGTTTACACTGTGCGCACCCGAGAGTGCCATCAGCCCAAAGCAGATGGGCGTCTTGGGCAATTTTTTCTCACATTACTACCGAGGGGATTTGCCTGATCGCCTTGTCAGCTTCTAAATTCTTTGGGCACACAGGAGGGGGAACATGGTTCCGGCTTATTTCTAAGCCCCTTTGAGGCAATTTCTGGTCTCCAAATTGAGGCAAAATAATCCTCACAATTCCTTGGACATTCTCTCCTCATCCCACCCCCCCTTCTATCAGAAAGGGGACACATCTAAGAGGCTTCGTGATGCCTTAGAATCGACTTAAGGTGATCCTTGCTTAAAACGCGCCTGTTGCCTTTGTCTGCCTTTGGTTTTCCTCGCGATCCGATCAGGACGCTCCGCTCTCCCTCTGGCAGTTTGATTTCACGGGAGAGGAGAGGAGAGATGGAAAATGGACCCCTATGTTACAGTGATTTCTTCAAGGAGCTCACACTGCCTTCAGGCATGTCCTTATTACCTCATTAATTCTCCTAATGATCCCTCAGCAGTATTGTTCTTCTTTTCAGGATGGAGACATTGAGGCACAGACAAAATAAATAGCATGTAGAAGGTCAGGGAGCCGGGCAGAGGGGGATGTGGGGGAAGTTGGGGGGCTCTGGCATCTATCCTGGGCTATCGGTCTGGCTGTCCTCTTTAAATAAGCAGGGAGGGAGAGAGGGAGACAGACGAAGACAGAGACAAGGACAAAGACAGACAGACAGAACTCAAGCTAGAGAGCTGATGGAACAAGTGGACCAGATTCAGCAATCACTCATCTATTAGAAATCAGTCTTCTTGGTGGGTAAGTAAACTATTACCTTCCAGGTTTTACAAAGCGGTTCCCTTATTTGCTGCAAGTGTTCTGTATACCAGGGGCTGTGCTGGGCTCTGGCCTGTGGCAGAGCAAGACTTTAATCAGTGGAGTTAATATGTGGGAAGGTCTTATGACGAGCCTCACAAGCAAGAATGCAGATCGAAGAAAGTCCTACTCCCCCCATACCCCCTCCCTCACCCGCCCACCCACCCTACCCTCACTTATGCCTGGATAACAGCCCCATTCTCCTAAAGGGTTTCCTGGCACCCCCTCTTTTCCATCTTGTGTTTTTGTTCACTGGAGAACTAGAGTCTCCTTTGAAAACACAAGTTAGATCACATCTTTCCTGCCCAGAACCTCCCAAAGGCTTCGGGTGTCACAGTTGGTCTTGACCATGGCTGTGGGATCCCTACTGCTCTTCCCTCTCCCAAATATTCTGTCCTCGCCTCCTGGGCTCTCCCGCTCACTCACTGTGTTCCAGCTACACTGACCTCCTTGCTGTTCAAGTTCATCAAGCACACTCCGCCTGGAAGCCTCCCCTGTCCTCACCTCTGCTCAGAGTGCCCTTCACGACCGGCAGAACTCACTCACCCCTCCCTCTCTCATCTTTTAGACATTTGACTTTAAGTTACAGTCTGTCTTTATCACCCTCTGAGTACCCCATCTCCCTGACCTGCTTTTTCCCCACACACCACTGCCCTTGATCCCACCTTGCAGTTCACCTATTCATTTTGTTTTCGGCCCCTTCCCATGAGAATGCAAACTCCAGAAAGGCAGGTATTTCATCTGTTGTGCTCACTGCTGCATTGCCCTCGCCAGGAAACTCGTAGGTGCTCAGCCAATATTTGATCTCTTTAAATGAGAACTTGACTCTTGCAGAATAACCTCAGGAACCTCAGGGATGGGTGTCCAGAAGATGCTATTGGATTTCTCCCATAATCTGGGAGGAGAGGGATTCCCAATGGGGTGGGGACATCTATGGGGGTTCTTTGTGGTTGTGGCAACATTGAGGAGGAGTCCAGGGAGGAGGCTGGGACAGGGTCCAGTGTCTTTGTGAGGTTTGCCTCCTTTTTTTTTTTTTTTTTTCCGCAGAGGCATAGAAGGATCTCTTCATTTAAAAGTCCAGGTTACATTTTTTTGTTTTTCTTTTTTGCCCTGCAACAGGTGTTAACCTACCTGGTTATGTCAAGCCCTGGACGTACTTGTTATTGACAGGGATCTATGTTGGGCGGAGGCTGCCCTGGGTCAGTGGATTCACAGAGAAGTCAGAATTTTCTTTTACAAAGAGCCCACTTTTCTCAATAATTGCATAACGACGTCTTTGATTCCCAGGCTCTCATCCCCAGCTGTTTCCTTAGGCATTTATTCAAGATCCGAGATGCCATTCACAGTCCAGCAGGATGCATATTTGTATCTGGTTCCAAAACATTTTTTTTTTTTTTTGGCCCATATCACTGCAACCCATGGCAGAAGATTCTAGCAATTAGCAGTGACTGAAAGTGATAATTTACTGCAACCAACACCATGATCTAATAGTCACACATTACAAGAGCAAAGTCCACATTTTTTTCCTCTGTGGCACCGCAGCGCTATCACACGCTCGGCAGGCTTTCTAATGTCTTCTGTTTGCATTAAGAGAAAACATAACCCTCTCCCACTGAGAACCAGAAAGAGCCCCTCAGGTTCTGAATGCTGTGACATTCAAAAATGTACTGGGAGGCTGCTGAGTCTGTGTGAGGGTCCTGTGCAATTTGATTCTATTTCCAAAGGATCTTTGGAAAGTACAAGGCACTTTATTTAGGAAAGGTGATCATCTTTCCCTTTTAAGTGTCCCCGCATAAGCTGTGGGTACTGGGTACATGAAGTAGGGTGGCTTGAAATGGGAATGGAGGAGGTTTGAGTCCTTCACTCAGTGATCACAGTTCAAATCTATTGATTTTGACCATTGAATCTTGCCTCAGATCTGAACCTCAAGCACAATTCCAAACCACCAGGCAGGAGAAATTACAGGCGAAATGATAACGCAGGTCCTGCCAGGTAACTAAGGCAGTGTGGCAATGCTTCAAGTCTTTAAAACCATATCCCAGTGGCCCGAAAGCATTAATACATTTGGAATAGTGCCTGTCCAATGTCGAGAGAGGCGCCTGCAGAATTTGATTCCTACCTAGGTACATCAAGTTTTTGAACTGGAAGAAACTTGAGACAGTCTCTCGTCCAGTGAATTCCAAATCTGTTTGCTCATCAGAATTACCTGGGAGCTTAAAAAATTACGGATTTCTGAACCCCACTCTGCAGAGAGATGTATTCTTTGATGTAGGATTGGACCCAGGAAGCTCCAAGAGGGGGCAGAATCACATTTGCAAACCTCTGTGATCTCACAGGGGGGAAACTGTTTCAATGGGTGAGGTGGAGACAAGGGTACTGAACACAAACTTCCAGGCTTACAGTGCACTGTGCTTTCTCCTGGACCGGGTCCCTGCTTCTCAACCAGGAGGAACCTCATTCACTAATCGCACTCAGAGCTGGTCTCAAGGATTACCATGGCAAAGAATGGGTATAAGGGCTGCCTGGAAAGAGAGAAACTGGGATCTGCCCACCTTCCTCACCCCTTTCCTGGCACTTGTGGTTGCATTTCTATAAATTTTATCAAAGATAATGGTTATAACGTCCCTATATGTTGAGCAAACTACCCTATCGCCTCTGAGTTTTCTTTCGTTGAGGAGTTTAAAAAAATGTTTCATAGTGGCTTTTTCTTCTAAAATATCCTAACTTTAAGCAGGAATTACAAGTAATAAATGTTTACCAGGAGGTGATATAAATGAATGAGTTGGAAAACTAAATGCAACTAGTTTAGTTTATTTTCATTTTTGTCATAATGCACCAAATGTGTCTATGTGGGCCAAAAGACCATAAACGCTTTGCAGCCTACTGACTTTCATTTGGAGAACTCTGATTAAAAGATACTTAGTTGAAGTATAAGTGGCAAGGAACTAACTGACCATTTGGGGGTATGGATTAGTCGGGACACAACCAGAAAAGTGAACCAGCAGGAGCTATATGTTAAGAGATTTACAACAAGGAATTGGCTTATGTGATTCTGGGAGTTGCCTAGGAAAGTCCAAAATCCGTACTGTGGATACGCAGGAAATGTGGGCATGCAGGAAACTGTGGACTAGAACTTTCACTGTGGGATAAGCTGCTGAACAGGTACAATTTCTTCTCCTCTGGAAAGGCTCAGCTCTCCTCTTAGGATGTTTCAACTAATTGGATCAAGCTCACCCAGATTACCTGGGATGATCCCCTTTATGGGAAGTCATCTAACTATGGACTTTAATCACATCTACTAAACACGTGTCCGGGAACACCTTGATTAGCATTGAATTGAGTAACCGAGTGAGTGGGAACTGGGAATACCGAGATGGCACATAAAATTGACCATCTCGGGGTCAATGTTTAAAAAAAAAAACAGCTAAGAATAAATAAGATCAAGAACCCTCTGGCATATTTTGACAAGGGTCTTAATTATTCTAGATCTCCCCCACCCCTTAAAAAAAGTGATTGTTTTAAAGGGCCTGAGAAATGAGGACAGGCATTAGTGATCTGATTTGGAAGAGAAGGCCTGGGTTTGCGCCAATACAAGATGGGTTTGTATCTTTAAGTGGCCTTTATTACCATAGTAATAAACAGCAAACCAGCCCAAATCTTACAGGCTTGTGTTGGCTTTGACCAATGAAGTAGAACAGGGCTTCTGAATACCCCATTAGTTCCAGGCTGTGCTCCGATGGCTCTGCGCAGGCAGCTCTTTTTCTACACAAGTCACCAGCCTCACCCGTGTCTCTTAACAAATGTTGTTGACAGGCCGAGTTGCAATTTTTCTGCATGTTCTGACAGTTTAATTCAGTACCTCTTGGCTAAGCACTCAGCCTAAGGGGGTGCTTCAGCACCTTGACATCACCGGGCTGCAATTAAAATAATTCAGCACTGGGGCCGGGCTTGCAAAAAGAGTCCTTCTTCCCTCTGGAACACACGGTGCATCTTCCAATCCCCCCGTGGAGCGGATTCCAGATCTCCCTTTTAGAGTGGAGGGCAGTGGAATTTATTAACAAGATGTCGATTCGCAAGAAGTGGTTCGATTTGCATGTTACACCCAACGGGGTTTTCTCCGCGGTGGTTGAACATAATTTCTTCGGTAGACTTGGCACCTGTAGAAAGGTCATGGGGAGGGGGGAGGCGAGAGCAAGGGAACACGGATGGGAGGTTGGCAAAGACCGTTTTTAGAAGCTGTCCTTCCAAAGCAGCACATCAGAAATGTCCTTTATTCTAAATTCTGCACGGGAAAGATAAATGAATAAAAGTACCTGGAAATCAGCCTCCTTTCAAACGGTCTTGTGTGACACGGGAAGCTTAGAGATGCTTTGGAAGGCTTTGCTCCAACGTAGTCACACAGTGTGGAACAGTGCTGTGGCATGAACCTAGTGCCGCCCACCCCTCCGTCCCCACCCGGCAACGCTGCCGTTGTTGCTATGAAAACAAGATTGTTTCCAAGTTTTAGAGAGATCTGGTTTCTCAGGAAAGGATGGAAAGTTGGTAAATTCCTCCAAATTACTTTATGGTGAGGGTCATTTGGGGGGAACTCTTTTTAATGGCCCCAGCCAGAGGGAGAGTGGTCCGTGTGAGCTAGGGTGGGACCCAGGAATCTGTTTTTTTTTTTTTAATTTTTCAATTACAGTCGGCATTCAGCATTACACTAGTTTCAGGTGTACAGCGTAGTGATCAGACATTTATAGAACTTATGAGACGATCTCCCTGATAAGCCCATGGGAATTTGCATTTTAATAATAAGTGTCTCCGATGAGTCATTTCATTCAGCAAACGCAGGAAGTACAGCTCCGACATAAACGTCCACAGAGCTCTCTGTGCTTTCCAGAAAAAGGTAACAACAGGAACTTTCCAAAGTGGGAACTTACCTGAGATGGTTTCTCATTCTCTCTCTTTTCCTGTATTACTTACCTTTAGAACAAATGCTAGTATTTTGTTATGGCCTCTGCATCTGTTTTCTGGATACTTCCATCTAGAGATAGGGGATTTATAAAAGGAACATGCTCCAGGGCCGTGCTTTTCAAGACCTAGAGCATCTTGGAGGGAAGGGGAGACTTCTACACATGGTTGGTACACTTAGGGAGGAAAGACACCCAAGGAGAGGATTCTGGAAGACTGACCTGGAGTTGACCCCCCTGACTCAGGGCTGCGCTATAACACCCACCCCCCAGGGATAAGGACAACATTCAGTCTGAATGTTTTGTGTCGCTTCTACAAAATAATTTGCCAATAAAAATAAAATAAGAATGGATGTTATAGTTTAATTCAGTTTTGTAGTGGCCTCTCGTGACTTTGGGCAAGAGGTGTTCCACTGGGGGGCTCAGCTACCGTATCTGTGAAGTGGGTGCAGCAGGGAGGAGGCCCCGCACCTCCATCTGTAACAGTTACGAATGTAGCTGGTATGTGCTCGATTCTCTGTTAGGGATCGTGGCGGATATGAAGTGGGAGAGAATGCCGGATATCTGTTGCATTTAGCAAGCATTACGTTTTTCAAACTTTTAAAAAGTTGCTAAATCCCTTCTTTGAAAGAAATTGCACACTGAAACTCAATCTGTAACAAACAGGTAAAAAAAGCCTGGTAGAATTTGAAAGTGATCTCATTAAAAAATCAACACCCATACAACGCCTACCCAGGAAAGAGCTGGGCATATTGTAGCCGCTCAAGAAAGACTTCAAGCCTTTTGGATATAACTCTGAGACCTCAGAAGTTCTGGAGCTAAAAGGACGCATGTTTAAATTGGTTTTCTCATCACACGCTTGAGGAGCCGGTCCAACTCACTCACAGCAAAGGCATTCCCTGGGAGGGATTCCGTTTTCTGATCTTTGAAGAGCATGAAGGACGGATGCCTGACGTCCCGAGGCACCCACAGCTAGCTTTGGCTACCCTTCCTCCTCCTCTTCCTCCCTCTCCTCCCCTTCCTCTACCTTCCTCCACCTGAACTGACCAGCCAGCCTTTGACAGGGAACAAGCAGGAGAGCCGGACTGGCTTTTCTTCTTCTTCTTCTTCTTCTTCTTCTTCTTCTTCTTCTTCTTCTTCTTCTTCTTCTTCATTCGCCTCTCGGTTTTGGCAAGTTCTCAGCATAACCCTCTCAGGCATTCCCTGACAAAGACAAACACATCCGCCTAAGTGGTTAAATCTCAGGACATATTTGTTGATCTCTGCTGAGTCTCTAGGACCATTTTAATCCCTCCTCTGCCTTTCCCTATACATTACCCAAGGCCTTGACCTATTGACTGCAGAGTCTCCGAAGCAGCTAGACTCCCTGTTTGAAAGGTTTTCCGAAGAGGCGTCTATTAATTTATGTATTTAATTTCTGTACGAAGCGACTGCTCTCCTCCCAGCACAGGTATTAAAGTACCTTTAGGGGAATCCGGCAGCTGAAATCCTCTGTAAGGAAAATGCTTACAGTGGCACAAAGCGAACGTGTTGGTGGGAAAGTCTCGGCATGCTCAGTGGAAAAGCATTGGGTTGGCTCCCTGCTTAGATTTTGGGTCCTCTTCCCATTTCCCAAGGCCCCATCTGGGAAGCCTTAGCTGGAGCGAGCGCGCCAGCTTCATTACAGTTCACAGGGGAAAGGGCGGTGGCCATGCTCCCCTTTATTCTACACTTCCTGGTTTCGTATGCAGTTCAGCTCTGCTAATAGTTAACTTTTCAGATCTTAACAAATCTAATAACATTTAAACCTACCCGGGAAGTCCAACCACAGATTAGCTATTCATAAAGGGGGTTATTTTAAGTTAATACTAGATATGTGTTTCAGACAATTGAGCCCATCACAGGCCTTCGGTTTCTGAGTGATCAAGAACGGTAAGGCGAGCTGCCAACCGAGCTCCCTGTCCCGGCACCGGCATTTTAATGACATCAGGCACATGTCCACACATGTGCCCGCAGACGTGCTTTGTGGGACACGCCAGAAGGCCCGGTCCTGTAGGCAGGAGTTTCTTGATTGAAAATGATGTGCGAAATCCCAATAGGGTGAATTCCAGTGAAGTCCATGAGTGGGGTAACTTAGGCTTTAATAACCCATTCTGAGGAAGGAGAGGGGCAGCCTTATGGGGGCATCATTTTTGCTGAGAAAACTTATTAAGGACTTCGCCCAAGACATCAGCAATTTCCCTGTGTCATCCCTGGGAGTCTCCAAAGCCGGAGCGGAGGCAGCCCCAAGCCTGCAGAATGGGGGCTACTCTGGGCCTTGGCTTTTAAGCCCTGAAATATCATGTAATTTTTTTTCAAATAGAGTAACGTAAGGTTGCCCACTTTTTATTTGGTGTGTAAGGACATTAATAACTTTTATAAAATCTCAACTATCACCTATTATAACCACTATTTCATAAGATAAATAATTTTCTCCAACATTATGAAAATTTACAAACGTGCATCAAAGTTGAAAAAAATTTACAGCGACTCTGGTCGTTTTATCATACATTTCTCCATCCATCATCTTTTAATGAAACAAGTAATATTTTAATGCCAAGAAACAGGAAGGAAATAATCTCAAGTAGAAGACAGTCATTTCCAAGAAAGGCCAGTTGACAACCTGACATCAATTTATATACATTTAAATGTCTCTAAACATATATACACCTATGTAAATGTCCCTGTGTATAGACACACACATATATGAACATACACGTATATGTCTATATGCATTTAAAATGCACATCACAGTTTTTAATCCCCATTCCATTTTTATCAGTAAAAACACGAACTCTGCGGCAGCGAGTATAGTTCTTGGACCAGAAACACGCGCCACTGATTCATTAAGGGGATTTTGGGTGTTCAAATGCTCGTCTCTGCCCGTCCCTGCTGTGCCAGGACTGGAACAGATACCTCCAGAAGCCATGGTGGTCCAGAATGCCCCAGTAACAGCTGTCTGCTACCATTTCTAACCGCTAAATGAAACTTCTTCTTCCTTATAGTGAAAACAATTTAGCGTCAGTGTTGGAAAGGTAGAAAATATAGGTAGGCAAAAATAACAAAATCGGAACAGTCATAATCTCGTAACCCCGAGAAAAGGATCCTAACTCTATATTCATACCTATTTCCTTATTCATATTCACATCTATGCCTATCCCTAAATCCATTTATATGTTTAAATTTATATATTTAGACCTTTATATAAATGTATATATAGCTATAATTACTTTTTCAAAAAAATCACAGAAACAGAATGCAACCCCCGCTTTGTTATATAATGTGATTTTTTTTTTTTTTTTTTGCTAAGAGGACCTTGTGAATATCCTACACCAATAATGTTATTCTACATCCTCTCCAGCGGCTCCATAGTATCCCATTATATGGTTTCAGTTATAAGTTGAAACTAGTGGTTTTCAAAGTGTGGTTCCTGGGCCAGCAGCATCAGCATTACCTTGAACTTGTGAGAAATGCAAGTTCTCAGGCCCCACCCAGACCTGCTGAATCTGGGGTTAGGACCACAGTGTGTGTTTAAACAAGCCGTCCAGGAGATCCTGGTGAATGCTGAAGTTTGAGAACCTCGTCTTTAAGCAAATACTGCTGCATGTTTTACTCCCTCCCCTCACAATGGTGAGGGGAGAACATTCTGAATGTTTCACCTGGAACCTCAGATATTTACCTGTGCTCGCTAAATGCGGGTGAAGGAATCTTTAGAGGAAAGTACAATGCCTCTTCTCCTCTAAATTCCACTCACATAACCTAGATGAGGGGATTCACGGGTGAACTTGAGGTATCGTGATGTCCTTGACATGAGGAGCAAAATTGGGAACTTGAGCACGTGTTTCTGGGGACAGCATAACTATCAGATTTCAAAAAGACCATGACCCAAAGATGACTTTTTATTTGTTAATTTTGTTCCGATGCTTGCTGCTCTGTTTTTCCCAGTTATTTTAATGGAGGGGAAAAAAAAAAAGGAACTCTATCCAGGGGTCCCTTGGTCCTAGTGCCCGAGCGACACGTGGCGCGGCGACCGCGGCACTCTTCATCTCCCAGGCAGCCAGCCTGCAGGCTTGCCGTCCTTCCTTTTCTGGGGCCGGCAGCTCATGCTCTGCCAGCCAACCCCCCGACCCTGGGAAGGAGTGGTGAGTGCACCTTTAGGCCCCGCTCCTGGACTTGAATCTTTTACGTCCTTTCACCCAGACATTCTAACTCTGTGGCTGTCTAGAGTCTTTCCAATCTTCTCACCCACAAATTCTAGATCAATGATTTTGTCCCAAGAAAATAATGAGATAGCCATGAAACTTGGTGCATAAAACCACGGCCATAAAATTATTTGTAACCAAAAATTAAAATACGCTAAGGGTCCAACAGTAAACATTAGTTATAGAGATTACATAGTAAGTAAAGTCACGGGGTCGAATGTTAAACAGTTGATAAAACCGGGGTTTTTGAAACATAGTAAAGGAATCCTGGAATAATATTAAGTGAGAAAAGTAGTACATAGTTTAGAACCCAATTCAATGTCCACATAAAAAAAATATCTGGGGGGAATGAGATGTGTATGTTCACATTTTCGACTTCTTTCTTTTCCATATTATCAAAATTTTCTAAAGTTAACATTTATTGGTTTAGAGCCAGGAAAAAACTGTATGAAATAAAATGGACACTATGCTGTGGTGCGGAAGTCCACACCAAGTCGCTCTCTGAGTGTTACATGGATTCTGGCTTTGTAATCCTGGTTTTAACTAGACATTCCTCTGAGGGAGAGCATTTCCTGTGCAAAAGCATCAGTCATCGGGGGCCAGACCACACCTTCTTGA
This sequence comes from Micronycteris hirsuta, assembly GCA_004026765.1. Lineage (NCBI taxonomy): Eukaryota > Metazoa > Chordata > Mammalia > Chiroptera > Phyllostomidae > Micronycteris > Micronycteris hirsuta. Next base: position 321,294 of record PVJI01000004.1, read on the forward strand.
CAGAACAAGGCCCATTTACTTACTTTCTGGGAGCAGAGCTGAACCTGAGCCCCTATTTCACGGTGTCAGCGAGATCGGCTTGTTCCTGGCAGAAGTTCCAGCATCCTCCCCACAGATAAGGATCAGGCGAGTGATGAGCGGACGTGACCATAGGTAACGGGATGATTTGCCTTAATGCACTCTCCCTCTTCACAGCTCTGGAATGTTCTGTGATCCAGAGGCCCCTTTGAATTGGCCTGCATGCAAAAGGAAGCCATTGCTAAGGCCAGGCCAGGAGGGTCCCTCCACTGACTGCTTTCTGTCATGTCACGGGGGGGTGACTGGAACCTCAAAAGGGAGTTTCCACCAGCCGCATACAGGGCGCTGCCGATTTCTATTATGTCGTAGCTCTTGTTACATCAGTTTGTAGCAGAAACTTTATTCATCTTTCCTTAGCAATCTTAGCATGGTTGAGATACTCAGCTACAGTTGTTAGCTAGTTTGGAAAGGTCAATCATGCATTCAACAACTATGTGTGGAATACCCCTTATGCACCAGGAGGGAGACTGCTTTCTGGAAATGACGTGGAGCTGCCAGGCCCTGCCGTAGCCCGGAGCCCAGGGTCCCGGGGGGGACAGGTTGCTGCCCTGACACTGGAGCGGGAGTTTTCACAAGTGCTCTGTTCCTAGTTGCAGAAGCAATGTCGAGATTTGCACATGGTTTTAAAAACTATAACAGAGAGCAGTTAGCCTCATGCTGACATCACTCACTTTCTTTTGTTTCCGGTGCGCTTCTGTAAGTGAGCGCAGCCACAGCAAAACCCTGGGGGTCCCACAAGCACTGGGACTCATTTGGAAGGGGGTTGGCATCTTCTAGTGGACGTGTCGCAGAAGATGGGAAGGGGCCAAGAAACACCGCGTTCCCAGAGCACAGTCCTCGGTAGACTCCTCAGTGCCGGAGCTGCAACGATGAGCGTTTGACATCCCTGAATCTTTACGTTTTCATCTGCGAAATGGGGGAATAACTCATCTTACAAGGTCGTTGTGAAAACTAAGAGGATAACCAATTTAAGTGCCTTGCTCAGTCCCTGGCAACTGCAAATGCTCAAAAAACATTAGTTGCCTTTGATTGTGTCTGTATAAAGCCGATCAGGATGGCTCCTTTCAGTATCTGTTAGTAGAATCAAGCTTCTCTATGTATAAGAAGTATCAGAAGCACTGGAGGCCCAAGACAGATATTTAGTTTTTTTGACATGTGAATAAATCTTTGTTCCTTTTTATGATCACATGGATTTCATGAATAGCTGTTAGCACCTACCACGCATCAGACAGTATCGAAGATGGGGTGTGCAAGGCGACGAATAAGAGGCATTTCCTCTTCTCAGGAAGCTCCGAGAATAATGGAACAGCAGGAGATGGTGGGACAGAGGGAGTCACCTGGGCACGGAGAAGGTCCCCCCAATAAGCAAAAGAAAAGCCGACAGGAGAGCAGCCTCTAGACTTGGAGATGGGGCCCAAGGATTAGGAGCCCAAATTAAGTAGTGGGGAGCAGAATGAGGCTGAAGAAACAAAGGGAGTGAAGCCAAGGGTTTCTTTCAGGTTGTCCACCCTTTCCCTTTACCAGTCACAGTGCAGGGAGGCCCCCGGCACAGCTGAGGTGCACGTCAAAAGCGCAGCTAACCACACACCCACACATGGCTCTGGACTTCAGCTCTCGGCACACCTGGCCGCTGCTGCAGGGGGGCAGCCAGCCCAGAGGGAAGAGAGCACGTGAACACAAGTGCCTGTCATGCACGGGAGATTGTCCCGGCCAGTCTGTGCACAGATGTGCTTTGTGTACTGTGCATAGCTCAGACGCCTTCACCACTTGCCTCGTCAGGAAAGCCAATGTTTTAAAATGTGCCGTAGTCTGGTGTTAAATACTGTATCATCTGAGCAACATTACCCTTCTTCATCTGCCCAATCAGCCTGGCATGAACTCGGCTGCATGCAAGTTCAGGCTGTGTGCGCATGCCCACCTGTGTGCACAGGCCATGTGCATCTTCCAGGTACTCTGGGACTCTTGACAATACGTGACACACCGAGTGGAGCCGGAGGGGCACTTCTAATCCCAGATCTGTGCCTGGGCTCTGTGCAAAACGGTGCCAAGTGAAAATGCTCTCTCTGGCCGCCTTTTCATTCTCCCCTACAAGTGAGCGTGCGTGCACTGGGTTGGGCAGCAATAACAAGAGGCTCCCCCCCGCAAAAAAAAAAAAAAAAAAAAAAAAAGAGGCTCCTGACTCCCGGCTCCTGTGGAGCCACTGCAACCTTAAAAAGATTTAACAAAGACTACCTCCACTAGCTAAGCTGAAATAAGAATGTCTCCTGAGTTTAATGGATCAAGTAGCGGTGATAGGTTTTATGGCTCTTTTTCACTTTAGGGCACAGGGAAGAGAGAGCCAGGCAGGTTGGTTTTAAATTCAAGGATTTATGTTGTTAATCCTCTGGGCTAATTATAATTTATGGGATCTTGGCAAATTAATATGCGGTTGCTATTCAAAAGTGGAGAGCAATGTGAAGCAGGCATAAACAAGCCTTGTTCATTTTTAATTTATTTCCACCAATGGAGAATATTAAATAAAATGAACACTAGGGTATTTCGCTCCGAGTTTGGTGTTCATTATTTATCTTTAAATTATGAAATTCATATAACAACTGCTTGTTTTTTCACCAAGAACCTAGAAATAGGGAGCGATAGCATCCGGATAAGTAGGAGGCAATGAGAGCAATTTCCTCTCTACTGCGTTTAAGGCAGACTCAATGGCACATGCAGAGAGACGGAGGTTTCCCAAGCAAGCGTGTTGGTGGGCTCCAAGATCTGGTGTCATTCACGTCGGGATTGCTTCGTAACAGAACTTGGGAGTGGTATGTGCGCTTGAAGTCCCAGTTCCATGGGAATGAAAGTGCTGGCCCTCCAGCGCAAAGGCCCATTAGGTCTCAAGGGCTTTGGGAAATCCCAATGTATTGTTGGCCTGATAGCAGCTGAATAGAGGGTGACCCTCTGATAGGCCTTTTATCACAGCCATCTCCTTGCACCCAGGACCCCCTTTTATCAGCACCCCCCTAGGCTCTTTTCAGAGTTCCCTTTCAAAGAATTTAGCTTCTCACCCATGAACAACTGGCAGGAAATTTTCCCTGATTGACAACCATGAGGCAGGCAGGTTCCTCTAACATGATAATCAGTTGCTCCACCAGAAACAAGAATGTCCCTCCCATTTCCCCTCCACTTTCCCCCCCTCTTCCTTGCTTCTCTAACCCCCTTCTCCTCCCTCCTGTTGGGAGAGGCCAGCATGTGCTGCTCAGAGAGCTGCGGAGACCTTGAGCTCAGAGCCCAAGAAGCAAGTTGGAGTCCTCCCCCCAGCTGTGTAGCTCAGATAACAGCTGGAGCAGAGAACAGGCCGTTCTCACTGCTGGAATATCTGACCCAATTCTGACTGGCAAAGAGACTTAATCGTCGGTACCCCAAGTCATTCTTGTGCCTGTGTGAAGGGAGAGAAGCAGCCCTTTCTCTCCAGCCCAGACACATGCTGCATTCCAACTCTGTCTGTCGGCTCTGTCACTTCTTTTCATTGCTGTGGCGCTCCCATTTCGTTTTTCTTGTCGGCACCTTCAGCCGTTCTGAAGAAGCAAGGGGATGGTTTGCTTTGGAAGGGAAGGTAGCGTGGAAAGGCAAGGGTTTCTGCAGTCTGATAGCCCCAAAAATCCAATCCCAGCTCTACCTCTTACCAGCTGGGTGCGTTTGGGCATGTTCCCTAACCATTCTGAATTCTCTCACAGTAAAGTGAGAGTACTGTTGTCATTGGTCTTTGGGGATTGTTAATGAGAAATGAGATAGTGAGAAGCACCTCGCACATTGCCTACCTTCTTCTACGTGGTCTTACATGATAGCTCTGCCCTCTTAACCTCCGGCCCCATGCATAATAGATTCTTAGCAAATATTTGTAGAGTTGAATTGACCAGAAGATAACATTTATACCTCTGGCACTCAGAAAGCATCATAGACTCTTTGACTCTGGGAGGGTACCACAGGGATCCATGGCAGTGAATAAATTTGGGGGGTCATGTACACATCCCCCAAAGCTAGAAGGGGTGAGTACCTGGGGGTCATCATGTGTCTGTGGTCTGAGCAAGGGCCCGTGATTTACAAGCAGCCTCGCACTGAGAAGTAGAACAGACATGACTCTGCACCTGCAGATTTTTTTCTTGATCATTGTTTCTCTGTCATGCTTTATTTTCATTTGTGGAAACAGCAGAAAATCCAACATCGCTGTTGATAGACTTCTGGCTTTGCGGGAGGTCTATAGCCTAATCGTTTTTTTTTTCTTTTGCTCGGCGAGAGGTCATTCCATTTTCTGTATTATTTAGCAATGAGAACTTAAACCTAATTGAAATCATGCACTTAGTATTCTATATTATTTTTAGTCCAGTAATCAATGATCGTCTTGGTTTCACTTCTTATGCACTCCTCTGAAGGAGTAAGATGGGGAATAAAAGCCAGAAACTTTGGTTTTGTTTTTAAAGAGCTGTGCTTGGCAAGAGACTGAAAAGCCCCAGAGAAAGACAGCAGGTAATTGTGGGGACAAATCGGCATGAGCACCGTCTAAGCAGGGAAGATAGAAAAAGATCAAGTGGCCCAGTGTTCAGGCTTATTATGTTAGAGTTCCGTCCAAAGGACAGTTGCCTTTGATTTGTCGACCACATCCTCCCGTGGGCCCAGATGTGTGTCCCCCGGGTCTAGTAGGGAACAGATTTCTGTAACAGCCTTCCTCCTGAATTCAAATTCTACTTCCACACATCCTCTCAAGCTTTTTCACTGGGTCAGGCTGCTCAGACACGTCTCCTTCTTTCAGCGGATTTGTCTCATAGGCCCCTGCTAGGCATCCCCCACAAATGGGATTCTTCCTGGTTGGGTACCGCAGTGACTCCCCAGCAAGACCTGATGCCCACACTTGTCTGGTCCCCAGGACTGGACACAGCTTATGCTCAGAGAATCTTACCACCGACCCTCCTTCCCAGCTTGCTACCAACATGGCAAGTTAGGGGGCTTCACCTTTCAATATGTAGGCCCCCTTTCCTCTTACAGGGGCGGGGCAAAAGTAGGTTTATAGTTGTGAGCACGTGAAACATGGAGTTTATTCTTGTATTATTATTTATCAGTTATTGTGTTATTTTCCATATGAACAACTGTAAACCTATTTTTGCTTACTGCTGTATTTATTATGCCTGTGAAAGTCAAGGTTTTTGGTTCCAGTCTACTGTGCCATTAAAACGTTCTCCACTTGATTTATTGGTAGGCGATCATGTTGATAAATAAGTGAAGGGCTCATGTCAAGTCACCACTCTCTTATGCTGAGACTGTGGGAGCTCCTGACACGCCCCAGGAGCTGGAGAGATGGTGCTATAGTTCAATGCTGCACCCTGACAAAATGCATATGTTGAAACCCTAACCCCTGATGTGATGGAATTAGGATGGAAAGGGGGCTTTGGGAGGTGATTAAGTCATGAGTGTGGAACCCTCATGAATGAGCTTAATACTCTTATGAAAGAGGCCCAAGACCCTTGACACTTCCACCATATGAAGATACAAGGAGAAGTCTGACACTCAGAAAAAGGCCCCCGACTGACCATGCGGCCCCCCGATCTCAGACTTCCAGCCCCCAAAGCCGAGAGAAGTAATTCCTGTTGTTTACCAGCCATGTGGTCTATGGTATGCTGCTACAGCGGTCCGAACAGGCCAAGGTAGATGGAGAGCACATTTGGTCTGACTTCCTTTGCTGCTTCTCTGGGCCCAAGAACCTTTCCTAGGAATGTCCAAGCCCGGAACATCTATCCATTTGGTGGCCTCCAGGATGCCTGCTTTTCTCTCACTCCTTTCCCCAGCAAGCTCTTTAAGGAAAACTCTTCCACACACCCTTTCAAGGAAGAGGGGCTCAGGCACCCCTTTGCCACCAATACACAAATACTTCTGATCATTCGTATCTCGGTTTCATTTCTCACTCTCCCACTCCCTAAAGGACTTAAGAAAGCACTCACACAAATGTGTGCACATCATTTAAATTTCATTTCCACTCATTTATTCATAGTTGTAAAGTTTATTACCTAGAATGTAGAGTCAGAGTTTCAGAGCTGTAGGACACGAGAGAAATGATGTAGTCCCGACTCCTCATTTTACAGATGAGGAAGATGAGGTGATGAGGGCTCAGGCAGCCAGTCTAGGTCAAATTCTGAATGGGTAACACAGGGGACAGCCAAACTCAGGTCTCAACAGCCAGGCCCCTGTTGAACACAGCTCTGCACAGCTGAAAAGCTCCTTGCTGTTCCGGCACAGAGAGCCTCCTCTCTATTCATTGTCTTGTTCCTCCCCGATCACCAGGTGCTTGTGGAGGGCCCGCTCAGGGCTGGGTGCTTGAGAACAGCTGTGAGCGACACAGTCATGGTAAGAGAACTCACAGTCTCCAGTCAGAGAGGCTAAGCAAATAGACGGGCAAGCGCACGTGTGATTACACACTGTGATAAGGGCTCTGAAGGAAACAAACAAGGCCCGAGGGGAGAGCAGTGGTAGGGGGAGTCTTAGTCGTGCTGCTCCAACAAAGTACTGTGGGCTGGGAGGCTTCTAAACAGCAGAAAGGTATTTCTTGCCGTTCTGGAGCCCAGAGGTCTCAGATCGGGGCCCCTGCACGGTCGGGTTCTGCAGAGAACCCTCTTTCTGTCGCAGACTGCTGACTTCTCGCTGTGTCCTCACATGGTGGAAGGGGCTGGGGAGCTCTCCGCGGTCCCTTTTATAAGGGCACTTACCCCTTTCATGAGGCTCTACCTCCATGACCTAAGCACTTCCCAAAATCTCCCACCTCCTAATATACTCACTTGGAGAGTTAGGATTTCAACATATGAATTTGGGAGAAACACATTTAATCTACGGTGGGCAGGTGGGGTTAGTCAGGGGCCTAATATTGTGTTTTTGCAGGAGGGGGGAAGAGAGACTGAGAAGGGGAGCAAGCGAACGCAGTGCTCTGATGGATGGTGGTGCAGTAGACAAGAGGTGCAGCATCCAGCTGGGGGGCCCTGGGGTCCGTGTGGAGCACAGTCCTCTGAGTTATCCCCCAGCAGGGTAAGCAGGCTGGGGCACATCCGTCTTGGGCTGAGAACTACTCTCAACGCACTAACTTCCAAGCACTTCTGGTCTGCACCCTGACCCAATATTTGCAACATGGTTATACTAAAATTCAAACGTACCTGAAATTCAAATTTAACTAGGCATCCTGTATTTTATCAGGTGCTCCTAGGCCCAGCCCTTGAGCACCATTTTGATGGGTCAGGCAGTGTCTGCAGCCAGAGGAAGCTTTGGCATCCAAGCTGCTTGTGGAAGGAAGGGCTGAGCAGGAGCTGCAGCAAGCTGCCCTCAGCAGGGCGACCAGGAAGGTCTTGGGAGCAGCTGTCAATTCAGGCCAGGCCAAGGCCTGAAGCCGGGCCAGAGGGTTGGAGAAGGCAGAGGAAAGACAGCTCAGGTGAAGAGCCAGGTGCACGTAATGATTATTTGCTCTCTGTCACCTTAAACCAGAGTCTCTCTGTGTTTAGAAGTGGTGTCTGAGTTCGAGTCACAGGAATGGGTGACAGTCCAAATGCTGAGTCACAACTGATACTTGACAGGCACTTTCTGGGTGTGTTAGTATGCTCACATCGCTGATGGTCCCATTTAATCTTCCCAACAGCCCTCAGAGGGAGGTGCGGTTATAATCAAATTAAGACAAGGTAGTTAAGTGAGATGAATAAACTCTAGAGATCTCCTGTACAATATTGTATCTGGAGTCAACAATAGTATTTTAAGTACTGTACACTTAAAAATTTGTTAAGAGGGTAAATCTCAAGAGTTCTTATTGCCATAAAATAAAATTTTAAAAAACAAGATTATACTCAATTAGGATGGGACCTAAATCCAATGAGCGATGATGTCTTTGTAGGAGAGAAAAAAGGGAAGTGTGGCCACCCAGTGTGTGACACTGTGACAGCAGCCCCAGCAACGTCACACAGCATCCCTTCTCAACTTGCCAAAAAGCACGTGAAGTTCTTCCCTTGCCCGAGTCACCAGCCACTCCAGGCAGGGATCCAGCAGCTGGATGGCTCTCCTAGGGACCGTGGGTGTCAGAGGTGGCCCGCGCCTCCCTTTAATGGGCGTAGATGTTGTTCAAGTTTCCAAGCCCATTGACAATGTCACAGAGGGAGGAGCAGGGGCTGCAGACAAAATTATATACATCTCAAGGGCAGGTAAGCAATTAGCTCGCCCACAGGAACACTGCAATATGCACAATATTTGCTTTCCCAGCAAAGCCAAGTGCAAGTTCCTGCCTGGTCTAATGACCTTGTATTCCTCTAGTGCAGGAAGGGACCAGGCCCATCGATGCTGCCAGCTCCCACCTTCTCCTGACACAAGATTTAACTTCTTCCTATGCCCTGTGCTCTTCAATACCCCGTACAACTATTACAACGTGGGTTCAAGAGGACAGTTCTATTGGACTGGGCCTTGCCTTTACTGGATTCTCTCCAACGGTCAATGGAACCACCATCCAGGGCAGTGCACGTAGCCCATCTTTCATGGGGGAAAAAAATAGTTAATACCTTGACTCATTCTAACAACTACTTGAAACAGCCTATCAGGACTTAATTTGGTGTAGGTGATCGGTAGGTAAACCGAAACTCAGAATATGAGAACGAACGCAGAGCTCAGAGTGAGGGCAGGACCTCTAAACCTGTGCTCTTGTTACAAGCAAGCCAGAAACTGGTCTCTGCGCCTCCTAGCAGTCTCCCACAAACCAGGAAAGACCATCAGTTACGTGATACACAGGATCTATAAACAGGAAATGGGCCAGTCATTCGGGACAAGCCCAGCTCTTCTGCAAAGACTCTGGGACTGAGAGTCTGGGCCTGGAGGGGGCTTCCTGGGCTGGTGATGAGCTGCATGGGGCCCCTCCTAGCACCTGTCTGGTCCCATGTCTATGGGAGACAGCATGGGAATGATAAGGCTAAGCTGGAGGACTGCTTTGAATGATATAGAATTTTTAAAACATTGTTTAATCTTCACACAGGGATTATTGATGAGAGAGAGAGAGAAACATCAGTCGGTTGCCTCCTGTATGCACCCTGACCAGGGATCGAAAACATAACCTTTTGGTGTAGAGGGCGACTGTCCAACCAACCGAACCACACAGCCAGGGCGGAATGGTATAGAATTTTTAAACCACGAGGAAAACACTGCGAAGGACCCAGGGCGTCAGATCAGGAAGTACAATGAGTGGAGAACATGGCACCAGCTTACCCACCCAACTCTAATGTGTTAGAATGCGGGGGCTCTTATTTTCAAATACGTTTTTGTATTTAATACTCACAGAGTTCAGTGAAGAACATTTATAAGTCTTTAAAAAGAAAAAAATAACTCATGATTCTGCGGGCTACAGGTAACAGTAATTCCTATGCGCATTTTGCCCATCTTTTTTCAGGGTTACGCTGCGTGTGCGTCGCATTGAGACCGCTACCATGTGCCCATTTGAAGCACTGATTCTTACTCTTCCCCGACATTATACGTTGCGCTGTGTTGTTGAAAGTGCTCCTTACCTGCAGCTCTCAGTGGAGCGTAGTCCGTGGAGGGACACACCCTTGTTTATTTATCCATTCCTGCATTGCTGGCCAGTTAGATGGTTTTAACTACTTTTGCTGTCCGAACGAGTGTTCTGATAAACATCTTTGTGCATAAAGCAGTTTCCATCCTTCCCATTATGTCTTTAGGATAGTTTCCCAGAAATGGAATTACTGGGTCAAAGGTTGAACACAATTTTTAAAGGTTCCTGAGTCATATTGCCAAATTACTCTCCAAAAGGTTTGTTGCATTTTAAATGATCAAAAGCAGCATTTGAGATGCCAGCTTCTTCTAACCAATATTGAGTGCTCATTAAAAAAACCATTACTGATGTGATAAACAAACAAATGGCGTGTTATTATGGGTTTGGAGTCTTATTGTTCAGTGCTTGAAAAAGGCAAATTTGGAGAATCCAAAGAAACATTGCAAAAAATTAAATTTACGGGCTACATTAATCTAGCATTCTGGATTGGATGATTTCTAAAGAGGTTTCAATATATTAATGGATGATAAGTGGACACTTAAGAGAAAGTGTACTTTGGAGAACTTCACAATGATACCTACTGGAGATTTGCCCTCTCTCCAAGTCAGAGGGCTGTCTGCACTCCATGGTTCCAGTACTTGGTAGAGGCTTTATAAACAGGTATTGGAGCCAGTAACCAACACTCACATGATGTTTTGCAGCTTTTCAAAGTGTGTTTCACATCGAGAATCTCATTTTAATAACAAGATAAGTGAGACATGGACTCATTGAGCTCGGCGACTTGTCGAAGACACGCAAGGCTTCCTGCCTCCCCTGCTTGGTGTCAGTGAGGATCACAGTGACTGGCTTCCCTCGAGGCTGAACTTCGGTCTCCTTGCAGGTGGGACAGGACTGGACGCCACAGGGCAGTGTGCCATTTTTCCAGCCGCCAGCATCCTTTCTGCATTTTAACAATGCCCGAAGTGGAAGGTACCTTCATGCCAAGAGCCCCATTAGCAGCAAAATTGAACATGGTACCCAGAGCAAAATATCCTATATTAATTTCCCAGGACTACTGTAACAAATTACCATGAACTGGGTGGCGTAAAACAGCAGATAGTCATTCGCTCAGTTACTGAGGCCCAAAGCCTGAAATCAAGGCACACGCAGGCCACTCTGCCTCTAGGGGCGCTCGGGGAGAACCTGTTCTTTGTCCCTTCCAGCGTCCGGTGGCTATCGGTCTTTTCTCTGCCTCTGCGGCCACACGGCCTCCTCCTGTTTGTTCCAAATCTCCTTCTGCTTCTCTCTTATAAGGACACTTGTCATTGGGTTTAGGACCCACTCAGAAAGTCCAGGAGTATCTCATTTCAAGAGCCTTAATCTAATCACACCTGCATAGACCCTTTATCCAAATAAGGTCCCATTCACGGGTTCCATTTTGACATGGGTGCCTTTTGAAGGGCCACTTTTGTGCCTACCACAGGTCCCAAAGTCCATTGCTGATCACGTGAGTTTTATATCTGTGAAAACTCCTGCGCGTTACCTCTCCCATGGTGAGAACTCCACGTGCTCGGGCAGTCCCAGCTGCCATGGAGTAAACTTGTATGTTATCAGGGAAAATAACCAGCCTTAGAGAAAAATGTATTTGCTTAGGGTTACTGGACTGAATTCCAACTCCGAGGCTGGTTTTGCCTTGACTTGGGCAGGTCACTTCTTTGAGCTTTCTGCAGGACTATAAAACGGGAACGCAGACACTGGTCCGGTTGAACTTCTGGGGAATAGTCGGTATCCGGTGGGACAGCATGAGGCAGAGTTTTGTGAGTGGCAGAGTGCAGTGGGATCCCAGTGGTGGAATTCAGAGTCCAAAGGTGTGTCATGGAATGGGGGCTTATACTGAGGGGGCCTTTGGGAAAAGCGATTCAGGGAAAACAGTCTGTATCGGCGGTTTTCGGCAATTGCTTGGGAGTCTGAGCGAGATTCGATTGGGAATATGAGGTTAGTACTGGGAAAGGTCCATTACTCTTTAAAAGTGGCCACTCATCTCTAATAATAAATAAACCCAACATTGGGATATTAAAACAATTCGTTCTCGGCATTGGAAAAGAGGTCGTGTGTGCGTGTGTTTGTGTGTGTGTTTTTAATATCCCACCCAGCCCACCAAGCCCCCACCCCAGGAACTCCAAGATTGAACAAAATCCTACTTATGTACTACGGATTTAATATAGCATCAGGCTCCTCTAGGTACCATAAAATACCAAGTTAAAAGTATTAATTCCTTACAACCCTGATGGGTCCCAGCTGTGCACACGCATGTAGGGTGTGAGGGTGTGTGCTCAGCGGGTACAGGTGCTGACGGGGCTGTTCCACCTCGGAGCACATGTGCCCACAACACAGCTGTTTCTCAAATCCTCCGCCACTTGCTTAAAAACCTCTATGAAGTTGTACTGCCTCTGGGCACAATTAAAAGCTGTAGACTACATTTCATCGGGTAGTGTTAGAAATTTAGGCTGAGCCAAAAACGAAAAGGGAGAAGGTGGGAGGGAGGAAGAAATGAGTCCCTTGTTAAGGTGGCATTAACCTCCTTACCCTGGCTATTGAAACCATAAAGCTCCTAAATGCTACACAAAATCCTGCCGTATTAAGAACAGAGAGTGGGAAAGGTGTGGCAGAGCAGGACTCACTCTTTCTTTTTCTCTCTCCCTCCCTTCCTTCCTTCTTTCCTTCCTCTATTTTCCTCCCTTTATTTTTTCTGTCCTTCCTTTCTTCCTTCCTCCCCTGTTCCTTCCTTCTTTCATTTTTCCCTTTCTTCCTTCCTTTTCCCCTTCTTTCTTCCCTTATTCCTTCTTACTCTTCTTTGTTTCCTTTTTTCTTTTTATCTGTTTTCCTTTCTTCCTTTTTCTTTCTTCCTCTCTTCCCCTTTCCTATTTTCTTCTTTCTCTTTTTTCTCCCTCTTTCTTTCCATTTTTTTCTGTCTCCCTTTCTCTGTTCCTTCCTTCTTTCTCCTTGCTGCTTCCCACCCTTCCTTCCCTCCTTCTTTTCTTCCTCTCTCCATCTCCCTGTCTCTTTTATCACTCTCTCAGTGGTCAAGTTTATCTGTAGGAAAAAACATTAGCTAAGCTAACTTTAAGTTAAAATGTGAAGGAACAGGCTGAGAGGTTAAAGGCTCGAATTTAGTTCTCTTTTCAGGGACCCTAACACCTTGTCCTCTTCCCCCGGGGAAGTTAGCTACCGTTATTTTCATGCACAGTGTGGAGGCAACTTGATTAGCTTGTTTCATTGCCATGGCAACTCAGTGACATATACCCATTTCACAGAAGCAGCAGCTGAGGCCTACTGTAATGAAGATTGCATCAGCCCCTTCTGCTTCTCAGTGTCACAGGCAGAGACTGAACACCTCCTGTGGCCCCCTGTCCACCTGGTCATCACCTCAAACTCTAGGACTCCATTGCCCTTTTTCTTCTTTCCTCTTAAGCAGTATGTTGAGATGGGTGTTTGCTCCTTCTTGCACTCTCTGCTGCCAAGAGGAAAAGGCTTGCTCTTATTTCTTACCTGTATCTGGACAGTGTTTTAAATCAGATTTCATGCTGCATAAGGAAGAAAGGGAGAGGGGAAAGCAACAGAGCACCTGTTAGCATGAGGGAGGGCCCTGCCCACCATTACCCTTCCCATCATGGGTCAGGCTAGCACCTGGGGTGCAGAGCATGGGGGCACTCCCAGGCCTCAGGGGGACAGAAGATCCAAGAATGAGGATCTGAGTTTAGATGCTATTTTGCATTCTCAAGGCATGTGTGACCACGCCTGTAAAATATTATAAAGCTTAGACCACAGGTGGCAAACACAAGGCCCACGGTCCGAATCTGGCCCTCCGCCTTGTTTTATCCGGCCTGACACCTTGTTTCTACCTGGCAGCAGTGCTAAGCTCTCATTTAAGTGTTAAGGAGTAGTTACATTTATACAGTCCTAAAATTACATTCGGCCCTTTGAAGGCAACTGTGGGGCTGATGTGGCCCCCGGTGAAAATGATTTTGACACCCCCGGCTTAGACTCTTGCTCTATAAAACCAGTGCAGCTACACCCCCCACCCTGTCCCCTCCTTGGGCGTGGAAACAAGGGCAGGCCAGGAGTGAAGCTAGCACTGTCTGAGATTCTGAGTCCTGCTTCCCAGACACTGTTCTAAGCTCATCCATATACTAGTTCCTGAATCATCATAATATCTCCGTGACTTAGTTCAGTCTTGTCCTGGTGTAATGAGTAAGGAAACTGAGACCCAGAAGGGCTTACAATGTGTCTATGGTCACATCTAATAAGAGGCAGAGCCAGCAATCAAATAGCTTGACCCCAACGCTCCCAGCTTTTTTCCTGCCGTACCCCTCGTCCACAGCTGATGAGAATACACCCTTTACCTGTCAACTGTAGGAACATGAAATAATGTGAGCAGGGTGAAATAATGCCATTTAAAAGCAGGCACATTACAAAGAATTATGTCAACCTGATTCCCTGAATCCTGGGAAAATTCATATCCTTATGTCATCCAATTAGTGAATCAAGCGAAACTGATTGATATACAGTAACATAGTTAAGAAACAGGCAGCCTCAGCTGAGGTTTGATTAAACCGATACCCTCGGTCTCCTGCTGTATCAAATCATGGGTGAATTGGTACCATTAGGATAAATTACTACAAGAGGCACGGCGAAGCCAAGCTAAATAAACTCTGCCTTCTCAAGCCCTGTGATTGTCTTATTAAATAATTTCTTTGCCTTTTAAGTGTGGACTCGGAGCACTCACGCTCTGAAAGCCCTCCTGATTAACTCTAGCCTTGGCCTCAAGTTGATTTTATAAACTTCGGATGGTGCCCCAGAAGGTGAAGCTTCCTGTTGTCAATTCTGCCTGTTGCTATAGATACCGAACTTCACAATCAGTAATTAGAGCATGCCCCCTGCCCCAGAACTGGTCAAACGGTGCAGAGCGCTCGGCAAATGGTCTTAAAAGCATCTGTGCTGGCATGGAAATGCATCTCCAATGGTGACGGGGTTTGTTTTATTCATGGACTTTTTTGGAAAAAAAAATTACTAGTTTATTGGAAACCATAGCGAAATGTAAGTAATTATCATGCTTTTTAAAGCACAACCGAGTTTTCTGACCGTGCTATGTGAAGGACAGGAAAGACGATAGCAGGGAGTGTGGCGCAGCCCACAGAGGACTCTGTCTGACCCACTGCATAAGAGACGGAGTTCATTCCTGCTCAGATTCAGCGTCTTTCCTATTGTACCTGCAGTCTGTTCCAGAGCCTTCCCCAACCCCAGAAAGCAATGCCTTTATTTGCAAGGAAGACCTTGTGGCGGAGAAAGAAAGGTGACGGGCTGGGCTTATGTTATTTCGCCGAGTAACACAGATGTGGAGCATTTGTGTCTTAAGGCATTTTGGTCAAGAGAAAGCTAAACTGGTTAGAAAGTGTGCAATTTTACAAGTGTTAGAAAAATATAAGCCAATGAGTCTGTACTTTGTTCCCTAAAGGGAATGAAGATGGAAAATGAAGGTTTGCAAAGACACTTTGCTGGACTTCACATATTTTCACGGAAGGTGGCATCGCTCTTCTCATTTTAAAGCTGAGGAAACCAAGCTCCAAGAGAATGAATGATTTTATAAGCCGTGTTTGTCTGACTCTAAAACCTATTTTCCCGTCATTTCTTCAAGGAGAGACTTCTCCCCACAGCATATAGGGATCCTGCCCGAGACTGCTCCTGACTTTACCCATTTCCCTGGTTGAAAATAAACCCTGGAATTCAGAGTGATGCAAATTTGTTTTAAGATCATCTGCAAGCTTCCTTACAAATGCACGGTATGGCCTCTGGCCTCCTTGTGCCAAGCCAAGAATTCTATTGACAGTTGCAAAGTACTGTTGATTGTAGTTTTGATTCCTTTAAAACCTCCCTAATTGCCTTGTTGATTTCAAACACCCTGAGAACACTTCCTAAATGCTCACAGCTTCCAAGAGCGTGGGAAAATAAATGGTTTACAAGGATGGTTTGGGATGAGCAAGTAAAGCTTTGGATGAGAGTGTGCTGTGTGAAGTCTGATATTGTAAGCAGCTAGGTAATCCCACCATCTTTTATGTGACATTTTTATGGGATCCAGAGCTCCCAGCCTCCGATCATGTACATTTCAGCTCCTGTATCCAGATTCAAGCAGCCTAGGCTTTGACTGGAGTTGAATTTATCTGGCAAATGTAGCCTGACAAGACCTTTCCTGCATCTTCCCAAGGAGTCAAGTTCTGGGCAGTAATTCTAGACCATCTCTCTTGCACACAAGCTAAAGGCATGTTCACAAGCTGGGCAGTTCATGGACGTAACGCCAGTTTAGGCTTTGCAAGTCCTGACCAGAGATCCTGTTGGCTCTTCTAAGGGCATAGGGGGAAGCAAGTCGGCCAAATTTGTGTGATCATGTTTGTTGATCAAAGCACTGATAACAGCACTTTAAACACATTTTTGTGTTTAATTCCTCTCATAATCTCCTGAGGTTGGTCGTATTCTCTGTTTTATAGGTTTGTTTTTCTCTTTTCAAATGTCTACTGATTTGTGCTACAAAGAACCCAGGCACCAAGAAACTGAAGCTCGGAAATGTTAAAGAAATTTCCTATGGCAGTGAGTGCTTCTGGAAAGGGAGGGGTTTTGCCCCCGCCCCACCAGGGGCATTTGGTATTGGGAAGATGGTGCTACTGGCATCTGGAGGGCAGAGGCAGGGACACAGCTCAGCACCCTCCGACATGCAGGGCAGCCCTCCACCACAAAGAATTGGCTGGCTCCAAATATCTATTGCGGCAAAGTCGAAAAACCCTGACCCAGCGAAACATAGCTTTGGGGCAGTGTTGGGATTTAAATATTGATCTGTTAACCTTTGCAACATCACGGTGTGGCTTTGGGCAAACAACCGTCATTTTGACTAAGAGTAAATCTTCTCCATGTTAAAATTACGAAAATTTATCACTAAAGGTTTGGTTTCTTGGTTATTGTCTGGCTTCCCCACAAGACTTTTATTTCCACAAGGGCAAGAATCATGCTGCTGTGTTTTTTCACTGTATCCTCATCACCTTCTCAGTATATAGCATGTAGTTGGCATTTAGTGAATGTTTACTGAATGAATGGATAAATGGGTACAAAATGAACTATGATCCCCTGCAAAGTGACAAGTAGTATAAGAAGATAAAAATGTGACCTGGAATTTCAAAAAGGGAATTTCTTCCAGGTAGGTGATGGAGGTGAGTGGTAGATTCTGGAATGACTTGGTGGAGAAAGAAGATTTGAATGGAGGTTTGGAATCCAGTAGAGACTGAGCTTCAGGAAGGCAGGAGACTGTTACAAGAGGAAGGACGGAATGACCAAAGCAGATGTGGAAACACACAGGTCTCAATAAGTCATCTAGCTTTGGGAGACCAGCATGAACACTTAGTAGTGGAGCAGGACAGGCTGGGAAGATGAGTCAGGCATCAGTGGGGGATCCATGAACTTGAACTTGATCTCGTGGGATGTGAAGCCAAGAGGAACTTGAACAGGAAGTTGATGTACTCAAAGCTGTTCTCCAAGGAAGTGAATGTGGCTTCTGTGTGTGAGATGGAGAGAAGACTGAGGGTGGGGAAGCCACTTATGTGCTGCCATTGTCTAGGGCAGATAGAAAATAAAAGCCTGGCTTCTGTGGCAGCTAACGTATATATGCTATTTACCTTGAATAGGTAATACATTTCCATGGCTCAAAGTCAAAAAGCAGAGGATAGAAAATGGTGTGTGCATGTATATATATTTATGTGTGTGCATATATGTCTCTCTCAAATCCACACACACATATATATATTTTCTTTATATATTTTTAAATCTCCCTCAACGATTTTCCCTTGGCACCTAATTCCTCTCCTGAGCCAATGTTATCATTTTCTTGTGTATTCTTCTAGACATTTTAATGCATTTACAAGACAGTATGTTTACATATTTTTTCACCTTCCCATTCACTACACTGTACACACCGTGCTCTTTTCACTTGACAGTGTATCTGAGAGATGGCTCCAAATCAGCATATAAATGATTTCTTCACTTTTTAACAACCACTGAGAGTTCTACTGTGTAGGTGCTTCGTAATTCATTGAATCAATTCCCTATTGATGGACATCTGGGTTGTTCCAAGTCTTTTGCTGTTACAAATTCTGCCACAATGTGTAACCTTGCATCGACACCCTTCCCCACGTGCGTGTGTATATTTGCAGCAGAGTCCTAGAAGTAACAGTGTTGTCATTGTCATAGCTATTGCCAGGGTGACCTCTGTGGAAGTTGTTCTGATTTCCATCTAGGTGGTACTTCCTGACTAAACATAGCTGGGTAGAAGAGTGGGCTGAGAGAATATGGGGATGCCCCCAAATGTACTATAAGAAGAAATATTTTGGTGGGAGCATGGAAATTGGGCTGCAACCCGAAGAAGAGTAGATTCAGGGCAGGTCATTCCGTGCAGCTTGCAATAATCCACGTGAAAGTACACGAGGGCCTGCTAGGCACTGGATTGCTAGAGAGATAAAGGACATTGGGGGCTTGCCACCGATGAGTGACTGGATGGGAGGCCGGAGGCCGGGGGACACTAGAGAGGCTTCTGATACCTCCAATGCCCTCATCTAGTAGTGACAAAGGGGAAGGAATTTTTTTTTTCTTTAGGAAGAATTGGTTCTGGCTTTATGAAGTTATTTCCACCCACCAGGAGCATTTAACAGGAGCTCAATGCTCTTAGTGGCAACTTTACTTTTTCATAATTCCACTCAGAAATCTTTTCTATCACTCCCAATCCACGAGCATTTGATAGGCATCTAATTTTGTTAGTTCAAAATTGCCTAAGAGCCAAAAAGAATAAAAAAAAATGATTTTAGATACTTAAAAATGCTTTTTTAATGCTCCCAGTAACTCTGTAAAGTCATTGTTATTTGCCTGTTATAGGGAAGAAAACCAAGGCTCAGAGAGGTTAAATAGCTCAGCCAGGGCCACACAGCTGTTAAGCAATGGCACCAAGACTTGGGTCCAGGTTAACTTTAAATCTCTGGCTTTATAACTTAGCGACTTCAGTAGCAAACTCAGTGGGACAGGATGGTCTGAGCATTTATTTCTAAAGGCTGATTTCACTTGACTGTGGAATTCTAATCTTTTAACAGCATCCTATTTATTTCTAAAGTATCAGGGAAGATTTGCCAAATTTCGAAAACTGCATTTGTGAGTCAGTAGGATTCGATTTGAAGTTGGAGATAATGAAGCCTATGGTGGAGGCTCAGGCTCCTCACATATTTTGTTCACAGTGGGACTAGCAAAAGCCACACAGTATGAAGGTGGTCATTCAGTCGCCTGTGCAGTAAAGCCTCACTCTGGTGGCGGGGCTCTGACAACCCCACACAAAGGCACCATTGTTACCCAGCGGGAAGGGAGCTGAGGCCACACCACACCAGGCCCGAGTGTCACTTCTTCGGGTTAGAAATGTTGTTTTCCATTCACTGGTAAACAGCAGCCCAAGTTCATTGTCCTGACAAAGAACTCTGTTTCTTCTTTTATGCTGAGATTTTGCAAGTGAGGATCTAGATAGGAACGCTTCTGAACAATACCGGTTATAATAAAATGTTGCTGTGTGTATGGCTCGCACCAGGGGCAGCGCTCCCATTCAGCTTTCAGAAGTGTCCGGGCAGATCTAACAGAAAGGAAGGAGCAGCTCCTGGGCTTGAAACGGTCGCCAGTGCAGAATGAAGATGTCGTTTCAGGGTACTCACTCACGTCAAAGGGCTGCCAAAGGAGCGGTGCGCGCTCTCGAGGGTGCGCGCTCTCGCGGTTGCATGGGCCCTGCACATGGGCGCGTGACTCCCAGTGCCTTCAAATTCGGTCAATGTGCGTCTCTCTGATTTGGAACCAAGTTGGTATATCAAAATCAGAGGGGAAAAAAAACACTTAAAGTGAGCAGAAAAAAATGTTTTAATAATAAAGGGAGTGCATGACTGTGTTTTAAAAGCTACATACGTTAGGTTTAGATTGGAGGAAATGACATCTTATTTTTAAAGGCTGCTATATTTATGTTTAAATAATTAGGATGCCTTCCACCTGGGAAATTTTTAGGGACATTTCAAAGCTTTCCATGAAAATAAATTCTTAAACGCAATTCATTTCACACTGATTGCAGCCCAGTGTTTCTTTACAGACTGTTTTCTGTACCCAGCACTGCACTAAAATCTGGAGCATTAATAAGTTAACTCATCAATTAATCGATGAGTGAAATCGGTACCCAGCTCTCGGAATGCGGCAGGCCCCACGCTCGGCTCCGTGATTCAAAGACCAGCGGTCACAGCTGGGCACTCAAAGACTCCTTAGACAGCGGGGAAGAGACGGACGGACACACGCCACATTGATGAAGACCTGGCTGTCAGGCAGCCTGGAGTGAAGCCTAAGCTTTGCCCCCTCCGGCTGGGTCATCTCTGATGGGTCACTTAGCCTCCGTTTTCTCACATGCAGAAGAGAGATGTTTAAAATCAGCCACTGTTTATGGAGCACTGGCTCTGCACTGGCTTTGTCCATGACTCAGTCAGTGTCTGTCTGGAATAAACCCTACGCAGTTGCCATTGTTATTTCCATCCCCAGAAGAGACAGAGAAGGCGAATTTGCCCAAGTTCACAGTCACAGGTTGTGGGCCCAGGACCTCAAACCCAGAGAGTCCGATTCCGGAACCCATGTTCTCATCTGTTTCTCCAGTAATATATACAGCACAGGGACTAAATAAGATGATTCACATAAAGAGCTTAGTACAATGCCTGCTGCTTAGCCCTCAAAAATTATAATTTTCATTAGATAATTAAATAATATATGACGTGCTACGTAATACTAATAATAAATGAATGCATTCATGTTGTGGGTAGAAAAGGACTCTAAGGTACAACAGTACAGGTCTTGAAGAGTGTGGGGCCTGTTCCATGTGACAAGCAGAGTCAGTGAAGGCTTTCTCGAGAGGATGTCATTGGGCTGATGAGACCCGTGGGGTGAGCCAGGACTGCAGAAGAAGTGCTTGTCATGTTCCAGGGCACTAATGTGCTCAGAACACTCAGAGGACATTGACCCTGCCTTCAAGGAGTTTACACTTCAAAGGCTCATCATTTAGGAAGCAAAGAACATATTCACCCAACACAGCGAGAAAGAAAGACCCATTAGACCATAGTGAATGCTCCAGGCTTGAGGCCCTTCCAAACTGGACGAGTAGTCGCCACAGAGCAGAGGCAGTCCTTCTCTCGCTGGGCTGTGTTGAAGTCCACGTGCTCCCTGGCAGTTCTTAGGGATTCCCGTGTTCTCTGACCGAGATGAGCTACTGCTGGTGTGTTGGCCAAGGAAGATCTGTTGCCCTTGAAACAGAAGAGGGGGAAATGGCTGAGTGCCAGCCAACAAGAACACCACATTCTTGGCGTAAATGAAAACTACTGAGATGTGTAGGATATCATAAAAGGACATTTGCATAATCCTTTTGGGGGGGGATGAGATTATATCACAACAAGAATCCACAATGGCTAGCAGGCTTGTCTTTCTATTTGATTTCAGACCAGAAACATGGGCTTTGGTGAGAGTTGGCAAGACTCCAAGCCACTTCTGCTTCCTAGATCTTCCTTCCCAAGCGGACGGGATCCCCCAGGGGGATGGTATCTCCTTCACAGATGACGAGGAGGGCGATTGAACAAGCCTGCTGCGGGTGGTGCCCTGACTCAAGGTCCCTTTGCGAGGGGGAGGCGCAGAGCAGCAGCAGCAAAGGAAGACACTGTACTCTTCCAAAAGTCATGGGCCTTTAAATGAAATACTTGTTTGAAAAAGATATTGGCTTGTAATTCAGGGGGAAAAAGTTCAAGAACAGGAGTCTCCCAACTCAGATGGAATAATTAAAATGTTGTTTGTGTTATTCCATGGAAATTAAATCTAGCAAATACTTTGATTCAATTCATGAAATTTTAGGGACCGTCCCTGAATGCCATAATTCCAGGTGAGCTGAGACTTGAGTACCGGGGGGGGGGGACACCCAGAAGCCCATAAATCTATTCTTCAACAATGGTGCATTAAATGATAACCTTGTCACATTTAAAGTCACACTGGAAGGATATATTGGGGTTTTGTTCTTTTCATGGTCTCAGCACCAATGAATTAATTCAGGGAGGCTTAACTTTTCAAAAACAGGGCACGGCTGGGTGATCAAGCCACAGTATCTCCTTTGGCTTCCTGGCCGCAGCCCTTCTGAAGCCCCCGTCTATGCACCTGCATTCTTCCATTCAGGAAACAGTCGTGTTTTAACTCACTGCCAGCAGAACTTCAGGGGGCTTTCCGTGTTAGATTTTGTGCAAGGCAGCGTGGGAGCAGGTGTGGACTTCTGGTTTGGGCAGGGTTATGTTAGGTCCCAGGGCGGACTTCTAGTGCAAGATCCTGTTCAAGGATTCTTCCGTCCTGGAGAACTGTTTCTGAGAGCTAAGCTGAACCGATAAAGCCACAGTGGGTGTTAAGTGACTGGTATTTTATTATGGAAATGGTAGTGTTTATTTGGAACAGTGCTGGCCATACTTCACATGGTACGGAGGGTGGGGTCTTTTCGGGAATGTTTCAGTTAGTTTCTTGGGTGCGTCAGTGGCATCTTTCACATTCACTCTCTCTACAGTTTCTCTTTATCCCTCAAACATTTCTGTTTCCTTTAAAAACAAAGTCTTTTAAGCCCTTGCTAGGTTATTACTTATATTGTTTTTTAAAAAACAACTTTGGAAGGGGTCTCTGGCATGCTTTAAAAAAGTTAAGCACACTTGAGCCGCTCGAATTCTGAAACCAGTTTTGAATATGCTCGTTGTGCTGATCTCAATGGCTTTCCAAGAGCAAGTGTCCCAGCCCTTTAGCCGGCCAAGAGAAACAGCCCAGTGCCTCATCGCACACACATGCTCCCAGCCCTGATTTGAAACAGATGGACAGAGGGCTGGCTGAGCGGCGGGGCATCTCGGCTGGTCCCAGGGCTCGGCCCCCTGGGGGTTGCCTGGGTCTCCTCCATAGCCTGGATCCTACCCGTCCTGCTGGGCACAAAGGCCTGTGAGATTTTCCTCATGGCAGTGCCAGAAGCTTTCACAAAGAAGCCACGTACACGCCAGTGACCTTTCCAGGGGCTGTTTCTAGTTCCATAGCCTTACAGAAAGCCCTTGCTAAGTTACCACGGTACATGCCTGAGTTTATTTTTTTTAACAACTTTATTTATGTAATTGAGTGAAGTCATTCGTTTTATTGATCTAATGAAACACATTTTACGGTTTCTACTGCCCTTCATCTTCTGACCTTGCCCGGCAGATCATAGCCCTTTTGCTTGTGTAGATGTTAAATGGTCTTAGCATTTAACCATTTGACAACTTCTCGCTTTTCCAAATTTGAGGTCCCTCTCATAGTTAATAGGGAACCCCAATTTCTGCCTCTGGAATGGGTACAAGGATTGCCTTGAGAGGGAACCGTGACACTCTCAGACGGGGGAGGCAGGAGAAGGCCTTAGAGAGAAGGGGTGCGGGTTCTCATGACCAGGCACAGAACAGGTGGTTCTCATTTCAGGATACTTAAACTTTAGCTCCTTCCGTGTGCTTTTCTTTCCCCTTCTTTCTCCTCTCAATTTTAATGGAGTGCGAGGTGCAGTCTTTTTTGATGATGTGGAATGTGGGCTTATAAAAGCTAAGTGCTACTATATATTTCTACTGTCCTTGCCCAGTGCAGCCCTCGCTGGGGAGCTGTATATTGTGTCAGTAATTTGAAAAGCCGGCAAGTACTCTACCAGTTCATGAAGTTTTTCTAATGGTAGCTGGTCAAACGTATTATTTAACTAGGCAGATAGAATTGCGGTGACACGTGGAACGTAATGAAGTGGCATTGGTCAATTGTCTACAGATGTTTCCTTCCAACCACGTGAAACAAACAAACAAAAAAGCACAGAATCACAGGGGTGGGTTTTGGGCACTTGCCAGGCAGGGGAGTGGTAGAAAACTGGATCAATTCAGGTAAGTCCTCACGAAGAAAATTTTAGGAGCAGGGGTATCATGCTGACGGCAAGCCTGGAGGCAGAGCTCCTCCCGTCCCGCCATGTTTCCCACAGCCAGAGATTTGATCGGCGCTCGAAAGCAAGGAGATGAGTTCAGTAAAAGGCCTGGGCTGATCTAGGTGAGGCCACATTTTGCAATTTTCAGCAGAGGGAATAATTAGAAATAGCTTAGATATGTGGTGTTTTTAAAATTCTCTTAAAGGAAGGGGAAAAGTATGAATCCAACTTCCTACTGAGTGTGGTAGACTTTGTCTAAACACACACAAACACACAGTCACTTAGGTCCCTATTTCCTCACGAGGACCATATTCTTAGCAACATTTCATGAAGGTACAATAACCAGGGCTCAGGAGTCAGGAGTCCCCATAGCTAAGCCTCTATGGGTGAGAGCTCTGTAAATCATGGAGGTCGGTGCATTGTCATCTGCTGCAAATACTTTTTTCTGTTTGCCATTTTTTCCAAATTTATCATTTTTCCCTAAGAAGCAATTTTAATTTTGTGCATATGACTTGCTTGACAGCAAGTCTGGGAGAACACCATTTAGGTCTTGTGTTTTCAAAAGCAAGTCAAAGTCTGATTAGCACACTTACTTGAATAGGAAATATTTGTACATGAATGTGTCCAGATGAGAGTCAGGAAAGCCATGAGGTGTGATTGTCACAGCGATGCCACTCCTTACTCACTTTTCTGTGAAATTATCACTGACATCAAAAGTAACAGGAACATAGAGCTAGCCATGGCAAGCTAACCTTCTGCCCCCTGATGGGTGGACAGAGCAGGGACTCTAGAGACAGGCCAGAGACCCATACTCTAGTCCTTTCCAGAGCTGTGACATGGGACAGATGACTCAATGTGGCCGAGCCTCAGCTTCCTGATTTACAATAAGAATAACTATATTGCTTACAGCAGGGGTGTCAAACTCATTTTCACTGGGGACCACATCAGCCTTGCAGTTGCCTTCAAAGAGCCAAATGTAATTTTAGGACTGTCTAAAGGTAACTACTTCTTACCAGTTAAGTGAGATCTCGGTGCTGCCGCTGAGTAGAAACAAGGTACCGGGCTGGATTTGGCCCACGGGCCCTGTGTTTGCCACCTGTGGCTTACAGCAAACAATTCAATAGGCATATGCAAGGCACATGTGTGTGATATGCCAGGAACTTCCTAGCATTTCCAGAATATGTGTCATAATATTTATAATATGTAATATGAACTATAAGGAACATTACATAAGTCAGTTAAGTTCATCCTTTCCTCCATTCTAAAGATAACAAGTAGGGAAATAGAGCTCTGAGGTTGGGGGCGGACAGTGGATGGAGGCCACGGTGATATTTCATGACCATACACAGCCAAGGGTTAGTTGCAATTCTTCATCTACCCACTAATTCCAGTTTCATTACTATGAATATCCTCGAGCTTCAGGAAGGAAATTCCTTGAATTTTATGGATCTTTGTGGCAGACACATGCAACATCTAATGTTTCCATTCTAGTAATGAGGCGCTTTTATTCTGCGTCCCAGAGCATTAATACCTGTGGCATCTATTTCCTCGATAGGCCTCATAAAAATCACCATGCTTCCTTTTAGAAGAAAATGAGGGTATCAAATCAAGCAGGAGCTAAGGAGCTCGACAGTCTTGGCAAGGCTTTTCAAAAGAAAATCGGTATGTGTCAGCCTTCAATTAGTACAAGTTTCATTTGAATTGTTTTATCATAGCTGATAACCTGGCAGAGATTTGGTAATTAAGCATTTACAGATATAATTCACCTAAGAGCGCTGTAGAATATCAGAAAGTCTAGGTCACACTTCAGGTTGTTTCCTTTCTCTCACTCAGAACAACATGTTTGAACCCTGACTTTACCCCAAGGCAACACTGCAGAACTTTTAAAGTATTTATTTGTCTGTTAGCTGTTCATCAGAATGGAAAAAAAGCATCAGTGTGTTGAGAAAGAAGTGGTGTTTTCCTCCGAATTGCTCCCTCTCTCTTCCCTCCTCCCCCTCCCCCCGCCTCCCCCTCCTCTTTGAGCATCCTTAATGACTTCCAGGTGTGTCCGTGGGTCAAGTTCCTGGCCCCCATCCTGGGGATGCTGGGTCTGTGCCTCCACAAACACAAGACAAAGTTGGGGGTGGTGGGGTGGGGGATACAACAGAAGTACAACATCAGGGGAATAAAACTACTTTGAAGTTTTGAGGATGAAATCAGTAAAAATAATTCTAGATGAAGACAGACCCGTTTACATTCCAAGAAAGGAAAATGTTTTACGCAAACGGTCACCCTGGACCTCGTGGGTTCTTGTTAATACCTTTCAACCTTGTGATTGAAAGCCGAAGGCCTGTGATCCACAGCAGAGACCACGGCCAGAAATAATTCTCCGAGAACACTGCGTGTGCCTTCAAATGGTCCTTGATTGTTTTTCTTGGATGCTCCACTTTCAAAGGCCAGAAGTTGTTTCAGGGAGTCATTAAAGTTTGGGAAGGTTTTATGTTCTAAGAGCAAGGTGCTGTCCTCATAAGAAAGTGTGTAATTAGTCAGGGTCCTTTCCCTTGGAGAGGGTGGCTGTTCTCCATTTCTCTGCCTGGGGGCCTTTTAATGGTTCACAGGGGGCCCTTCAATGCCTTGCCTTCCCCCTGAGTGCCATTTCCATCTGACTGAGCATTGCTAATGCAGTGAAGTGTCACCTCCTCTGTGAAGGCTCTCCTGAACTTTCCTCACTGTCTTCCTGTTGGAAGAATTGCCTCCTTACTCCTGTGAGCCCCACTCTGCATTAGACAGGTCAGAGAACCCAGTCTGAGGACAAACCTGGCTGAGAACCCTGGATCTGCCCTGGTTAGTGTGAGCTGATCAAGTGCGTTTCCCTGAGACTCTCCTGTACGGTGGATGGAACAAACTAAATGAGCGGTACACCAAACGAGAGCTGCCGTCACCGAGTTCTGTCGTGGTAGCTTGCTTGCCTGTACCTGTTTAGACATCACTCCCCCAGTGCTAATTAGACTGTGAGCCTCTCCATGGTGAACTCCCATCTCCTTCTTGTTTGAATCTTGTCCTAGCAAAGACGTAGGCACACAGCAGGTACTCAGCAAATACAGCAGAGTGAATGAATTTTCACAGACGTCTTCAAGGTATTCATCCTCAAGAGCCAAGAGCGAAACAGGCTGGATGGCAAAGGTTATTCAACCAAGGATTGTTCACAGGCAGAGCCTTCCCATTCTACACACTGAACTCCATGCAGTATTGATGCCCTTTCTCTCCCAAATTGTTACAGAAACTGCCCTGAACAAAGATAGATGGTCTCCCTTCAGCATTCACATCTGTCTAATCCACCCATTTCCCATGCCCTGTTCCCACTTCCTCAGGAAAGTAATAATAGTAACTCCTAATAGTAGTTCAAAATAATAATAATCATACCTGCGATATATATATATATATATATATATATATATATATATATATATATCACCATGCCTCCTACAAAAGCAAACAAACGATTTTGCACAATGTAGAGAGAAGGAGAGATCTTTGTGCTGCTGCTGATCAAGTCAAGTCAGAAGGACTTACAGTCACATTTGATCAACTAGAGCAAAGCCTTGAAGTCCTGTTGGCAGATGGGGATCCATTTCAGTGCTGTTCTCTTGGTTTTGCTTAAACTGCCAAGTGAATTACTGTAATACACTCTGCCTGCAATTAATTTGACAGCTAGTGCCAGAGAGCTTCTTTATGTTTTTCAAGGCAAGCCAGGTCGAGAGTTTTGCAAAAAGATTTGTCCATCATTTTCCCTGATGGCCCAACACGGCTTCTTTAGCTTCTTTGGAATCTAGTTGTGAAAATCGTGCGGACTCCTTCTTTTTGCTTTTAAAGGATCACAGAAAAAAAAAATCATGATGGTTTTGTTGAAATGTTTTTACATTCCCCAAGTGATAAAATAGGTTTATTGTGTTTGCTTGTGAGAGTAGACTTTCACCAGGATGATTTGCGCTCATCACAGGAGGGGCAGAGTCAAAGAGGTAGCATGGCCCTTGAAAAATGTCCCTGGCCATTTGCCAGAATGACTTTTGAGACTGTCTAAAACTGATATTAATTCTGCACACACCTAGGACCCTCCCCATAAGCTATTTGCAAGAAGCAAGGTGGTAATTGCCCGAATGCAGACGCTCACATTTCTGATCAGTTAGCACCAACATTGATTTCAGCTCTGGCAGCTGACCGCTGTTCCAGCTGGCTCTGCTGCGCTGTCAGCATCGTGGGGCCTGATAAAGCAGTTTTGGATTTTTCATATTCACAAGGCCCCATGGTCTCAACTCTGTTGGAAACATTAAGCTCCTTACCTGAGTGGGTTTTTTTGTTTGTTTGTTTCTTTTTTGTTAAGAACTTTACATGCAGTCATAAGAAAATTGACAGAGTGTGTCGGTCCTGTCCAATAACACGTCGTAACCCAGTGGCTAACCTAAAAATGGCATTTCGGACACTTCTCCAAAACGCACGCTGGAACCAGGCTATGAAATGGAGTGGGTGGCTGATTTCTTGGACTTGCCAGATTCTTAGAGAAGTAACGTGCATGATGTGGTAGCTTGCAGCCCCTCCCTTCACTGCTTTCTAGGGGATCAGAGGCAACCACCCCTGACCCACAGTTTCCCCGGCTCTTAAATCACTTGCTCTTTGATGATGGTGAGTTTTTAAGCTGCTTTCTTTCACACCCTACAGCACTGGCACCTGAGAAGCACATCGTTTTGGAGTTCAGCAGATTCCCTCTCTCTGGGAAATCAGCAGAAAACAATGCAGACTCTTCTTGATTGCCCCTGAACTTCACAAATCTCTCCCTGCCGCGACTGCACTAAGGGAGCTCCCAGGGTGCGGCAGGCAGCCAGCCAGGCAGTAATTAAGAAACACCACCCCAAATTCTTTCGATCTAGATTTATGGGCCAGTGGGCTCAGAGAACATCTCACTCACACGAAGGGGGACATTATCTTTTGTCTACTAAACATAAGCTTTCGAGATGAACCGTGCAGAGACAACTACGTATGCTGTTTTATTGTGCTGACGTTTATACTTCTAAGGGGACAGACTTTTCCTACATCCGTCTGAAAATGAACAAACTCCTGTTTAGCCACAGATTCTTCTTGTCACTCAAATGGTTTCCATATATCAGTTTTATGCAGCTCATCTGCATTTCTCCGTTAGGCAGGATGCTGATGCCTGGGATTTGGGATGGGGCTGCTTGGACCCCTGACTTTCCACAGTAGGAGATCAGAATTAAAGGAAAGAACAGGCACAGACTTGTATGTGGTTTTGTTTAAAGGACCTGTCAGCCTGGACTTTCAGTGGTGATCACAGCAGTTATTGATGCTGTCATTTTAGTCAGGGTGGACTTTTACCACGTTTTTTTGTTTTGTTTTGTTTTGAGAAGATTAAGTGTTCCAGATTTAAATTAAAGAGTTCCCAGAAAAGCTTGGGCTTAAAAAAAGAAAAACAGGTGACAAAATTTCTTGTCCATATTTGACCTAAAGAAAGCAGTGTTTTTTAATTTAATCAAAAGTGTACACACACACACACACACACGTGTGTATATATGTGGTAAATGTATATATATGGTAAAGTATATATGTATATACATATATATGTATATATATGGTGGGTGTATTTTTACATTTCATGTTATTTTGTATTAGTTTCAGGTGTGCAGCATACTGGTTAGATAATCATACTTTACAAAGTGTTCTCCTGATACTTCCAGTGCCCACCCGGCCGCAAACACGTTTATTACCACATTATTGACTGTATTCCCATGCCGCACTGCACTTCCCATGGCTGTTTTGTAATTTCCAATATGTACTTCTTGTCCCCTTCACTTTTTTTTACCTAATCCCCCACCCCACTCTCCCCTGGCAACCATCAGCCTGTTCTTTGTATCTATGAGTCTGTTTCAATTTTGTTCGTTCTTTTATACTGCCCTTTAGATTCTACATATAAGTGAAATCATATAGCATTTGTCTTTCTCTGTTTGACTTATTTCCTTTATCATAATACCCTCTTGGTCCATCCATGCTGTTGCAAATGGTAAGATTCCATTTTTCCTTATGGCTAAGTAATATTCCATTGTATGTATATATGAGAGCTCTTTTATCCTCTGGTCTATTCATGGGCACTTGGGTTGCTTCCATATCTTGGCCGTTATAAATAGCGCAGATGCAGTATTGTTGAGGTTAACCCTTCATTGCTTCTTGACTATTCTGACAAGCCTGCCTAGAGGGGAAGAGATGACCCCATAACATTATCCCAAGTGGTAGAGAAAAGAGCAATGCGGGTAGGATTTGGCCTGGTTGACACTTACATATCTATCCTCCTCCCCCTTTCTTCCTCTGCTCGCCTCCATCTCCTTCCTTCTCTTCTCCCTTCCCCTCATGGATTCATTCACCCCACAAGTCTCTTGTGGATGCTTGCTCTGGGGCAGGCCACAGTCTCCAGCACCCGTGGGGAGTGTGGAGTTGACCAAGCCTCTCTCTCAGCCTAATGGAGCTCCCATTCTGGTGACAGGCAGGGGGTAACAAATGCAGAAGCTGATTTCTGGTACTGATGGGGGCCTCAAAGCACGTAAAACAGGCTAACGGAAAGAGATGTCATCCGTGATGTGCCAGCAAGAACCGATTAAACCCACCCTCTGTGTTCAGTGACATCACACTGATAGCTTGAGTTCAGCCACTGTGGGAATATTTATACCCTGGAAACTGGGAGAGTGCTACAAGCCAGGGCTCCCTCCTCCCCACCAGAGCTGATCGACACCCCTGGAAGGCCTGTGGGAGGAGGTGACATTGGTCTTACTTTTTATTGGAAAGCATTTTCATTTTGAGTTTCAGCAGGAACATCAAAGGTCAGTTGTGTTTTTTTTTCTTTCTCCTCTTTGATCAGTTAATCTCAAAACATTCTGTTAAGGGTACAAGAAGTACCTGGATCCATTATTTTCAGTAGTATTTTGGAGATGACAGAAAAAAAATAAGGGAGAGAGAAAATCCACAGCTATTTAAGGGATTGTTTTCCACAGGGCTTGGTCTTCATCATTACGTGTTCTGTTCCAGGTAACTGTAGGGTTTGTGGTTTCTCTCAAATCCCATTTTCTATACATGCTGCCTCCTCGTAGATGAAATCCTTCTCTACACTTTTTCGGGGAACTTCCCAAATCTGTCAGTATCTATTATAAACTGTCACCGTGTAATATGTTATATGTATTTAAATTATTTGTACTGTTAAAATGTTAATGTACTGCTTGAATTTTAATTGTACCTGAGGATCAATCATTGTAACAGCTTCAGGGAAGACTTTTATGACTTACCTGAACAGTGGTGCATTTAGCTACTGAGTCATTTCAGTGACTTCTGTTGGAGTTCCATTCTTGGTATCAGTGATGATTTGTTTACAGCCATTAGAAAAATTGTATTGGTGATGATAAAAGTAATGGTAATGATGATAATAAATAGAATGTTAGCCGATACATGTAGAGGGCCTACAACGTTCCATGCCATAGGCTTTCTGCGTGGCACCTCATTTGAACCTCACGGCAGCGCCGTGACATAGATTCTGCTTGTCTTCATTGCACACACGAGCAACTGGGGCACAGAAGGGTTAAGTCACTGGCCCAAGAGCACACAGCTCCTGGAGGCCTTAGTCAGTGTTAAAATCCCTTTCTGCAGATAAGAAGCCCATGCTTTAGCTACCAGATACTAACCACCAATATCCATCAAAAGAGGATCAACTCTTTGTCCCAGACACACCAGGATTTGCACCCCAGCTGAGCCATTTGCCAGCCATGAGGTTTTGCCTGATCAGTAAAGTGTCTCTAGACTTCAGTTCCCTCCACTGCTGCATGGGGCGAACGAGTAGCGCCTGCTTGCGAAGGCAGTCTGGGGAAGGAAGGAGTGATGCGCAACCATCACTCTTCAGATGTTAGCCGCTGCTCTTCTCCGTGTACAGAGAGAACTAAGGATCAAATTCCGAGGTCAAATACACATGAAAGAACTTAGTATCATGCTCGCCACTTAGCTCGGACAGCAGATGCTAGTTTATTTTCTGTCGCACCTGTTTCAGCTTCTAGTTTGTCACGTGATTGAACACAGGCTACTGAATTTTCATATGCATTTTTTTAAAGTCTTGACTAGAAAGAGGATGTCTCTTAGCAGAAATGGAGCCTTTTGAATTTACAATGTTAAGTTCATTTACAATATCTCCCCTAGATTCTTACAAAAATATTACTGATTTATATACTAAAGAAGGTCTTTAAAAAGATTCTTTAGATGTGTTGGCCTATACATGAGAGCTTTTCTAGATTTAGTTAAAAGTTGTTGCTTGCTATGGGTTGGAGCTTATTGAAAGGGTATTAATGCATTATTTACTAGAACTCATTAAATTTTCATGTCATTTCTTTATTTACTTATTGCATTTATTCTCTATCAATGTAATTTTTACATTAACAAATGAAAGAATAGCTTTATGATGCCAAAAAAGCATTTGTTCAAAAGCCAACCAATCAACCACCCAACCAACAGGAACCAACCACCAACCAGCCTGAATATCCGCGATACTGTTAAGTAAGTTGGAGAGAGAAGGAAACTCTTCTCACAGAGTCGGATGTTATTTAAAAATCTACTACAAATATTTTAAACAGTGAGAACACTCCATTTGAATCAGAAACTAGACAAGGATGTTCACCATACCCATTGACATTCATATTGTTTTGAACATTTCAGCAAATATAAGACAACAAGGAAGACTTATTTAGTGGAAAAAAACTAAAATGTTCTTTATTTAAAATGATATACTCATAATTCTATAGCAGCTAAAATAGCATAGTAGAAATTACTACCAATAACCTCATTTGAAGAGTTGGCTAGACATGAGGTGAATATATGCAAATCAACAGATTTTTCCTATACTAGCAGTAATTTAGATGGGAATCAAAAAGGCTTTAGACAAAATATTCACAAAGCTGTAAAATATTGAAGAATAATTTTTTAATCCTCACCTGAGGAAATCTTTATTGACTTGAGGGAGAGAGAGAGAAACATTGATGTGAGAGAGAAACTTTGATCAATTTCCTCTTATATGCACCCCGGCCAGGAATCAAACCCACAACCTAGGTGTGTCCACTGACTGGTGAGTGACCCCGCGACCTTTTTTGGTATATGGGACGATGCTCCCACCAACTGAGCCACAGATTTTTTTAATTGAAATTTTAATTGATATAATTATAGATTCACATGCAGTTGTAAGAAATAATCCAGAGAGATCCCCTGTGTCCTGTACCCAATTTCCCCCAGTGACACTGTTTTGTAAAACTATTCACAATATCACAACCAGGATGTTAACATTGATAGAATCTGCTGATCTCATTCAGATTTCCTGTTTTTACTTGTACTCAGTTATGCATGTGTATGTCTATTTAGTTTCACACAATTTCATCAAATGTGTAGATCACTTTATCTGTGACCACAAGAAGATAACTGAGCAGAGCATCACTACAAGGAGCCCTGGTATTGTCCTATCATACCACACCCATTTTTCTGTGTGGTTTGCCTGTGACTTCTCCATAACCCTGGGCAGCCACTAATTTGTCCTGTTTCCAAAAAATTGTCATTTCAAAAATGTTATACCCCATATTTTTCGGACCATAAGATGCACTTAGGTTTCAGAGGAGGAAAATAGGAAAAAAAATTTTTTTTGAAGCAAAAAATGTGGTAAAATATTTACTAACATAAATAACATTCAGACTATAGTTCAGCTGCATTCAGACTATAAGATGCATCCCCCTTTTCCTCCCAAATTTGGGGGAAAAGGTGTGTCTTACAGTCCGAAAACTACGGTAAGTGGAATCACATAGTATGTAACCTTTCGGGGATTGACTTTTTCACTCACTATAATTCTCTGGAGTCTCACCCACTTGTTGCATGTGTCAATAGCTTCTTCATTTTTATGGCTGGGTAGCATTTCATGGTGTATTATATGTGAACTATAGTTTGCTTGATCATTCCCGAACCAAAAGAAATGTAGGATGGCTCCAGTCTTGGCCACTAAGAACAAAACTATTATAAACACTCATGTACAGGTTTATGTGTGAGCACAAGTTTTCACTTCTCTGTGATAAACGCCCATGTGTGCCATAGATGTGAGATGTGGTAATGACATGTTTAGTTTTATAAGAAACTGTCAAACTGTTTTTGTATTACTTAATATTCCAACCAGCAATGCATAAGTAATTCAGTCTTTCTATGTCCTCACCAGCAGTTGGTATTGTTGCTATTTTTTATTTTAGCCATTCTTGTAAGTATGTAGTGATAGCTCATTGTGGTTTTTAATTTGCATTTTCCTGATGGCTAATGATGTTGAACATGGTTTCATGTGTTTATTTGCCATCTGTGTCTCTTCTTCAATGAAATGTCTATTCATGAATTTTCCCATTTTCTAATTGAACTGTTTATTTTATTACTGTTTAGTTTTGAGAGTTTCTTTTATATATTTCAGGCACTAGTTCTTTGTTGGACATGTGGTTTGCAAATATGTTCTCTCGGTCTGCAGTTTGTCTTTTCATCCTCTTCACATTGGCTTCTCAAAGGAAGCATTTTAAATTTTGATGAGCTCCAGTGCAGCACTTTTTCCTTGTGTGGATCGAGTTTTGTTGTCAGGTGTTTGCCCAGCCTTAGGTCCTAAAGAATTTCTCCTGTCCCTCCTTCTCCAAAGTTTTACAGTTCCATATTTTACATGTATGTTGATGATACACTTTGTGTTAATTTTTGTATGAGGCATGAAGTAGGTCAAGGATCATATATTTTTGCCTATGGATGTCCAATTGCTTTAACACCATTTGTTGAAAAAGCTATTCTAGTCTTCCTACACTGAACTGCGTTTGCACAAGAATCAGTTGAGCATATTTGCATGGGTCTATTTCTGAGTTCTGTTCCGTTGATCTGTGTCTGTCTCTCTGCCCTTTGTCCTCTGTCTTGATTGTTGTCACGGTGTAGTAAGCCTTCATATTAAGCAGACTGGACTTTACCACTCAGTTGTCTTTTATCAATATTTTAGTTATTTTAAGGCCTGTGCTTTTTCCATATAAATTTTATAGTAAGCTTATCTATGTCTACCAAAAACCTTGCTGCAATTTTGATAGGAATTACATTAAACCTAAAGATCAGTTGGGGGAGAACTGACATTTACTATGTTCAGTCTTTCAATCCATAGATGTGGTATGTCATTTCATTTATTTAGTGTATGGTTATTGAGTGTATACTTAAGTATATCATTTCCTTCAGAGAAATTGTGGTTTTAATTTCAATTTCTACATGTTTATTGTCAGTATATAGAAATGTGATTACATTTTATGTGTTGATTTTGATCCTGTGACCTTGCTAATCTAATTTATTAGTTCTAGGAGTTCTTTCTATTTATTTTTAATTTGTGTATTTTGAGATTCCTTAGGAATTTCTGTGTAGCCAATCATTTCATGTACAAATAGATTGCTTCATGTCTTTCTTTCTAATATGTATGTCTTTCATTTCTTTTTCTTGCCTTATTGCAATGGCTATAATTTTCTGTACTATGTTGAATAAGAATGGTGAGAAGACACATTTTTGCTTTGGTCTTGATCTTAGGGGGGAAATTTTTTATGATTTCATCATTACATGTAATGCTAACTATAGGGTTTTTATAAATATGCTTTATCAAGTTGAGGTGATTCTCTATTTCTAATTTGCTGAGAGTTTTGTTTCTTTTTTTTAAATCAGGAATGGGAGTAGGATTTTTTAAATGTATTTCCTATGTCAACAGATATGATCACATGAGTTCTTTTCCTTAGCTTGTTGGTACGGTAGATTATGTTGATTGGCCTTTGAATGTTGAACCAGCCTTGCATACCATAAATTCCAGTGGTAGTATACATGTCTTTTTATATATTATTGGATTCAGTTTGCTATTTTTTTTAATAGTCCACTTACTTTTATTCAGCAAACATCCATCTCAGTTGAGTGCCTCACTTGGAGAGGATATTCTGTCCATTAGTAAATATTTGTTGGTTGGATTCCATTTTTGTGGTTAAGAGGGAGTGAGAATAGAATAGAGCTTCCTGCCCATGTGTTGTCCTCTATTGGGTCCCCGTCAGCCACTGTGGAGCTCAGCATGGGTTACATAAAAACCAGTGAGCACTTAGTTTCACGTCTCCTAATAATCTGCCTGCCTGTATTTTAGTGTGTACTTCTCTCTCGGCTGGCATTCAGCCACAGATTGCATTTAGGCCCACAGCCAGTTGGTCAGGGCAGAAGGCCAGACTGCCAGCCCTGGCCTCACATTGCTCAATATACACCACTCAGTTCCCCTGGCAGGAATGTCCCTTCCACATTCAGTAGCCATCTTGCAAAATGAATGTTGTGGATCACATAGGGATTCAGATCAGAGGTTCAGATCCATCCATCCATCTATCCATGCATCCACATCATTGGAAAAGGGGTCTTTGCCTGCCAATGACCAGTAAATCACATCTGAGGGCAAGAACAAGCCCACTTATATTTGCTATGGGAACCTAGGAAGGGAATGCCATTCTGCTCAAGGACTTTCCTCTCTGATTAGGCTCCTCCTTTTAAGGTAACCGAGAAGACTCACAGATGTGATTCACTGAGGATGATCCTGTTTCACCAAGACTTCTGCTCAGGCTGCCTATCATTGAAGATTACAAATGGAAACTCCTTTCATTACTCAGGGAAGAGATCCTTTCCCAAACCATAGGTTCATGGTAGTGCCAAAGAGCTCTTTATCCTTCGATGCCTTTATTTTTTCAAGTGAGGAAATTTGCACTAACTGTGGCAGATGGCCTTATCTCTGACTCATTCATCAGGAACTTGGAGATAAAAACCTATTAATAATTAATAATTATGTAGTATAGAACAGGGTAAGTGCAGATGCCTGTAGGTACCAGACAGATAGAATGAATGGATGGAGTTGTCCATGTATGAAGTGATAAATGGCACTGGATCCTTATCCCCAGTGTGGGGAGGACAATAGGAAGTGTCAAAAACTGTGTCCATGTCGTCTCTAGAGGGGCAGCCATTATTAAGCTCCAGCTGAATGTTGCCAAGTGGGAATTAGATCCAATTTTGCCAGAACTTTGAATTTTTCCAAAGAACCCAGGCATTTATATTTTTTAAAAATACAGAATCATCCAATTTTTAAATGTTGGCAATGCATTTATTTCATGAGCCAACGTGGACTGAGCCAAATTAAATACATCTACAGGCCAGATGCAGCCTGCAGGACATCCTTTTGCCATCTCTGGGTCAGAAGACTTTTTCACCATAACTTCCCAGCCTTTTTGCATTTCTCTCTGATTTGAGGCTTTTTTTGGTTTGTTATAATTCTGCAGGAATTACTTGCTCTTTTTAAAGTTAGCTCTTTTGCAAAAGTCAACTGCTATTGGCACATTTATTAAATATGTAAATCTATCCCTTTCATGGTAAAGAAGAAAGGCTAATTTCCTCAGGAAACGCACCCCTGCTTTCTATGTATTATATTGGTAACTGTAAAAATGGTGCCACCTCCTAAAAGACTCCAGTCCTCTAATTTTTTGAAATCTGGCACATTCTGTCCTACAGGTATAGGCTTGTCACTGTCTGTGAGGTTTCTTCCAAGGGAGGACATCATCCTTCCAGTGAGCACCAGGAGGTCATTAAAAACACAGGTCAGCCAGGTGTGGCGTAGACGCTCCCAAATCTGTAGGTCCTCATTTCTCCCAGACATAAGGAACGCGGCACTTTCGCTTTGCTTACCCTGGGCCAGACATTCCACAGCATCGGCTCTCACTGGTGGGAGGTGGGGAGGGACAGGACAGGAGTCCATATTGCTCTTTCCCCATGAGTAGTGTCCAGGCTGGAGACAAATGGTTTTGCATATGGCCATTCTGCACTGAGGGCTTGTTTTAGACTCATAACAAGCACAGAGATGTAATTACCTGGAGATTTAAGAGGCAGAAGAGCTGGGTGCTCACTGTCTGCTTATGGACTGTGTGCCTTCCCAGTGGAAATAGTTCAGAACATGGAGGCCGTGCCGGCAGGTTGACAACGCCAGACGGTGGGTGAGAGGGAAATCGCCACAGTCTTTGGTGCTGCAGACGTGCGGGTCTCAGAACGCCCTGCCGAGCTACCTGACGCAGAGCCGCCTGATGGGTCTGTTTGATCCCACAGTTCTTTCAAGTGCGAAAACAAGCCTGGCCAACTCCCTTGATTTTAACTCTGTTGTGATTATCGTTTTCTTCTCTGTGACTTGGGAATTGCCTTTACTTATCCTTTTTCTTTTTGCCATGAAATAGCACATCTGAATAGCTGAGGATATCTGATCTTAAAAAGGCAGCAAAGAGTCCTGGTTAATGGGTGAAAAACAACCTAGATTTTGTCATCACCACATTAATCATTACTTGGGGATGGATCATAAAAGGCCTTGATTCTACCATGTACTGTTACCTTGCTTCATTTTCTTTAATACTGTTGAGAAGTTTGTCTTCTACCTTTTCCTACAGAATGAAAGATGGTAAGCAATTTTACTTCTCTCAGCACCATCTTGGAACTTCTGTCTGCTTCCTTCCACTATGCAAGACCAGAGGCCCCAAGGAGCAGGATTTGCTGACCCATGTTGACAGATTGGATGATGGATGGGGCAGAGCAGGGCACAGACCGACTGGACCGAAGGGGGAGTCCAGGCTGAACAAGCTCCTTCCTGAATCAAGAGCAGAAGGCAGGTCTGGGGCAAAGCCCTGTGGCAGAAACACGAGCTTTAAAAAAGCAACTGCCAGCCATGCCCAAAGAGAGCAAGAAAATGAAACTGTGCCTTACTGCGTGCAGGGCACAAAGAGAGCTATTCTGCAATTCGGCTAACACGTAGCACTTTCCATGTGTCAGGGATGGGCTGGCACTGGAATGAAGACAGAGGCAGCCCCTGTTAGCTCACTCCCAGGGAGATAGGGCTGTGAGGAGTTTGTTTCCATTCTTTGAGTCAGGAGCAGGGATAAAAGTGCGCCCAGGATTCATGGAAAGAGGAAACTGCTCCTAGCCTGAGAGTATCAGGGCAAAGGGACTTCCTGGAGGAGGTGACACTGTGAAAGAGGAGAACACGAACGAGTTGAAAGCAGGGAAGGAAGGCCCTCAGAGTGCATGCCACATGCAAAGGCCTGGCTTCCTTGGAGCGCAGTACAAGAATACCCCCAGTCCACTGAGCGCCCGCTGTCTGTCAGGAGCTTGCTACATTGTTCATTTCACCTCCTAAAAGCCCCAGAGACAGATTTATGATCCCCATTTGAGAAGGAGGAACCTGAGACTCAGAGAACCGGAGTGGCTTGCTAGGAAGTGCCAGTTCTGGGATTTGAACCCAGCCCCACCTGGCTTCCCTTCTCCAGCGTTGACACGCACTTTTCCTGGAGGGTCAAGAGTCACATCAGTCAGGCTGTGAAGCCGTCTCAGTGAGAGGGAAGCCAAGCAGAGAGTCCTCTGTGTCTGGGGGTGCTCATTTCGGGGATGTGCTCGGGTAGTACCTTCTGTCATTATGCTATGTAGATCCCTAGGGACCAGCCCACGGTGGTGCACTTCTGGAAATTCAGACCGTGTCTTAGCTTGAGCAACAATACTAACAACACCTGTGCACCGTCAGTTGCACAGCTGCAAAGTGACAAAGAGCCTCTAGCTTCTGTTGTAACTTTACCAATCCTAAGTTGGGAATCATAGAAGGCCTTCATCTTATCATGCACACTGCTTCGTTCCTCCCAGTATCATTGAGAAGTGAGCAAATCTGGCTTTAGTATCATCTGTTTTTGTTTTGTTTTGTTTTGTTGAAAAGTGCCTGTTCTTTGAGGGTGAGCATTCAAATAAAAAACAGGTTGTAGCCTACACTCAAGGGAGACACTCTCGGCCAAATTCCAGGCCCTGAGCTTTGAATGATTTTTCCAGGCCTGTTGGTGGGCTGGGCTAGACTGTCCACACCATTGTCCTGTCATCCCTGACGCTAGCCATGACTATGCTCTACAAACATTCAGCGTTCGGAGGAGAAGGGAGCAAAGCCTCCATCAAGAGCTGACTTGGCTCCCTTGGACCCCTGCTCTGATCAGTGGAGTTGATGGATCACAGATGATCTTCAAACAACAGGTCCCCATTTGTTCAGTGTCAAAGCCCTCCCTGGTTGAGAAGGAGGCAACTTGGGCCTTGCCCCTGCACGTCAACACCCACTGGATCCTCCTCATGTAATCTAGGGCAGCAAGGACTTACGAAGTGTCAGCTGGACTGGGGACAGGTCACTGGCCCTGTGGAAATGCTGCCTCATGGTCTCAATCGAAGGGTTTTTTTCCTGCAGATTGTCTGAACTTACTTCCTCTCATCCCTTTCCACTGACTTCAGTTCTTCTCTCCTCTTTTTGCTCCTTCCCATCTTCAGCATGGGCCCCACTTCACAACTTCTCAGCCAGTCCACCCCTGAAGGATGGGCACGGATACACTCTTACTAAAAAATAAAACTCCTTTTTTGCGAAAAAAAGCTAATTCTATGGAAAGGATATAATCACTTTTTTTTTAAGCCATGAGGACAATAAATGACAATTTTCTTTTTTTTTTTTTTTTTTAATTTGGGAAAACTAATGTGTTTCAGCCTTTCAACAACGCAGCTCTTTTGCAGATGGATATGCATGGTAAAGCGACCACCTTTGCTTTGCTGCTAATCATTTTCCTAGTGAACCAGGGTGGGAGCAGTCGCACCGATTTTCATGCTTTCTGGCTTTCTCTGGGTCGAGGCCATCTGCTTTTGAAGGTCCCGACACACCTCTGAGCATGAGCTGTGAAGTCCGTATTGCTCTCATAGCTTTTCTAAGCTCTATACAAGACAGAAGCTTTCAGCACCAATGTTCCTGTTGAATGTATGCCATGGTTTTTGTAAAAAAAAAAAAAAAAAAAAAAAAAAAACACAATAAAATAAAAAGAACATAGTTATTCCTCTGGCATTTGGTAGTTTGACAAATATTTTTAGTACAAACAGTGTCATGGTGTCAGGCTTATTTTGAAAGACAACCTTGCTCTGTGCCTTCAGCCAGACTTCAGGTGCTAGATTCATCTCGATTCTAAAGCAGGGTCAGCAAACTTTCACTTAAGGAGCCAGATAGTAACTATTTTAGAGTTTGTAGTCTAAGAGACAAAATAGAGGGTATCATATTATAGATAGTCATATAGCCACTTAAAATACTTCCATTTTTAAATGTAAAAATGGTCTTTAGATAGTGGAGAGCAAAAAACAAACAACAACACACTGCCCAGTGTGGATCAGTTGGTTGGAGCGTCATCCTGTGACCAAAAGGTTGCAGGTTCGATTCCTGGTCGGGGCACATACCTAGGTTGAGGGTTTGCTCCTTAATCTCGGATCCCCAGTCAGGGTGCGTATGGGAGGCAATCTATCGATTCTTCTCTCTCTCTCTCATTAATGTTTCTTTTTCTACTTTCCCCTCTCGCTAAACACAATGGAAACAATGTCCTAAAAACAGTAACAACAGCAAAGGCAGACAGCAGGCTGGATTTGGCTTGCTCACCAGACACAGCAGACCCCTGCTCTGCAGCAGTGCTTATTCCAACCATGGCCTGCACATGAATCCCTGTGAGACCCTCCCAGAAGTGCAACTTTAGCTTCAGGATGTCTGGAACTGGATATGAATTCTGCATTCCTAACAAGTTCCAAGGGGATGCTAATGCTGATGCAAGAAAGAAGATAGTTTGAATAGAAAGCATTATAGTATAAATTCCTAGAAAGCCAGAATTTTTTTTCTTGTCTTATCACTAATGCCCAGTGTGGGGTCACATTCACAGAGGACTAATAACACACATGAGAGAAAGAGAGGGAGGAAGAATTCAAACTTAAAAAGAAACCTACGCACAAATATCACTGGTGATTTCTAACCATCTAATGAAGGAAATTCTGAAAGCATCTAAGCTCTTACGACTCACATAGTTATATCCTTATTAAAAATAAAAGAGTAAAACAATGAGTTTACAACTCCTAGAAAGTCAGGCAGGTCACCACTTCTTTCCCAATGGAATGCACATGTTCTCACCGCCCGTTCCTTCATTTATTACCGCTAACAAGTGCTAGTGTGAGCGTCTGTGACGCTAACAATTGGAATTTTTTTTAAAGTGCAAAATATTTTCATTACACAGGTATATCCACATTTTGCACACCAAGTAGAAGACATTGGAAGGGAGATTATGAATTCTTAAGCATCCTAAGATTAGTAGTCAAAGTTAACAACCAGACAAGGAACAGGTTAAAAAAAAAATGAATCACATGCAGATGTTATTTTTCAGAAACACTGCTTACAAAGGTAATTGCTCACAAATTTTAGAGTTTACAGCAGGTATCACAGGATTTCAAATTTAAGGGGATGTGTGTGTTCAAAGTCTTAAGAATATCCAAGGGATGTATGCATAATTACTTGAAATTGAAACTACTGTAGTTTAAACACTTGCTGAAAGGAAGACCTTTCATTTCATCATCTTTGTGGGCTGATAGGGGAAAAAAACCAACAACATCTAACAGCAAAAACTTTTAATGTTGAATATGTAGATTTGCACAATGTGAGTTAGCATCAGAAAAGCAAAGTTCTTTGATGGTTGTGGCTGATGCTCTGAGGAATTGGCCCTCGTTCCGGAAGAGTAGCACAGGACCCCTGCTAAGCTGGCCCTGGACATTTCTTTGGATATTTTCTTTGTATTTACATTAACTTAAGAGGAGGTATTAGGGAAAAGTGGAATTTTGTATAAATACGCCTGGAAGAGACACTCGGCAAAGTAGGTACAAGACAAAAAGTGAGCAACAAATTGCAACAAATTTCCAACCATTTTGGCTGGATGAGTCAAGACAGAACAAACTTATCACACCAAGATGTGTCCTTTCGTTCATTTCTACATCAAGGAAATTGGCCTTTCTCTTCATTGATGGACTCTATTCTCTCTACTCTGTCTCGGCTCCCAGCTCTGAAACTCAGAATCAGGTGGCCTTGGTCTAGTCTCCTAAAGTCCGTTACCGTTTCTTCACCTATAAAATGGCCCCACACTACCCTCTGTGCAGGGCTGTGTGAGGCAGAATTAAATTAGAGTGCACTGAAGTCAATCATGTCTCTAAAGCATCTGGCACACAGTAGGACCTCAGTAAGTGGTAGGTATGATTATTTGGTGTGCACTGCAACTGGCTGTCTGGAGGTGTTCGTTATTATTTGGGTCCATTAAGACCAACAGATCAGAGGACACCTTCCAGTGCAAAGACGGTTTGTGGCACAGATCCTGAGAAGCAGGCATCCTACACCCTGGAGGACACTGGGAAGAGCACCAGGGACAGCCAGGAGGCAGATGGGGAGGCGAAACTGAAGACTGGAGCCTTTACTGTGGTTCCTTCAGGCACGAACCAGTGAGGCAGGGTAAGCAAATTTAGGATTGGCTAGTCTGAATAATTTTAGTGGACTCTGAGAGGTAGCGGTTGCCCCTAGTCATCTAGCACCTGCCCCTGGGGTGAACTAGGGCCGGCAGTTAATGGCCAGGAACATGAGAGCCTGCTAAAGGAGGTGATGGGGAGTCCCGGCTCAGGACTGGCTGGAAGACACAGGTGATTTGTTTGCTATTTCTAGGAACTGACTAACCCTGGGAGTGGCAGATGTCAATGCATCAGAATACACAAAAATAAAAGGCATGGTTAATGCAGGAGAGAACCAAGAATATATCTCTGGAAGTTTAAAAATGTATACTTCTGGATTTTATGGATGAAGAGAGCAAAAACTGGATGAGAAGAACATAGAGAAGGGATGGTCAGAAACATTTTGAAACACCTGGTACCAAAGAGGACCACATGTTGAGAAAAAGTCAGAAAAGCCTG
Source organism: Micronycteris hirsuta (assembly GCA_004026765.1). Lineage (NCBI taxonomy): Eukaryota > Metazoa > Chordata > Mammalia > Chiroptera > Phyllostomidae > Micronycteris > Micronycteris hirsuta. The sequence continues at coordinate 364,886 of PVJI01000004.1, forward strand.
AAGAACAGATGCAATTTTCAGTTGGCATAAAGCATAATTTAAAAAGGAGGCTGAAAGTGAGGGAAACTGAGTCAGCCCTCTTGTTCTTAAAATAGCCAGGAGGTAGTCTTGGTCCCACTCTCAATGGTGGCTGCAGAGGCACTTCCTTTACAGGGGCCGCGTGGCATCTCCTGCCACTGCCTGCCACAGGCTGTCCGTAGCTTTCCATCACGCCTACAAACAAATGTCACTGGCCGGCCGGCACGGCCCCACTTCACCTGCTGCATCACCTGTAACTTCCTCCAACATCCCGGCTCCCAACCCCACTCTCCTTCCTGTTCCTTGAACACATCAAGTTCATGTATTCCCTCCTCAGGAGCTTCGACCTCGGTCTCCTCTGGCCCCATGTGCTGTTCCTTCTGAGGTTTGCATGGCTGACTGCTTTTTATAATTCAGATCTCAGTTTAATTGTCACCCTTGAAGACAGATTTTTCTGGAACTTCCCAGTCTAAAGAAGCCATCTGTTCTAATTCTCTGCATTGTGCTTATTACTTCCTGTCCTTTTCTTGTTTATTTATTTGCTTCTCGTCTGTATTTTCCCACTGTAATCTAAATTCTAGGAAAGCAGGAACCTGAGTCATATTTACTTGTTCTGAACCAGAGCCTAGAAGCCTGTTCAGGACACACCAGGCGCTCAGCATTTATGAATGAATGAATGAATGAATGAATGAATGAATGAACGAACGGACTGTCTAAAAACACCCGGCCCCTCACTTTTCCTCTAGCCAGCTCAAGATCAATTTCCTCAAGAGGCTCTGAAAATTACAAAAGAAGCATTGCATAGATTCTGGCCCCAGTGGGCTTCCGGGCTTGGTGTTTCTTTAATTTCATGTAAATTTCTCTAAGTAAATATTCCTTAAAAGTGAATAAAATTTTATTTCGCTTTAACAAGAGAATATAAAAGTTAAAAAGGTCACTGTAGTAATAGACTAATCTCAATTACCAGGGCAGCCTCCGAAACCCTCACTCCCACCTAATCTCATTCAGTGCATACGCAGCTCACCGTGTGATTTCCAACACAGCTAAATGAAATTATAAAGCAGTGTTAAATTTATTAATCATTTAATTAGCTAAATGTTCCTGCAAGTACTCGCGAGATGAATGGCATGTCATTTTCTAATGCAATTTGCCTCTCAGGCAGCCAGGGTCAGAAAGGGAAGCTCCTGGCATCTCGAATGAGCTTTTCATATCGCACCTTCTATTAAGAGACTGCAGTGATACCAGTGACTGTATTTGAGACTTGTACACAAGACTGGGGCCCTGGGGTGCTGGAATGAAAAAGGGCTCTCCAGCTTACCTGGGTCACCCAGAGGAGGGGCAGGGTGGCTGGTGGGCCCCTGGGAGACTGCCTCTCCCCATGTCTCCTTGCAGGGCAAATCTTTTCATATTTAACAAGTCACTGAGCAGAGAAGAGCAAAAGATAGCAGCCAGTATTAAACGCATGCTCAATCTAGTTTTATTTCTTTAAATTTACTCAGTCGAGAAAAATTTGTGGAGTGCGAATTCTCCTCATGCTAGGTGACTTTTTAATCCTTCTGCTTGAGTCAGGATTGATTTCTCCCTTCCAGCCTGCTAGCCGCTGCTTGTCGTCTTGGGGTGTACGCACATTGGCTCTTTGATGAGGGTCTTTTCTGGGGGTTGGGGGGTCCCCACACCCAGCGTTGGGATGCATACTGAGAGAGCTTTGAGATTTGGGGCTGACTGGAACCCATAATTATTTCTGACTGCAAAATCCGTGACAAGTGCCTGCTGCCAGGTGCTTTGTAAATCTCTTCCCATTTGCAGCAAGAGCATTGGCAACAAGAACATTGTCTAAATTCAGTCGGCGAGGAGCTGGTGGCGTGGGTGGCGCCTGTGACCGAGAACATCCAAATGAGCACTAGTCTATTTGTCCAAGATGGAAGCTGTCAGTTCTGAGAACCTCAGCGGGAGGAACGTTTTGATGCACGATGTCCCTGGTTCAAAGGGCTGCCAGGCAGAGGCAAGTGTCTCTGCACGAAGGAAGGGAGACACCGTGGGACACAATGACTAGCTATCTGAGGGCTGCTTTCTGGTCCCACCCCCGCCCGCTGGCACCTGCAGTCCCCTGGCCGAGTCACATTACTTTGGCCCCTTGATTTTATCACCCAGAACAGAGGGGTCCTATGAATGCTCAGTATTACTATCAGTCATACCTAATCACAAAATTGTCCTAAGGAAGAAATGAAATGATGTACTTGACACCATTAGGTAAATTCTAAAGTGGTGTAGAGGCATTGTGGAATAATTATATTTTGTTTCATTTATTTTTGCTGTCAAGAGCAATGGCCTTGGATTACATAGAGCTGCATCCTAAACTTGGATTATTGATTACTTTCTATATGATCCTGAGCAAGACAATTAGCTTCTCTGAGCTTTGGCAATAATAATAATACTAGTGCAGGTAAAAGAAAAAAGTTTGTGTACATATAGTGTATACACATGATATACATATGTACACATACATAAAACATGTACATATATACCTATACATGTACATATGCATATACATATATATACAACTCCTGGCACCTAATCTAGTTTAGTAATGCTGGCTGCAGCCAGTACTGCTATTGCTACTATTATTTCCATTACTATCAACATTGTATCAACATTGCAGATAGAGGGGGCCCTTACCCCCCAAAAACCACTTCTATGTATTTATTTAACACAGACCTCATTAAATGGCTTTGCCAAGTATAGAGAAAGTCAATTCTGGACTCACTTCCAGGATGCAAGGAAAAGAGGAATAGCAACATGTTTGATACCAACATGACAGGGTGCTAAAGAAGCTCATTTCCAATCCTCCCTCCACCAGTTACTAGCTAGATGACCTTGAACTGGTTATTTGCCTTCCTTACCCTTAGTTTCTTTATCTCTAGGGGGAAGTCATTACAGTGCCTCCCTCCCACTCAAGGTTGTTGTGAAGATGAGATGGGAAGCTCATAGCAGGAGGCAGGAGGGAGAGATGAACAAGTTTCTGGATAAGTCATATCCAGATTGTTCACTTCAACGAACGCTTCTTCTACCATCTCCCTGGGTTATCTAGTAATCACCCCCTTAGGTGGGAGACTGTAGGCCTTGATTATCCCTCCCAGCGCCTGGAAAGACCAGCCAGAGCCTGGAGATGTGAGCTGACCCGTACAAAGTGTCTCAGTAAGTCACAGTAGCCGCCACCAGAACCAGGACCCCCTCTCCTGTAGCTGTCCTGTTCTGGGGCGCAGCTTTACAACCTGGCAGGCCCAGGAAGGAGTAAAGAGTGTGCCCGTGGGGCAGGACTTCCACTTACTTTCTTGCACTTCTCCAGGCCTTGGGTCCTCAGCTATCATGAGTCCCTTTTAAGAAACTCAAGAGTTAAGACAAAGGGCCACATGCAAATGGGCTGCACCCGAGGCCCTGCTGGGGGCCGGGCTGGAGGCCCTCCCGGGGCCGCTGCAGAGCAGGGCTGTGCAGGGCACTGCGGCGTAAAAGCAAACGTGTCACTCTGTGCCTTCCGTGTCTGTGATTCTTCTCGGGGGTCATCTTCCAGTCTCTGAGCAGAGAATGTTCCCCTCCAGAAGAAAACTGCTCATGAACAGATTTGGCTATTACTTGCGGTTTAAAGAAAACACCTTTCAACAGTGACAAGCAAGTATTCTCGCAAGCATTTACCCCAACACACACAGGAAGAGGCCTCTTTCCCAAACCAGGGCTTGTTGACAAGAGTTACAAGTACGAGTGCCTGCGTGCATTCACCTGGAGCTGCTGTATTTTCCTTGAGAGACAGGGTGTGTGCCAACCGGGGGAGGAGAGGTAGAGAGAGAGAGGAAGGAGGGAGGGAAGTGAGAGAAAGAGTCAGTGAGGAGCAGGGCAGAGAAATAAACGGCGGAGTGGTTAAATAGCTAAGCGCTGGCATCTGCTGTGCACTGACAGGGAGATTTGAGCAAGACCATTCGCCTCCCTGAGCTTCAGTTTCATCGTTTATAAAATGAGAACAATCGTCAAGGCACCTGGTTTACAAGAGAGAGGCAGAGGAAGAGTTTAGGCAATGCCCAGCACAGAGCCACTAGTTGTTCATAGTAATCATGGTACTGGAGAGAGAGAAAGAAGGAGAAGGTGGGGGGGGGGAGGGGCACAGAGGAAAATGAAAATGAAGGTAAGGGAGAGGATGTAGAGTAAAAATTAAAAGAAATGGCAAGAGAAGAGAGACCGGAGAGAAAAGCGGAGAGAGGCACTCGTCAGGGTGTCTATTCCGAGTTGGTTCTGCCTTTTCCGGGCCAGCCCATGTTTTCCTCTCCCCGGGTTGTTGTAGGGATGGTTTACATACAAACACTGAGTAGCATAAGCTAAACACAGACTTTAGGCTCATATACACACCATCGGCAGGCAGGGCTGCAGTCACACGTTCCGTGCGCCACATAAAAGCTTTTTCTCGTTGCAACTTTATGGCCTAGAAACAAAAATGCAAAAGCTAGGATACGTTTTTTTTTTTTGTTTTATGGCAAAATACAAATCAATAGTTTTATATCTCTTTCACGAGTTTGGGAGCCACAGCGATCGAGGGGTGCCAGTGCCTGGGCACCCCCACTTTACCCCAGGTTTTATTTTCCCGTCCACCATGTTAAGTATTTCCGGCTAACCAGTTAAAACAGAAGATGGCCGTGATTGCTTTTAGATTGCCACTTCCACATTGAGTGAATTTCATAATAAGAAGCCATTTTTCCCCCCCAATAGGCTGCCCTTGTGCCCGCCTCTCTGACTTTGCCGTCCTCATTATTGTGGGTTTAAATGAAGGATGTTCATTCAGGCAGGGACGGGGGCGGGGGGAGGCCACCAGGCATCAGAGCTGTTATCGGGCCCTTCTATCAGGCCAAGTGACAGGCGTCCGGAGCAAGAATGCAGAGCTCATGGTGGAGACCTCCGGCTGACACCAAAGGTGACTCCCCTCACTCTAACCTTGAAAGGGAAAGTTCCCACTTTATTAAAATGAATTTCGAAAGGGCCGCTCTGACAGCTGCATAATTAAATATTGGAGTGTCAGCGATAATTTATTCCACTCTCATGTGGTGGTCAGATCCTTTTCACTAGAGGGTCAGCAAGCATGGTGACAGAGGCAAGGAGACAAGGGATCCCGGGCCCTTTGTCATTTATGCAGCCCCAGCCCTGAAATCGGAGACTCCTAAAATGCAAACACACACACAGGCAAGCATGCCCAGGGAAGGAACAGAGTGTGCATCAAGGTACCCTGCTGGGACCCAGCACCGCTCTCTAGTTTGAATCTGGTGTGCGTTTATTATGAATAGTGAATGTGAAATGATTAAGACCCGTGTGTACGGACTTTCAATCTATATTTGAGGGTCTCTGTGGGTGCCATGGCTATTCCTGATGTATCAGCCGCCCCACTCTCCATGTAAGATCTCTTCTTATGATGCAGTTAATGAGGAAGGTCATCACAGATATGAAAGCGGATGGCACTCCCTGGACATGAACTTTTGTACAAGTTGTTACAATGCAGTGACTTCATGTCCGTAATGTAAGGGTGTTGGGTTGCACTGGCCCTACCCGATAAACGACCATTGAATGCATCATCGTGAGGTTGACTTCCTGTGAGCATGTGTGTGTGTCGAGAGAAATTTGCCAGTTTTAAGCAGGCATACTGCAAAGAACATGAGCTTTGGAGCCTGACACAGGATCTTTTCTTTGATTAATGCAGCTAAATTTCCCACCGCAGCCAGTGGCGTATTGCTTCATAAATGCGTATAAGAAGTAACGAAAGAGACAGTGTGAATTCAGCATAGACCTTCCCGGATGTTTAGTCTTTGTTTATGTTGGTGTTTTGCTTTGTTTGTTTCGGCTGGGGAGCAGTTGTCTTATTTTTCCTCTTTGGTAGTTCAGAGGCAACGAGTTAATGCTTCTTGGAGCTCACTGTCCGGAAGGTTCTGCCTGGCGAGTGTCCACACAGAGAACCAGTACATGAGCCCAGTCCATCATTTCTTATTTGACCCTGTTCTGTTTACTCCGTCAGGGTAGCCACGCAGGCCAAGCTTGGCTAGTCAGTGTATTACTTTGTCAGAGGCAGACCTGGCCAGTCCGAGTCAGCCCGAACAAATTACATCCCTCACACCGTCGCCGAACCGGGAACAGGGTTATAACTCAGCCTAAGCACCGGCTTCTCTTCTATTACCTTCATAACCAAGGTCATACTAATCAACTCAATTACCAGTCTTCTCGGACATTTTCATAATGTTTTCTGCTAGTTGCTCTCCTGTGAAAATCTCTCGGTCTAAGCAAATTAATGCCATTTTTATAACTATCTACATTTCAGGTACAGTGATCTCTTCTGAAAGGCCGTGTCCCCGGCAGCATGGACTAGCGTTACCTCCCGGCACGATGTTGGGACAAGTGCGCATGTTGCCATAGTCCATTCTTGATGGTTTTTTTTTTTTTCTTTTTTTGGTGCAAAAAAATATCTTGTTTTAGAAAAACCTGAAACTACAAAGAAATTTACTTTACTCACTTCTGGAAGCAAAAACCCGTGTTTCTTTCCCATTACCTTCACCCCACTCCCCAGTCAGCAAGCTGGGTGTTTCAGCCGGGCTTTTCCAGGCCCCAGTTTCTGAGACATCGGGGAGAGATTTGTGCTATTTTCCGTAAAGGGTGTGTTAGATACCCCCACCCAATTGCCTCTTCCCCCCCCACACCATCCTGCTGACATCCCTCCTTCGTTTTAGGATCACTGTGTACATGTGTACACAATTCTATTTTTAAGTGTGTTTTCAAGTTCTCTAATTTGTTTGCCATTGCAGATCTATGAGAGTTCAAAATCACACCATTTGGGAAATAGCCCCTATTTTGAAAATTTCCTAACAGCACAATTGCTGGGTAGCTGGTGCCTTGAAGATCTCAGCTGGACTTGGTTTCTGAGTCATGCTGGTTAACTGCAGTCCCGGTTTGGAAAGCAAACCACTGATTTTATCTAATGCAGTGAGCTAGCCAGGGCACAACTGTCTTTTAGTATCTCTGAACTCCCACCTCCCCCTCTGCTCAAATTATTAATTAAAATGAAGCTCCGTAACGCCGGGTCTACATCCTGTAGGATATATCTTGCTCATAGTAGGCTCTGAAAAAAAAAGACCAGTTGAATGAATAAATTATTTCTCCACGTATTAATTATTTAATGGACTAGCTTTCTGAGCTGAGTATAGAGAGCAACATAAATTTCAACTTCATCTGATATGTGTGATTCCATAATTTTTGTAAAAGGATGCAGTGAAGCAAATATGACAAAATGCTAACAATTCTACTTGTGAGTGGTGGGTATACGCGTGGTTACGTTATCCCTTGTGCTTTGTGTCTGCACTTTACGTTTCTCCCAGTACATTTACTTAATGGCATGGAGGTTGGCCATACCTTGGAGGCAGGTCAGGCACTGGTAACGAAGCAGAAGGGAGGGACTGACAGCTGTGTGTACCCGTCATGCACTGGCCCCGACTAGGTGCTCTTAGGGTCTCACGGAATTCTGTCCAGGTGCCGAGTACCCTTCTCTTGCCGTCTTATAGACGGTAAAGCTGAAGCCCAGGGTGCCTGACTCACTTGCCCAAAGTCACATGCGTCGAATGTGGCAGAGGTGAGATTCAGAGTCAAGCCGCAGTGAATTCAGAATCCCTGCTCTTTTTTCCCCTGCAAACATGTGAAAACCTGAGGAGAATTTTGCATAATGCACAATTAACCATTTAAAATATGGTTCAGTGGCAGTTAGCAGGTTTGTGGTGGTGTGCTACCGCTGCCTTTCTGCATTTCAAAACTCTCTGATCATCCCAGAAAACACCCTTCACACCCGTTAACTAATCTCCTCACCCTCCCTGCCCGCTACCCCGCCTTTTGTCTCTACACATTTACCATTCTGGACATTTCCTCTAAAAGTAACCATATGCTACGTGACCTTTGGGGTCTGGCTTCCTTCATGTAGCACAGTGTTCTCAAGTTCATCTAAGTCATAGCATATGTCAATACTTTGTTTTTGATGGCTAAATAACATTTCATTGTACGGATGTAGCACCTTCCGTCTATGCGTTCACCCACTTATAGACAGTTGGGTCACTTCTGCCTTTTGGCTCTTATGAATAAAGTGGCCGTGAACATTTGTGTTCAGCTGTCTCTGCGGACACACGTTTTCACTGCTCTTGGGGTTATACTAGAAGTGAGATCGCTAAGTCCCTATGGTATCTCAAAGTTTTTGAAGAACCGCCAAACCTGTTTACACAGCGGCTGCTCCCATTTTTGCATAAAATCCCTGGTCTGAATACTTCTCGGTGTCTTCTGAGGCATGGGAGTTTTCGTAAGTTCCTCCTGCAGACAGAGTGGAGGAGTCTTCTCAGGTAACTCTGATCAGCCCCCAGGGACTTAGCTTGTGCGCAGGCAACTGAAATAGCCAGGAGGCATCCGTCCCTGCTATTTTCAGTCTCTCTCCCCCGCCCGCCTTCTCACCCAGTCCAGGCTCCGTCTCCCCCAAAGACGGAGGCTGGTGGCCTAGAAAAGTGCAGGGAGGTGAGGGAGAGATAATGATGCCACCGACTAGAGCCGAGGAGAATTCCCAGGCACATGCTTCCAAGGAGGGAGTCTGGCCCCCGACGTGAGGGAACTCGGAAGGAAACGGAGTCTGCTGAAGTCCTGCAGTGCGCCCAGCTCACGGAGCCCGTTTGCCTCCGAGCCAAGACTAGAATTTGCTCTCTCCACTCTCCATCAGCTGCTGCGGCCCCTAATTCCTTCACGTTTTGGAAAACTGAAAAAAAAAAAAAAGTTAAAGGTTTTTCATTATACGAACTCTTCAATTTTGAAAACTGTCTACAGTAAAAATCTTGATCCCAGAACTTCTTTTAAAAACCTTTTTACCCTTTTAGAGAGAACATTATGGAGATTATATATAGTACATATGCATTAATATAGGCAAGGCATGTGCTAGCTATTTTATAAATATAATCCCATTAATCCTTCATCTTGAAATTCTATGTCAATAGGTTTTGCCCTATAGTAGAGATGAGGAAGCTGAGACTTGGAGACATCAAAAACGCATCCGAAGTCTCCCATTTTGGAAGCAGTAGCTTCTGGCTCTGGATTTTCCTGACCCTAGACTGCAACTTATTCTTGCTGTGTCACATGTCTGAGACCTGTTATGTGTCAGCACAAAAAGACGTAGATCATAAGACCAAAGCCATTCATGCATCAACTGTGCATGGCTACGTCTCACTTCTCCATTGGAAAGTTAGAGGAATGCGTAGAAATGCGATGCTTCCCTGGGGCTGTGGAGGGTTTTGCTGGGCACCGTTCTTGGAATATTTAGGGTCCGACCTGGCAGGCTGCCTTTTCTTCTCCTTTGACCACCTCCAGGCTGTCCTTTTGAAGTCAGGGAAAGCCCTCCCACCCCCGCCACACCAAGCCCAGAATCAAGAATGGGGAAGAGCAATTTTGAGTTTGTCCTTCCTGCTTCACACAAATAGCTGAAGCCAGATGCAGTTGCACAAGTCCTCACCAACAACTAGAAAGCACGTTATCCGAGATACGTCGCCATTAGAATGGACCTGCTGAACCGGTGGTGGACGGGCCTGGAGACACCAGATCATGAGTCCGAGGCCCGATCTCTATCTAGTTCAACCTTCCCGGGGCCTCTCTTTGTGACCCCGGGGACTTCTCCTCCCCTCCCTGCACCTGTCCTGAGTGTAACAGTGAGAGGCTTCTGTGCGAGACGCTTGTCCATCAGGGAAGTTCTTAGAGCAGGCCCAGCGGAGAGCACACTCTGTACTCTCTTGTTGGGCGTTGCAGTCTCAAGGGCGTCCTCACGACCCCTCCTAAAAGGAGATTTAATACGAGCACAAACCAGCTCAGAGAGGTTGGGGTCTCGTATTTTCCACCATTTGGGGGGAATTTTCTATAATGTCCTTCAGTAATCCAATCTACTTACCGTCTTCCCAGAGGAACAGGTCCCTGCTGAGTGCCCTATGTTTCTTTTTTATGTTTCTTTCCACAAACATCATTTCACTTAATCCTCACCACAATCCTGATGGTATTGTCGTCACTTCCAATTTATAGTTGAGGAACTGGGGGATCAAAAGGTTAAGTGATTTCCCCAAGATCACCCAGCCAGCAAGTAGCAATTAGACATGTGTCTGACTCCTAAAGCATTCACTGCTGCTGCCTCCTGTAGGGAACACCTTACAATCAAACTGATAGGACCACTTAATTTTATCTGTGGATAAAAATGGTACCAGTCTTATAAGTCAATGTGTTAAATAATGGCCGATTAAGAAAATTAAATCTTTGAATTCCCCAGGAGCAAATGATTGCATGATTCCATTATAGAAGATAAAATTTTTACTCGAAGAAGAAAAAAACGCCTTGACTGGTGTGGCTCAGTGGATTGAGTGCCAGCCTGAAAACCGGAAGGTCACTGGTTCAATTCCCAGTCAGGGCACATGCCTGGGTTGCAGGCTAGGTCCTCACTTGGAGGTGCACAAGAGGTAACCAATCAATGTATCTCTCACACATCAATGTTTCTCTTCCTCTCTTACTCCCTGCCTTCTTCTCTTTCTAAAGGTAAATAAATAAAATCTTTAAAAAAAAAAACACCTCCCTTTTCAGTCAAGAGTTACTTCTTTTACTGTAAATGGCCTCTCTAAGATTTTGCAAGCTCATTTCATGGTTTTTTTTTCTCTTTCAGTAGCTTTCCAAATTTAGAAGTTAAATTTATAAGGCTGTAATTTGCAAGGTCATCTTTTTTTTTTTTTTTTGTAAGAAATGTAAGCAGATGAGGCCTTTCCAGGTTCGGAGATGATAGCTCGTGATCCTTTATTGACTTTGGCCCAGTCTCTGTGGATTCCTGTGGGCGGATGATGATTAGTGCCGCACCTACAAAACATAAATACATTGGCTTATCTAAATATTCCCCCCCAATACTCCCCAATTTAAGAAAAATGTGAGATGTTGGGAAATGTTTCCAAGAATAGACCAAAGGATTAGCCAGCCTAAAGAAGTGAACTTTAAGTGGAAATGGAATACAGTCAACTCCACGATGATTATTTGCTGACCTAGAGCTGGGCACACCGAGAGTGAGCTCCGTGGAATTCACACAGTAGCATCTGTGAGCTCACAGACTAGCTTGAAAGACAGGTATGCAGGCAGATAATTACAACGTGGGGTGTGTGCACCCCAGGGAAAGTGAAGACAAGGTTCAAGGGCTGCACAGGGATTAACTCTCGAAGGAAGTATTTCAATAATGGCTTTCAATTATAGGACACATCTACAATATGATTATATGCTTTCATAATGGTGCACTACTCTCATTATTATTTATTCCCTCACACTGAACTCAATATAATTATTGAATAACTATATTCAATAATTATTATCTGCATCCTTTTCATCATTAGTTCTCTTTATTTCTAATGAAAACAGTGGTGGGTAGTTTATAAGAATTTTTCTTGACCCTTCACATCATTTTTCTACTCAGAATTTTTAAATTTTTTACTTTATTTTATTTTATTTTATTTTGCTTGGGGTTTTCCTAACCTTTTAATGAAAACAATGCCCCTCCCCAGGTGCTCTAGCAGTGGGTGCTGATTTTGAGGTGGATTTACAAATGCGTTTCAAGAGCAACTCAGTGCTGGGTCAGGCCAGGCCAGAGGGGTAGGTTCTTCACTGCACATTGTGGCCTTGGAATCCCAGAGTACTTTTTACCAACCAATCCGTGGATGTTTTTCCTCCTTCCACTTTGAAAGCACTCTGCTCGGGAAACAGTAAGTTTGTTATCTCATTGTTGTCATTGTCTGATGTCTTGACAGCAGAACCAATCTTCAGAATCCTTTAAAAAAAAATTACCAAAACAAATTCGATCACAAAAGCTTTTAAAATCTGAAATCCCAGGAAGCTAATTAGTGCGTCCTTTTTAAGATGGCTTCCTGCATTTTTATACACACATAGGCTTGGGTTTCAAATGCAGTTGGCAGTTTGCCACAGTCAGGCAGGTCATCCCGGCTCTTAGGAACACAAGCTTCTGCAGAGCCCTGCGGGGGGAGGGCAGGGCCACGGCTCTCCCTGCGTTAGCGCGTGACTGTGATCTGTCACCAGCTAGCAGGTGGAGGCCAGGAGCTGCAGTCACGTGGCTCCTGGTGGTTAGTTGGATACTCTGCGAACTTCTCTCATGACCCTAATGATACCCTTATTTTGCTGTTTCCCCATTTGACATTGAACCTGTAGGGAGCAGGAACTGTGTGTATCCCAGTGCCTTGCATGGTACTTGGCACATGGGAGGTGTGTAATAAATGCAGCTGCTGTAGTGCAGAAAGCAGGGACATCAGAACTGGTAAAAAATACACGCATCTGGGAGCACACAGCCCTGCTTAGTCCGTGTCTGTGCTCCCTTCAGGCCTGGATTTCTGCTCCGGGCTGCAAAACCTTGGCAGGCCATGAGCGCCCATCTCTGTACCCACAGCCTTCACTCAGCACCTGGCTAGTAGTGGGCTCCTTGCTGCGTGACGTACGGGTTGTGTCTAGGATGTCTACTGGAAGACAGAACTTGTGGAACATCTTTAGATGTATTTTTTCCTTGCCCAGGAGCGGGGAAAGTTCGCTGCCAACAGCAAAGACAAACTGGGAGAGGTAGGGGTGTGTGTGTGTCAAGGCCATGGAAGTACACAATGGTGACTTGAATGCCTTGGTGAATTCATCTCATTGTACTGGAGAGACATCCAGGATTCCCTCCAGAAAAGTCTTTCCCAGCATATAAAAACCATGTGAACCACATTGACCTACCTGTGTGCTCATGTCTCCAGGCCCGTGTCTGTATGCGTGTGTGTCACTGCAAAATGGGCCCTGTGTGTGTCATCTGCTCCCTTCCTGGACATGCAGGGAGTCATGGGAGTGACACATTCCAGATGAAGGGGACTACCCATGAACCATCTGAGAAGCACAGCCCCCACCACCCGGTATGTTTGGGGCACAACTGAGTGGCTCGTCGGTTCAGATACTTGGTTAGGATGGTCCACGTAATCCTGTCTCCCTCATCCTCATGCAGGACCCAAACAAGTCAACAGGCCAATTGCAATCAGAAGCTTGTGCAGTTCCTAGCTAACAGCTGGACTGGCCACCGCGAAGCTTCCCTTACTGTTTTCAAAGACCCAAAAAGAGGCTGCAGCTCGCAGACCCATAGTTAAGGCCATTGAAGAAAAGTGTATCTTATAAAATAAAGCTCTACTGTTTCAAAAAGAAGAAACATCACCCAGTGAAACCTTAGAATCAACATGCAGGTTCAACAGCAGAGGAATGATTTCGTGCATCATGGTAGAGTCACTTAATGGAATGGTAGATACCCACTAACGTAAAACGACAGTTGGAAAAAAGACTCATGATAAAAGTTTTAATGAGAAAAGTAGGGCTGAAAATGGGATACATTGAAAGAAAGATGGTGTGGGGAGAGGATGGTGGGGGATGTGATAAACCTGGGTCCTTTTTTCACCTTTTTAAAGTGTTGAGTGTATTGCATTGCCTTTATAATTTAAAAAGTCTAATTTAAAATGTCACCAGTAAAGTCACGTGGCAGCTTGTAAACTGGTTGCAGGTACCGTATTTTCAAAATATGCAATGGTAAGTAGCCCTCACACATAGCCGGACTTGTGTATTTGAACTTGGTCTTGTGAAGTCCCAGTTCCCAGGGCTTTGTAGAGTGAGTGGCTCTGAGGGGCAGGTTAACAGCAGCGCTGATACAGGTGTTGTGGCTCCCAGGTAAGGCACGCATTCCTCGGTGTAACACTAAACATCAGGATGAAATGCTTCTGTCAGTGCTGCATGCTTTTCTCTGTTGCCTTAACTGTCAGGAAGACATTGAAAAATTGTCTTTTCCCCCAAATACAGTAATTAATGCCATGGCCAGACTGCCATAACAGATCCTTCAAGATTAGGAGTGGGCTGATGTCCAGTGAATTTCTGCTTTCAGACTGAGGTAGAATAAGACCTGGGTGTGTCATTTTAGAAAATTAATGAAAATGACTAATGATCCAATTTAGAGGCTAATAAGTAAAACATTTGATCACAATGGGAAAATTCATACTAAATCATTAAGAAGAATAAAAGATGAGGATGAGTAACATAGTTTTCATTATTTATTGAGCCTTTTCTCGATTCCTTTTTGCATAAATAGTTCTCATTTTGCACAATTTATCCCATTTAATTTTAGCAGTAATCCCAAAGAATTGGTATTCTCGCCTAGATCTCACGTCAATGTTCATGCTTTTGCTCCATGGGCACACTTCTCCCCCTTCTAAACACCTCCCCAGTCTCTGCCAACAGCTACACATCGACTGTGTACCTCCTTGCTCTAGAGCTCTAGAGGTAGCTCTAGTTTGGAGCTACCTCGATGGAATCCAACTAAAACCCTATAAAGATTGGTCAACTCCAACTTCATGGTTCTAGTTTTTAATGTGCCTTACTCTAGTTGCTTGAATACAAGTAAGACATTTAGAAATTGGTAAAATGTTTCTCAGTGTTTAGATATTACAAGTAAGTTTGAAATCTAACTTTGTGAAATAGAACAAAACCTAGTTCTTTTAAAGTCTAAAGACAGACATTGGCACCTATTGTACAGTGACTGAGAATTCCGTGTGTAGGCTTGAAAGTTATTTTGGATGGGCTCTTTCTGTTGTCCCCTGTGGCCACCAGGTCAACCACAAAGCTGTGGTTCTGGTCATTCTGGTCCCATTCAGCATGAATCATGTGACAACCTGTGTCTATTATTAGCTGGGTGGATGCCACCGGGTAGATGGTTCACCCTGATCTGACCTTGCATAGGCTGTATGTAACCCAGCAGTAGCCCCGACCTAGTGAGGACAAGGTCTGACTCTGATCAAAGATGAGGCAGACATGTGCCTACTCCATGTCCTGGCACTGACATGTAACAGAAAGGTCCTTTCACACTCAGTTGTGTCAGTCCACCCTCTCCATGTGAGACCCTGTGCCCTTTGGTCTCACCCCTCCCTCCCACACATCCTGCTCGCCACTCCCCGGATTACTCATGACTCCACTGACAGGCCACATCCCTTCACGCCTTTAACCTCTACCTAGGTTCCCTTCCTGCCTCTGCCCTTGCCTGGCAAATTCCTTATGCTTTATGCTTCTGAGTTTCAGCTCAAATGCTACCTTCTCTATGAAGCCATCCCAGGCCCCGTGGTGGAGTTTAGGTTCCTCCCTTATATACCCATATTGGACTGCCTATTTCTTAGTCTGGAAGTGACCTTTACATGGGTTGTTTACACATCTATATTGTGAGCTTACTGGTTCAGATAGGTAGGCTGCAATACAAATAACTTTCCCCAAAGACTCATTATAACTCATTATAGCTGTATTCCTTTTCAAAAAAACAAAAAACAAGCCAGCACAGATGGGTGTTCCTGGCCAGTGGCAGCTATGTTGCACGGAGAACTCAGGGACCCAGGCTCCAGCAGCCTCGCGTCTCCATTCTCCCAGGTGCTGCGTGCATCCAGCTGCCGAGTTCTCTTACCAGCCTTAGCCACGCAATATTGATGAGCACTAGCTACATGGCTATCTCTAAATGCAAGGTAGGCTGGCAAATGCAATCTAGCTTGCTGTCCAGAAAGAGATGCAAGTGGATTTGGGGTAGGAAGCTGGCAGTCTGTCCCAGAGAGCTACGTGAGGGCCCAGACTGTGTTCTCCCCCTGAGAATCTCCAGTCTCTGGTGTGAACTTTGGTTCTCTCTCTGATCCCCAATAAATATATGTGGAATATGTGGAAGTCAAATTAATTTGACTTCCATTTGCTTTAAACCAGGGATGTCAAACTCATTCTCACTGGGGGCCACATCAGCCTTGCGTAGCCTTCAAAGGGCCGAATGAAACTTTAGGACTGTGTAAATGTAACTACTCCTTAACTAGGGGCACGGAGCTCGGCGCTGCCACCAAGTAGAAACAAGGTGCCCGGCCGGATAAAACAAGGTGGAGGGCTGGATGCAGCCCATGGGCCTTGTGTTTGCTGCCTGTGCTTTAAACTTTGAATCAAGTGATATGCCTTTTTTTTTTTTCTGGCACTGTTTGCGGGAGTCTTCATTTTATGAGTGGTTGAATACAAAAACACCAAGGGGCTGGAGAAGGCAGAGTGATGTATTCAGCTATATCTTCTCATAACACAGAGTCATGAAACCAGAGTGTTGTCTGCAAGCTGGCAAAGAGTCATCTAATAGTCCTTCTTCACGTTAAAAACACACCGGCCTGCACTCACTCCTCCCCGGCAGACTCCGGGCCGACTTGGGCGCCCTCCCTGCTAAATGCATCCTTTCCCTCTCATCAGTTTCCACTCCTCCTGCCTCGAACGGAATACAATGAATAGACGTATAATAAAATCTTTTAATTGTCTTAGCATATGTTGCTTTTATTAGGCGGGCATAATTGCATTCATGGGATCACCTACAAAGCCCTTTCGAATATAAAATTGAAATGGCTTCACACTCCGTGCACAAGTCCTTCTGAGCCACTGTTTTCCCCTTCGCTGCCTCCTGTCCCCCTTTTGCGGTAAAGTTCACATTGAAGTGTGAGAGAGAGACGTGGCAACTGACACATGCTGGATCTTATCCGCCTCGAGTGCAGCTGTGGCCCCGCTGAAGAGCGACTGTCATTTCTACACCATTTATTCCTCGCTTGGCCTCATTGCTTGCTTCCTTTCAGAGGAAATTTTCCCTGTTAAAGTACTGTACTTGTCATTTATTTCCCCCCTTTTCCGCTGTCGCTTCGTGGAAGGGTTTTGATATGCATTTATCCCAAAGACAAGCCTTTTACACACTTCCGCTAACCTCTTAGGGTCAGGCTCCTCTAAACCGCCTCGGGCTCGTAAAAGCAACCCAACAGAGCTTTTATGGTGTCATTACAGCTCCTTTAAATCCCGCTCCTTCCAGCTTCCCATAATTCTGTTGCTGCTAATCAGATTGCCAGCTCTTTTATTGGAAAGTGGGCAAAGGAGTGCGAGAGAAAGGGAGAGAACCAGCTGAAGGCAGACCCATTTCATTTGGACCAAGATTTATCAAAGTCTGCTTTGGTTGTGGTTCATCCTTGGCACTTACATTTGAGTCACACTGAGCAATCTCAGCCTTCATTTTTATTTTAGAGCAAGGATTGGCAAACTTCCTGTAAAAGGACAGATTGTGAATAGTATAGGCTTTGTAGGCCAAAGGATTTGTGTCACGAATACTCAGCTCTGGCAATGTAGAGAGCATGCAGGGACACAACCCCTAGATGATACGTAAATGAATGGGTGTGGCTGGTTTCCAATAAAACTTTATTTATAAAAACAGGAGGTGGGCTGGGTTTGGCTCATGGGCTACAGTTTGCCGACTCCTGTTTTAGATGTTAAAAACTCCATCTGTCCAATCTTTCAGGTGGCTTCTTCGAAGAATTCCTAGTCTACTTTGCAGTCACTGTAGCCTTCCAAAGATGTGCGGCTTATGTATCTAATGCTCTGCTTGGATGGTAGAATATTATTACCAAAATGTTGGGTCTACCAACTCAGTTTCCAACTCTGTTTTTCTTTCTTTATTTCCTATCTCTTAAATAATAAAAACATAATTTTTTTGTTTAATGTGTCTGTAAGAGCATCACTTAAAAAATAATTTCGTTGTACCACACAGAACTGTGTAGAAATGCAAATATTATGTTTCCCACTTATTGTATAGGACCTTGGAAAATAAGCATTTATCATATTCCTAAGAAGGCAGCGCTGTGGTGAGAAGAACCCCTGCCCTAAATCTGCCACTGCCTTGCCAATATTCTGTGAGGCTGGTGGTCAAGGGTGTCGGTGCCAGCGTGTGTGACTGCTGAGCAAGTGTGTAGGGAGCACCAGAAAGTTATAATCTCGTTTCACCTCACAGGAAAACTGTGAGGAACAGCTTCAGAGTGTGGTATTTCAAAAGCAGAAAATTAAGCTCACAGATTGTAAAATAATTTGTCTCAAGTCCAGGGAAGGAATGATTATGGCTCGGACTAGGGCAGTGAACGAATATATGAACCCATTATAACCTTTCCCCATATCTATGTGCTCACTGATGCCGAGTGTGACGAATGATGTTAGCAAATCACTGCGTATTCCTAGGTGCACACCTTGGCTGTCTTTCCCATCCTCCCTGGCCAACTGACTGAATCCTAATTTATGCAATTCATGCAAAGTGCTGCCCAGCAGCTCCAGTCTGGAGCAATAGAAAGCTTCCAAATGTGTAATCTTCCATGCTTGCTTGTTTGTTTGATTTTTCCCCTTTAGTCTAGTTACAATGCAGATGACGCTGCAGTGATCTTAGAATCTAAGATGAAAGAGCCTCTTTCTGTGCTCCATTGGATGACCGTGGGTGATAGAACCACCCTTCCACTGCATTTAAGCCATTTTAAATCTATCACCTGACCTTCTCTAGCATGTGGGGGTTGTGTGTGCCCTTGCTGAGTGAGTCCAGGTAATGTTTAAATGAGGAGAGACTGGGAGACCCCAACTTTGGGTGCGTTGCCTTTTCAAGGTTTGCAATATGGATGCGTGTAAGCTACTTTCAAACATCTCAGCAAATGTTATGGCATTTAACCAAATGGGGCCCTGTGTCCTATTTTCTTGTATTATGTTCAATATGTGGATTGTGTTGGAAATGGACCGTGGAGGCAGACTGACTTGCCCAAGGTCACACAGGTAAAGAAGTGCAGATCCAAGACACAAGTTTTCTTGGCTCCCAGACCGGGTTTACCTTTTTGCCATTTCCCCTTGGAAGATGGATATTGTCTGGTGGTTTTCACCGAGTTGCCTATTGAGAGATAAGATGGTCTTGTGCTATTGTGTCCAGTTCTACCCGGAAGAATTTCTGCTACATTAGAAGACTTTGGGGATCTGAAGGCTTGATCACAGGGTACATAAAAACAGATGCTGGTGCCTAGCTTCCACCCCCACTCAGAGACGGAGAGAGAGAGGAAAGGAGTGGGATCGGTAATTTATAGATTGGCTTTTTTCCTTGGGTCCTCATAATACTTGTTTATTAGAGATAATTTGCTTAAGCATGCACGAGGTGGAAGGTCACACAAGGAAGGTTTTTATTAGTTGTGTACTGAATGGATCAATAGTAATTTGGATACTATAAATCTGCCCTGTTAACAGGTTTATTTCTTCATCAGATATTAATTCCAGAGGGTTTCGCCCATTATAGAATTGACATAAACTAGGCCGTGCAGATGTTGCTGCCTCTGTAATCAGGTTCAGCTGCGAATCTGTGCAAGTCTCCATGTGGGCCCTCGGAAGAGGGGCAGCGAAGGGCATCTGGCAAGCCAAAGCTCCTGGCCTTCTTGGAGAAGAAATCCAAAGAAAAATGGAAGCTATGCGTTGCCTAATCTGCTTCTTTTCTTTCCTCCCATCCAGTCTTCTATCTTTCTCTCTGTGTGTATCCATCATCCATTTATTTATTTTAATTAGAAAAGTAATACAGATAACCAAGATAGAAATGTTGAAAAATGCAAAGTAAACCCTTACTAAAACAGCACTAATGCCCAACCCCAGCAGTAAGTGATAACCACTGGTCCACATGAGAACACTTCTCTCTAGGCTCCTTCCCCACCTCAGGCACATGCCTTTTAATACAGTTGAGATCATATTGTGCATTTGACTTGTTTAACAAGTTGGATTTTTTGCTTTACAAGGTGGGTACATACTCGCTGAGTCAAGTCCAGCACCATGGAGACATGAGAAGAAAAAACAAATAGCCCGTGCTCCACCCTGTCCCCGTGGCTAAGCGGTTGTCCTGGGCCTTTTTGTGCTCACGCACACACGCAGAGCACATGTGCATTTGTGGGGTGAGTTGTGTGTGCATGTTAATGGGATAGTACTTTGCCCGTTATTTGGAAACTAGCTTTGTTCAGTTAACAACCCATTTGGGACAACTTTGTAAATGATTGCGTGCGGCCCTGGGATGGAGTGGCCCGGGCTTCATCAAGCCTTCTCCCACAGTGGGCACGTCAGTTCCGTCCAGTGTTGTTATTACTGCTGGTAGCCATTATAAATTCTGCAGCAACAAATATTTGTATGCACATGATCTAATATACCGCTGGTTTTAATATTGTAGGATAGATTCGAAAAATGGGTTTTTGGGGGTTAAAGATCAGGTGACGTAATTTGATGTCCTATGTTTTTCCCTAATATTATACAAAAGCATTTCTCTACATTCATGAAAACTGTCTTTAAGGGATTTTCTAAAAATGGGCTGTAAAATACTTCATCGGATAGTTTCTTACCGGTTCCCCTATCCCTGAGCCTTGGGGGCAGACCCTGGCTGCTGTAATGCTGAGATGAGCGTCTCCCTGCAGGGAGCTTTGCCCTCCCCTTGCCTTACCTGCCCTCCTAGCAGTGGGATTACTGGGTCGAAGGTCATAAAGCGCAGGCTGCAGACGGCCTCATTTAGGGTTTTTAGGGTTTCGGCTGCACTCCCCCTCCGCATGTAGCGGCAGCACTTTACAAACCACAGCAGAAACCCTCAGAATAATTCCATTTCCCACCGGGCCAGAGCATTGTTATTAATATAACTTTACAAACATCATTCTTTTGAAAGCTTTGTCTAACCTGACCGCAGCTCATTAGAGAACCTTCTAACAATCCAGGGGCAGCTTGTGGATTCTGCTGCAGAGAAGTTGTCCTGAGCTAAAGGGCAGGCACCTCGGGGAACCACCCCCATCCCACCCAGAGGTAATCTCTGCCCATGCCCCCCCAGCTGGAGATAAGGCAGGATCTCTTGTGTTCCTTCTCTGGTTCGTTTTTATCTTCAGAACATGTCCAGTGTTTCTTAACGGAGCACCGCTGGCATTTGGGACTGGACAGTCTTTGGTGTCGGTGACAGTCCCGTGCATTAAAGGGTCTTCGGGGTACCTGGGCCTGCTCACGGGACACCTCCATCGCACGTGTCATGGTTACCACCGTACTTGCCTTCTCATGTCTCCTAACTTCCCTTTTCACACTCCACCCCTTGATCTCAATCATATATTCAAATTTGTACTTTTCCTAATCTTCCGTACGTTTTATTTCAGTATGTGCCATCTCCATGTGAGGGTTTTTGCTGTAAGACCTCTGGGATAATGCAGTGATTCTCAGATGGGATTGGGAAGGGCCGGAAAAAGGGAAAGTGATGAGTGGATCATGTGGTAATGGGGTTGCAGGGACTACTCATGTTTCCTTCTAATAGGATAACATGGTGGTTAAAGGCTGGGATTCGGGAGTCAGAGGAGCTGGGTTCAAATTCTGACACCACCTCTTGTAAGATGGTGGCCTCGGGCAGGTCATTAACCTCTTTATACGTTTATTTTACCCTTCATGTGGCGTAATTATAGTTCCTACTGCATAGTTTCATTGTGAGGAGTAAATGAGTCACTACTCCTAAAACAGTTGGTGCCTGACACAGAACAAGCACTCTGTGTGTGTGCGTGTGTGCGTGTGTGTGTGTGTGTGTGTATGCTTGGGTGTGTGTGGTGTTCCACAGCTGCAGCTTAGCAAAGGGACACCTGACAGAGAGCTTCTGCGCCGGTGAGGGAAAGCAGGCTGGGAAACTCTCAGGACAAAGGCTAAGGGGGCAAGGTTCCCGTACTGGGCAGGTCAGCACAGCTGCGCCCCTAATCGGAGGCACGTACTTCAGGAGGGGGTGGCATGGCCCATCTTCCATGTCGGGTGCTCTGCTCTGGCGGCCATTGCGAACGCCCCACAGTTGGCCGGGCAGCCAGCAGGGCCAAGGCTAGAGCTCCTCGCTCACGTCCAGAGCATGAGCTGGACCCCAGGGGACAGGCGAGCCTTGTGGCTGCGGCTGACCCTGCCCTCCGAGCCTGACTTGACTCTCTTCATGAAAACCCTGTGGGAGCCCAAGATCAAGGTCACCTAGTGAGGCTTAGGAAATGCTTTCAAACTCCTAGTCTTTGTCCTCCCAGAAGAAAAACATTGGAAGAAAAAACAGAGAGAAGATGGATTTTGCTGGACCTTGTGCAAACACGTTACTGGAAACTGCCCTGTGAGCAGACGTTGAAGCCCAAACACGGATGGAGCCAGTGTTTTATTTCCTTTATCAGAGGATGTATGTTTTATTTCACATGTATTTCTGAGGGCAGCATACACCTTATAATTGATGTGTGTATTTACTGTGTTATCACCAATACTATGAGCAAGTCAGTGGTGCCTTTTATGCCTAATAGCATATTGAGTGGTGATAATAGCAATTATTATCACAAACATGCATAAAGTAACTATGTGCTATTTAATTAATTCATTTATTTAATACTCATAACGACCCAAAGATGTAGGTGCTATTATCGTACCCACTGCCCAGATGAGAAATCGGAGGCAGAGAAAGTTAAACCGCCTGCCCTGGACCTCCAGCCGGTCAGAGGCAGAGTTGGGACTTGGCGGTTTCCCAGGGTACCACGGCTAACACGCGGGGCGTCTGGGACTGGCCCCAGGGTCTCTGAGATGCCCAAATCCGTGTTCTTCCCTCCACGTCACACCGACTCCATCACTCAATCCTTCCCTCATTAGTCTGGTCTCTTCATCCAGAAACGTGAGACCTGCCGTTCAGACAGTTCCAGAACAAAATGTGCTTTGATGGGACTTATTTTTGTCATTTTCTCTACTCTCTTCATCTCTCAGACTGTGTCTTTGTGACACTTCTTTTGTCAGGTCTTTCATTGGAGAAGGCAAACATGGACATTGTCAAGCGGACTCAAAAAATGAGGAAAAGTGGCAATAATTGCCAGCATAGTCACTTAATATCTCCTTCTGAATAGACTGGTAAATTGAGCCCTCCCTCAAAACCTTCAGGATTGACCTTTGAATTGAATAATTTAAATTCATTGACTCACATGCAGTTAGTTTGGACAGCCCAGACAGAAGAGTCAACTTTTCTTTGGACAAAGAGCCTACTATTCATTTATTCAACAAATGCTTTTAAACGTCCACCACCGCGCTAGGCAGTGGAAATGCGTGTAGGAGCCAAGCATCTCTACAGGGAGGAACATCTGGAATGAACAGTATTGTGTATGGGAACTATCCAGACCACCAGTTTCTGTAGCCCCTATGTTTCCTATTGTCTTAGGCCTAGATGGGCCAAAAGACAAAAGCCAAGCTCTTGTCCACTTGGATTTCAGCGCCTTTCCCTGACGACACTCCCTCTGGGGCTCTGAACCTCCTGTTCAAGCTCTCTCACCCCCATCCCGGCAATGCTAGGTCGTCCCCCAGGGCTCAAGATGGCAGCCAGCCTTGATTAAACCTCGCAGCACCTTCGCGATTCATATCTGACCCTGAGGGCGTTCCATCTTTCCCAGAAAAGGAGAGTCCAGGAAGACAAAGATAGCAGTCAGAAGAGGAGGCAGGAATGGCAGTTTGGGTTGATAACTCCGACAGCTAATTTAATTCAGATTTTTCATGTTCCTGGCCATGCTACTGTTGACTTCAGAGAAAGGTGATGAAGCGTTATCAATCAAGAAAGGATAGATTGCTACGGTTTTGGATAACTAATAGGCTGAACAGGCTTTCCTTTCACTTCAAACTTTAAGGAGTTATGAGGTTAGCTCTGCCACTCTCATTGAGGATTAAACATTTATGCTGTTTATAAAAATCAGGAAATAGAACAATAATGTGATTAACACCCACCTTCTGGTCCTTTTGTGATTCTAGAGACCTGGAGTAAGAAAAACTGTTATTAAATTTTATTGAATTATTGGACTGAGCATAGCTTAAAAGCGGCGGGGGGGGGGGGGTTCCTCCTCTCTGTGGATCTAGGAAAGAGTTGGTTATTTTCTTAGATCCCAAATCCCAAATCTCGCCATGCTGTGGTCCGGCTGCTGAACCAGAGAGGGCACTGCCCCCTCCAATCCCAGAGTGGAGGGATTCTCAATGGTAAACAAAATTCCAGTCCTGCCCTCCGCTTTGGTGGGGGGCAGTTGGCTTTCCTACGCCTACTTTTCACAGTTCGAAGGAAAATGTTAATACTGTAAAGTGTATTTGACCATATTTTCTAACTAGGAGACATTTCCCCTTTAAAAATTCCCTTCATCTGCGTTCCCTGTTAAAGGACACGTGATTCCCCATCAGCCAAGTCCCACTTGTCATCCAGGTGTCCTCAGGATGGATTGAGAGCTCCCTGCACAGATCTGGAGTCAAAGATCCGCGTGTTTATCTTCCACGGTCAGGGCTGCCAAGACACAGGGAAGGCCTGTAGCCCAACACCTGCCGGCACATATTTGGTAGAGCTTGTTCTGGAACACGTCATAGATTTCCTTCTCTGTGGTCAGGGGAGCAGAGAGGGTGACAGGTAAAAGGAATCAGGAGAGGGACGAGGATGAGGATAAATGAGTGTGTGTCTGGACCCTCGGGTGACAGCATCGGACGCTGCCTGGGCTGAGGAGGGACGCATCTGCTTTCTGAGAAGTAACGTGAAGAAGATGAACTTGGGGCTCAGACCCCCGAGGACTGGCAATAGGAAAAACATGAGATGTGCCTTGTAAAGAGTTGCCCTTTGTGTGTATGTCTGGGAGTGTGTTATTAATTCGTCTGTTGGCCTTGATGAGGTATATGCAGAAAGTTTCCTGGTTTCTTTTTACACGACCGGTACAGTCAGAGATTGACATCAGGTGTGTTCTACACTGTGACTCTGGGTGGGAGCCCACTGCTAAGTGCTGAGGAGGTGTGTGTGAATACAGTCTTTTCCAAGGAGCTCAGTGCCCATTGGACATTTTGGCCTCATCTACAAAGTGCAAGGAATGAGTTGACAGCTGAAAGAGATGTGGGTTCGTGAGGTCTCTGTTAGCCACGGGAAGGTTTAGTGTGGAGCGATCTCTCTTGAGGCAGCAAGGTGGCTCAGAAGCAACCCCAAGGCTGATCAACATGGCACCGTATTTATGAGGGCAGCTTTTCTCTCGCTTTTGTTTCATTTACTCATTTTCCTGCCTCTTATTTCTCCTAGTATCCCATACGTGGAGGGCTCTGCTGACTTCTTTGGGGTTGACAAGAGCCCCGCAATGGATGATAATAGTCAACTATTATTTCCTGGGGCTGCAGAAACAAAATGTACAAAGTGGCTGATTTCAAAGAACCTAAATGTATTATCTCACAGTTCTAGAGACCAGAAATGCAAAATCCAGGCGTCCGCGAGGCCATGACCTCTCTGGAGAAGCATCCTTCCTCGCCTCTTCCAGCTGCTGGTGTTCCACTGGCAAAATTCTGCGTTCCTTGGTGGCAGCGATAGCTCTCTAATTCCTGCCTCCACTGTCATGTGGCCTCTCCCTCTGTGTCCTCTCCTCTTCTTACACGGGCACCAGTCATACCGGGTGAAGGGCCCAACTGGCTCCAGTGTGACCTCATCTGAATTCATTACACCCACAATGACTGTTTCCAAATAAGGCCACTGCATCCCAGTAAGGTGTTGGAGGTTAGAACATGCACTTTGGGCGCCACAGTCAACCTACAAGTCATGACAGTAAGAATGTTACAAACATTAACAGCACAGCTGCCATTCACGGAGCATCTACCGTTCGCCCTGCCCCGGGAGTGTTTTCTCTAACTCTCACTCACGCTTGAACAAATACGGAAGCCAGGACTCGGGGACACTGGGTCCTCTGTCTTACCTTCCCCACTTTCCTCCTGCTTCCCAGGTCAGTTTCTCTATGTACTGACCGTCTACCACACGCCCACTGTGGCGGATGATCATTCTGGAGCCCCAGAGTTGACATGCTGTGGGCCAAGTGTCCCTAGTACCGCCATGTGACGTGATTTCGAAAACCAGGCCTGCCTGAGAAAATACAAACCGTACAGCAGAAGACAGCAGCCGAACTGCTCCAAACAGCAGCTGAAACAGCTCTTTGAGGGTTGTGAGTCTTAGGCCAGTGGTCAGGAAACCGCAGACACTGAGCCGAACTTCCTGGGTTCTAGCCCCAGCTCCACCACTTAGCAATGGATGCCATGGGACAAGTTATTTAAATACCGTGTGCCTCAGCTTCCTCTTCCATAAAATGGGTTAACGTGAGTGCTTACCACGTAGAGTTTTCATGAAAACTCAATGAGCTTATCTGTTGTAGTTATTAGTGCCACAAATAATATTTTCCTGCCCCCCGACACAAGGACCGAACCAGCATCTATCATCTACCTCCAAGGGCAAGTGCTCAGAACTACTCCTTTCTCTTATATTTTTGAAAACTGAAAAAGAAAGAAACACGAACAGGTTCTTCTGAGCTGTGAATCCTGTCTATGCACGGACACAGCAGAGCAAGATTGAGAATGTTCTTCCTCGTCTCTAATTGCCCACCATCTCTTCAAGCAGGGGAGGCGGCCTGTGTTCTTCAAACGCACATTCCTTCTCCCACTTCCCGTGTGGCTTTGCCTTGTTGGCAGTGCCATGCGGAGTCACTTTTTTCCTCTTTCCCTTCCTGGAATGAGCCTCACCCAAAAACCCAAGTCTTGAGCTTGATGAAGCAGAGACGTGGAGGAAGGGGCGAGAGGGGACGGTGGGGTCTCCCATGATAAAATAGGAACACCCACGTCTACCCTCAATGCCCAACAGGAAATATCGCGGGAGGCAGGCGTCTGGGCCCGCCTCAGACTGGAGACACAGCGTTCTGTCGCCGGCACCGCGGCAGAAGCTTGTTCATTGCCACGGCATGTGCTTGCTCTGTCTTTTGGTAACGCAAGTTCTCCTAGATGCCGTAGATTTCGCAGATTTCCAAAATTCCTCGCTCGCAGAATATTTGGATGGGTACTGAGCAACAAACACTTTGCTGAGAAATTATAAGTGACTCATTTAAGTGCCTCAGAGAATCCTCTTCCTTTTGTTTTGCCTAATTTCCACACTTAGGAAAGCAAACCTTCCGTTCAGTGTTCCTGCAGCGATTCAGCCCTGCCCAGCCATCTGTTTCCAGGAAAGGCCTGTGGGGCTCCTGGTGGCATGTGCTGGGGTGCAGCCCACACCCATGCCCACGCACAACGGCCTGGTGTTTAAATCCCGAAAGCGTCTTGCCACCTAGATTTCCAGATTCTCCCCCAAATCCACACTGCTCCCTAGAGACACCAGTGGGGATCAGGCTTTGCTTGTCCTGGGCTGGGCTCGGGATGTTCACCTTTCGCTCCTGCTGTTCCTTTGCTTCCCCAAATGTTGGCGGTTCCAAGGTGAGCCAGAGGCATTAGTATTCACACTTGTGTATGAACAGCCGAGTTCACACGCACCAGAGGGAAAATATTATTTCTCATAAATGCTCAATAATTATAGTCTTTATTGCATCCTACTCTATATTGTGACACATAGTGGAAAGCTTTCGGATTCTGCATGGCAGAGTTGACAGAGACTTGTGGGTGAAAAAAAGAAAGAATATATATATTCTTTATATATATATATATATATATATATATATACATATATTCAGAGAGAGAGACGATGTTCCCAATATAAACATAGGGAAGGAGATGGCGGTGAGACTGGGAGCGCCGGCTGTTTGTTGCCAGTGTCATTTGTCATCTTCCAAAATAGCATTAACTTTCTGAAAAACTGAGCATATTGAAAAGGCAGCTATTAGGAAAGCATATTTTTTCAAGAATAAGCATTCATAGTAATACTTTTCCCAATCTAAGGGACTCAACATTCCTTTCACACGCGATGGTAGAACTAGGAGAGAGGAAGGCTGTGATCGAGGGGCACTCTCGTCCCGCGGATGGGATTTGCTGGGCTGCACTGCAATGCTGGGCATAAAAAATTGTTATCTGTTCCCCTGGGCAGGGAGCGGGCAGAGGTGTGTGAATATTGGGCACTTTGCAATTGGTAAGACCCGAGTGATGTTTCTGGGATATTTAACTCTTTAAAAATATCCAGTGGTGCTTTCCTCGGTGTGGCTTTAGGAAACAAGTCTGGAGTGGGATGGGGAGGAGGACAAAGGTGTGCTCATTGGGAGGCATTTGATTGCGCCATTATTTTATCGTCCCATGGAAACGTTTTCATAACAAATTGTTTCTTTATGGGAGAAATTCACAAGAATCAATGTGAAACCATTAGGTTCCTGCCTGAGGTCTGGATAGGAATTCCAAAGACCACAGGATTTATTGATGTGTCTCTGGATATTCAGGCCCATGCGGAGGGTCTTAGCAACACATTTTCTGGATTAAACTGGCATGAAGTTCAGTCAAACAAGTCCATGTAGTCAAGAGAGGGAAGTCTTTTAGAAGATGAACTAGTGGGTGTTGCTTTGATGATTAAGTAGTTGGTTTTAGGTAGAACGGGGACGGCAAACTACGGCCCCACAAGTCAAAGCCTGCCAGCTGTCTGCTTTGTAAATAAAGCTTTATCGACACATTGTCTATGGCTGCTCTTGCCACACATCAGCAGGTCTGAGTAATTGTAACCTTGCAGCCCGCCAAGCCTAAAATATCTCCTACTTGCCCTTTTATAAAAAAAAGTCTAAGGACCCTTGAAATAGAACTTTAAGTAGTTGATGTTACATTTTTTGACTAATTTGGGCTAAATCTCTCATTTGTCTACATGTTTAAATAAAATGGCATATCAACAGTGATGTGTTTATAATACATCAAGGAAGGCAAATG
The DNA here is from genome assembly GCA_004026765.1 of Micronycteris hirsuta. NCBI lineage: Eukaryota > Metazoa > Chordata > Mammalia > Chiroptera > Phyllostomidae > Micronycteris > Micronycteris hirsuta. Next base: position 393,539 of record PVJI01000004.1, read on the forward strand.
AAGGGCGACTTCTGTTGCCGAGAGGGAAAGACCATCAAGGTTGCAGGTGGACCGCAGGTCACCTGATACTGATACGTCTCTCTGACACCCTGCCTTTCGCTTTGTGCATGTTTATTTTAAAAGTAACCGTAACTGCCTGTAGAGAAGCTTTCCTGGACTCTGCAGCTGCTCCATAAAAGCCCCTTGTTCGCCCCTAGCTAAACGCAGGTCTTGTGGAAGCTCTTTTTTTGCTCAATCTCTGAGAGCCATTTGCGACATAGTTTGGAGACAGTGCCTATTAAGCCCCACTTGGACTGGGGAGACAAGCTGTCATTCCACAAAACCACCAAACAGGCCATGAGGAAGAGTGAATGCCCCTCCCCCTCAGCCAGTGCGGGATCACCCAAAATGTAATGGGGCTTGGAGCAGGGAGAGGTGACGCCAGAAATTCCACTAAATAAATCATCTAATTGAAAAAACTTGCCTAGTCAAGGGGATGTGTATTTATGAGCCCGTTCTCAATGGATAAGTACTTAGGATGCAGTAAGCAGTTTAAACAAAATTAGTTGGAAAAACAGGGAGTTTAAGGGAGCAAGAGATCAGGTTTTCTGGCCTTGCCACACATCAGGTGACTTAAGCTAAAAATGGCTTAAAATACCACAATCACTTGAAACTCCTTACATAAACTGACCAGGAATCTGGGGCATTCGTGCTAGCGACAATTTTCTTCTCCTCAAGATAAGGGTGGATAATTAGTCATAGGGTATTTCCAGATGATGCAGTTAACACCTCATGTAATATTAGGTGGGCAGGAAGCTTTGCTCTTGGGACTGAGGTTGCTCCTGCCAGTTCTAATAAGGAATGCATATATTTTTAAAACCTGGGTAGCCACTGGTGAGTCATTTCCACAATCTGCTGCCCTCTGGCTTGAAATGGGACAAAAAGTGTCAAATGACTGGTTCTTCATTCATTCATCCATCCATCCATCCATCCATCACATGGTTACTAAGTACCCTGCATGTCAGGCTCAGTGCTAAGTGCTGAGGAGGTGTGTTTTGAATATAATGTTTTCCAAGGAGCTTATTGCCCATTGGGTATTGTGGCCTCATCTATAAAGTACAAGGAATGAGTTGACAACTGAAAGAGATGTGGGTCCGTGAGGTCTCTATTAGCCATGGGAAGGTTTAGTGTGGAAAGATTTCTCTTGAGGTGGCAAGGTGACTCAGAAGCAATTCCAAAGCTGATCAACATGGCGCCATATTTATGAGGGCAGCTTTTCTCTCGCTTTTGTTTCATTTACTCATTTTTCTACTTCTTATCTTTTATTTGCTGTGCGGTGCCCACCCTCTTGGCTTATTCTCACTACAAGAGAGACAGGCTAGTGAGAAGAACATGGACTTTGGAGCCCGTTCATCCCTTTTCATATTTGAATCCCAACTCGGCCACTTACCAGCTGTGTGTCTGTGGGAAAGTTGCTCAACCTCTCTGAGCTCCAGTTTCCTCATGTGGCTGCAGGACTGAGGGGGAGGACCAGCCACTACTATCACCAGTGATTGGGGAGAAGGTGAATGAAGGGAAGGTCACCTCTTACCCTTTGACACCCCCACCCCCCAACACACACGCCTTTCTGCTACTTCACCTTGGCTCCCGAAGTTGGTCTCCATGGCTGTGAACCCCCAAGGACGTGCCAGTTTCTGTTGTCTCTGAGCCACTGCTTTACATTCTCATAGTGTGTTCTTGCTCTGGTGCTTTCTGCTGGAGCCTTCCAAGATGGTGTAAAAAGCACAGCCTTGGCAATGGGAAAGAGCCAAGTTCACGCCAGAGTTCCACTATTTCTGCACCCTGCTGTCCTACCTGTGGGGCCGTGGTGGTGGGTGAGGATAAGATCAGGGCCCTTGAGGGTGTTGTGAGGGGACAGTGTTGTGTAATGGGAGCTCCCAGCGCTGTGTGTGCCTGGGTCAAGCTCCTCCACGTTCTCCCTCTTCCTGTCTCACCCACACGTCAGTCAAGAAGAGGCTGGATGGAAAAAACGAGCTTCAGCGGCAGGCCTTGTCTTTAGAGAAGACCTCTTCTGTCTTCTACTCCTGTGGGAACTCAGATGATGAGAGGTGTTTAGCCAACAAATTAGATTTACTAAGTAGTAGCCTGTGTGGTCTCTCTGTAGATAAAGCAGGCCTTTCATTTGGCTTTTTAAAATATTGCAAATAGACCTCCTACCCCTCTTTCTGCATCGCAGGTCGCTTAGCCAGCTAGGAGCCCCAGAGGGGACCCCACTGATATGTAAGAAAGGAAGGAAAGTACCCGCTTTGAGCAAAGACAGGATCCCCAGAAGATTGCAAAGCCCAGGCCTCCCCAGGGGGTTGAATTTGCGGTGCCACTGAATCAGGTAGGTCTGAGCTCACTTTAGCCCCTGCGCCGTAACCCACCACAAAATCCCTATGGACATGGCTCTGGTCAGTTCTTTCCTAAAACAGCCCACTTGTCCATGACCAGGCTCTGAAGATTTCATCGGGGCATGCCCTCTGCTTGCTATAGGGGCCAGTGCTTCCACATCACGGGTTTGCCAGGGTAGGAGGAGACATCCAAATGCCACAGCCTTCTTTGAAATTGTGTCTCCTCTCCTGGATGCATACTCTGGATAGCCCTCCAGCGCTACAGAGAAACAGGGCTCCAGAAGGCACCCCTCAGCCCATTTCCCTTCACCTCGAAGTGTCTGCAGGCAACAGCTAAACGCCATGCACCAGGAGCCTCACAGATGACAAGTTGGGGGACAAGAGAGAGCTCCTGAAGACACTGGCTCCTTGCCTTCTGTGCTAGCATGGTCTTTGGAGTCACAAGACATGAGTTCAAATCCCTGCTCTGGCACTTACCAATTGTGTAGACTTGAGCAAATTCCTTCATCTTTGTGTGTCTCAGTCTTCTGTAATCTGGGGAACTAATAACCAGTGTACTTCACAGGGCTGTGGTGAGGACTGTGTGTGGGCGGGGGGGGGGGGGGGACAGAGAGGGATCAAACTTAGATCAGTGTCTAGCGTAATATAAATGTAGCTCCAATGCGAGTCATAACTTGCTGAGAACAACTGTGTCAAAACCACACTAACAATAATTTGAAGAGGAAATCATTTGACCAGTCCTTCTGTTTATGCAGCAACTGAGCTTGATTGATATTGTTTTTCCTTTGCTTGGCTGGGATATTCAATCATGCATTCGTTCATCACTTTAGAAACATCCGCTAGCTACCTACTGTGTGCCAGGCCCTGGGCTGGGGGCCGGGGCCCCTCAGTGCGGCCTCACTCAAACGGCACACAGCCAGCTGCGCACTGCCCCCCAGGACGGGCAGTGACGGTGAGGGGAGGTTTCTCTCGTGAACTCACGGAGGAGTTGACACCTGACCTTGGTAATGACGGAACTTGCTTTCCGAATGTCTGCCTCATGTGAGAACTCAGCTTGGATGTGACATGCAGCGTCTCCGAGCCCTGAGGATCCTCCTCCTCCCGGTCCCAGCCCTGGCCCCCTCCTTGCAGCTCCTGAGTCCCGCGGGGAGGGGGCGCGGGCTGGCGCCTTCCTCTTCTGCAGGCACCGCTCTGCTGAGTCAGGAGCTACCACTTCTCCACCAGCTTTCGACATTTCTGTTGCTGCTTCTTGACCACTTACTGTTTCTTTTTCTCTGTATTATACTTTATTTATTAGAGTTTCTGGAGGGCATGTAGACAGAAATGCCTGAACTGAATCCACCATGTCTAACCAGAAGCCCCCCAAAGTCTGTGCGTCGTTTTTGGCCATGCCATGGCCTCAGCTGAAGGATGAGAAAGGGTCAGGTGGGGCCGAGAGCAGCGTTGGCACTCGTGACTGCTGCTGCCGCTGCGGCCACCGCCGCTGTTATTTGCTGAGTGCTATCTGCCGGCTCTGTGCACACATGTTACGTGCATGGTCTGCCTTAGTTACCGAAATTACCCTGTGAGTGCACCAGCATCTCAAGTTTGCGCGTGAGGAGACTGGCCCAGGGTGGTTAAGTGCATTTCTCAAAGTCACCCCGCTATAGCTGGAGGTCGGGGGTCCCGGGCAGCAGGCTCTGAGGCTGAGGTTGGCATGAAGGGTGATTAGGGATCCACACCTGTGGGGCAGTGTGGCAGGCAGGATAGGGCTGGTTCAGGACCTAGCCGTGATGGAGGAGCAGCACGCACTTCAGCCAGTTCCCAAAGACACTGAAGCCTGGGTCACCCTCCTGAATGAGGCAAAGAAGGCAGACAGTCCTTGCTGTGGGCTGCCTCCTGCAGGGGGTGCCCCGTGGGTGAGGCAGCTCCCTCGGACCAACAGCAGTTCCTGTGGAAGGACTCAGCCTTCAGCAAACAGGAGCCCAGCAGCCGGGGAAACGAGTGTGTTCTGGACCAGCACAGGGGTCTGGGCAGCACCCCATGGTATCCACTGCAGTGCTGTGGGCCGACTTCGTGGCCCTACTCTCAGCGTAGAGTCCATCCATGTGACTGGAGCACAGGGACAGAGGAAAGGAGAGGAGAGAGGTGAAAAGGCAGGCCCTCTGGCCCAGAGTCGGGACTTGCACCTTGCCAAGGAGCCAGCAATGAGCGGGGACAATGGGTAAGTGAGATCGGAGAAGGGCTGTTTGGGGGAACAGCCCAGGTACCTGTGATCCTAGAAGAAAGTCAGTTGATGGGCTTAATTCGACATCCCAGATATATTATGCTCGTGGCAGGAATTTCTGTTGAGAAGGGAAAGAAAATTTTACCTTTTTTGCTGTCCTACATCATTCGTTCTATTTCTTATTTGCAAATGCTGTTCCTCCCATATGGGAAAGAGTTGGTGAACTCAGGTGGTGAAGATATCTTTGCTTAAAATATTCTTTTTGAAAGTGGGGACAATAATACCACTGAGTTCTAGGGCAGACTCTTCTCGTGCAATTTGATGGGCGGGGCCTGTTTGTGCTTTCATTTGAGGAAGTGACAAAACCAGACGCATCTTCAAGGTTTTGCACCTCTGAGGGTTGCAGAGGTGCCGTGTGAACAAACAGCAGCACCCTCCTCGCTGTGCCTCCCTCTGTGGGTGGACAAACTAAACTGAGGGATCCTCAGAGTACAGACATGTGCTGAACTCGATGTTTGGGATAACCAGAGGGTTATCTCTGCTTGCCAGGCTTGCAGTGTGGGGCAAATGAAGTCAATTCTGAGTCTCTGTGTGCCCAGCTTCCACCAATACCTAAAAATAATAATTCAGTGTCCTGAGATTTCCAGTCCCATGAGGGGTCCTGTCCTCTCTTCTCCCTGGTACCCTCCCTACCCAGTCTCCTCCCCTCCTTCTACATCCTCTTATTCTGCCCCGCAACCTCACAGGGTCCCAGATCCTGTATCCTGCAATGGGAGACATTTGGGTGGGGGAAGGCAGATGTATTTGTTACAATATATGGATTTCACTTGTTGGAGAAAGGACCTGAGGCAACAAATGTGGTGTTTTCAAGGATGCTGAACTCCTAGAGAGCACAGTTATTTCCCTGGTGAGCCAGGGAAATGGTGAGGTCTGGAATCAGGTAGATCTGGGATTGGATCCTGGCGCTGTATTTCAAGAGCTCTGTGTATGCTTGAGCAAGTTGCAACTCCTTGAACTTCAATCTCCTCATGCCTACAATAGGGCTTTTGTCTACCTTGCAGAATTGTTGCGATAGTAAGTAAGAGGATGTTGCAAAATTTCTAGAATGGTGTTTAGGACTCATTACTAAATAATTGTTGGCAATTATGGCTGCATAGATCCAGGGGAGCCACCCGAGTGGAATCAGCTTTTAAGTTAAGGGGACCAACATGAGCCATATCTGTAGGTCACAAGTCTATGTCACTCTGGCCCCCCAGTATCCCATACTGATTTGGGTTTATACTTTCTCACAGTGCCTTACATGTCTTGAGGTCCTGACTCGTTTTGTCATGTCTTATGATCTTCCTCAAACAATCCCTACTGCTGGATTCCACAGGCCATCAACTAATCAAGTTCTGGAGCAGGATAACACCAGCTTTCATGAGCTGACTGTGTAGATGTCTTTCCAGCTCTGCATTCTGCTGCTTGTGTTGACAGTGTTTACACCACAGGATTTGGCAGACACTACAAATCAAGGCCCCTTTTTCCCAGTTGTTAATCACTTACTAATAGGCCACTGTCAAGAACCCTGCATTCACAGATATGTCATTTAAGCAAAGTAAAGCAGCTCATGGAAAAGTCCATTTCAATTAGCTTATTATACTCCTCACCCCCACAGAGAGGTGGCTGTGGTGGTAAGCTGAGACTTTGTGTTGCCTTAGCAAGGCAATTGCATAATACCAGACAAAAGCTATAGGTTGGCAGTTCACTTTTCCCCCAGTACTTTCTACTTCCTGTAGTGAAAGTGTGAACACCCTGGACAATGGACGGGGTACATCTCACCGTGAAGATGGGAAGTGGTTGATACATGGACCCTAGAGACCCTGTGGCCGTGAATCTGAAGCTCTATCTTTCCAATTACCAGGAAGTTATGCTTCTCTGCCTCTAGGGAGGGATGAAGTGGTGCTGAAATCTGGGGCAATTGTGGATCTGCCCTGATATGAATAACAGTGCAAATCAATCGATCCTTTACCAAAACCTAGGGAACAAGAAGCAGCCTTGGAGAATATATAGGTTAAAAACAGTCAGGAGAATTAACTCCTCCCCTTTTTTTCTTATTAAAATGTTACCCTTTTAATAAGAGGTTGCTCCTTCGTGGGACATGCTCCACCCTTTGATCATAGATCAGGATAACCAGTGGTCTCCCGCTCATGTCTTTTTTCTTGGGTAGTTGAATCCCTGGCCTCCATCCCAAGAATCTAATGCCCCTTGCAGAGCGTCTAACTGGAGACACTCATCCCACCACTGGGTAAGCGAGTGACCAACATCATTGGGAAGGCCTGAATTCTGTGGCCCAAGATGCCATCCAGCAAAGGGGTTAAGGGCATAGACACCCCAGGTTCAAATTCCAGCGCCACTACTCACTAGCTGTGTGACCTTGAGCAAGCTTAACATTTCTGAACCTCAGATTCGAGGCCTGTCAGATTGGGAGTATTATAAATGAGACAGTATCAAAAAACAAACAAACAAAACCCAAAATATTTAATGAAAGACTAGGATGCTGTGCTACTTATTTTTGTTCAAAGATCTACTATGATGATTGTGCAGAATCTTCACCTGTGGGTGTGCAATGCTCCCACTTCACCTGGATGGGAAATACCTTCTCATTTACCCTGGCACCATGGCTACGAATTGGGGTCTGCAGCCCAAGGGATGGGGTTCGGCTCCTGACTCTGCCACTTGCTTTTTGACCTCTGCCTCTTTGTGCTTCAGCGCCTGTCCATAACTGGGGAGAGTGCATGTCAACGGCCTCAAAGGAATCTGGCACAGGGTGGACCTTCACGGGCAGCGTTAAAGGCACATCAGTCCCTTAGCATGCAGTAGACAGGTAGCACATAATCGGAACTCAGCAAATGAGTTAGTGGTTACTAAGTCATTTAACTTGCATGAGCCTCAGTTTCCCTATAAATAAAATGGGCATAATAACACCTGCACAGGGCTCCTGTAAGATTTCAGCCAAAATCTGGGGCCTGGCACCTAGAAAGTATCACAGAAGGTATCTGGGCCCCGTGTGGGAGTCCTACATCAAGGGGGCTGCCTTGTAAAGTCATTCAGTCAATCGGGAATCCAGAGGGCGCAGGCACTAGAGGATGGATTTTTGACCCCCCCACCCGCCTTGACAACTTGAGGGCCAGCTATACAACTAGCTTGTCTTCTCACTGATGCCTTGCTTGGTAGCTACTAACATGTTGTATGCCCTCATTTTTACAAGCCAGGCAATTGTTGGAGGATGGATCCTACCAGGTGTGGCCGCCAGAGGGGCCAAAAAAACAAAACTGCAGAGTACGGTGTTCCTCAGCATACCCCATTGTCATGAGTTCAGCACTTCTCTGCACTGTGAAGGTAGGACAGCTCCAACTGCAGTTGCTTATTGTGAGCCCGCCCTGGGAGATGCGGCCAGATGGCCCCTGAATGTGCAACCATTGACCTGAGCCTTGCCAGCCGCCAAATCCTCCCTACGTGAGAAGTAATTTGCAGGGGTGTGGCTCAGACCCCTTCTGAGGTACTGTCCAAACTCACATGCAGGTAGAAATGACAGCCCAGCCCAGGGGTCTGAGGACTGAGAAATGGGCTCAGAGAGGAGGACAAAGCTCCCTGAGGCCCTGTGGACAGTGAGATCAAATCAGCCAGAGAAGGAATATGTACATAGTTTCATGGGATTAGATTCCCACATTTATGCATAATTTCAGGATATCACAGAGTGAACAGCATATGGGGTAGAAAGCATGAGCCATGAACGAGAACATGGGCTTTGAACTGAGACAGACGTGGTTTAGATCTTAGCTCCAGCATGTCCCAGGTACAGGGCCGTGAGTTACTTTACCTCCTTCAGCCTCCGTCTCCTCCTTCTGAGGCTGTTATGAAAATTAGAAGTAATAACAGGTCCTCGGCACAAACTAGGCCGTCACCGGCATCGTTAGTGTTTTCTGTTGTTGACAGCTGTTACAGGTGGGACTGGACTCACCTGCCTGTGGGAGCTGTTATGGTTCACACTCTCCCTGGCCAAGACACAAGAACGCAGGATGGGTTTGGAACGAGATAACAGAAGGGCTGGAAAGTGACTGCTGTGATAAGACTGTACCTGGGCCAGGCCATCCGGCTAAAGACCAGGCTCTGGGCCAGGTGACAGGCAAGACAGGCCAAAAAGGAGGCGATATGCGGCCTTTGAGTTTGAAGTCAAAGAGGAGGGAGAATTTCGGCCCAAGAGAAAAGTTTAAGCCTGGAGTTAGGAAACAGGTCACTCTTGGGCAGTGTGACTGGCGCCCAGAGGCACTGGGTAAAACTTGGTGAGAAAGGTCACTACCACTTGACTTTCTTGCCTAGAGGGCAGTAATCCCCTCCCTCTCCCGTGTTTTTAAGTCTCTTGCATGAAGGAAAGGCAAGATATTTTGATCTGTGTGCTTCCTTCTTTAACCTTTTAATAAATGGAGTTGTGTTCATTGAACTCCATTAAACTAGCATCTACTGTGGACTCAGGAAGTGGCCAAATGTTATCACAAATCCTGCCAAGAGCCACGTGCATGGGCTGGTGTTAGGCTTGTTTCATGGATGAGGAAACTGAGGCTCAGTGGTTTGTCATGTGTCAAAGTCAGGATTCAAGTTCAACTATTTCTGGCATCAACTCCCTGGCTTTTTCCACCATCCCACAATGCCACCCAATCTGTAAAAGCACCCATATCTTTCCTCTCCCTACTCCTTCTCCCCAGTTCCCTCCAGGACTGGGAGACGATGCTCATTCTTGTTCAGCAGAGGTTAGAAGGTGTCTCTCCCATGCCACAAGAACACAGAGGCTTTTTAAATGGAAACCTACAGGGGATGAGGTCTGGTTCTTCACTTGCTTTGCAGGAGAATTGGCCCAGATTTGTACACAGTGCCAGAGCTGCCTCATTTTTCTAAGGACCTAACCACGGCATTCTTCAAGGGCTCCAGAGAGTCCCTCATGCCATCAAATTAAGTTTGGAAACTTCAATAAAAACGTCCTGAAGGAAACTGTCAATTAATGCATTTACACAGAAGCATGATACTTGCGAAAAACACCTTCAAATACAAACGCTGTTTTCCAACCATTAAAAAGTTTGTGCACTGCTTGGTTTCCATAGATACCTGAGGTAATAGCCTCCTTCCCCTCACTGAAGAGTGAGTGTCTCTTGATTTCTTTCTTTCTTTTTTTTTTACCTTAGTCTTTCATACTTTTTTCTCCATCTTCATTTATGAAAACAAAAGATAACTAAATTGAATCCTGTCCATGAGATTTGTCTGAGGAAGACAGCTTGATTTATAAGCTCAAAGAACTTTATTTTTGCTCACCTCCTTATTATTTTATGACTTCTACAAATAACATTGCTACCTGCAGGGAAGAGACGGAGAACTTTCAATTGACCGAATGATTTCCCTATCCATCAAACACATGCTCAAAAGGGAAGTGTTAATGGTCTGTTGAAGAGCAAGTGAGTTTTCACAGTATGTGGAGCAGAGATGGGCAAACAGAAGCCTGTGGACCAAATCCGGCCCACTGCCTGTTTTTGCAAATAAAGTTTTATTGGAACACAGCCATGTTCATTTGTGTATGTGTTGGCTGTGGCCACCAGCAATGGTGAGCTGGAGTAGTTGTAACAGAAACTGTACACCCCACAGAGCTTAAACTATTTCCTCTCTGACCCTTTGCAGAAAAAGTTTACTGAGCCTTGGTAGACAGGACCGAATTGGGGTTTTGGAGGCATTTAATAGTTTGGTCACTTTAGGCAAGTGCTGATCTTGCAGTGACTGATTTCTGCATCTTTGAACTAGGAGTGACAGGACCCTTTTGCAGGATTTTTGTGATATAAAGCACCTAGCCCTGTTTGGCACACAGAGGGGAACAATGAATACAAATTATTTTTACTCCAGATCCTTTTGCTGGAAAATTCAAAGATGCCTATTTATGATTCTAGAAATTTTTCAGAAAACCCATAAAAAGTGTGTAAAACCCAAGCCAGATAGCTCAGGTGCTGCTCCTGGCCCCCGTGTGCCCAGGCATCTCTTCCCTGGAGGAGCTGAGGGAGCCCGGGCAGGGGTGCTGGTCAGGGATGAGACGGCAGACGAAAGAGGCTGAGCAGTCTAGGAAGAAATCTTTAATGTCTATTCAGCTTTAAAGAGTTTGAGAGGGTTTTTTTTTTTTCCTTTTAACAAACCAGTTCAAGTACATGCCTGCAGATTATAAAATTACCTGAAATTGCCTAGAATATCAGCATGCATAGCTTGTTAGTATTTACATATATTTACATAGGGAAACAAGAGAAAGATCTACAGTTATTTACAATCTACGTAGGAAGAGAAAGGTGGCCTAATTGTATTTCCTAAAATACAGTAGATGAGTAGTCAGTACATGCATATTTAGATAATATTTGCATGATAGAATGCAATTCAAAAAAAAAAAGACATACCTTTGTAACTTTCTATGCTAAGGTGTTACATCATCAAGGTAATTTTTTTGTTTTGTTTTGTTTCTAGTCTATTTGCATCAAGTGCTTTAAAATGTTCACTAACACCGAGGCAGAATTATTTACCCTGGCAATTAAAGCAACAGCACACATGATCATTTCCTACTAACTAGCGACAAGCTGCTGGTGAATGAAATATCTATTGTTTCTCATTACCCATCGACCACTGTGACGAGATCTCTCTTTGTAAAGGCAGCGCCTAAGCTATCACCATTAATTATGGAAGTAATATAAATGAGACACTCTCCACACTATGTTCTACATGAAATATTAACAAGGCCAGCGTCTTTGAGCCTGAGAAACGATCTGTTCGAGTGAGCTCTCTATGGAAATGCAGAAACCCGAAGCAGCTGTGCTCGACTGGAAGCGGTGGGCTTGGACATGGGGCCTGCCTCTGGGGTCTGTGTTATTACAAAGTCTGTTCTCCGGTTTTTTCTGGGCAACAGAGTTGAGAGTTAGTTTCATACCATGATATGGTCCCATCAGAACATCCCATGGGGTTTATGCCCCCCGCTGCCTTTTCGGTACAATATTGTCAGATATTTATGTGACCCAGGTGTAAATGAACTGTCCGCCTTAAAATCGAAACAAACAGCTTCTTTGGGGTTTGTCCTGAAATCCTAGCTGCTCACAAAAGCAGTCAGCTCTTGGTGTTCTAGAAGGGCCAATGCGGCAGGCCAACGGGGCAGAGTGACTGTATATAAAGGAAGGGGGAGTGTTTAGTTTCACCTATACTATGAAGGCATTCTTTGCTCCGTGACATTAGAACTGAACCCATTAATTCTGCCTGGCAATAATTTCAAGGGTTTATATCAGTGTACATGGCAAATACAGAGGCATACATATATATACATTATAAAGAACTAGCCATAACCGAGGTTAAAGACATCGAGTAAGCATGTAAAATGTTTCAGATGAAAACCAGCTAAGTATCTTCTTTTATTTCTTATAAACACTCAGTAATTCCTTCTGCACTGGCACCGAGGTGGCCTGACTGAAGAACCTCAGCAACACGCCCTCAGATTTGTCCTGCATCGAAGGACGATGCATATTTTGGTGGCGGATCGCTATGGCTCTTCTGTGTAGCTGTTTCAAACCACGCCATGGAAGAATGGATACCCCAGTGCAGTGTTCTGTCCCAGCAAGAGAAACCCATTTAAAAGGAAAATGTACTTTGAGCAGTGTGGGTTCCAGAGAGCACTGGCAGGCGATGCCCAGGGAATTCATTCATGGAGATAAGACATAGTCAATGACATTCTCTTCATTGCAGTGACCATCTCTCAGGCCATTCAGTTCTAGAATATCTTTGGCAGGCACAGATGCAGGTGGAATATGAGTTCATGACATTGCCCACCTGGATTGTCCTCAAAGCCATCCCTTTTTCCTCCCCTCATTCCAAGGAGCACCTTCCTGCCCCCAAACAAAGCAAGGTAGAGTCTCATAATAACAGCGGTCCCAGAGAGATGGAATCATTCTAAATTGTACACTTCCTCTCTTTTGGGACCAGTCATAAGTCTTTCACAAAACCCTGGGATCCTGTACAGCAAGGATTCTGGAACAGGAAGGAGGTATGAAAAGGGCCTCATTTATTTCAGGGAAAAGTGAGAACAGTTCATCAAAGTGAAAACACAGATCCTGAAAGCCTACCAAGGTCACTCTGCCCTTAAGTCCTGCTGAGGGTTCAGTGAGAGTCCTCCCCTGCCTGGCCCGCCCAAACAAACCTGGCTCTGGACCCTTCTGGACGGATGGGACTGGCTACCTCTTTCTCCCCCAAACTTAAGGCTGGCAAAGACAAATGTATTCTCTTGCTTAAAACAAAATGTTTTCCAGCTTCCCATCCTGAACCTTCTGGTGTCTGGGCTTTATCCTGCACATATTTCTCAGAGAAATAGCAGCAACCCTCCTGACTTGCCAGCCCCTTCCTTGCTGGTCTTCCAGTTCATCTCTGCAAACTCCCTAGTGGTCTTGCTAGACCATCTCTCATCAGGAAGAATGGTGTGGCCTTGGTAGTCTCACTGGGATGTGGGGCATAATATTTGGGATGACGGAACTGCAAAGGAGAAAGGCTCGAGGTCAACTTGTGGAGTCTCTCCAAATGGAGGCCTGGGGACATAGGGCTGACATCTGAAAGCTGCATCACGTTTGATTCCCCTCAAACATTTCACTCAGGAGACCCCTGCAGTGGTGGTTGTGGAGTATGCTGGACCAACTGCATGTATGGGGATGGATGGGGATAGGCCACTGCTTAGCCCTCCCTCAGCCATCACACCCTTTTCAGAGACTGTGTCCCCAGTGCCGATGGGGAATGACGCCCCTTCACCAGCTGCGGGAGAGAGAATTAACTGGAAAGGAACTTCTGAGACTTTTCACATTTGTGAACATGTGTTTAGCAATGAAACTATTTCCTTGTGCAAGAAGTAAATATCCAAACACTGTGTCCGAGGCCATTGGGTCAGAGTGGTCACGTTCTCTCCCGTGAGGCTAAGAATCTAAACGTGCTCTAAGTCAGTCTCCGGAACATGCTCTCGGACATTTAAAGCCTCCACCGCTAACGACAAATGTCCACTGCCCCGGTCTTCCTCACTAGTTCAGTTTGAGCAATTGCGAGTATGTCCTTCTGTAATAAATGTTAAGAACAGCCTGCGATCCAAGTTCCTGAAGGCCACGGGGAAGTCGTTCACACACCCACAGGAAGTATCTGCGTGTAACTAAGCCTGTATTGTTTAAAGCCTTTGCAGGAATCAGTGATTAGGAATTTGTAGGCATTAATTTGTTAGGAATTAACTGGGGCAGAGTGGTGAAGGGCCTTGGATCAGAGTGTCCACTGTGAACCTGACCTGGCATGTCAGAGGTCATCCTCCAAAAGGCCACGCTCACTTCACTTGTCCGTGAACTCCCGACATGAACACTGCTTAGGTTTCCTGGTTCTGAGTGGTTTGGGCTCTGAAAACAGTCTGTCATCCAAGAGGAGGTTCCTCAGTTGGGCCAAGCTGGCACCCGGAGGTGGCATTTTGAACCAGGTGACCTTTTTGTGAAGGGTCATTGCTACTGGATCTTCTGAGGTTTCGCTGAGTCCTCACTTTTCTTCATCCAAATGGATATAATTTCAACTTAGTTCACTGACTAAATCAACAACGGAAAAATCTCCTTTTAGCTTTTCTCAGGTGAACACATGGCAAACGCCACGTTTCTCTTCAGGCCGTGTCAGGGTGTCACGCTGTGGAGAAGAAGAAGGCCAAGAGGCCCTCCTCCTGAGGAAGCTTCAGCCAAGTGGGAGACACAGGATGGGGACTGGGCAATATGCACGTATCTGGGTCACATATCTGGGTCACATATCTGGGTGGGGGCTTTGCATGGCAGTTTGTCCGAATCCTGGAGTGGGTCCCCCTGTGCGATCATCTGTGTGACTTCGGACAAGTTGCTTTTGATCTCGGGTACTGAGTGGGCTTCTCCACAAATAATTGTCCCTGTCTCATAAAGGTGTGTAGGGGTGAGGATGTCATGCTTAGAAGGCTTTCTGTGCGGTGCCTGCCTGAACCAGTGTAAGCTCTCGGTTAATGCCAGACGTTGCTACCACACGAATGGCCCCTATTGGCAAAAACTCCCTGGAAAAGCATGCCCATTTGGAAGACAGCCCTTCGAGCTTAGTTTTCTGTTATCTCTTTCCCTCTCACTTCATTCTGCGCAAGCTGGCGTGATGGTCGGCCACCACTTACTCCACAACCTTGTACCAAGGTCACAGTGGAGGAAGGGGGCGACTTGTTGGACATGGCTGTGCGGACAGGGGCAGCCCGGGAGCCTCGTTCCTGTCCGAGCTGCATTACACTGTGAATGAATAAAACACGTGGCACACTTGTCAGCTCAGAAGATTGTTCTTGGGAAGTACAGAACTCACCACCTCAGCTTTTGTTTGTCTTCAAAATCAGAGGTGCAAACCGTGGCTGTTTCGGAGGAACTCTCCAACTGTGATGCGTACACAGACACCGACTCCAAAACGGTGTCGCGCTTTTCCAGTGGCTGGTTATAACCTCCCTTTCAGCGGTGGGGGAGACCGAGAGAGTGTGGGGGTGACGTTTGTTCCCCTTGTGACAGGGGTGCTCACTCCGAGGCTCTGGGTAGATTACTCTGCGGTATTCACAGAGCCACACCTGGGCGGCTGGTTTTGCATTTGGGAAGTGTTCGTTTTGTCTCACAGACCCCGGATGAGGAACAGGGAGAGAGAGCATGGAGGACTTGAAGAGGCACCTGCCTTCTCTTTCTGCTGCACCTGCTCACTCCGGATCACCTCTTTGCCCCAGGCATGGAGCACAGTAATCGCTGCCCTCTTCCTGAGGTCCCTTTCCCTGCCCTCGGGGTTCCAAGCCCAGGCTAAGTTCCCTGACACGTTCCCTTACACATTGTTACTTTCTGCAAAAGTGGGTTCATTCAGCATGTTCTGTGCAATCTCCTGATATCTGTATATCTGTGATAAAGCACTCTTAGAACCTCTACTCTCAGAATCATTGAATATATATAGATATTCTGTGACAGTGTCTATTTTTATACATCTTCTAGTTAAATCTACTTTAAGACAGGAATCTCTTCTTTCTTTTAAATAAGCATGCATTTTAAAATAGAGAAACTTGAAAACTAAATGTTAATTGTGTCCTTATTAAAACGTAAGTTATATTAGAGTACTAGCAATGCATTACGAATATCAATAGGTGGGTGGCTTTTCCTTTACTATATATTGTCTATTAGAAACCTCTGTACCTTTGCCTTTAAAAAGAGTCAATATTCATTTTGATTCCATGCTGACAACTACAAATGGATGGCCAGCAGTTATCAAATAAATGTTGATGAAAAGCAGCTACTTAAACATTTTTAGCCCAACAAAAGGTTGGGGAAGGATGTATAATTTAGGTCTCAGGGCCTCAACTATAAATAAACAGCAACTGCTTTCTAAATCCACCTTCCTGTAGTTGGAGATCGTGCTGCAAACCTGACAAATGATTTCTGAAAGAGAATGATGAACCTTTATTACCAAGATACTCTTAACTTAATCCCAAACAAGAATCCTGGGTAATTTTACATACACTATAAAGATTGATGGCATGGTTCTCTGGCAGCTCACACATGTTTGATTAGATCAGAAATGGCATTCAGGCATGATTAAAGATTCCACCGAGCTTCCCAGAAACCCTCGGCCCTGTGTCATGCACACCCTAACTCGCTACCAACCCCACAGGATGGGGATGCTGCACCCCAGTGCTCGCAATTAGCGGCTGAAGCCCTATGGGCTTCTGAAAAATTGTTCTTAAAAAAATTGCTCAAGGGGACCCGCAGCCCCAGCCAGTGTTTAGATGCCAAGGTGTCCCTGTTATCTTATCACAATGGATCAGTAAACAGTGGTGACAACTCGCTAGACATGGCTTCAGGTATTTTGTAATGGAGTTGGTAATACTGTTTCCCTTATACGACTCTTTCATCTTTTCTGATTTATGTAGTGATGCACCCCCCCTCCAAGGAGGCATGAAAGTCACTTGATGGTGATGAAAGTGCTCTTTTAAATTTGTTTTTATCGGTTTGAAGGGGTTTTATCTTGTATGAGCCAGACCGGTTTATTTACTAATGAGATTTCCCTAATGTGTCTCCATCTCATTCTGATGATAGGCAGGCCGAAAATCTGATGAGCCAAAAATTAGAACTTGTTATTAAACTGTCGTCACATGTGCTCATATGAAGATGTCGCTCAGAGGCTGCTGTTGGTATAGCTGAAAAGGGAATTCTCCAAGAAGCCAAAAGAGTAGAGGGCTCAGGACTAAAAGATCTTGTCACTGCTTAGCTGTCCAGCAAGAAAGGAAAGTAAATCGAGTACCGGTTGAACTGAGCATGAATGAGAAGGGGCGCTTTGCCAGATGTACACAGTTGATATTCAAGTGGAGAAGGTGGTCTTTGCTTTTGGCTGCCCCTGCTGTCCCATGTCCTTCTACAAAGCCAGAGCCACTTGTGATGCGATTTACGTGCTGGATTGCCCCAAGCCTGGTGGCAAAAGAATCAGAGCCAGCTCTTGATGAAAGATTGGGGTTTTCTGAAATGCATGGTTTTCATCACGATAGCCAAAGGTAGGTCTATACGGAATGGGGTCAATTGCAATTGCGTTCAGATTCCATGGAGGGAAAATGCACGCCCCCAGCTCCCTCATCAGTGCGGTTCTGAATCAACGTAAGTGCAGAATTTCTTTGCGAAAATACCATTCCAACAATGCAAGAGCGCGATATGATATCATTTTAGAAGGTCACAGTGGCAAAATATTACATTGGGTTTGGAAGAATTCCGCTTTCTGCTTTCCCAAGTGGCCTACTTTAATCTTTTCTCAGGATTGGTGGAACTGTGAAAGGCCAGTTTGTCGCGCTGTGTAAATGCCGGTATTAGAGAGATTCTCGAGTGGGGGTGGGGAGTCTAGATGTGATGGTAAGCGGGCTGGATTCTCTCACCCCTTAGAGTGGATGGTAAATCACCTGACCGCTCTTTGGTGGTTTTGGCAGCTGCAAAGTAAAATGGAAATCTAAGATAGATGTCCAGAAAATTATGCAAACCGCCATCTCCACCTGAACTCTGCTAAGGAGCAAAGCCAAAATGACATTTGGCTTGAGTTAGCAGGGCAAGCATCTCAGTTCTTCAATTTGTCTTGAGAGGCACTTTGCTTCCCTTTTTTCCACACGTGAGGTGCAAGGGGTCAGAGAAGCCTCTTGAAACTCTTTAGAGAAATGTGCCAGGGGCTAAACAAAGGGTCATTAGGAATAAGAATTCTGTGGAAGGAAACTTGTATGACATGAACTTCTTTCTATTAGACTTGAGCCTCACAATCAATTTCAAAAGAAAGAGCTGAATCTGAAAACATAACTGATCATTTGGGGAGTGGGCACGGTGAGGGGATTGGGGAAGTAACAAGCCAGTTACTATTTAAATAAGTCCAAGTCATGTCTGGAGTTCAAATTCTGAACTAGCAAGGCTTGTCTGGGACAGTCAAGCACCAGCTGTGGTCAGAACTTGTCTCTCTTCCACGCCCATTCCACTCCCCTCCCCTCCCCACAGTTGTGTCCTTTGACTGTATTTAGCCATTTGGTTTTCACACTAATTCAAAAGTGACAACAGACCCTGACATTGAAGCGCCCCTCAAACAAACAAACAAAACCCAAGCCCTCTCCTGAAATTCTAACATCCCTCCTCAGAATGACCATGACTCCCAAAGGTTCTAGAGTGCAGTCATAGTGAATCCAACCAAACCATGTGCAGGGCGTGATTTTCCATTAAGCATTCTGCTCGGGCACAATGTAAAATAAACCGCGTAGGGGCAGAAAAATGGTAAGCTTTGGGTGGGGACAGAAATGCATTTTCCCCTCCATCGAATGTCCTTAATGTTTCTCTAATGGTGACCTTACCCCTGGCTACCTTTCTCCACTCTCTTCTGCTGCCCCCTCCCTCTCAGCCTGTAATCAGCTGACGCAACAGAGCTGTGGTGCACATAAATAATCATAAGATGCCAGATAAACTGTATTGGTTTTAAATTAGAGCCGAGCCTACCATGTCTCCCTACGAACACCAGCCTATTATTTTTAATTATGGCTCGCAAAGCAAAGTGATTTCTTGCCCTCTTTACAGCATTCCTGACAGTATTCTGTCAGCTTGAGTGATACGGGGCCTCCTCGGCACACACATCCCTAGCCACAGCGCCAACCGTTACTCAAAAGGTGAACTGAAAGTGATCAATTGCACTCATTGCAACTTGCATGTCGAAGTGGACTGGGAGGAGAGGTGCCCCCTAAGTCGCTGCCCCAATGCAAATATGGGATGAATACGACCTTCAAAAAAAGGTTTTCCTAGGATCTGGATGAATTAATAAATGGGTTATGTGTCTGCATGAGGCATGTATGTATGGTGGGGAATATGTTCATATGTTTATGTCTATGTGCATGGTGAGGAACATGGGTGTATGGGTGTTAAACATTTCAACGTAGCGTTGCAAACCCTCCCCCAGAACACAGCCCTTCAGCACCATAGGCAAAGCCTAAAGGAAAGAGGTGGCACCAGCCCTGCTTGGGTTTTCTACCTAATGGGCCGTTATTACAGTAGTTGATTTAATTCAGACAGAAGGTTCTAGAAACATGTTGGTGTCAAAATGCATTATGCACGGAGAACTCAAGGGGCTGGATGAATTCCTTCTTGCCATCTTTCCCTCTTTGCTGGGAAGAGACTTTTGACGTGATTGCTTGATTTATTTTCGAAGCCTTTTCCTATACGAGGTGTGAAGAGCAGCGGGGTTTAGCTTCTGAGATCAGACGAGATCCAGCGTTCTAGACACCAGCAGGGCTTAGGAGCTCGCTTTTCCAGGATGCGCGACTCTCTGTTTTACCGTCTGTGCGACTCTCTGTTTTACCGTCTGTGCGCTGCGGTCCGTCTGAGATCCACTTGCAACCTGGCCGAGCGGGAAGAGGCTTGCTAATTCCCAGTCAGAAGAAAGTCATCTCATCACCTCTTTTCTTAAAAAAAATAAAAACAAGGTTTTTTTTGTCTTTTCCCTTTGATTTCCAGCAACAAGGAGCCGCCACCACCGTCTACTGTGCTGCTGCTCCCGAGCTGGAGGGCCTGGGAGGGATGTATTTCAACAACTGCTGCCGCTGCCTGCCCTCCGCGGAAGCCCAGAGTGAAGAGACTGCCCGGGCGCTGTGGGCGCTCAGCGAGACGCTGATCCAGGAAGCCCTCGGTGAAGGCGAGGCCAGCTAAGCCGGAGCCCCGGCCGATGGGCACGCACGCCTCCCTCTCCGCTCCCACGTGCGTGCACACGCGCCACCGCCAATGCAGGACCCTTTCCAACTTACTATCCCAGGTGCCTTTCCATGTCCCTCCCACACAGGTCCACCAGAGTAAAGGGAGTAAGAGTAGTCACTGCAGATGGGAAAACAAGTACCAATGGGAAGCAGGGAATTGATTCCAGGGGTAATTCTGGGGCTGGCTTAGGCTTGGGTCCCTTTGCTCTCCTAGTGGTGGCCTGTTTGAAAGGGAACACTCAGTTGGTATGTGGGGTCCTTGTCTCCTTGTAGAAGCCCAAGCAGTTCCCTCTCACTGTCTAGAGTAACCTGGTGCCCTCTGTTCTCCTCAACTAGTCCCCCCCCCCCAAACCCCCAGCCACCACCACGGCCACAGCCACCACGGCCACACTGCCGCCAGGAGCTTTCTCCTGTTCAGGAAAGAAAAGTGAGGGTTTATCCTTCTTTGCTGCATTGATCCAGGAGATCATTGTTTCATTCATTCCAAGTCTCAGCGGGCTTGGCAACTCTGGGGAAGGGCCCGATGAACCTTGTCCCCGTCAGCAAAGATGGAGGTGACACTGTGACGCTGAGAAATCAGTGGAATAGACAGAGGAAGGTACTAGTCCTTTGACTCCCTTGCCAAACTATACAAAAAATTCTTTAGAGATAACAGCAAACAAATTTTGCCAAGCACCCCCTCGATACCTTGACCGACAGGGAATGAAGGAAGCATGGTGTCCGTAAGAATTTATAGGATCATTTTGGGGTGGGGGTGAAAAGTCATTCCCTTCATTCTTCATTCACAATTTCGACCCGATGGTGGAGGGTCACAGCTCCTCAGTGCACCTGCCTCAGTTAGCATCCTGCTTAAAATTCCTATCACCCCTCCCGTCCTACGCTTAATAAAACAACATGCTCAAATAGTATCACCTGAAGTTTGTCGTCTTTCTTTACATGTTTCAGTTTCAGTTTGGGGGTGTTTTTTGTTGTTGCGGTTTTTTGTTTTGTTTTTTGTTTTCGTTTTTGTTTTTTTTAGAAAAGAAATCTAGAGGAAAAATAAAGCGCTTCTTGTCCATGCCAGGAAAACACCATTCTTGCTTCTTCTCTGAGTTTGTTTTGTTTTTGTGCTTTGTGGCTGTCTGTGGGCCGTGTTGTCTCACGCAATGAGCATGCCAGCGTCATATTTTCTGTGGAAGAAAAAAAAAGAAAAAGAAACATGAGTATTGTTTAATTTCTCCTAAAGAAGTTTTGCTATTACTTACAGCAGGTTATTCCGGTCCTTGGCGGTCTATTCGCCCTGTAATTACCAAGTTCTTGGTGATCGGAGAATATCTCCACGTATTAGAATGCGGATGGTTTGGAGGTTCTCTCCTACTCACCCCTTTTTCACTGGTGCCTTGTTTCCCAGGCCATTCCAGGGATGCGAGGAGGTCCTATCTGACCAGAGGAAGAGACTGCCTTTGCTAAAACACCAGGAAGGCTGGGTCACGGTGTGCGTGTCACTGTTTCTCTTCCTGATAGTGGCGCCTGCAGCCCACACCACACCATGACCCTCTCAGCCTCTGGCTCTGTGGGGCGTCCAGCCAAACACCATTGCCTTCCAGTGGCCCATAGCCCGGCTGCATCCTCCAGTCTGGCTATGCTTCCCCTCACAAAATCCTTATCATCATAGCTCCTTTAATATCGTGAACTAGATCATGTCACTTTTCTGGCACAAACCCTCCAGTGCTTTTGAGATAAACTCTTTGCAGAAATAACCATTATAATTCTTCCAGTCTCCACACTGTGTCTGGTCATCTCCCACATTGACGCTGGCCTTGGCCGCATGACTTGGCTTGGCCAATTGGAAAAGTGCTTGTGCATTGGGGATTGCCCTTTCTTGCTCTGTAGAACCTGGCAACCGCCAGCTGGACTGCCAGATGACGAGAGACACCTGGTTGCTACCCTGACTGATATCAAGCTAATTGTTAGACATGTGAGTGAGGCTACCCCAGACAATGCTGCCCCAGCTGGACCAACCTAGATCAGGAGAAACTCCTCCATCAGCCTACAGAATGGTGAAAAATAGAAGCTGATTATGGGAAGCCACAAAGTTTCAGGATTACTTGTTACATAGCAAATGCTAACTGATACAACTTCTTATCTCACTGGGTAAAGTCCACATTGGTTACCATGGCCCAGGACTTCTTTCATAATCTGGTCATCATCTTTCTGTCTGATCTCATATTCTAGCACTTTCTCTTCATCTACTACATGTAGCCACTCCAGACTCTTTGTGTTGTTGAAATATGCCAGCTCCATTCCTTGACAAGGACTTTATACCTGCTGTTCCCTCTGCTGAAATGCTTTTCTTCCAGAAGCTTGCATGTCTTCCTCTCACACTATATCTGGTCTTTGCTCAAATGGTATCCCCTTTCTGAGAAAGTGACTGCCTTCATGGTGGCACCCCACGTGCTCTTACCCTTTATTTTTCTCCACAACACTTCATACTATTGGACACGTTATGTCTCTATCTATAATATTTGCTGTTTTCTCCCTCCACCTCCTATAATATAAACGCCACTAACCTGATTTGTCTATTTTGTTCCAACTGTGGCCTCAGTCCCTGAACTGCTCCTGTCATGTAGAAGGTACTTCATAATAACCATTAAAGGAAAGGGTGATTCTCAGTGACCAGCCATTGTGTTCATGAAAATAGTCCCTGTCATCGTGGGGATGATTGTGAGCTGCACGCGGTGCCAAGCAGGCTGCAGTTTACACCTGATTTCTAATGTGACCATGGCCCTACCAGGCAGCCCCACTCTTTCTGTCTTATGGGTGAAGAAAGGGAGGACAAGATGTTATACCAGCTGCCCTTGTCCCCAGAGCTCATAAGCTGTGACTCGCACTTGGGTTGGGTTGACCTCAAAGTCATACCTCTTCCCTGTACCACTCGTGAATCCGTTTGACATGTCCTTCCCAAAGGAAGGAGCATCATCTCGAGGTCATGGGCAGAGCAGAGAAGTGACTTTATGGGTCTGACTCGAGCTAAGCTTTATGCATT
Organism: Micronycteris hirsuta; assembly: GCA_004026765.1. Classification (NCBI taxonomy): domain Eukaryota; kingdom Metazoa; phylum Chordata; class Mammalia; order Chiroptera; family Phyllostomidae; genus Micronycteris; species Micronycteris hirsuta. The sequence continues at coordinate 416,470 of PVJI01000004.1, forward strand.
TGGTGAAGGTGAAAGTTAACCCATGGCAAAGAAGATGGAGTATCATCAACCAAAGTGATGTCCAAAATATCAGAGACCTAAGGAAGAACCTGTGGGCTGCCTGCCTCCACGTGCAGTTCAAGTGTGATTCCCACGTGGGCCCTGCACCAGGCAGGCATCGTGAGGTTTGGAAGGAACTTGACAAGGGGGGCTGAAAAATGCCCTAAATCAAGAAGCGCCCTGAGTTAGACTGAGCATTCAGACAAGCAGTCATTCAACAAACATGCACTAACTGCTACATGGTGGAAATTCAAAGTTTAGGGTAACCTCTCCCACAGTTCCTGCTACAAAGGAGCATATATCTCATATCTGTAGGAATCTTCACAGTGTGAAAGGTCCTAATCAACTTTACCAAAAGTCCTCCAGGGAACTTGAAGATAAACCGAGGCCCCAGAAAAACACCCAGGCCTCCTCTTACCCACAATGCCCTGAATCCACTCAGTCAGACATGCCAGTCTCTGTGAGCCATTTCTCTTGCCAGACACATTAATTGTATTTTTCATTTCATGCCAATTCCTGGACAGGTGAGCAAGTAGGTGGCATACGGCCTCACTCCTTTTTTAGCTTATTCTAAGCCCAAGGCTATTTCCCCCAATCTGTCATGATATATATTTCTGTATATATATAGATATACATATGCAATATCTATGCAATATATACTTTATAATTATAGAATAATAATCCTACTCTACCAACATCACTACTACTAATTGCACACACTATTTACTGAGCATCTACTATGTGCCAGTTGCTGGTCAAGGCAAATCATATCCATCTTATTTTATACTTGGATGCTGAAACTGCAGTTTGCAAAGTAAGCTATCCACAGCCCCACGGCCATGGTAACAGGGTCCGTATTTGAACCTGGGCACGGCCTTCAAGCCCATGCACCTTCCACTGCATTGCACTGTTTAATGGGTAGCCTATAGACCAGGAGAATGTGCACATTAAATGTATGCCCTGGGTGAATTATTCACAAAGGAAGATTATTTGGCTTCCCACCTAAGCCTGGGAGCCGACTCTTGTCCTGGTGCCCAATGCCTGGCGTGAACTTTACAAACTGTTTCTGTATTTGCCATTTATCCAGCCATGTGGCTTCATCCCCATAGACTGTGCTGGTTGTAGAGGCCTGCAGGTAGGCTTGTTTCCCTGGCTTTCGCTTCTCATGGACTCAGCATCCAAGTCCTCCGCCGTTGCCCCGGTGCCGCAGGACCACCCGCTAGGAAGCGTGAGCCAGCTTCTCTACAACCTCTTCCTTTCAAGTTGCTCTCTCTCTTCCTAAGTTCCTTTAAACCCAAAAGGCAGCCAGTTCCCACTTTCACAGCTGATGAAGGAAGGCTTCCTGCAACTTATCAATAGGAAGTAAGACATTGAAGCATCCCCGGCAATGACTGAAGCTGTGGCTTGTGGTTTTACTCTTTAAAATGGGGTTATGGGAGGTTTTGTTTTGAACTTCAATGTAGGAGGCCTGATTGCTTTCGTGAAGGTCAGCACCAGGCCAGGAAGCCTTGCTTTGCAAAATGGCTGCCCGTCCTGGTCAGCAGCCGGTACCGATTTTGGAAGTTTACACTTAAAAAGGCATCCAAAAGAGCAGTATTTGCCTCGTGTGTGAACTCTTGGTGCCTTTCATCAGTCAACCAGACCAGTCTGAATTTTATAGCACTAAGTAATATAATAACATATCACCCACATGATCCCTGGACAAACTGCTCCGGTTATGTTTATTGATGAGACGATGTACTATTGATAGAAGCAATTTTGTAAAAGAAAAAGAAAGGCTCCACTATTCTAACACAGATATTTTCATTACCTTTCAAGTCTTCATGCTATTTGTTTGCATTCTCCCCTTACACCTCTCCCCTGCCCCCCCACCAACACACCGAATTTTCTGTCGGTTTCCACAGTTATTTGAATGGCTGTGTAATACATCTTCTTGCTAGTGGGTCCCTATTTGGAAACCCCTGCTATGGGACCCTTAGGTTTTTTCTAGTGTTTGCTGTTAGAATTAATGGCTCAGGATCTTTATGGATACAGCTTTTTCCTTTTATTAATTTACCTCCTCAGTATGCGTTTGCGGGGCTAAAACTTTGGGGTCCCGTTGCACATTGCCACGTGTGGTCTGGAAGGGCCCCGGTCAGCGGAACACACACGTTTCTGCTTTTTTTACAACCTTATCAGTGTTGGGTATTGCTGTTTAATGTTTTTGACATATTTTAACTTCATATTGTCACAATCTGTAACTATTTATATAAAATACCACCAAGCAGCCAGTCTCTAAAGTCTAAGCGTTTTTGTCTTTCGTTTTCCCACTGGACCAAGCTCACAGTGTTAATTTGAGTGGCACTTCCAGGTGAATCTGCGTTTGATTTGGGTAAAACAGCAAGTCAGTTCAGCCAAGACATGACATGTTTGCCACATCATTCAGTCAGGGGATGTCCTGCCTTTTGTTTCTCCTCAACCACCAACTGTGGCAGGACACGGACCCCATCTGAATGCCTTGCCAAGACCAGAACCAACGCCCGAGCCTCTTCAGCCCGCTGGTTCCAGGGCTGCCTGCCCGCATGAAATGTGCCGCACCACTCAGAGAGGTTGTCTCGCGTCTGAGCTGATCTGGTTACAAGGCCATGCCCACTGGCATCTTCAGTGTGAGAGAATAAGAGCTTCTTTTAATTTTCAAAGTGGAGATATGCAAATAGAGGCTCTCCATCACTCCTTCAGATTCAAGAGGCGGCCTGTCTGCCTCCGGCTGTCCTGATGGTTTGCGGTGCTCACGAGGAGCTGGTCCCTTTACTTTGGAATCTTGACAATTTCTCTCATTTGATGCTGGGCTCCCCAGATGAGGAAACTCACTGTCCCCAAGTGTCATCTCCTCAGTGCAACGATGCTGAACGGAAACGCTGGTTTTGTTCATTTACATCTCAGGGCTTGTGAGTTAAATGGTACTGTCCTCTTTTCACAGACAAGGAAGACATTAGAATCGGGGGCCACCACTTCCTTTGTGACGTCCATAATTCCACCACCCTGAGTCCGTGGGTCTGCAAACCACTCCGCATGTGTGGTTTCTCTTACCCCTCCAACTTTATCTTTCCCTCATTCTATTTCCTATAGACAGACTCATCCGGACCCCCTGAGCTGAACCAAAGTGGATTCTATTAGTAACCTGCCCAAATATGGTCTTATTCCTTCTCTATGTCCTTTAAATATGATTTGTGAGATTGGTTCAGGGGAAGAAAAAAGTGTCCAATTATTGCATTTACATGCCATGGATCCAGAGATAACGGCTGAAGAATCTTCTTGAAACAAAATTGGTCATGTTTTTATCAGAAAGTTAAAATGAATGCTCAGCATTTTAACTTGGGGGAAAAAATCAGAAAGGCAAATGTGGCCACAGCCCCACTCCTCAAAGACAACCACTGTGAATATCCTGGTATATTTTCTTTCCTTTTTGAAAGTGCATTTTAACATTTGCTTGTATCTTTTAAGTTTTCATTTTATATCTTTGTGATTATACTCCATACACAGTTTTATATATTTCAAACTAAATAAATCTTCAATAAATCTTGTAATGCCTTTATGAGGCCACTATATTCAGTAGACAGTGATACCATGGTTACCTACTCATTTCATTGTTATGGGAGAGTTAAGGCCCCCCCTCCCACTACAGTTCATTAATATAAATAATGCTTCAGTAAATATACTTGCATCAGGTTTGGGGAGATGGTTTGATTATTTTCTTACACAGCAAACAAGATGGAAAATTTTCAAGTCTCTGGGTACCTACTGGCAAGAAACCTTTTCTGGGCTGCCCACGTGACTGGTTTTGATTTGACAAGAGTTTTCTTTGACGAAGCCGTGTGTGTTCTCGCCCAGGTGGATGTGCGGTGGGTGAGCTCCTTTCTCCGGAGGACCCTGCCTGTCTGGTGCGTGGTGGCACTAATCCACGGGACGCTCTCGGGGCGGCCCATTCAAGTCCCCGCGGAGGGAGTGCTCTTTCCCTCTGGAACCGGGACAAGGGAGGGCAGGAGCTTTGTGTCAGCAAAATTAAAAAAAAAAAAAAAAAAAAAAGTCTGAATGTGAAAGAATCAAGCTAAATTTGGGGTCAGCCGGTTTCGCCAGGCTTTTGATAATGTCAATTGTTCCGCTGCTGAAGAGCCGACTGAGGCGGTCGGAAGACTGTGTGGGCCCCGTGAGTGACCGTCCACGTCCTCGGCCTGTTTTCGGAGACAGGGCTCGCCCTCGGCCTGGGGAATTTTACCTGGTGCGGCTGAGGCGGAAAGGACTATATGATGGAGCACTTGTCTTCACTCTTATGAGCAGTTGCTTTCAAACCCGCTACAGGGAGAGAGGCCGAGCAGGTCCTCTTCACGGTTTAGGGAAAATTTCAGGTTACCCTGTTTCCTGAACAAGATTCCAGAATCTTCTAGAATCCTGTATGAATCTCCCTAAATATTCCCAAAGCCTTCACAGCTTCAACACTCTCAGAACATAGAAGTAACAGACATTGAAAAAAAACCCCACACACATATATAGAGGTATATAGATATACGTACAGGGGTGGGCAAAAGTAGGTTAAAGTTGTGATTGCAAGAAACAGAGTTTATTCTTACATTATGATGTACAATATTATTTATTGTATTATTTATTTGTATTATAACTATAAAACCTACCTTTGCCCACCCCGTATATAAAGATACCAATTACCCTGGCTGGTGTAGCTCAGTGGATTGAGCGCGGGCTGGGAACCAGAGGGTCCCAGTTCGATTCCCCATCAGGGCACATGCCTGGGTTGTAGGCCGTGTCCCTGTGAGGGCCATGTGAGAGGCAACCACACATTGCTGTTTCTCTCCCTCTCTTTCTCCCTCCCTTCCCCCCTCTCTAAAATAAATAAATAAAATCTTAAAAAAAAAAGATACCAATATATAGATACATGTACATGTATAGCACATTCTATACATTTAATTGCAATGTAAAAAAGGTATTATTCACAATAATAGGTACTGATTAAAATAAAATCACAACGAGCATCATTAACAAAACATACTGGCCCAGAAAGTCAAGTTCTCAATGTTACTCTAAGCCACCCTGGGCAGTTGAGAAGAATGTGTGTGTGTGTGTGTGTGTGTGTGTGTGTGTGTGTGTGAAGGCATCAGGAGCTTTGGCATTTGAAAGCTGCACACACATACTAATGACTCTGAGGGGTCCCGTTATTAATACAAAATAAACTCACTGTGTTTAACCCCAAACCCTTTACACAGAAGTCACTCTTTTTTTTTTAAAGATACCTGTTTGTTAGCAGAAATGACCATGTTCTCTAGGACACAGACAATGTTTTCTAAAGCAATAATTAATGATGATGATGATGATGATGAAAAACTGAGATCAATTTCAATACTCAATAGTTGGGAGCAGGGCTCTCCAACTATCATGAACTGGTGTTATGAAAACAGTTTAATTGATTGAAATGATTTTTTTTAAGGTTTTATTTATTTAGTTTTTAGAAAGGGGAAGGGAGGGAGAAAGAGAGGAGAGAAACATCAATGTGTGGTTGCCTCTTGTGTGCCCCCTACCAGGAACCTGGCCTGCAACCCAGGCATGTGCCCTGACTGGGAATCGAACTGGCAACCCTTGGTTTTGCAGCCCGCGCTCAATCCACTGAGCCACACCAGCCAGGGATGAAATGATGTTTTTAACATATTAAGTACAAAATGTAGGTTATAAAAGAGTTTGTAGGGTATGATTCCATTGTTGTTAAACAAATATATAATTGTGTTTAAGAGAGAAGACTGAATGGTGTTGGTAATCATCATCTCTGGGAAGGGGAAACTTGGGCGACATTTTTTCTTTGTTCCTACCTATATTTCCCACATTGTCTACACCGAAAGTGTGCTCTGATGCAAGTTATAAGCAGGCTAACTATTGTAAGACATGTCCACTGCCTCTCTAAGCACGATAGCACTGCCACGGGCCGACTCCTGTTCAGGAATTGATCCTCTAGAAGGTTCTCTGGGGCTTACATATTCACACAAACGAAGTGGCTTTCCCGTTTCACAGAAGCAGGGCAGGATTTTAGGCTGTGTCATACAAAGAGAAGTGCATTTGAAAAACAAGAGCAGGTAGGTGATTTGGGGTCACTTTATTTTTAAATAACTGCGGGCTGTTTGAATGATACCTTTCAGTGCTGTGTGTGAGTCAACACCACTGCCTGTGACTTGGGCCGGGCGAGTGTTCAGCAAGAGCTTTCCTCCACTGGAGTCTGACGTCGGCCGAGGTTGACCAGCACCTCCAATTGCTCGGCTCCTCTGGGCCTCAGTGCACTCACGTGAGCCTCAAGCATCCGCGCCCAGCTTTTGCAGAACCTGGACTGTGGATGCACTCAGACCCCCTTTCCACTTTTCGTTTTCATATAGCCTGCTGAAAGTTTGAACTAAATGATAAGCTGACATACAGATCTGTTTGTCCATTTCATCTCTACTAATGTAAAGTTTAAAAAATACATTAGGAAAGTCAAGTTATATATCCCATGTTTCTCTAAATAAACCCACTCATCAAAAAACCTTGAAAGAAGTGTGCAGACATAAAATTATCAGCAATGATGCTATAACTATGGGCTGGAGAGAAATGCAGACAGCTCCTTTCTTGGGATATGGATGGTCACTTATTATTTTGGACTTCACATTTCTTTCCTGAGTTTTGTGACATTCTATTTGGGAGGAAAGGATTCAAAGTGTGCCACACAGAAAAAAAATGAATACCTGAGAAAAGTGTCAAAATCATTTATCCAGCAGCTCTCAGTCTAAACGGGAACAGGATTCGTGTGATCCCCTGATCCCGGCTCCCTGAGCTTCGCCAATGAAATTGAGGGGAAATGGCTTCACCGGGTCTTGCTCTGACTTTTCATTCCAGGACAGGACAATGCCCTGAGGAGTCTCAAGGCTTGGAGAGCAAAGCCTCCCTAGTTGGCCAGAGTGCATTTCTGCAACTGCGAGTTTTCATAGACTGGTCCTGGTGATTCCAGAGACCCTGCCCGGCTCATGCCCTGTTCAGCGGTTGGCGGCTTCGGTCATTCACACGTTTACAGAAGCACAAAGACCGCTGTGAAAGGTAAGAGGAAGGGGCATTCTACCCACAGTCGGTATGGCTGCAAATTCACACAGCGCTCTGTGGCTCCACTTGGACCGCCGACTTGTGAGGTCATTTGCTGGGGGAGACAAATGTGGCGGCAGTGGGGAGGAGGGTAGAGGTGGTTGGAGGTCCTTCCTGGGGCTTCCACCAGGGTGCACTTCTACAGAAGTTGGACAGGAGGATCATTTACGCCAACTCCAGGGAGAACAGTGCCCCCTGGAGTTGTGCAAAGTGGACCTGGTTTCTCCTTCCAGCAGCACAGTGCTAGGCTTGGGATGGGGCGTCGTGGGTCATGCCAGGGTGGGACAGTTGAGGGATCAAGAAGAACAGAAATGTTCTGGGAGAAAGAACATAATGCCGTGGGAAAAGCCTAATCAGACATATTCTAGTCCCCCTCCTCACCCATCCGACTGTGTGATCCTGGGGCATTGCTTGCCCTCCTAGAGTCTCTTTTCTCTGAAAGAGAGCATCAGCACCCAGTCACGTGGACTTGGGAGGCTAGAGGCTCCGTTCAGGATCTGGTGGTCCATGGCAGCTCAGTAACTTGAATTTAAATCTCTCCCCTCTAGGCTAGAGCGACACTCCGGCCCCCTTGTAAACGCGGTTGGACGGAGCCACAGCAGCAGTGCCGTAACTCAGTTGTCAGGGGCCCAATGCTCACCCAGAAGACAGGCCTTTGCAGGGTGTCTCCTTTATGGTCTATGAAGAGCTAGCTGCCCCGGCCCTACGTCTGCAGGGAGACCTCCCTCCTGGTCTGTGGACTTCACTCTCAGGGGGCTGGCTGCCCTGGAAGTAAGCACAGGAGCCATAGAAGTGTCAGAAAATTATGAACAGACCAAAGCCAGGGCCCGCTTTTCTGAGCTGGGCAGTGAGGGCAGACTAATGGTGTACGGCACCCAGGCCGTTTGGTACGTCCATTCATCTGTAGACAGAGCGGGGTGAGGACAAAGCAATGAGACCTGGGGAATTGGCTGGTCGCTCAAGCCCTGGGCTCGATAGTCAAGCCATCCAGAGGAGGGCCAGCGGGCCGGCCGGGGCTCATCTCTAGGCAGGCGTCTGATAAAGACACCTTGGACTGGAACGCCTTCTCTCCACTTTGAAGTGCGGGATGCTGGGCTTTGTTCTGACCTTGTGGTGAGAGGATCCTAAATTCACTTTCTCATAGAATGAGCTCATTTATATGGCTCTGGGCTCACGGCAGCCTGTGTAGGAATTTAACTCCATTTTTATAGGCTTTTTGCAGGCAGTGTGAGGTACACAGCCCTACTGTCTAATTAAAAGGGACTCATCAATTGCATGATAGTAGCTTGTGGGAGAAAATTATAATAAAAACACTATACCAATGCCTCCACTCTGAAGAGGTAAACATCAATCATGCAGTGAGAGTATTAGCATTTAATCATATCCTTGCTGAGTGAACCTGTCGAGAAGACTTTGCTTTGAGAAACACCCCTGGTTCTTAGACTATTAACTTTTTAGAATTGAAAGTCACGGAAACTTTTTGAGGAGTGGATGCAAGAGGAGGTGATGACCAGGGAAGCTCTTTCTAACACCCTGCCTTGGCCTTGACTTTTGTCCTGTGGCCTGGCCAAGGTGGGATGCTGTGGGTGCCACTGGCAGCGATAGAAGAAAATCACAGATGTGACCAAGAGATGGGACCGAGGAGGAAGGACTGTGGCCCGGAGTGTGGGCCATCCGCCCCTGAACACTGGTCCAGACGTCAGGGACAGAAGGCTAGCTCAGACCCTGTCCTTGCCTTGCTGGGTGGCCTTGAGCAAATTGGGCGATCCTCAGTTTCACCACGTGTGAAAGCAGACCGTTGCAGTCAGCTCCCGCCCTGGGGAAGTGCCTACAGTGGAACAGGCATGGGTTAAAACCTGCTTCTACAGCTGAGCAAACTTCAGCAAGAAATGACGCCCCTCTGCGTCTGCAAAGTTGGCCTGGAAGTGTCCACTCCATGTGGTTGCCTTTAAGGACTGAAGAAATCAAATCAAGATTGACGAGATCAATTCAAGCCTAGGAAAACAGAGGCTGTCAACGGCTACCAGTCCCCTTCATGGGCCGTCCTTTCTGGAATGGACACCCTAAGATTATACCCCAGCTCTCCTGGACAAAATTGCACCTATTTAACAGCAAGACAGGTCCCTGAGGTCCCTGGTGACCTTAATATTTGGGGGTGAAGTCAAGTACACACATGTCATTGACTCCGCCTCCCCTTGGTCATGGCCTTTTCTAATGCTATGGGGGAGGGCTGCGTTCTGTAACATTTCTTTGCCCCAAATTTACAATCATCACTTGTCTAAAACTGGCTGCAGTCTGTCAGGCTGGTCTGGTTCAAGTATCTATTTTAAAAATTACCCCAAAAAGCAAATTAAAATAAGAAACATTATGTTCTTCTGTGTAGTCACATTATTTGGCCTCCAGAAAAAATGGGGAAAAATAGCTTCCAGGCAGAATTGCAAGGAAAGCCAAGGCACTGTTCCCACCTGGGCGCCAATGGGGGAGCGGGCAGCTCAGCTAGACAGGCCCCTGGGCTCACTCTTTGCCAGGAGCCTCTTCTGGGGCAGGATATTCAGGTCTCCAAAGCCCAGGGCTGTCGGCAGGCTATTTAATAACCCAGGTGAGGACGGCGGAGGGAGACGCCACCGTTTCGGTATGCTGACCTGGTTTCCAGGGTAAAACTGGACGAGAGTTCTTGCTGCATTTTATTTTTCAAGTAAATACCAGATATGCACCTGCCTCTGAAGTAAGTCCTGCAGGGGTGTAGTCTTGGTCCTGAAAGCTGACAGAAGTGGAATTTAAATGACCTATGAAATGGGGCAGAAGACAGCGGTCTCAGCACCAAGAGCAGAGGGAAAATGCTTTGCCCGTTCGATTCAAGAGTGATTCTTATCGATGTCTTATCGTCTGTCCAGTTATCAGGCATCAGCCTGCCTATCCTTCTATCTATTGGCTCACTCCAACCCATCCACAAAAGGAACACTCATACTGCAAAAAGAAGAAAGCATGGCCCTGGCTGGGTGGTTCAGTTGGTTGGAGCGTCCTCCTATGCACCAAAAGGTTGCAGGTTTGGTTCCCCTTAGGGTACATACATGCAAGTTGTGGGTTCCATCCCCAGCGGATATTTCTCTCTCTCTCTCTCTTCCCTCCTTCCCTATCTCTCCCTTTTCTCCCCCACTTGCTCTCTCTCTAAAATCAATAAGCATATCCTGGAGTGAGGATTAAAAAAGAAGAAGAAAGCAGGAAAGTATTATAAAGGTGTTAATATAGACAATATACACATAAAAGGAGACTTACAGAAAATACCTGTGATCTACGAAAATGGCTATGTCGGCAAGATATGACTCCAGGAAGATATGAGTATAGGCACAGTTCCTTCCTACCCTCACACTTATTTTAAACATTTCCATACCCTACAAACTTTGTACAAGAACATTTCCATGTCATTAACTCCACTTTTGGTAACATCTGTATAATATTCTAGGAATTGGGTGTACCCCCAATTGACTTGACAATTTCTCTATTGTATAAAGAAAGGAATTTAGAGGCCAGACCCAGTCCAACACCCCAGGCTGCATCGTGGAGAAGTTAACTAAGACAGCTCTTAGAGACTTACTTCATCCGATACGAAAGAGAGGTTTGGGGCTGAAGCCCTCTCTGCCTGGCACCCCTGACATGCAAGCACTATGAGAGGTTTGGTTAAAAGACAGCCAGTTAAACAATCAAATTGTCCAGGTAAATATGCAACTGGAGTTATTTGTTCTCTATGACAACCTATGCTCATACAGCTGAGTTTTCCCTCCAAACCGACCCACATATTGCATAGGATTAGACATGGCAGAAGTCCCAGAAATAACACTCCAGGTCAATACCATTTGGGAAAGTGTTACCATAAAGACAGGCCATTCTTCATGAACAACTACTCTGGCAGCTTTTTCATGCAATGAAGAAGGATCTTTGCGTAAATAATGAGAAAGTCAATTTCTAAGTTAGGTCACTTACTCACTCAACAAACAATAGCTAAGCACCTCCTAACATCAATCCTGTTTAATAGCCTGAAATGCAGCATCATGTTAGCCCTGAAGCTCGGACTAGGGACTGGAAGCAGATCCATGAACTGACCATCCAGGGCCCCTTGCTCCACTGTAGGGGCAACATTACATTGAACTCTACGTAGTAGCCCCAGGCAATCTGTGTATGAAGATCCAAGGTGAATGTCTTCTCCCAAAGCTCTGCAACTGGGGCCATGTGAACCATGAAAGACATACAACGATGAATGCCTTGATGGAGCGAGCAGAGGCCCTATGGGATCAGAGAGGAGAGGGCCCCGCCCTGCCTCACTGGGAGGGGAGGGATGTTAATGAAACTGCCTATCAAAGGTAACCCTGGCGCTTGAAAGACGGCAGACAAGTAGATTCAAGAATAAGCACGCCGAGCAGAACAGGATAGCTGATTTTCGCTTTCACTCAGTATTTTAAGAAACTGATCAGAGAAACTGTCCATCCCCCAAAGACCTTCATGGGGAGGAAGCCTCTTCATTTTCAAGGCATGTGGGGTCTTCTCGCATTGTCCGTGGCTGGAGCAGCTTCTCCCTTCACACTCACGTGCCACTTCAGGGGCGGAAAAGCGTCACAATTGTGTGACGCTTATTTGCAAGCCTCCAAACATTGGTAGCTCAGCAGAGACCACACAGTTTAATTTTATTTTTGCCCTCAGCCAGATTTCAAACAAAGACCCCAGAGATATCTGGGAAATTAATTTATTAAAAAGCAATAGCTTGATAACACACACGATGGCAGAAGAAATGAATATGTTCAACATCGTATAAAACAGTTGGCAATCACATAATAGAGCGTTCATTCTCAGTTTAGTAGCTTGTCTCATTATGCTTGGCAAATAGTTGTAAAATAGTGTATTATGCACGAACCAACATGCGTTAATTACTTTTAGTGCATATTTATTTTTCAAATGCAATATGAGTCTGATTCATCTGTAAAAGCCACTCATTTTGCAAAATTCCACTTCAGGACCCTTTCAAAGAAATAACCATGAATTGTAGTTCTCAGGTCTGAAAATATAAACTAGGAATATAAACATCATTGCCCCAGCATGAAGCAGCCCTGCCTTAGATTGTCCAGCAAAGGGCTAGCTGATACTAAACCTGCCCCTCCCCCCAAGATGTAGGCCCCACTCAGTGCCTAAGCCAGTCCTCGCTGGGATAAGTAAGAAGTGATTCTGCCACTTGAGTTTCTCATGACTTTGGCCATGTAACTTGCTTTGCAAAGGGATATGAGTAGACAGACAAGCAGTGGACTGAAATGCTCTTGCATTGCTAGATGGATGTGCCCTTTTACACTCCTGTCACTCACCTCAAGGGAGATACTCCCAGAGGACCACCAGTCTAAGGAAAACGAGAGCCATGTAGAATAGACACGAACCCCATCCACAGCCGAGAGCCAGACCCAGCCTGGATAAGATGACCCTCAGCCTATAGACAGATAACGTGAGCAATTATACTGACTGCTGCTTTCAGCCAGTTCATTTTGGAGGTGGTTTTGTTAGGCAGCAAAAGCTAACCGATACATGTGGCATATGCAAAATTTACTTTGTAATGCCCTGGGGAATCCTTGAAGCAACTGGCAGTCAATTTACTTCTATTTCACTTGCTTTGGAGGAAGTTTGGCCCACAAGAATGTAAGCGCAAGAGAAAAGCCACACATGGTGTATAGAGAAAACACATTTTTTTTTCAAATGTGAGCCTCAGGTTAAAATCCACTGGGGCAGATGCTCTAACTGAGGCTTGAACTGAATTAAGCTGCTGCTCACTTGGGCAACTCTATGGATGTGCTCTAGGGTAAGCAATAGGGGGAGTTAACCTAATTATTGATGGCTGATAATTCTTCAATGAAGTGCTGGGAGGAAGGCTATCTCTAAATATAGCTGAGCAGGCAGGGTTGTCACAAACACTAAAAGCAATGGAGGAAATGTCTAGCACCATAGACACATAACTGGTGGTAGCCGCAATCACAGTCACGATCATTGCTATGGCTTGAACTATCCACTGACCATGGAGTTCAGCAGCAGAAGGAAGGACAGGAAGCCCCCTCTCCCATCACTCACTGCCAGCACATCCTCCCCAGAATCCAGGTGTCCTTCTGTCCGTCTCCCCCGGTTCCTCCCTCAGTGGTACCAGCACAACTCTCCTGGAACTCCACTGGAAGCCAGCCAGGGGCTGAACCCCAGCACTTCCATAGTAGCTGGACCTTGGCTGTGGGGGGTCCTAGACTGGGCTTCAACAGGTAGGAGAAGACCTTTCCTTCCAAACTGAATTGCCTCCTGGAATCTCTCCCTGCCATAGCTGGCATGCCCAACTGGCCCTCTTGATAGAGAGGAATGCTTGAACATCATTGAGTTCTGGTGAACCATCCCAGCTAATGTTTGTGTTTTGGCACGAAGTGTCCTCTACCTGGAGTTTCCTTTCCCTCCCTCTTCCTTCTCCAGGTCCAACAAAGTCCACATCCCTCAAGACCGACATCCCGGGAAAGCCTTCCAGTTGACTCAATGGGAAAGTCAAACATTCCTGCCCTTGGTTCCACGGAATCCTGCACACACTGCTCTAGTGTTCAGCCACTGTGCTGTTGTGTTGTTGCTGGTGTTGGTTTAGTCCTGTTGGTTGCCTTCATCCCTGAGATGCTGGAGAACACGGACCTCATCTCACTCCCCTCTGGGTTCCCAGCCCCTGTGCAGCATTGAGACATAGAAGGTGCTGGGGTGAGGCTTTGAATAAATGAATGAATGGTTTGCTGAGGCCAGCCTCCGACACCGGGAGAGAGGCCCTTGTATCCATCAAGGCTTTCCTGGGCCTCTCTCCTCTTCTCCTGCCCCTGCTGTCTGGCTCCCCAGGCCTCCCCACTGAAGACATGGCAGCAGATCTTAGCTCCTCCTTATTAGGAGTTAAAAAAAATACACGCCATCTCCAGTGATTCCAAACCCTCGAGGGACAGCCTGTGTAAGGTTTACAGTGACAGGGAGCAGCGAGGACATTTCTAATTAAATTCTTTAGTGTTTCCACTTGACCTCATTTTAACTATGCCATAAATCTTTTTAAAAAATCCCTCCGAATCCAAAATTTTAAATAACGCTATGATTTGGTTTAAAACAGGGACTCTCCTTGTTAATCCAACGGTGGAACACACTTTGGTGGCCAGGGCATATTTTAAAATAAGGTCAGTGAAAGGCCACTGACCGTTTCAATTAAAATGTTTTCAGGAATTCTAAATAATAAACGGATCTCACCTGTAATTGCAGATGAAATAATAATTAAAAAACCCTCATAATCCTGTGTGTAATGTTACGGCACACCGTTGGTGTCCGTGGACCAAGACAAACACCTCGGTGAAACAGGGAGCCGTGGAAACAATTAAAGTGTAAATCCCAGGAACCCATTAACACCCAGGCTCTATTAGCCGACCCGTCTCTGGTCACATTAAAGTCCCACCGAGTTTGCCGGCGGCTTGGGAGGGAACGGTGCTCGTCCCACTTAAAGGAAAATGTAATTCCACTCTGTAAATCTCTGCCGTAATTGGTTAATAAGCATTCACTTTGGCGAAATAACCGCTGGGGATGATTGGTTGGAGGAATTTCTCCCCTTACTTCTCGCTTCCTGTGGTCCTTCTAGTTACGGGCTGTTCTCATCACACTCCTCCTGGGCTTTCCAAGTGTGGGGCCCCAGAAACTCCAAGCAGGTGAGTTCTTACTCAGAGGCCACTCACGAGGAAGAATGGCGTTCTTCTTAGAACTTTTCATCTGTCCTGGGGCTTCTCGGGCTCAGCACTCTAGGCATTTGAGGTTGATTCATTCTTCATTGTATGGAGCTGGCCTGTGCATTATGGGAAGTGAGCCGCATCCCAGACCTGGACCCACTGGATGCCTGGAGCAAGCCCCACCGCACCCCGCGTTGTGATAACCCAAAATGTTTCCAGACATTGTCCATTGTGCCATGGGGTATTTGAGGGGACACTAAGAAACACTGGTCTGGTAGGAGGTTCCCGCGTGTGTGGTCCTAGGTCCCATGGTGGTGATTATGTACCTATTGACTTGATTCTCTACGACCATGAGCTATGTCACTTTCTGCCCCTTTGGACTTACCTCCTATTCATTTTCTGCCTCTGCCTACATGTGTGGTTCTTGGTTTCTAGCATTTGATCCGCAGTTATCAGCAAAGGCTTTTGATTCTGACCCGGTTTGGGGCTCTTCCTTTCCGGAGTCCCCTGTGATTGGGCCACCTACAGGGTTCAGCCCTCGTCTCTGGTCCTCACTGCCACCACAGGCAGTTTCATAAATGCACCCCAGCTTCTTCCAGAACCCGAGCTGCCTCTGGTTGGAAGAGAGGTCACAATGGAACCTTTATGCTTCTTCCCAGGCACTTGGAAAGAGGTGCCCCCTCTTTGATTTTTAGTTTCCACTGTATCTAACAGAGCCAGGAACAGCAGAGTTCAGTCTGTCTTTTTGGTTGATTTTGAATGCTTGGTTTATTTTATTTTTTTAAGAGTTTCTGGTAAGGTATTAGAAAAAAAAAATGCGACTGGGCCTATTCTGTGAACTCGAGCTAAAATATAACACTTGGCGCTGTTGTTGCCAAACTGCTACCATTATCATGTGCGGCCCTAATGCCTCCAGGGAGCCAGGTGCAAGGCGGAATGGTTCTCTGGAACTGGGAAACTGGACTGCGGGTTACCTACAGGACACTTAATGTAATTTGAATTTCACATAAGCAACAATTATTTTTTTGTATACATGGGCCCCATGCAATATGGGATATACTTATGCTAAACAATCAGTTGTCATTTACCTGAAATTCAAATTTAACTGGGTGTCTTATTTTTATTTGCTAAATCTGGGCACTGTTGGCAAGCAGGACCTCTTTCTTTCAGGTGTGTAGGATCTGAACTTGACCCCACACTTCCTCCCCCTCTCCACCCAGTTTCTCAGGCTCCTGGACCTGGCCTTGTTTTCTCTGAGCACGTGGCAGGTGGTCACCAGGGGAAGTGAGGGAGGAAACCCAACAGAGATGCAATCTCGTTCTGTCACATCCTGTCACCCTGACCATGCCGGCCACAGGCCAGGAGATCTGGACACCTTTCTAGTTCTGGCTTCTCACAGCCCCCACTTGGTCACAACAACCCTGCTGGGGTTTGTCACTCTGGCAGACGCTGCATCTATATCTATCACCCTACTGAAAATGAAAGGGTCCGGTCAGGCCAATTTGGTTTGCAGGTCCTGATTTTGTAACTCACTGTCCTACCAGATTTTCCCTCCACTGCTTCCAAGATTCTGCCAGCTGGAATATCCCCATGGATACCCAATGCTCCTGTGTCACGAGCAACAACTGAGAAAGGTCTGGTCACTCTAATGTCACCTGCCATCCTGGTTTGCTTGGGACTGAGCAGTTTCCTGGAACTCAGAATTGTCCACACTAAAACAGAAGTCCTGGACAAACTGGGGTGATTTGGACGCTCCATTGTTGAGGCTGTTTACGGTAGAGTTCTCTGGGGACATGGTTCTCAGGGGACAGACCTTTAAAGTCCAAATTCCAGCCCATCACCTGATCAGGTCCTCCTGCACTCAAGGTGGGGTAGATGAAAGTGAATTCTAGCCTCTCCACAAACAGTCTGCTATTCGTTCTTGAGTTATCCATCACATCCACCACGAGGCCTTCCTGGACCATTCTGTCTACCTAGCCCCAACCCCAGACCCTGATCTTGACTTTCATAACATGTCTCCCAGTTGGCAATCACATACTTGTTTTGGCTACTTGCTTGCTCTCCATCCTCCTTGATAGCAGGTAAGCTCTGTGGGGGCCATCAATGTGGATTTTGTTTCCTGTTGAAATCTTCAGAACTTACAATAGCCTTGGCACATGGCAGGTGCTCCCCAAATACCTACTGACTGAACACATGGCTGATTCAGTGCCTTGCCAAGCCGGGGGCGTGGCGCTCAGGGGATGGGCTACAGAAGCGCAGCCCCTGCGCTTGTTGGAGGGCAGGGCTGGTGTTTAAACACAGGTCGGCAGCACAGTGTGCAAGGTTTACAGACGCGTGAGGTTCAGAGGCAGAGTGTGAAGCAGTGCCAGGAAGGCTCAGCAAAGGGGCTACCCAGGGCACTGTTTTAAACGGATCATAAAGGACTCCCTACTCTCTGCGTGACTAAGGGCATTGCAGGAGGGAGCAAGGGCAGCGGGGCATGGGATGGCAGAGAGGCTCAGGGCCCCGTGTGATGGCTGTGAATGAGGGGAGACTATTATAAAGATTCACTTGGGGAAGTTGGATAGACGTTCAAGGCCAAAGACACCCAGATCCAGCAATTGTACTTTTAATGGAAAAAAGTTGGGAGACGTGGTCTTCATGGTTACACGTGTTCTGTCTTGTTGTGAAAATCTGCCATAGTCTTCTCATCACCCTGCACCCCGACATCTCCTGTCCCTCTCCCCTGCTGTCTGTGTGTCCTGGGCCATTTGGACCCACCTCCTCATTCTACACTGAAGCTCATCAAGACTCCATCTGTCCCTTGGGCTTCTCCAGCCAACATCATGTTCTCCCTCTTCTACCTAAGAAATCTGTTTCCTTCAGTTTGCTGGGAAGCAATGGGAACACCTACTTACCCATTTTATACTAATTTGTGAATGACTGCTTTGGGTTCTCTAACTTTTATTTTTTAATATATTTTAAAAAATTATTTGTAGAGAGAGGGGAAGGGAGGGAGAAAGAGAGGAAGAGAAATATCCGTGTAAGAGAAAAACATCAATTGGTTGCCTCTTAAATGTGTCCTGACCTGTGACCAAACCTGCAACCCAAGGATGGTCCCCGACCAGGAATCAAACCAGCAACCTTTTGCTTCATGGGATTATGCCCAACCAACTGAGCCACATCAGTCAGGGTGGGCTATCTAATTTTTAAAGAGTTGTGTGATTTTTAAGAAATATCATTTATCTGTGCTAATTTCTCATTGGTTAAAAGTATCTCATCCCACAGATTTTATCAAATCACCCTGTGGCTTTCTCCCTTGATTCCAAAACTCCATTGATCTATTACATAGACTCCATAAAAATAGGCCTATAAAAAGTTTGAGTCCTCTTTGCTATGTTTGGTTGGGTTTGCCAGGCTGTTTTCTTTTGGCAGTGTGCTTACATATTTCAGTATATTCTTCGGTTGCTGTTAATGAGGAAAGAGAAGGGAAAAAAAGAAGTAGAAAACCCCCAGTTAGACCAGAAATCCCATTTCTAACAAGACATGATTCATTTTTAAATGGATTTCAGTAGCTGCCTTGATACATCAGTTGAGCCATTTGATATTTGAAAAATAACCAGTGGCAGATGGAATTAAGTCTAGGCAGTCGATATCTGAACTTTGCCTAAGAAAAACACCAAAGAGTAGAGGTTGCCCAAATTAGAAATTCTTTCTGTTTACCCGTCCATCTCTCCATCCACCCATCCATTATCCATCTATTCATTCATCTAGCCATCCATCCATCCGTCCACTCGCCTATCCATCCACCCATCCATCCATCCACCTTTCAATAATTTTGACTCTGGACTCTCTGCCAGGTATTGTTGTAGCTTCCCAGATGACTCCTGTTCTAATGGAACTCACATTCTGTAGACGAGACACACAACAAATAAAATCCATCGATAAACAAGAAAACACCAGCCAGCGATAAGTGCTATGAAGAAAATAAATCATGGTAAGGGGACAGAGCTTGACAGAGAAGTGGGAATGGCAGGAGACTGCTCTAAAGCCCGTGGTCAGGGAAGCCTCTCCGAGGTGGCGACATTTCAACTGAACTGTGAATAAGAGTCAAAAAGTGAGACAAAAAAGAGAGTAGTTTAAGAAAGAAGAGACATCTTGAAATTAATGGCATATCCATGAAGAAAGAAGATGAAGCTGAGTTCTGTGTCTTTCACGCAAGTGCTGAACACCCTGTCCTCAGAGAAGGCACCTCTGACTTCTCTTTGCCGATCCCACTGGCTTTGCGCACATCACAGGAAATTTGCTTTTCCCTCGGCTCGCCCGGTTGAATCCAGTCTGATTCAGTAACTGACACGGTGACTGACTCTTCTTTGCTGAGCTTTGTGAAATTCGGTACTTGGTGAACTGGCATTAGGGAGGAGGGATGAAGGTTTTTTTGCCGGAACAGCCCAAAACATTCTGTGCAAACGTTTCCCGAGGCACCACTTCCCCAGTGGAAGTAATGGGTGGCCATTTGCAAACTGCTTAGCTGTCCTAAGCACCATCCACCAGCCCTCATTAGCTGCAGCTGGAACAAAGGCACCTACCTTCCTGGACAGCTTTGCTGGTTTAAAAGAAAAAAAGTTTTATCTGGACATGCCTAACTACCTCCCAGTTGTGTTTTGCATCAAAAAATATGTAATTTTTTTAAAAGGAAGCAGGGAAACTATTTTAGCACATCCAAATCAAATATGTATTTGTTAAAACAATTATATTTAGAAAATAGCCACTGCCTGGAAAATTCTGGAATGAGCTAAAACTTTAAAAAATTTTTTCTTTCCTTCTAAGTATGCTTATAACAGTTGGTTATTTTAAGAACATCTTTTCCCAATTGTTCTTGCTTTACCCACTCCGTTTTGGAAGGATATTTGCTAATTTCAATGTCTCCCAACACACAAATTTTTTGTTTTAATTTGTCCCCAGTGAACCTCAAAGAAAGTTCACCCCTGTGCCTGGATTAATTTTGTTATTGATTTATTTTATTTGGATAATAAAACAAGGGTACCATGTGTTAAGTACATTGGGCTTTCTTTTAAAAAATTTTAACTACTACTGGTTAAAACGAAAGGCTTCCATAGAAAGGGTTAAGAGAGCCACTTAGCATGGGATGATGCCACCTAATCATAAATTCTGCTTGTTGTAATGGCGCGATTTTTTTCTTCATTGCAGTCTTACTAATATGACACAGTATTCAAAAGAATAACTCTATCTCAGCCAGCCCAGATTCTCCCACCTCCCTCAGCTCTCTAATTTCTTACAGGATTCCCCTGGTTTTATAAGTATTTTTAATAGGGTGGGTGTTCCAGATCCTTCTACACAGACAAATCCTTTCATAATCAGAGACTTGTTTTTCCACAGGAATTTAATTCCCTCTGCAGAACTGCAACATGGGTCGGACTGGTCTGGTTTACATTCTCTGACATGTTTTCCCTCCCCTGAAGATTAACTTAACTATCGCTTGGCTCCTTCTCAATCCTTTTCATCTCATTTTCACTTCAAATAAAATATTCTGATTTCATTCCGTGGAGTACCTTACGCTGTGTTCTGAAGATAGGGATTTTAGCTCTGGAAGCTGGCTCCCTCCTGCCAAATGTTTCTCCCTTGAATTCTAGATGATGCTCAGATTGTCTGAAATTAAGACAACAAGTCCAAGATTTAAAAAAAAAAATCAGCTTGGTGAATTGGATGTGTCTACCAAATATGTGGTCAAGTTAATAAAAAATGTTACCTTAAAAATCAGTTGTATCGGTCATTTATTATTAGGTACACAATGCACTGAGTTTGCTAAGAAAATGTTTTTAAATTGTTTTACTTACCCAGAATGCTCTTAACTCCCTACTTTAGAAGATGAACTCTTTCTTATTCTTTAGGACTCAGCTAAAAAATATCTTTGGAGAAATAATCAGCATCCTTATTACTCCCTCTTTCTTCCTCCCTCCCTCCCTTCCCACCTCCCTCCTTTCTTTCTTCCATCACAGAGCTAATTACAACGTGCAGCTGTTGTATTTTTTTTGTTTGTGTAGTCTTTGCCATTGTGTGTCTTTGCCATTGTTTAATATTCTGTGAGTGAGTACTATCAAGGTTATAATGTCCACGGAACTAATGTGGGCCTCGGTGGGGGCAATTTTTCTCCCCAGTTCTCTGATCTGGCCTTCTATATGAACAGAATTAGCATGATCTGGTGGTCATTTTGTTTCCAATTGGCAATGAACTATTATTGCCACGGTAAAGGTGGAGTTTTGACCTCTCCGATCATCTGTGCCCACAGACGCTCCCTCGGGAAGAGCTCCACCAATCCCAGGGCTCCTGAGTCCCTCCTCCCTGTGGCCAGGCTTCGGCTCCTGGCACTTAGAACAAATAGTTCTCAGGACTGTGCAATCCTTGCTAAGCAGGCCATCCAAAGGAAAGATGGCTTCAGGTCACATTATGCACCATGACTTGCGTGCCTACATATTTAAGGCGATCCGCAGAGAGCACAGAGGCAAATTGGTCACTGGATAGCTCGGCTGTCTCCAATTTTCTGAAAGAGGAAAAGTCTTCTCACCTCTTTAGCCTTCAGCCTTTTAGTGGCCAGAATGAGGGCATTAGACTAAATAAACTGTATATAGTTTCTCTATAACGTTCTAGCATTTTGCAATCGGCTATATCGACAGACCACGTTTCTTTCCTAGGTGGGACTGAGTCTTACTCTGGTGCTCGGCGGAGACCACTCGTGAGCGGTGCGAGCAGCCACAGCACATATCCCACGATGATGAGCACCAGGTCTGAGGATCCTGAACAATTCGTGTCTATTTATAGAGAATCTGGGATCCCATCCAGCAGTCCTGCCGATTGCATCAGCCAAATAATAGACTGGTTTCAGAAATCTGTTACATTCCGAGCTGGGGTTACCAGCTCACCTCTGACAGCTTGCTAGCTTGGCCTGGCTTTGAGCAGATGACCAGCCATCCTGGTTTCCCCCAGAATGAGTAGGTTTCCCAAGACTCAAGGTTTTCAGTGCTAAAACTGGCACAGTGCCAAGGAAACTGGACCGTTGGTGACCCTCGCTCTGTCTACCTCTAATAATGCCATGATTATAACTGCAACACCATCATCACCATTGTTGTCGTCATTGCCATCATCATCAGTGACTTACTAAGTGCTTGCCATGTGTTATGACTTTGCAAATGTCATCTGATCCTCACAACAATTCGAACGATATGACAAGACTGAGACTCAGAACGGTTATAGGAATTCCTCAAGGTCACCAGGCTAGTAAGTCTCAGCATGAGAATCCCAAACCCTGGTCACCCTGAACTTCTACCCTGTGTCAAAATCAGAAATTTGAAAACCTCCTGGGCGTTTGACATCAAGGCATTATTGTTAATGGCTTTCTAGGTGTGACGGTACTATTATGGTTGATACATTTTTTCAAATTCCTTATCTTTTAGAGATGCATTTAGAAATATGTATTGATGGAGAAAAATCAAATAAAACCCATGTCAATAAGTGTTATCAGCCTCCAATCCCCACTGACCTCCATGAATACAACTTTGTCAGGGCCAGTGCAGGGGGACCGTGTTTAACAAGCCTAGTGACCTTGGGTGAGTCACTGTGCCTCCTTCTTTCTCTAAATGAAGAAGCTGGGCTCAACGGTTTCCACACGTCGTTCAGCTGTGTGATTCCCAGGCAGAAGGATGTCAGTCACCTGGGTCTGGTGGGACAAAAGTCTGCGCAAAGGTTCCTAAATAGGATCTAGACTGTGCCCATTCTGTGTTCTCCAATTTGCCTGGGTTTACACGTCATGTTCATCATGAATATATATTTTTTCTATGAGAAAGTATTGATAGTCAAACTTTATGTTTGTTTGGCAATGGAACCCTTTCTTCAAATGAAATACTCCCCAGAAGCCAAAGTTTATAAAACCTTTAAAGAGAGCTTCCCTGGTGTACAGGAGAGCCACGAATCCCCAAAATAGCGTCCTGTGGAAATTTACTGCTCGATGCCATCCTGGCCAGCACAAATCTAACAATATGAAAAAGAACATTTATTAAATACAATAATTATGTTCCTATAAAGCAGGGTCAGAAAACTTTTTCTGGAAAGTGCCACGTTTTAGGTTTTGTGGACCACAAGGTGCACGTCGCAATGGTTCACCCCCGCCTTCGTAGCATGAAAACAGCCACAGAGAACACGCAAAAGGGGAGATGCGGCCAAGTTCCTGTAAACCTTTGTTTACAGACACAAATGTGAATTTCATACACTTTTCAGTTGTCACGAAATAATCTATCCACCCCCCCCCCCGGAACCATTTAAAATGTAAAAACTATTCTTAGCTGGGGGCCATGTGAGACAGGTGGCAGGCTCAGTCTGGTCATGCGACACTGCAAGGTGTCAATAGTTTGGTTTCCTTTCTTGCCTCTAAGAGTTACTATCCGCACATTTGTGGGAAAGTTATGTAAGCTCTCTAAGCCTCAGTTTTCTTAGACATGAAAGGGGAGTAAAAATAAAACCTATGTAGACAAGGGGGTATATGGGAACTCTCTGTACTTTCCACTCAGTTTTGCATTGAACCTAAAATTGGTCTAAAAAATGAAGTCTATTTTAAAGATAGGTAAAGCTTACTTCATGAGTTTATTGTGCAGATTCAACGAGATAAGACAATAAAGATGCAGAGCATGTGGTGGGCACTCTGAGCTATTACCCTGCTCTGATGGAAACCAGGAACTGCCCTTCTTGGTCCTTCTCCTGATTAACCTTCTAAGAGCTGTGCCCACTGATGGGCAGAGCCCTGAAGCAACAGCCCCTAGAACTTGGATCCTGGACCCGTTTGGGCAGAACGAGCTGACCCAGAATCAGCGTGGGTGAAAGTCACAAATTTTTCCTTCCTCCCCTCACCTCATGACTGCTGGTTACTGGCTCGACTCCTGAGCCTTTTCTCTGGATGAAAACATTGTTTGCCTTTCTTCTGGAACCTTTTCCAAAGATCTGGGCAATGATCACTTAGTATCTTTATCACTCTTACTTTCAACTCTGCCCTAGGTTCCCCACCTTGGCAGTGTGATCTTCCCATAGCCCCCCTCCTCTAGCCACCTCCCCAGAAGGTTTGCGGGGGGTAGGGGGTCACATCCACATCTGATAGTATTTTTCTACTCTCTTATTTTTCTACTCCTTCTCCGGGGCTCCACTGAGCTCCCTCTTCTTTCTGCCTCTATCTCTGTGTGTTTGACTTTGCAGCTTGGAACGTTTGCTGTTCCTGGGCTGGAGGGGGTGGGGGGAGGGGCAGTTCTGGCGTGACCATGTCCATTTGTCCTCTCTGTAGAATCTGGGATCTGAGCAATCACTGCTTTTGCTCTGAGGTTTATTTAGTCCCTTTAGATCTCTATATATTGTTGCCGTAGAAAGAATCCTGGGCGTTCTTTTCCTTCTGTCTTTTCCCCACCAACCCCCCACCTTCATTAGTGGTGGAAGGCTGGCTCCATGCCTTCTGAATTCAGGGCACGTACCCATCCCCAATCCAGTTCCCTCCCACCCCTCCCGATGTTGTTGGGGCATCTGTAAAGTGCCTCAGCAAGCCTTTTAAAAATAACTCTACATTTTATTTTTCTTTTTGTTTTAAAAATAAAGTGCATGGTGTATATTTACATTATAAAAGTAATCCATATGCCTTATTGAAAGCGCAGAAAAGTTGAACAAAGAGAAAAATAATCAACCATATCTTTATTCAACATTGTGGAATAATTTTCTACTGAGGGATTTAGACATATTCCTGGGATTACAGTGTTGGATGCTGGGATGGCCATTTAACACAGTAGCACCAATACTTTTCTGTTATTACTTGTTAGTGAGCATCACTCTTTGATTTCGTCTATCCAACCAGGGATCACATTACATTTTATTTCATTGTCTCCATTTTATTGAATATTTGTTTCCAATTTTTATCACTGTAAGTAATACTCCAAAAACACCTTCATGCATAGATGATTTTTTTATTTTAGCCTAAATTACTGATTTATGGTCGATTGCCACAGGTGGAATGACTGCATAAACACCTGAGAGGCATTTATACATTTTTCAAGGAGAAAGTATTGTCAGGATCTGCACTGAATGATATGGTGACTATCGGCTTTTGCTTCTCCTGACTGGTCTAGAATCCTGTTCTCTGGATGGCTTTCCCAGACAGAACAATCCCGCTCAGGTCATCACCTCTGCACCCAGCTGTGCTCTCTCCTTCCTTTCAACTCACTGGGCTGCAGACTGCACCAGGCCAACCATGGACCAACTTCTGTTTTGGAACGTAAATGCCAGCTCAACCATTGATCATTTTGCTGGCACTTTCCGAGTTCATCAATTTGTCGCAGATTTATAGCAAAACTTAACCCAAGAATGGAATCCCCAAATCATCTCATTCTCTTATGTGGTGCAGCCTTTAACCTGGTAAGGAAAGCTGAAAGATTGCTCTGCCCAAACCTTTGGGAGATCAGTCACATTGCACTGTCCTCCTTTCGGCCGCTAGTCACTGGTTTTACGTGTTCAGAAAATGTCTTTTTTCTGAACATACCTAGGGCTGAGTTGTTTCCTGGCTTTTTATGCCCAGTCAGGTATCTGCATACACACTCCCTCCAATCAGGTACCTGCATACACACTCCCTCCAATCAGGTACCTGCAGACATACCCCCTCCAATGGCGGAACCCTCCTCCCCCGCCATCTGACTGGTTTTTGGAAAGCACTGGTTGACCTCAGCCCAAGAATGCTTTTTGCCTTTACTCTTAAACAGCTAAACTGGCTCTTTGACACTAAGTGTTCCCTCTGTGGGGACAGGTCCTTGGCCTAAGATTCTGGGGCATGATGGATATCAGAAGTGACCAGGATGCCCTCTTTTCTTGTTTTGGGAGACAGCTACCTCCCGTGTCAAGTGACAGCAGTGAAATTCATGACCTGCCTCCTTTCCAGAATGAATAAAAACCCAATCCATCCAGAAAATCCATTTGGAGCTTATCTCCATGCTTTTATATTTAGGCAGCATTTACCTCTCAGCAACATCAGATTTGCTTCACTGCCGGAAGGGGCCTTCCAGCTCATCTTGAGAACTTGTTGGAGGTTTTTAGCTGGGGGTCATAGACAGCCACTTCTAAACTCTTGACTGATGGGCCGTTCTTGGTCTGGGGAAAACATCATCAACTGTCTGTACAGATTTGGGACGGACGCTCAGAGCCAGGGAGGGAAAGCACACTTGCTCAGCCATTAGTGATGGACTGTGCCCCCGTTTCCTCACCTATGATTGGGAGTAGGGGAGCTTCCCTGTCACGCTGCCTGGAGGAAGAAAGACACATGTGCAAGCCCTCTGCATGGTAGCTGGCATGAGAGATGATCGATACTGAGAATCATTATCATTAGCTAAATGGATCTCCTAATGAACTGCAGTGACCAACAGAAGGATACAGGGTGGGCAGACCATCCTCCCAACCTGAACGGCATTCATTTCTTATATTTTACAGGTGAGGAGAGTGGAGCTTGGGTGACTTGATAGCTGACTGACGGGCATATTGGGACACAAACAATAGTTTAAAGGTCTCTTTGTACCCTTCACTTCCTGACAAAAACATCATGCCACCTTCTGCCCTCTGGACCAAGACACACCAGGAGGGTACCTGAGTTGACAGTAAGATGACCAACAAGACATGTCCCCAGTGTGAGACCTTAGCCGTGAACATGGGCCTCTGGACTAGGACAGCTATGTTTCCCTGCGGACTGACCCCCAGACACCACCTCCTGAGGCTGTTCTTCGTTGCCCGGTGGGCACAGCCATCAAATGCGTGATTCTTGGCAAGCTGTCTGGAGGAAATTTTGCGAATACACTTCAAGTCTTAGAAATGTCCCTGTTGGTGCTTATACAAGTCTGTAAATGGGGAAAAAACATCATACAACTGTACATCAAACATTAAAAAAAAAAAAAGAACGTATGTAAAAACTGCAGCAATCCTAATAATGTCTGTAGTGTAGCAAAGAGCATCGAGCCCCTGTCAACTCCCTGGTTTTGCTAGTGTACTGCCGATGTGTAAGGTGTATCACGGCGGGGGGCCGAGACCTTTCTGTGCTATTTTTGCTACATAGCGTGACTCTGAAATTGTTTCCAAATAAATAAATTAATTAAAACCTATATGCTTATGCCTCCTTCTTCCAGAAATTGCCCTAAGGAAATAAAGACGCACACAAAAGCAGCCCTAATACATGCATAGGAGGTTTCACAGTAAATTCTCATGCAGCTATCCGATGGCGTACTTAGCATAAGTCACCGGGTGGCGAGGTCAGCCGTCACAGTGAGGGGTGCAGATCAGCCTGCTTGTGGGGGGGGGCTTGCAACACTCTAGCTGTTGAACCTCAGGTGAGCTATTTAACTCTCTGCCCCCTGGTCTCCTCATCTGTGTAATGAATATGATACCATAAAGCCTACCTTGTTGCATTGTTCGTGTTGAATCTATCCATAACGCACGTGCAGAATTGGATCGAGCACCTTTTATGTGCTCAATTAATATGATCCGTTGTCATGTTAAAGAAGGACATTAATGAGAAAATGTTGCTATTAGTGAAAACTGGAGACTATTAAACTACATCTACAATATGGATGCTATTTCTTACAGACTTACCGCCATGGTATAAGTGTTCATCTTTGGGTGGTGCATTTTTGTTTTCCCCTTGAAGCGCTTCTGATTTCTCCCAATAATTCAACAGCACTAATGTTTTGAAATTGTAAAATAAGACTAAAAGGTGACCGTTCAATGAAATGAATGGGTGGGTCGTGCTACCTCTCCACCGTTCGGCTTGTTCGGGTTCAGTTACTGCCTGTAAACCGGGCCGTCTGTCTCTGTGATGCCCGCCGTTCCCTCAGCAAAGAGGAGCAATAGGGAAGTCTCCAGGCGCTTGGTTATTTGCTATTGTTAATGTCAGTGCCGGCTGTGAGGTCTGGGTCCCAAAGTGCACGCAGCTGCCCACAAACATGTACCGTGCTCCAGAGAGCGGCGAGGGGCCTGTCCTGGGAGCTGGCCCCAGCAGGACAGTCAGTAGCAGGTTGTGTGTAGACCAGGGCCTGCCCCAGGCTCTACATTCTCACCCCCCCACCCCCAGACAGGCGTCTCCAAAGGCCACAGGGCTGCACTCCATATTGCTCTAGCGAGCGAGAGCTTTCTGGGGCCGGGTCCCGTTTTCTGGGCGTTTATGCTTTCTTTTTCTCTCTGCTAACAGAGCCAGCCCTGAGTGCCCGGGCTTCTCTCTTCGGCCTGTTTGTTGTCATGAAGGTCTCCGATGGGCGCTTGTGGGCACTCAAACTGCCTATTCATTTTTGACCAGGGTTCTGGCTCCTTCTCTAACCCTGCTGATGACCCGCGGCAGGCTCGGGGGAAGGAACAAGGAGCCGCCGCGGGGCTGTGGGGAGTGCGGAGGAATTTAGGGGTCAGGCCCAGCAGCACTGCAGCGGTCAGTCAGGCCAGGCTGGAACACAAGAGCTTGTGTGATCTAAAGAGACACCCCCTCTCCCTTCAATAAGGCTGCCCAGCCCTGCCAGCAAGGAACACATTAGCAGAGCCCCTCGGCAGCCCAGGGTCTCTGTCCAGCTGGTTCCCATCCAGTGTGGGACCCAGATTCAGACTGCTAACTGCTGCTGCCACCCGGCAGTGGGAGTGGAGAGCAGATGGGGACACAGTGTCCAAGCTGACCTCCCATTTCTGGGAGGACCTCAGAGTCCACCACATCCAGGCAGAAAGGAAAGAAATCTCCCCAGATGTCACACTGGGAAATTAAAAGCTCTTTCTATTCTGTGAACTCACAAACTTTGCCCCACCCACCCACGCACAACCTGGGATGAGTGCCCACTTCCAGCACTTCCTCACTTACAGCTCACCAATGGCTTTGGGGGGCGTTTGGAATCAAAGCCAAGTCCTTACCAGGCCTCTGGCTGCAACCTCCCCCTGATGTACCCTCTCCCTTCCTTGGCCAGCTCAAGTCTCTCGGGCCTCCTTTCTACTCCTTGGGTGTGCCAGGCTTCCTCCCAGGGCAGGGCCTTTGCAGGGGGTGTTTCTGGCCTGGAAATCTTGTCTCTCCCACCACCATTTAGCAGGATAAATTCCTTCTGTCCTCCAGGTTTTATAAACTCAGCACTTGACTGAGGCCTCATGAAGTCACCCCACTTCCTTTCTTTGTAGTCCTGATCCCAGTGGGTGATGCTGTTATGTATCTACTTCCCCTTCACTAGAAGGCAGCCTCCGTGACAGTGGAGCTTGTCTGTGGTGTCCACACACATCTCCTCGGTGCTACGAGCAGGGCAGGGCATGTAGTAGGTGCTCAGCAAATCACTATTGGATGAACGAAATGATGGAAGAAGAGGCTTTTTGTCACATGTGAAAACTTTGCTGTCTAGAGAAGACTGACTGTGCTGGTGCCTTGGGTGGGATGAGGGTCACAGGTAGCACAGGAGGAACATGTCTGGTGGATTGGCTCACAGTTCATGGGGTGCATTTCTGGTGGCATCTCAGGTCCAGGTGAGAGGAGGTGAGACCAGAGTCAGGGCAGGCACGTGCCAAGGGGCAGAGGGAACAGCCTGGAGAAAGCATGTAATGCGATGGAGGGGGGCGGGGGCAGGTTCTGGAAGCAACTTCAGGGCGGGTTTGTGCCATGAAGGCCACACCACCTTGAAAAGCCTGCGTGTGCGGCCCCGCCACCTGTCTCCCTGGTTGAAAAGCATCTCCTCGTTTTCTGCCTGTTTTCATCTTTACTGGGGAGGAGGACTGGGGGAGGGCATGTACTTTCTAAATGACTTATTTCTGTAGAATTATTCATTTCTAACTTTTCAAGAGAGGTGACGATGTCCGAAAGATGCTAAGATAATAACAGGGAGGGGCCGGGCATCCTGCCCCCTCCCCCCGCCCGCCTTCAAGAGGCGCCGTCCGTAAACACAAAGTCTGGCGGACAGCCTCCAGGCAGGACCGCAGAGGCCCAGGCAGACTGTGGGGCTCTGAGGGAGGAAACGGCCCAGCCCTCCTGGCCAGGCCTCAAGCTGGTGGGCGGGTCAGCAAAAATGAAGGTGCCATTACCCTGCGTGAAAGGGCCCTGTGGGTCTATGGACATTCGTGGGACAAATAGTATTGGCTGAGAATGGCCAATGGGAGATACCCATGGGAGGATAGGTTTAATTCTAAGGGGATGGTGGAGCATCAGGGAAGATGATATTAGGTTGGACTCGAAACAATAAATATCATCTAGGCCCAGGCACATGTGAGACAGCTGGTCCCAAGGCGGGTAGGAGAATCCTAGCAAGTAAAAGCTGGGAGGTGTGATGCCACCTGTGCATTGTGGGAAAGTGGCCATGGTGCATCATGGGCACAGTGCATTGTGGGGCCTATGAGCACAGCGCATTGTGGAAACTATCTGCAGAGATCCTGAGGCAAGAGGCAGGGGTGCATGGGCAGGCAGAAGCTTATAACAATTAGATTTTTCCTGCCTCCTTTTATTTGTTTTTTCATTTTAATAGCTGTCATCATCTAAAAGCCTGCACATACTTGACTCTATCTTATTTTTTTAAATTGTTTTGCCATGAGAATAAAAATTGTAGAAGGGCAAGGAGTTTGCCATTTTCAAACTATATCCCTGACACTGCTTGGGACCTGATCTGTGCTGGATAAAGAACTTGTAAGTAAATCACTGCTGATGGTCTTTCCCGGGCCAGCCTCGTCCAGGGAAGGTGGCATCTGTGCCCGGTAGCCTTACATGCCATGCAAACCAATGTCCTTCATTTTTTAGTTGTTTTTTTAAAACTCACGCTGGTATAATCCTCAACTGGCATCCAATCTGTAACTTCATGGATGATGTTGCTTGGAGTAAAGGCAAGTTAAAAAAAAAAAAAAAAGAAGTGAGCCCTTTTAAAGAAAAAACTATTAGTATAACAGAGTTCAAGGTCCAGGTGGGAAACAGCCCACCCAAGACTGACATGACCAGACTGACATTCTAGAAAGATGACTCAGGCAGCAGTCTGCTAGGAAAATGTACTAATGGTCCAGGAGAGAGGAAATGGGGATTGAATAGGGCCTGGGGTGTGGGGGAGGGGCTGTGGCATGGACGATGTTGGCTGGACCCTGAGCCGGTGAGGAAGCTAAAATGCGGCAGGTGGGAGGCACCACGGCCCCCACCTGTCCATCTTATTTTAAGGCTTAGTCCAGGCTCTTCCACATAGTAGGTGCTCAGTGAATGTGTTGTGAGGGGGTGAATGAGTGGATAAATGAATGACCGTGAGTCTTTTCATTCACATAATGCTCAGCACTTCTCAGACCCTCATAGGGGAGACACTTAGAAGGGGGCAGGGACAATGCAGAGGTCTGCTCAGCCCCACCTGTCCCAGCTGGCCGCAGAGGAGCCCACTTTGGGCCGGCTCTCAGGGACTTTGCAGGACAGGCTCACAAGTTGAATAGACTCCTCAGCAGATGGGGACATGATGAGGGCAGGGCCTAGTCTGATTGACAGGTTCTTTGACATTCCAGTTAGTCACTGTTCACCCAGGGCCTGAGAGGGATGGACTAATGCAGCCTCTTTCCTGGCAGTAAGAGGGTTAGTGAGGACTCTGCTGCTCCTTAAGTTGCTCATATGGTCATGTCAGGGAGCATTCTGGATTGGCTACAGGAAACATCCCGCACAAATGTGAGACTCAGCGTTTCTCCCTCCCAGGGCGGGTGAGGACAGCCGAGTAGACAAGACACTTGTTTAGAGAGAAACCGCCTCCCCTTATCCCCACCCCCGCGGTCACGCACAGGGCAGATTGGCGGAGCAAGGGGACTGGTATTTGTGGGGTTCCTCCTATGAACCACATACTATTATTGCATGAGTTTTACCTATGTTATGTGATAGCTTTGTCATGACAACCATGCAAGATGGGTGGGGGGTTTTTCTGTTTTGTTTTGTTTTCCAGGTGACACATCTGATATTTGGTGGCTTGAGCTCCCTAGCTAAGGGCCTACAACCAATGAGTATCAGAACTGGAATCTGAAAGGGACTCTTCCACGTTTTAAAACTCATGTTCTCTCTAATACTCACAGCCTGTGCTTTGTCCAAAATAGTCCTCTGGGCTCTGTGCCCAACGCAATAGAAAATGTAGACCAAGGACAAGAGACTTGGACGGAAATATTCTGAGACATTTTTGTGGCTGAGTGCTCTGGACCGAGGGAAGAAAGCCTTAAGACAAAATCTGTTAGATCAAGGGCCTCGGGCAGATATCTCCTCTGTTCATTCAACCCATAGGGAAGGGCGCTCCAGGCAGAGGTTACCGGCAGGGAGACGTGAGAGTGGAAATCAGTTCACTGCTGCTGGAACAGAGCGTGCATTTGAGAGCGCGGTAGGAGGTGTAGCCAGAGGATGGGCAGCGTCGCCGGACCCTGGCTGTCATACTCTTTCCTCTGGGGTGCAATCCGCTCTGTGTCAGGGGTGACGGCACTATCCCGAGCTCTGCAGTGGCAATGAGATATCTCGGCAGGAGACTATCTAAATGGGTGATATTCTCCCAAATATCACAGGATTGGCATACTTTCTCTACTAGCTGGTGGGTAGACGGTATTGAAGAGGAGGAAAAAAATAATTGTGGCAGTTTCTTAAGAAATTAGACATGGTGTCTTGCTCTCTCATAATGCATGTTTCAAGCAGAATAATGAGTAGAAAAAAAAATCAGATTCACATTTATCCTGCAGCTCATGTCAAAGAAAAGGAGTGGGAATTCGACGGACGCCACTTCATCCTTAGGATGTATGGTATTGCGGTTTATATTAAAAAATACGTCCTTGGTCTTCATCCTCTTTTCTGGAACAGAGCTCCTAAAACCTTTGGATATTTGTTTCATACTGGAAGGGCAAGGCTAGGTATAAGCTTTTCATATGGCAGAGATGGGCCCAAGTCCACCAGCAGGCAAACCAGATACGTCTGCTGTATTTGTGGATGGAGAAGACCAGAGGGAAACTCATCTGGTCCATATCCTGAGAGACAAAAGGCAGGGGCTCAGAGGGGGGTGCAGAGTGGAGAGGCGAGGAGACTGGAAGATCAGAACCTGCAGTAACAGGAGTGGTTTCCTCTCAGAGAAGAGAGGA
Organism: Micronycteris hirsuta; assembly: GCA_004026765.1. Lineage (NCBI taxonomy): Eukaryota > Metazoa > Chordata > Mammalia > Chiroptera > Phyllostomidae > Micronycteris > Micronycteris hirsuta. Next base: position 449,511 of record PVJI01000004.1, read on the forward strand.
GATCTTCTGATCTTCTGATCTTCTCTTCTTCCTCTCAGAGAAGATCAGAACCTGCAGTAACAGGAGTGGTTTCCTCAGTTCTCCATCAGGATGACTATGAATGTGAGAATCTTTGAGTCAAAAGAGATCTTAGGAAGCTCTTAATTCCTCATGCCCATTGGACAGAAAAGAAACGGGAGCTTTAAGAAATGAAATCACGTGGTAATAAACGGCAGGGCTATGACCTAAAGCCAGGTGTTCTGCCTCCCAATCCAGAGAGAGAATAAAGAAACCATCTGGGCTTGACACACGCAGGTTACACGGCCAGCGTAGCCACCTGTGCTTGAAAATCACCGTCAGCTTACATGCGTTGCTCACCATTCGGCATATGTTACTGTATTCAATCCATATTATCACCACGCATTTTCATGGGTGTCCATTATATGGATGATGTTAAATAAGATGCTGCTTAAAAATTAAGGAAGAAAAAGCAGCACTGCTTGTCTCACTGATGATAACTGGGAGAAACCACTAGGCAAAACCCTCCACTGGAAGAAGTCCCGCTACACAAGAGCCATTACAACAGGAAGCCTGCCAAGTCTGTGCATCGGTTTCAAACAAGGACGTCAGTACAGAGAATTAGGTCCTCGACGTGCTTCTGGCCACCTGGGGAAGCCAAAATCCCACTCGCCAGCTTTGCGGTCACATTGCTCTGGGTTCAAGTTCTTCTTCTGCCGCGTACTAGCAGTATAAACATGAGTGAGTCACTTCACCCCTTTGAGCCTCTGTTTCTCCACCTGATAAATGGGAACAATACTCAGGACCTCTTAAGAGTGTGTGGATTAAAGGCGATAAAAGCCCTGAACTGTGCTTGCCGGTAGAAGGTGTCTGATATTTGCTAGTTTCCATTCTTCTTGCCTGTTCTTTTGGAAAGCAACTTTAATTTCTTTTAACTCCAGGGTCTGTCTGTACTTGTGATGGGTACATAATGCTTGCTGGGCCTGCTTATCGCCCCAACATATCTTTGTATTTGCTTCAAGGAACTGAAAACAGAGTCCAACACAGAGCAGAAAACGTATCAGACCCCGGGGCTGGTTAGCCAGGGAGTGACCATTGATGGTGGCTATGCACTCCTGCCCCTTGTCTCTGGAGGTCCCTGACGGCAGGGGCTCAACCATGGTTCAACCTCCAGTCTCCAGGTTTGAAGATGTGTCCCCATGGCCTTCGGTTTTACACATCTTCCCCCCATCCTGGCAAATGAGGGTGCAGGTGGGAGTTCTGTGGGGCCTGACCCACAGCTCCCAACCCAAATGAGTCAGGCCCCCTGATTGGTCTCTAAGCTTCTTTTTTTTTAATCTAAGAACTAGTTGTGATTAATGACATCCTGATGTTCCTCATGCAGAAATAAGGTCATGGTGAAGATTTAGCCGTTTTGAAACCCCAGTGAACTTCAGGGGCCAGAACAGAGCGATAATCACTCCGGTTTTGGCTCATCTTCCTTCTCTGTGGCCTGTGACTTCAAGGCTGGGGGCTGTCCCTGCCTCTTAGACTTCCTCTCATGCAAATCATCCCAGTGGGGGTGGGGTGATGGTGAAGTGAGAAAAGGAAGCAGAGGGAAGTGATGAGCCCCGACCTCCCCAGACCTACTTTCTATTTCACAGGCAAACCTATAAGAGACAGGTTCCGCCTGAGCTCCGTCCGCACCTCACCAAGGCCCTGCTGGCTGCCAATCCCAAACCTGGGAGCATGGGCTTGGAGGCCAATCTGGTCCAGCAATTTCTCAAGACAAACATGCAGTGGCTCCATTCAGAGAAAGATCGCAGCTCTGAGGGGTTTGTGGGCTCCCCCATAGTCCAGTCCTTTCGTCACCCCGTGCGTTTGCAGAAGTCAAAGTCTCAGAGCTCCCTCTTCTTCAGGGAGTGGGCCTGGGGAGGGTAAGGGCCTACATGAGCCGCGGGGTATCGAGATGTGGGGTCATGAAGCACTTGGGACAGTGAGGCCAGAGGACGTCCTTAAAAAGCTGGTCCCTCCCCCAGCCAGCCCCCATAGACAGCACCCCAGAAAGAGGCACCCCAGTGTATGAGTTCTAGTGTATGCTGCAAAAAGCTTTTCTTTTTGCTCACTTGAGTGAGTGTGGGGACATATGTGATATTTTTCCTGAGAGCCCCAAGCAACCATGGTAGGCCTTGAAGCTAGAGAAGTGGCCAAGATCAGAGAGGAAGACAAACAGAGCTTGGGCTGGCAGACCCAGCTCTGTCCTGAGTTTGTGACATCTTGATGCACTCAACCCCAGGCTCGGGACTTCAGTCTCCCCATCTGACAGCAAGAAGGCTGGGGCACACCATCTTTCTGGTCCTCTATTCTATAGGCAAGCCACTAAGGAGAGGTTTTGTTCTGTCCCATCACTGCTTTAGGCAGGGCTGGCTCGCTCCCAGTAAAATCTCAAATTTAGATGCTGGGGCTTTCCAGCCCAAACATTTCTTAGGAAATAAATGCATTGGTGATGGTAGGGAAGAGAAGGAAGAGAATATTCCCACTGGCCCTGGCTTATGTTCACTGATGGACTAGAAAGGACAACTCTATTCCTGCTGCAAGTCACTGAGTGAATCTGATTTGGGAATACAAAGACAGAGTCCCGGCTTGTAAGTGTGAACCACGTCAGAGACCTAGGTCCCTACCTCCCCCATTCATGAAAGGTGGGGTGCTGAGCTGAAAGGGCCCATAATCTCCCCAGGTTACTGTCAACATCACCAAGTCTCCTATTGTATGCAAATATATTTAAATCCCATAATACAAGCAGTGCAGCAGTACAAGTGCCCGGTGACCTCTACCAAGTCCCCTAAAACTTTTGGGATGGAATTCCTTAAGCTGCCACATAAACAGGTTAGTTGACTTACCCACTCTCCAAAGCTCCCTGACCTCTATAATTAGGTACATGTGTAGACAGTCATAGACACGGACTCTGGGTAACTAAAATATTGAAATAATATCTATACGCCCTTGATTGCTTATTTTCTCTCTCACATACAAGCCTGCTGGTATTGATAAAGATCAATTGTTGATTTGGATAGAGGCCTATCAGTACACATCTCTGTGGCTAAGGTTCTAAAACATGAAATAGAGCAAGGCACGGCATCTCTGTGGGTTATGACCTGGGACACTGACCCATCTTGCTTGCTTCATTAGCCAAGGGACTAAACGTCTTCTTTCAAGTGTGTTACAAATGGGGAATAAGGAGGTTGGTAGGAAACCCAGACAGCTTCAGGCTGTCCAACAGCAGGGGAGTGGGGTGGGGAGGGAGCTGCTCTCTAGAGCTGTGGAATAAGGAGGGAGGGCCCCCCACCTTCCGTCTGTTTTCCCCACAGGCTCAAAGAGCAAAATGGGGGTCCACACAGGATATGGGGCCCTGTTATCACCTCCAAATTCTCTGCATAAACAAGGGTTTATTCTGCAGAGAGACAAAGGTGGATTGTTCTCCCAGAGAACAAGCACCCACCTGTGAGCCAATGGGGAGGGGGCTGGTGGGGGTAAAGGAAAACCTCACGCAGAGTGTGCTTCAGGTAGCGGCCCCCGCCCGGTGTCTCTGATGAAAAGGTTCAGCTTGATGTGGCGTGTCTGGTCCCTCTGAACGTGCTCAGGGACAGACGTTAGCTGCGCTGTGTGTGTTTGAAGGTACTTCTCTACAGCAAACACCAGGGAGGGAAGAGAAAAACCCAAACCACTTCAAGTGGATTTCAATTTTGAAAGACGCCACATGAAAAGTGTAGAAACCTAAGCCCCCTTTAGTCCGGGCCCAAGAGTAACAGATTCCCGGAGGGGCGTGCTGCCTGGCTTTTTAGACGCCTTCTCCCTGGAGGCCCCGTGCGTGCGTCTCCAGTGTCAAATGCCTCGGTGGAGGGGCTACAGGACCTTTCATCTCGGCACACAGATATGCTAGAACTAGACCACAGCATCACCCCACGCGGATGCCCAAAGTAGGACAGCTGTCATTTGTGATCGAGGGGCCCCATCTCACTGAACTCCCTGGGGTTTGGGGTACACCTAGGGAGGGTTTTAGTCTTCAGGGAGGACCTCAAAGCCTGCCGGGAGCCAAAACGCTGAGTTAAAGACACTCATTCACTCACTCACTCACTCACTCACTCATTCATTCATTCATTGATTTGCATCCATTCGTCCTTCCCTCTCAGACATCTTTCTTTTGCACTATGACCACCCACAATCCTCAAGAGAGGAGTCTTGATTAGTTTTTCACCATAGCCCTGTGTCTTCTATGCCTGCTGTCCTCTACTTGGACTCAGTTTCTTTCTCTGTGTTCAGAATTCTCATTTGCATGCCTGGTCCGTTGGTCTTGGTGTTTCTTTGCCAACTCCTGACAACTGACTTTGGTTGACCGACCCTCTGCCAAAGCCTGATCAGAGGCCCAAAAGTTAGATGAGATTATTTTGTTTCTCTCCTTCCTCTGCATTTTATGTAATCCAAAATGTTTCAAAGTACTAAAGCATAAAATACAAAAGGAAGATGTATGTCGAAATCAAAATACCATCTCTCTGGGCTTCCTGATAGTGCAATGCTGCAAAATTTTACCAGCGTTGCAATCCTTTTCTTGTTTTATTTTCTGATGTCATGGTTTTGCTGAGGCCCTGAGACATATTTAATGGGAGCTGCAGGTAATCCAGCACTCCCTTTGCTCCCCGCTCCCAACCCCTTGAGAACCTCCTGGGACCCTGACCCTGGCTGGGCATAAGGTAACCCACGGACTTCTGCAGAGGTCTGAGCATTTGTCCAAGCTCTGGGCTCAGATGGTGCTGGGAAGGGAAATATCGAAGCCTCAGAACGGGTATGTAGACTGGGCCACAGCCTTTTCATTGCAGCCATGGAAGCCCCCTCTCCTTTTTACTCTGATGTAATAGATTCCCGTGGCTGCTGTAACAAATTCCCACGCAGCTAGTGGCTTAACGCAACACAGATTTACTATCGTATAGTTCTGGAGGTGAGAAGTCCAAAATGGATCTCCCTGGACTAAAATCAAGGTGTCGGCAGGGCTATGTTTCCTCTCAGACCAGGGAGAATCTGTGACCTTGCTGTTATGAGCACCTGAGGCTGCCTGCATCCCTTGGCTTATGGCCCCTTTCTCCTTCTTCAAAGCTAGCAACAGTGGGTTGATTCTCCTCACAAGCTTGCTCTGACTTCTTCCTCTGCCTCCCTCGTGTACTTTAAGTGACTGTTGTGATTATATTACAACATTATTTGACCCACCCAAATAATTGCTTCATTATGAGATCAGTAATTAGCAGTCTTAATTCCATCTAAAATCTTAATCCCCCCCTGCTATGTAACGTGCATATCGACAGGTGCCAGGGATTCGGACATGGACATCTTTGGGGCATCGTTATTCCCTCTGATATACCTTGATATCTATAGGATCCAGACGGGTTCCATGTACTTCCTCTGTTACGGACTCAATGTTTGTGTCCCCTCAAAATTTATATGTTGAGATCTTAATCCCCAATGTAATGGTATTTGGAGGTGGGGCCTTTAGAAGGTCATGTAGGTAGAACCTTCACGAAAGGGATTAGTGCCCTTATGAAAGAGACCCCAGAATGCTCACGGGCCTCTTCCACCATGTAAAGAATCAGTGGCAAGAGAGCTGTCTATGAACCAGGAAGTGGGCTCTCACCAGACACTGTATCTACCAGCTTCTTGATCTTGAACTTGCCAGCCTTCTGAACTACGAGAAATAAATGTCTGTTATTTAAGCCACTCAGTCTGATATTTTTGGTATAGCAGCCTAATTGGACTAAGACATAATTTTGCTTTTTTATTTTTGGGTAAGTTTCTCCCACCCCCACCTTCAGTTCTCTTTCTTTGAGAAGAAACAATCAGCCTGGGACTACATCTGTGGGTCACAGAACTCAGGAGCACTACAGTCACTTGGCTACTAGTTAATAATGCAGGCATCTAGTCATCCAGCAGTGATTCATATTCAGCAAGTCTAGGAGAGGCCCAGAAATCTGTATTTTAACAAGCCTCCGAAGGGTTCAAATGCAAAGGGTCCGAGAACCACACCTGGGGAGATGCTGGTCTCTTGGGAACCACTGACCGCGGAAGGATTTCAGGATCACCAATCCACCTCCAAGAGAGAAGTCTGCTTGTTTAGGACAGGGACGATGGCCCGCTGCAGGCTGGCAGACACCGTAATCCTTAGTCCAGTCTCACATGTGGAGCCCAGAGAAACAGAACTCAGGGCTTTGCCCTTGAGCTGGAGGAACTTCCGTTGTGCCACCATGCGCCTACTCTCTGCCAGATCAATGTGGTCAGAGCCTATACCCTTCTAAGGCTCAGTGCGAGGGGTCAAGGCCACGGGTCATCTTCATATGGTGGGAACTTCGTTTTGAATGAAAACATTCTGGACAGTTCAACATGGTATAGAGGAAAGGAGCTTAAATTCAAGCCCAGGAGATGAGCAGCTATGTGACTTTGGGTATGTTGCTTAAACCTTCTGGGCTGCAAAATTATCTCTACCACAGCCAGCAGCAACTCCAGCTGAGATGCATGTATGTCAAGTTTCTGAGATGTGGGATGGACAAAGCAGAGGCCTGCCTCCCTACAGATAAAAACATAGTAATACTTAACATTTGCTGAGAACCTACATGACTGTCACTCCGTCAGACTCTTTTCGTTCACTATTCATTGGATACTCACAGCTCTAAAATGGAAGGGATGTAATAGTACCAACTTCATAAAGACGAGTAAACAGACACGGGCAGGTGCAGTGACTTGCCCAAATTCACAGATCTAATGAGGAGATCTGAACTCAGAGACTGAGCCCAGGGGGTGCGCTCACAAGCAAACTGTCTTGGCCGATTCAAATTTTGAATTTTCTGTCCCACTGTCAATCATGGCTTCTGTTCTGCTTTTTTATTTGGAAAATACGGTCACTGCACTGACAGAATTTATAGCATCATGATTTTTTGGAGAGAAGAGAGAGTGATAGGGGAAGTATGGTGAAGAGGCTCTTCTGCACAAAAATGGAAACAAAGGTCACTGGCAACCTTATATTGATGGACAAATAAATTTGAAATGGGCCGCAGACTCCATTTTGGAATTTCTGTGCCAGCAAATTCTTTCTGAACAGTGTACATTAAGGGACTTTTTATATAGCAGGTCCTTGACCTTTTAGACGGATCCAAATATATGTTTGAAGTGGGTCTCTTTGGGACTTGGGGGCCCCACCACAGATTTGTCATCCAAGAAAGGAAGGTTATGAAAGGAACTAATGTTTACCCAGTGCTCTGTGGCTACCATTTTTCCGTCTTTCTGTCTCTTGAACATTTCCCTAGGGAGAAGTCTACATTACACTAGCAGGAGGGAGCTTGGGAAAGCATCAAAAAGCACAAATGTTTGTGTATCATAAAAGAATCTTCTTTTTTTTTTTTTTAATAATGTGGATGGAAATCAAAACAGTCTGTGTGGGTAAGTCTAAGCAGAGGACATGATTGAGACTGAGACACTCCATCCTCACCCATCAGCACTAGTCAGAGGCCAGCATTCTGTGGTTTGGGTCCAGGGTGATGTCTGGCGCTTTATGCGATGGGAGCGATGCTGGCGATGGTGGCCGTGATGAGGACAACCCAGGTGAGGCGAGGGGTAAGGCTTCCCTGTTGGTTTCCTAGGGCTGCTGTAATGAATTACCACAGACTCGGTGGCTTCAAACAATAGGAGTTTACTCTTCATGGTTCTGGAGGCCAGAAATCCAAAATCAAGGTATCAAGGTGTTGGCAGGGCCTCTTCCCCCTGAAGATTCTGAGGAGAATCTTTTTTTTTTTTTTTTTGCCTATTCCAGCTTCTGGCGGTCACTTGGCTTTCCTTGGTTTATAGCTGCATCACTTCAATTTCTGCCCTTGGGTTCCCGTGGCCATAGCCCCTCTGTGTCTGTGTATCTAAATCTCTCTCTTTACAAGGATACCAGTTACTGGATTTCATCCAGTGCAACCTCATTTTAACCTAACTCGTTATATCTGCGAAGATCCTATTTCCAAATAAGGTCACATTCACAGGTACCAAACACTGGGATGTCAACATATCCTCAGGGCAGACGCAATCCTACCCACCATAGCTTCTAATAATACTTGACATTTATTGAGCTACTGCTTCATGCTGGGCACGGTACCCAGCACCTTACAATTATTAGATAGGCCCATTTGAAATGGATACTTCCATAGGTTCTAAATGGTTGGACATCAACCATTTCAAAAGGATAAACCTAATATTATCTAATTTAACTCTGTAATTAATAACTACTAACAAGCTGCTTTTTCTGCTGTATATACTAACAGACAAGGGCACGGAAGCACCTATGCTTGTCAGGGAGATGGGTGGCTTTGGGAGTTGTACAGACACCAGTCAGATATACCCCTTCCTCACTGTGTCACCAGGAAGGGCTACCTAACTCCTCTGAGCCTCAATTTCTCCATTTATAAAATCAGACAACTTTTTTTATAGTAAGGCTTTGTGTACATAAGTACAGTAATTACTCAAATGAATAATTTGTAGGCTAGAAGAAACATCTTGTAGAGTGTCTGGTCCTCAGTAGGTGCTAAGTGTGGTTCTGGGAGCAGTATGTTTGAAAATCACCCGGGGGTGGGGTGTTTGCTAAGAATGCATGTTCCTAGGCCCTACCCAGACCTCCTGAACCTGAATTTCCTGCTCCTTCACCTCATTCTTCTTCTTTTTTTTTTTTAAAGATTTTATTTATTTATTTTAGAGAGAGGGGAAGGGAGGGAGACAGAAAGGGAGAGAAACATCAATGTACGGTTGCCTCTCACATGGCCCTCACTGGGGACCTGGCCCACAACCCAGGCATTTGCCCTGACGGGGAATCGAACCGGGACCCTCTGGTTCCCAGCCCGTGCTCAATCCACTGAGCTACACCAGCCAGGGCTCATTCTTCTTCTTTAACAAGCTGGGCCTTTAGGTAACCCCTCCAGAGCCTCAACAAAACATTGACAATTTGGGGGAACACCAGCTTGCTTTTCATGAAAAAAGCTATCTAAATGATACTGATTTGGAAAATATTATACATACAGGGCTTGCCAGGGCCACATCTCGGGGACAGTGGAAGTGCTCTTGAAATTTTGATCCGGCGTGCCCCCTTGTCACGGGCTCCGGGACAGAGCTGCTGATGGCGTAAGGCCGTAGGTTGGTAAGGAAACAGGAAGACCATCAGCCTGATAAGCTGCCCTACTAACCAGAAGTGATTTTCAGCTGTCTTCGAGAAGGGAAAAAATTACATTTAGGAAAATACAGAAAAGGTTAAGCTGGTTGTACGTGTTGCTTGCCCATGTTTATAGCAGAAAGCACTCCACAAATAGAACTTTGTTGATGAACCAATGTTGTGTCAAAGTCGGGAGATAAGGGTTGAGGGAAGGCTCACCCCAACATTTGTGGGGATGGGACCAAGAGTACAGCTGGAGCCTCAGTTTCTAATAGTTACAAGTCAAAGTAACACACTGTTAAAAAACAAATAACTCTACCTTTTCCCACTTGGCAAATACATGTCCACAGCAACCTAGAAGACCAGGTTCAAATGTAAGAGTTTTGAATTCCTGGAGCTCTGTACCCAAACTTGGAAGCTCAGGGAATGTCTTCTTTGAGCTGCTCACCCTCTCTTCCCACCTGACTCCTACTGTGATGGGCCTCCCGCGCATCTGTCATATGTGCTTAAAACAGGAGGGATTTATTCTCTAACAGGTTAGGATGCCAGACGCTGGAGATTGATGGGTCAGCAGGACCATGCCCCCTCTGAAGTCCAGGGCAGGACCCTTTCTTGCCTCTTCCAACTTCAGGTGGTGGCCAGCAATCTGAAGAGCAGCTTGGCTTGTGGCCGCATCATCCAGCCTCTGCCTCTGCCCTCATGTGGTCTCCTCCCCTGTGCCTCTCTGCTCATGCGGAGCCAGTCAATGGATTTAGGCCCACTACACTCCAGTATGATCTCATTTTACCTTAACTGATTACATCTGCAGAGATTCTGTTTCCAAACAAGGTCACATTCTGGGTGTCCAGGTAGACACGAATTGGGGGGACACTTTTCAATCCATGTTCATGCTGCATTCTGCATACCCAGCTCTGTCTGTGCCATCCTCTCCTGACGGTCACCCATCAGCCCAGGGGTGCCCACACTGTTCATGGGTGTGTGACCTGAAAAGAGGCCACACAGGACCTAGAAGTAGGCCAGGGGGAGTTTTAGGTTCCTGGCTACACAAAGTGTAGGCGGGAAGGGGTGTCTGAGCAGGCCCGTGTCAGGGGTGCCAGGTAGTTCTCACCACATGGGAAGGGGGACAGCCAGAGGACGGGGAGAGAGAGGCCTCGAGATGCAGCACCCAGCACAGGTGTCACGGGGATGGTGGCCGTGATAGCGGGGGTGGGTTAGCTCCATGGAGTAAGACAGGGGTGATCTGCAGGTAATAGCAGACCGCGGTGAGGTGAATTTTCAAATAAAGGCTCCTGACACACGGAAGCTGAACTAATAATGAACAGGAAGTCCTCTCTTACCAATGAGCTTTGCCTGCAGTTGCTGGAAGTAGCATCAAGGTTCCCGAGGCCGCCCCGGAAAGCCGCTATAATTTGCCATGCAGCTGGGAAGAGCAGTTGACCATAATAGGAATCATTAATGAAAATAAACACACAATGATTGAAATAAAGAAGAGAGGAGTTGTTAATTCTGTTGAATTAAGCAGTGCTGGAGGAAGTACACACTTTTTATGGGGAAACTAAGGAGCCTGACGACTTCTGAGGAGGGTTGGAAAGGGTGGGTGCTGTTACGCTGTTGACATAGCAGCACCCCGATGCTGTTCACCAGTCTGCTGCACCCAGCCCTCCACTCCTTCTAGTGCTCAGACACCCCCTTCTCCTGAGAATTGTCCTTGGCCATCAGAAGTCTCCACACCTAAAAATACCTGGCGGTTGTGACCTGCCCTTGGGGGTGGCCTGTAGTTATTGACGGACTGATTCGGGGAACAACTTCAGAGCGCCCTGTGGGATCGGGCTGAGACTGGACTTCTGCTGAATCCACATCTCTGCCCAGCTCCTCCCTGCTCTATCCTGGTCCCCGCATCCCCTCCAACTCCCCTTCGAGAACCACCATCTCACACTCTACTCTAGGGAACTGGGCCGAAGACAGTGTGGGGGGTATTTTCAAGGACTCTGATGCTGATTCTTTATTGGGTATCGATTTACTCTGAAACCTTTGATTTCTCTTTCCTGGATCCATTGTCATGCAAGTCCATCCATGACCGCCCCTGACTATGATGGGGGAAGTGTGTCTCCCAAATCAGCATGACAGGCAAGAAGCGAAGAGAAAGAAGGGTAAGAGAGGAGGACAGTGGAAATAAGACAGAAAAAGAAAAAGCAGAGAGGGGGAGGAAGAAGAGAAAAAAATAGAGGATGACTTGGTATTCAGAAATAACTAAAAGGAAGAATTGGGATCTAGAAGATTGGACAGAATATGTGCCCATTTGGATGCCTGGAAGGAATGGGTTTAAGGAGTAATGGTGTTGGGTGGCAGTGGCAGCTGATCCTAAAATGAAGGAGGATAGTGAGAAATTGAGGGAGACGAAAGGAAGCCATTGAAGAGAGTTAAAAAAAAATACAATCTATGGTTTAACAAAAGAGATCAGAGCTTATTAAAAATAGGAGAGAGAGCCACAGGGCCCTTCGTACTGAATCTTTAAGATGACCCTCACCTTATGCACTTAGCTTTCTTGAAAATAGTTTATAAATCAGTTGTTTCTCTATCCAATCCTATCTTAAGCACATTGTAAGGAGTTCATTCTTAAAAGAAATTTTTTTTTTTTTAGGAAAATCCATTACAATTCTTCACAGCCAAGGCACACAGCCTTCCCTAACATATTGGTTACAGAACCTTGCGTTTCTGTCTGCGGACAGCAAGGGGCACACCGAGGAGGCTAATCTGCAGCCCCCACCAGGGCACTTTGACAGGGAGCGAGTCAGCAGTGGTCCTGGTATCTGGTGAAACGGGGGGAAGACATGGCAGACCGTCATCACTTGGCATACTGGGATAGAGACACACCAGCAGTAAAGGGTAACAACTCCTGTTCCAAGGCAAAAACACTGCCAGTTAAGAAGCAGAAAGTCTGTGTCTAAACCTAGGACACCATTGTGGTCATTTGTGTGACTCCAAGTCGGGAGGAAACTCAGGCTGGTATCTCATAACTAGCAGGGCCCATGCCTGGGAGAAATCACTCCAAATTTTTCAGGAGAAGGGGTTATAAACCTCATAGGAGACTTGCAGGATTAATTTCTCTTTTAAATTTGAGTTCCTAGAAACAGAACTGTGACAACCATCCATACAACATCAATTACTTCGACAATAGTGTCCCACTCCACCCCATGTCCCCAGAGCAAACTGTTAATGGAAATACCAGAGAGTGGGAGCCTTTTGCGCTGAGAGAAGTCCTGTAAGGTGGAGTCCCAGGAACCAAGCACTGTCTTTGTACTTGGCTCCCACAGGCTGTGGTAACAGAGTGAAATCACTCCTGTTAGCCTTTGGAATTAGTGAGGAGCTCATGTGCAAGTTCTCGAATTACCCAAGATCAGTCTGCCATATAATCTTTCCCATCGAAACTTTAAGTAGATCTCTTTTCTTTCTCTTTAGTTCCATAAAGAGCTGTGGCAGGTGGTTTTCTTTGGGAGTTTATTGTGTGCCCTGGAACAGTGTTGGATCCCGATGAGACGGAGTCTGGGTGCAACCACGGAGTCAATCTCGGCCTGGAGCTGGGCCGTCCGTCACGCTCACTCAGGAATTCAAGTTCCCTCTCGCCCATTCATTTCATTGAGGACGCCATTTAAGTCCATTTATATCCATGCAGTAGTAAAAATGACAAACTTTGGGTTGCTCACAAATATTCGAAACCACAGACGTTAAGCTTGTATATGCCAAGGGTCTATTTTACCAGATCCTGAGCTCCTTCAGGAAATAGGGGATGTTTCTGAGTCATCTCTGTATCCCTGGCAATCAGCATAGTGATAGGCATTGTGAATGAGTACATGAAAGGATGGAGGGGTGGAGGATGGATAGAGGGACAAGTGGATACATGGTTGGGTGGGTAGATGGATGGATAGATGGACGGGTGATGGACGGATGGATAGGGTTTGTGTAAGAGGACAGCTAGTCATTCTTTCCAATTAGGGATGAGCAAAGGAAACTACCTTTCTAGGGAAGCATGTCATTTTGCATCAGTCACAAGAAACTTCCTCACATTCACAATAAGTATATGTCAAAGATACTGCAGCTTGAGCAAAAGTTTACAGCATCTTCTTTTCAAGCTCTTTGAAATCGGTAAAAATTCTCCTTACCCTGGAGTAGTGTAAGGATAATTCTCTGTGTTTTTTAAAAGAATGCAAAAGCTTGACTAGACCCAAAGCTTTACATAATCTCCTTCAGGTTATTAACGTTTTTTTTCCCCAAATACTAAGAGAAAGAGAAACAAACTTTTTTTAAATAAAAGTATTTTAAAATGTCCTTTGAGAAAACATTTTGCAAATCTTTGAAGCGATGTCACAAAAATCTTCGGTAGTTTCTGAGAATTATAGCGTGCCGTGGTAACCAGCTACCGGGCCATCATTATTGACTCAGGGTGAGAGCTGACAAGGGATCTAATATTCTGAGAATGAAAGTGTCTGAGAAGCAAACACGGGCCACGCCAAACCTCCTGATGCTCTGCTTTGGGCCTTCGGAAACCTCGTGTAATCACAGCCGAATTTTCATCAAGCTGTTCGACCCTGTCCTCAAACAGAAGAGCCGGTCCCTTCTCGCACGTGCTAGTAGCTGGAGACACACTCCCATTTTGCCCACCTTCCATTTAAATGAAAAAAAAAAAGTACTTTTCCAAGGGAAAAAAAAAATGGGCACAAAGGTAGCGATGGCGGCAGGCGTGTTCTTTTAGGACCAATTTACTATCTTTCTCAGCTACAAGTTATTTTAAGAAAGTTAATTTCTGATATTTATGGCAAATGATGGCTAGACGCTGCCGGCAGTAAGTGATGATTTAGCAGAGCCTGTGAGCAGCGGCTAAACCAAGAGTGGCAAACCACGGCCTCCTTCGCAGGACCCAGACGATGCTCCCCTCCTTAGGCAACACGCCCCCGCCATTCTTGCATCCTCGCAGCCATAAACGGTGAAAAGCCTGTGCTGCTTTCCAGAGTGCACGGATCCACAGAGAAATGGCAGGTTCACTGTGCAAAGTCACCATGAGAGGGTCCCACTGGGTAATTACAAGATACCTGAGTGGCAACCACATGCTGAGCGGAAATTAAGGCATCCAGAGATTTGCCAGAAAACCTTCAATCTGGCTCATTACTCTTCTCTAGAAAATAAAAGGACACCAGGGAAAAAAGCAGGGAGCATTTTTAGTTCTGCAGACGGTTTGACAATAGTCATAACAATAACGATAATATCATAATCACAATAATATAAAAATCAGGTTGGGAAGTGGTTTTAAACTGTGCCAGGCCGTGTCACAGCACAATGTCAAACTTTCCACTGTAACTTCCGTTTTCCAGGCACGAGTGTTTTGCTTCGGGGGAGATCTTGGCACTACAAGGGCGCAACAAACTTCACACAGGTGCCTTCTCTCTTCTCTGCCCATCTCTCAGCTCTCACCTGGGCTCGTTAAAATGTAGAACTCCAGGTCCAGCCAGACTGAAAATCAGCTCTGTTCCCAGCCAACAGCCCAAGCCTGGATTTCCACCAAGGCACACGGCTCTCTTTACAGACTGCAGAGTTACGGGGTAAAAATAGAAACGCAGGGCGTCACACGTATATGCAAATTTGCCAGCCAAACTCGGTGCTGAAAATAGTTATTTACTATTTGGCTTGCATATTGGCCCAGAAAACCCTCTCTACCTATTTCATGCTCATTTAAATTCTTTAAGAGTTCCTGACCCATTTAAATTCCTTGAGGAATGCTTGGCTTCACATGGGCATTCGTCTGCTCCCCTCCCCAGCTGCTTTTAAAGAAACACTGCCTGTCATTGCAGATTGGACTTTGGAGAAATATGCCGGTCCCTGTTTTTGTAAGGTCCATTCTGGGCATGGCTCAGCCGTGTGGCCTCAGACCTTAGAATTACGGCTTCCTTCTTCAGTGCTCCTTAGGTGCAAGGGGGGAGGGTTTTTAAGCTACTCACTTGGAAAACTTGGAGAGCAGTTTTTCTGAAAGTGTGGTCCTTGGACACCCCCATCAGGGTCACATGGGAGAGGGGGCTTGTGAAAAATGCAAGTTCCCGGCTCCTCCCCAGACTCACTGGGTGTGGGACCCTGGGTTGGCTCTGTGTCTTTAAGAAGCTTAAGTAGGGGATCTGGATGGCCAATGAGGGTTGGGGATCCATTACTGAGACACCAGCTGGAAATCATGGAAAGATGCTGCTAGGGAGCTGAAGACCTGAAGTCCATGCAAGCCAGGGGGCATCGTGGCACTTGTCACCAAGTGAGGGCTCTGAAGTCCTGAATGAAGGTGACAAAGGAGCAGAGGTGAGCTTCCAAAAACCACCAATGCACGCCAATCTCTGCAGCAGCCCTCTTTCCAGGAGCCATTAGGATGTTCACAGAATTAGCCCCTGTCCCCTAATGCCAGTGAGGCAAATTATAGCCTCTACGAAATTGGCGTTGTTAGGGGTGTCTTCTCTGTCCCAATGCCGAGGCATGATAACCTGGGAGAATTTAGGGTTTGAATGCTGGACAGTGTGCGTTCAAATCCTGGCACCACCACCTACCACCTGTGTAACTCTACAGAGGGAATAGCAACACTTCCTACAAGGAAGGGATCGGGACCATCAAATAAGACCCATACTTAAAAGCACTGAGCAATACCAGCCACAGAGTAAGCCCTAATTAAACATCCGCTGCTGTGTTAATGCATTTATGTCCCTGTCGATTTTATAGTACTCCCAGAATCCCCCATGAAGTCCATCCAGGTGAACAAGTTTGGTTTGGAAACCGTGGATGACGCAAAGTGAAGCCTCGAGGTGCCTCTGAGAGGTCTGTTCATTATCCTCTGCTAGAAAAGGAAGCCGAGTTTACCTGATTTTGCAAACTGCCTCCCCATCTGCTAAAATGTCTAACCAAGCAGACACACTGGTTCCCCACATGAACTTGTAAACTTGCTCATGACCGCCCGCAGACCCATTTCTGCATGCCTTTAACACGTGAAACAACTCACACCCATGTCAATACCCACACACGTTCTGTTATCGTTTAGATCCACACGGTCCCTCACAAACCCCTGTCACAACTTTCTATGTATTTGCACACACACCTTTGTGCAGATACAACTGTACAAATGAACTCAATATCCCCCCCAATACACACACACGTATACAAGGGCCATTCCTAGGAATATGGTACAGATTTGACTCTCTGGCAAAAAACCACAAAAGCAAAACAGAACAAAAACCCTTGGGAAACTGATTGAAAACCGAGGCCAGAAGTGGGCATTCCCTCTGCGTTGTGTCAGCGGGCTGCCGATCAGGGTGGGGGATGGGCAGCATGAACACGAGCGAACACTCCAGAACCGGCTTTGTTGCCCTCCACGTACTCTGCCTGCCTTTTTTCTTCCTTCAGCAACAACAGAAATCTGTAAAATGACTGACGGTGGTTAATTAAGCATTGCTGACCGTATTCCACTGCCATTTCAATTGGGTATGGTGTTCCCTTTCGCTTCCTGTTATGCAGGAATGCAGCAGGCTGTTAGACACCTGCCAGGCTCCCAGCCCAGCTGCTGCTCCACTGCTCGGGCTGGGAGGAAGCTCTGGCCCCTTGGCCTTGAGAGGGTCTTACTCTGCAGCCCAGCCTCTTCCCAGTGAGGCGGTGGGGGGTGGGAGAGGGGCCCGCAGACACAGCTGAAGTGAGTCCACACTGGAGGATCCACAGCTGGCGGTAGAAACCTAGGCCTATTGTGAGGGCTGTGGCAGGAGGCCAGCCGTTTGCCCCCAGGCCCCCCGAGCCCAAGGCCAGCCATGACCTGCGTGTAATTCAAGCTGGGGCATCTACACAGGCCAGAATCATAGATAGTTCTTGGGTTAACCTAGTTCCCTTCATATCAGGCACAGTACTGGGTATAGAGCATCTGTTCATTTGTTCATTTATTCACTGATTCATTCATTCAATGGTCACCTTATGAAAACTTCCTCTTTGGAGGTTAGCTTCTCTATGCTAGACAGTGACCAAGAAAAAGATATGACACGACTTTCATCATAATGGTACTAACACTCGAAATCACAG
Organism: Micronycteris hirsuta; assembly: GCA_004026765.1. NCBI lineage: Eukaryota > Metazoa > Chordata > Mammalia > Chiroptera > Phyllostomidae > Micronycteris > Micronycteris hirsuta. Next base: position 466,786 of record PVJI01000004.1, read on the forward strand.
CTCCGGTTTATTGAGAACCCATTGTATGCTAAATAACTGATCAATGAGGTCCTGTCCTTTACTCAAGGAAATCACTCCCAGTTTAATGGGGAGATTTTGCACCATTTGTAATCATTCAGTTCTTATAGTGAAGCAGAGAGGAGGCACTTAGGGGAAGAGAGAGCTTGAGGGAGATTCAAAGAAAGCGACTCGAGAACCCCGAGGCTGCCACGCAGTGGGGAAGCCCCAAGGGCCGCAGGGAGGGCCCAGGTGGAGAGACAGCCAGCAGTGGTCTCAGCCCCAGCTCTTCCGTCCCCAGCCTTGGAGTTGTCACAGTTTGCCTCCAAACATCACTAGCAAAGCCAAGCCATCCCTACTGGACCCTGGGTGAATTTCAGACTTATGGAATTTGGAGAAAGAGTAATAATGAATTGTTGTTTTGAGCCATTGAGTTTGGGGGAGGAGCAGTTTGTTACGCAGAATCAGAATCAGAATAATGACTGAATAGTAGAACCGTGCAGGTGAGTGACTTTGGTAAAGGCGAGGGCAGGACATTCACAGTGGAAGAGAATAAGCGAAACTGGGGAGGGGGCAGTGGGTGGGAGAGAATACTCAGATCGCTAAGTGATTGGGTCTTAACTGATGTGTGGGGCAAGGAGCAGCTGTGGAAGGACTTGTGCTCCAGGCTGAAGAAGTTTCTCTGTGTTCTCAAGATTGTGGGGGCACCCTGGAGGGATTTTAAGCAGAGAATGACAGGGTGCGATCCCTCCGGCAGCAGAGCGGTGGGGACAGAGGGTGCCACACGAGGTGGTCTGAGACAATGGCAGTCTGCGGGAGCGATGGCAGTGGGGTGGAGAAGAGGGAAGAGGCCCGAGAAATCTCTGGGGGGTTCGCTTGGCAGGTCTCAGAGGATGGCTGGAGGAGGCATCAGGAGAAAAGAGAGCTGAGGATGACACCCAGGGGTCCCGCTCCGGTGGCCGTTTTGCTACCCGCTGTGAGAGAGAACATAGAAGAAGCAGGTGTGTGGATTTGCAAGGAGATGCTGAGAGGATGGATTAAACCGAATAACATTTCTAGAGCATTCCGGGACCTCTGTGTAATGCAAAGGTGCAGACAGTGTGATGCACAGTGGTGACTGTGACTATCCTGTGGCCATCAGAAGAGACCCTGGCCCATGGACTCATGGTTTTCATAGCAGCTTTGCAAAGTAGCCTAAGTGAGTCACCTGGTACCCATTTCAGGGATACGGAAACTGAGGCTTAGAGAAGTCAAGCCATTCTACCAAGGTGTCACAACCCACAAAAAACAGCTAGGACCAGACTCCAAGTGCTGAGTCCAAAGTTCTTGCCCCACTGGCAAGCTGCCCCACCATGGGAGAATGAGTGGCCAGACACATGTTTCTAAGTCCTCTTAAAATCCTAAGCCCGAGACCCCCACGGGGAGGGAAGCTACTTCCAATCAGATAAAAGAGTTATCTCCCAGGCAGCTGAGAACAGAGGGCAGATGAGGCAGACGAGACCTGGCTCTTATCTGGTAAGAGATACAGGCAACCTTTACATATTAATTTCCCTTAAATCATGAAGGCTTCGTTGTCCAATTATCTTTCTCCAGGACTAGTTACATGGGTCACTGAGTCAGTGCCCGAGATGGAGAAATCTCTTCGTTCTGGAGAACCTTTTGGTTAAAAAGGGTAACGCCCTTCTGAGAGGCAGAGCCGTCTTCATAGAGAGTGTTTAGCCGTGGGGAGCTGAGTTTTAATCCAGGCGCAGCTGACTGCGGAGCTTGTGTGCTTGCTTAACTTCTGTGTCACATGTGTGCAATCTCTCTAATCCAGAGTGAAACAAAGGAATTATTGGGACAGAATTTGGGCTGCAGGGCAGGCCAAAGGGAGCAGGTTGTCTTGTGGGCGTTATGCATCAAATAGGTCTGCTTCTAGGCACTATGGGATATTTGTTCCACACAATAGCTTCTAAAGATGCTTCACTCCTTTCCTTTGGAATCTGGAATACTGTCCAATTCCTGGAGCTAGCTCACTGTTTCTCAAATAATTGCCCTTTAATTAGCATTTGAATCACCAGGGCTGGTCTCCCATGGGAGGGCAGCCTCTGTTAAAACTATAGGTTCCCAATATCGGCCCCAACAGGATCTAAACCAGATCCAGTGGGCGGGGCTGGGGAATCTGAATTGCATGTCTTTCCTCCAAGGTGCTTAGGGACAATAACAACCGAAGACCATAGGGAAGAAATGATCATGCCCATCAGCAATACTCAAGTCTACACAGGTCTGTTCAGAGACTACTTTTTCTACACTTTCCATAAGACCCAACACAAATGGCAGTATAGGTCACAGACAAATCTGCACCCAGGAAAGGGGCAGTCACCTGCTTATCTCTCTGAGATCTCTTGCCTGTCCTACCCTTCTTTGCTCTGGATGGAGGAGAACCAACCACTGAGAATGACAGTTCCCCACCCCTCTCTGGCCAAATGGTACCCTGACAGATTCAGACAACGAGAGATGCTGGCAGAGGACTGAGGGGTGAGAGGATTTCTACCTCTCCCCTTCAGGCGTCACATCGCCTGGTTGGTTCCAGTTCCCACTGTACACCCTGTTCTCCACGGCCCAGCTCCTCTCTGCCCAGGGCTCCCTCCTCTGGCCCCTGGTCCCAAAGCAAGACCATCCCTGGGTGGTCATGGCTTTCTGCACATGCTAATCTCTGGGCAGGCTGACCTCCTTTTTTGCTTTATCGCTCTCCTAACACCTTGGGAACTATTTCCTCCTATTACATTTCCTCCTCTGAACCTACCTGGGCAGGGGTGAGTTCCGTTTTCCCAACTGTATCCTGACTGATGCAGGAACTAACTCAGCAGAAGTCACATCCTATGAGTGACTGACTGCTAGCCACCAGTGAGTGTGGGCCTCTGATGGGACAGGCGTGGTGCTAAAAGCTTTATATACATCATTTGTTCCTTCTCAAGTATTTACTGAGCACCTATTAGATGCCAGGCACTGGGCTAGCTGTTAGGGATACCACGGGAGCAAGAAGTCTTGGCACCAGCCCTGACCTTGCACAGGGAACTGTGAATGTGATGCCTGGCCAGGGAGGTGCAACTTAGGGTCTAGGCCTATTAAGCAGGTGGCATCATCTGCCATTCTAACAGATGAGGATACTAAGCCTCTGAAGGGAACATATGACATTATAAAGGTATGTGGAGCCTTGGGACAGTACTTATTCCTTTAAAAAGAAAGCAGTGGCATAAGGTTTTACAAGAAGCTACAGGTAGTGTTGTGGATTGAATGTATCCCCCAGAATACATGTTGAAATCCTAACCTTCAGCACCTGTGAATGTGATCTTATTCGGAAATAGGGGTGTGAGATAAAATTAATTAAGATGAGGTCATGCTGGTTTAGGGTGGACCCTAAATTCAATGAGTAGTGTCCTTATAAAAGGAGAGACCCAGAGATGAAGACACACAGGGAAGAATGCTGTGTGACCACAGAGGCAGGGACTGGGATGACGAAGCTACAAGACAAGGAGTTGATGGCAACCACCGGAGCTGGAAGAATTCTTTCCTAGGGCCTTCAGGGGGAGCGTGGCCCTGCCAGCACCTTGATTCCCAACTTCTAGTCTCCAGAACTGCGAGGGAATACATTTCTGTTGTTTTAAGACACCCAGTTTGTGGTCCAGTTGTGGCAGCCCGAGGAAACTGACGCAAGTAGGAAGAAAGAGCTCAGAAGTCTGAATGACTAATACCGCCTCCTGGGGATCCCAGGCCTGAGGCTAAGCCATGCCAACAAGACCCCATCACTAGGGGCACTCAAGACACGAATCTAGAAAAAGTGTAGACTCAGGGGCCTTGTGCACACAGACATCCTGGAAAGAAATTGCATTATCTTTTAGAAACCTAGAAAGAGGGAGAGGAGAACAAAATTAGATTGTGGGGGTTTAGAATAGGCCACCCCAAGATGTGCCTCAGTGGTGTGTGGATTATTTTGAGCTGAGGGCAATTTTAGATTTTAGCTTCAGGCTCAAGAGAAACTTCTGCTCCTTCTTTTAACTCGAATTAGGGGTACTTGAATCGCGGCCTTGCCCATAATAAAGGATATCAGAGAGAACTTCTTTTGACCCATCTATAGGACAAACTTCATTATCCTGAAATGACCATGTGAAGCCCCCAAAGTGCATTGCCTCATCCCTAGCTCAGGATGTCACACACACCTAGATGTCCCCTCCTGTCTCTGAACCTCTTCTGCATGTGGGGTCTCCGATGCTGTCATGTATGTGGGGTTCCCAAACATGTGCATGTATTAAATTTGGTTATTTTTTCTTGCGAATCTGCTTTGTGTCTGTTTGACAATTAGACCAGCTGAAAGAACCATGAGGCTAAAGTTTCTTACTCCCCAACAAGATTATGGTTTTTAAAAATTGCCTGCTACATGATATACACTTTCCATACATTAGCTACACTTTGCACACAATATATAATATCCTATTTTTTCCTTGTTAAGAAAACTGAAGGTACAATATTTTACTGTGTATAAGGCACACTTTTTGGCCCAAATTTTTGAGGGAAAAGTAACAATGTGCATTATACATGAGTATTGTGATTTCATACCATGAATGTAATGGGTACAATAATCCCATGCGTAATGTGCACAAAAACATGGGTGTGCATGATACACGGCAAAATATGGTGTATGTGACAATCGCCATCAAATGAGTCATACCCGTGTCACAGAGCTAGGAAGTACCTCTTGAGATCTGATTCTATGACCCATGCTCTTTACACCCTGGCCTGCCACTCCTGGCTACCAGGCTGCAGATGACTGCCCTTTCCCCTTGCCCTTGGGCTAGTCTTGGTGTTCACCTAGTCCGAGCTGCCTGCGTATAGTATCTCTGGGAAAGAAAAGACAACTGATCAGGGAGTCCCATTGTTGGATCGAAGATGCAAGAACCACACCAGATTATATTATCTCCCTGGCTTCTCACTGCAGACAGGGAAGCGCTAGAGGAGAGGCGGGCTTTGCCTCTATCTGAGACCGGGATCAGACAATTTCACTGCCATGCCCTCCACAGCTGGTAGGTCATTGCCTGGATGGGGCCCAGTGGAGAGATTCTCCACACAGATTTTCTGTAATAAGGTAAGATATGGCGATGGTGCAAGAGGTAGTGGCCCCCAGGGTAATTGAGATGCCATCACAATCTACCTGGGGATCTATAGAACCTTCCACGGGAATGTGCTTAGGTAATTCTGCAGGGACTTGAATTCGGGGACAAAGCAACATTTCAGCTCCTTTGGAGATAATGTCAGGGTCATTCTTTGATGGCAAGAGCTCCTAGTCATGTAATCATTGCATGAACTGTTCCTGACATCCCTCCCCTGAAATTCTGGTTTACTTGTCCTTGTTCCTCAGGAAAAGAATAGAATTGGGGACGGTAACAATCACTGTCTTTAGAGACGAACTGTCTCTAAAAGGCTGTTTCTTTTGATCAATGGAGCTTGTTTGTTATTCCTTTACGGTAGGAAAAGCTTTTTACTAAATTCGATCAAGAGGAAGCATTTCCTACCTGGGGCCAGCCACCTTCTCCCTGTGAAAAGGCTGGAGGCTTGGCCCAGGGGCTCCCGAGTGCAGCCACCGACAGAATTTGAAGCTGTCCGGCTGGGAATCCGTTGTCACCCTATCGCGATCTCTAGGAAATACTTAGGTAGGTGCAATATTATCAAGAAGTGATGTCCTATGAAGTCCTTACCTCAATGCTTTTAGGTAAACATTCTTCATGCTTGACAGAGGAAATCAGGCTCACTCAGAGAGCTTAAGGAACTCACTCCCTATCTTACTAGATAGGGAAGGAAGGAGGAGTGGAATGCCCCAAAGTCTACATTTGTCCCTCGGGGCCAACTCTCTAGCCAGTACTGAGCAACCCTGACCTAATAAGGAACTAAGACACATCCAAACTACAGCAACATAGCCTCAATCCAGTTTCAAAATCAGCTGAAGCGTCAGCTGGACCCTTTGTGTCTTTTAATGTCCCTAATGGAACCCAGAGGCGGAGGCTGCTGGTGTCCCCATTTCACAGATGAGTGTCTGAAGTGGCCTTTAAGGTCTTTAGAACACTAGCCAGTGCCCTTTGTGTTATGCTGTGGTGATCTCTGCTCTGTGGTTTTTCTAAAGCTGAACATCTCCTCCCTCGGGCTGTCTGCCCGACTTCCCTTAAGACAGAGACAATTGGGGGCCACCCCTGCCCCTTCATTTATTCAGCCCCTCCCTCCACCAGCCAAGGAAGCTCTCCAAGTGGGCTGAGGGCTTTGCAACAGTAAAGGAAGGTCTAGAGCTGATTCCAGCCTTGTTTCATTCAATTCTTCTTTGCCTCGTCTGTGAAATGGGACAACAGTGAAACCTTCCTCTTGGTGTGACTGGGATTAGGTGAGTTATTTCGTGCAATGTAAGCACCTAATAAATGCAGTTAATTTTATGAATGTAATCAGGAAGATAAGTGGCCAAGGAGGTACTAAAACTTAAAAGTCCTATACATGTTTAAGGGATTAATCTATTAAAAAAATCAGCTTCACAAACAGATTTCAGCAGCTACCAGTCACAGCATATTGACTCCATGCTTCAGAGACTTACAATTTTTTTTTTAAATTTCCCCCAGTTTTAAGTCTTTTGACTGCATTAAGGACTTGATCTGGTTCCTCACCTGCCCCAGGATCAAGGGAAGCAGAAACCTTGGGACCCAGGAATGGCCCTGCCAGCAGGCACTGAGATTAATGGGAAATATGTCATCCACTTTCTCTCCAGCCCTCCATATTGTTTCCCCCTCAAGTTCAAGGCTACTGAAATGGTTCCATTTCTCCTTCTGCATTTTTCTGAGTTTGTAATTCGTCTTTTTTCCATGCCCTGCTGAATGCATGCTCCTCTGTGATGGTCCAAACTTTCCTTTCTGGAAAAAGCAAAAGGCCTTTACAGAATAGATTCACTCGGGTCTCCCTGTCTGTGGCCTTGGCCTTGTCTGTGCTGCTGCATGGAGGTCCTGTTTCTGGCTAAGTCTGCTTTCAACAGGCTCTTCTTTCTCCCAGCCACGCACCTTCTGGGATCGTCTTTGTGGGGATGAAGTCTAGATCACATTCGTGTTCATGTCATGAGGTCCTGCTCCATAGTTTAGCTCAAGGCCATCATAATATTATGCGGTAGCAAAGGGGACCCAAGTAGGACAACATAAAAAAATGCATTTGAGGGTTTTTTTTTTTTTTTTGCAATTATTCTTAGAGTACTGAAAGCAGTATAAAACTCCCTGCCCAAAGAAAATAACAAAACCGTGGCCGAGTCTTTTGTGGAAGAACTGAAAACTGACTGTGTGCTGGGCATGGTGTTGGGAAAACAGAGATGAACAGGCACTGGCCACGCCTTGGAGGGGATCTCAATTTTGTAAGAACGTCAGACTGTAAATGGGGAGGAGGAGCCCCAAGGCGACGCCCCTGGATAGCTGTGCAAACTCTTGAAGCACTCTGACTTTCAGCTTGCTGTCTGTAAATGGGGACAATAATGTGACCCGCATTACAGAGTTTGAGACTCAAATACGATGATGCATGAAAGCGCTTGGAAAAGCGCCCGGCTGATCGTGAGCAACCACTAAATATCATTTTCGTCATTCATGTTATCATCACGATAAAGTGGGTTCAGCGCTATCACGCAGGTACAAATCGAGTTCTGTAGGAGAAGGAGCTGTGGGCCTCTGGCTTTCTGTGTTTTCAGGAGTGCCGGGGAGAGCACGCACCCCACGCTCTGGCACCCTTTCCACACAGGTTTCTTTTCTAGAGCGGTGGGTCTACACCTAACCTACTCACCGGGAGTCTCACCTGATTAAATCCAAACGAACCTCCTGAATAGGGCCCATACATTTAAAAACCTTCACAGGTGATTGTAATGTGCAGCTGAGGTCATGACCTGCTATATAATTTGCAGGGTCCAGTGAATAATGAAAACCTAGGGTCCTTTGTTCCCACTTATTAAGAATATTCAAGACCATGAGAGTAGAGAATTAACCGGGAGCTGGATGCCCTTCCTCTCTGAGGAAGTCAGCCCGGGCTTAGGCTGAGAACCACTGTGTTTGCAGAACATTCCAGCCTCTCTCTGCCCGTGGAGACTTTTGTCCCTGGAGAAGACCAAGTGGCTTACCTGGTTGGTAAATTTTGGAGAGGGACAGCCATTTTGGGCCCGCCCCTTCCCCTCTGTTCTGGGGACAGGCCTGTCTGCTCTGCCCCTCTCTGTTCTGAGGTCCCCAGAAGTGACCCTGCCTCGGAGACCTCGGAGGTCTAGCACTTCCTCCCATGGCGGTTTTGTTTCGTACCTGTCCCGGGCTGTAGACTCTGCAGCCCCCTGGAAAATCTGAGGATTATAAGAATTAAATCTTTCCTTTGAAAGTGTCTCCCACTGGGGAGGGTCCAAGGAGGCAAATTCCTGGCCGTGGTTCAAAGAGTTCTACAGACTAACCCTCGCTTCAGGGAGGGGCAAGCGGGGTGCTGACCCCAGGAAGCTGCCAGCGTGCAAAGACTCAGGGAGAGTTTTCTTATCATGGGAGAGAGCAATGCCAAGACCATGGGCTTGTGTGGACCTGGACATGCCACAGGGGCTGGGAAAGGCAGGGTGGGGTCTGAACTCGGGTGCCGACAGGGCAGTGCACCCTTGGCAAGGCCCTGCTGGCTATGAGGGCTTCAAGTGGACCCCTCCAAGGGTTCTGTGCAGGGGAGCAATTGAAACTTTCTGGACACCAGAGAGGCCCGCAGGGCCAGGGGTCCAAAGCAAGTGGCAGGAGGCCACCATGTGGTAGGCTGATCCCTGAGTCCCCTGCCCACCAACGCTACCTCCCAGAGCTGTCATCCTTCCCAGGGCACCTTTGGTCGGGCTGCAAGGGGGTGCTGATGGGTGCCCTGGCTCAGCCGCAACAGCACCCCACCCAGCAAAGGCACTCCAGGGTTCGCAACCCCAGGGCTGCGCTTCTCACTCACTGCACTTCTCTGATTGCCATTCCGGAGAACCTAACTTGAGAATTAAGAGCAAATATTTGACTTTTTCTCCCTTTTCTCCCTCCCCTCCCTGTCTTTTTACACAGTCCTGTTTAGACTGGATGCTGGTTAATGGGCGACCTTTGCCCTTTGGCTAAAAGCTGTGACCAGGAAATCCCACCTCCCACTAATGAGAGTTTTGTTCAGGGAGCGCCCAGCACACTCGCTTCTGCTCTGCAAACGCATTGTTCGCCTGGCTTAGGCAAAGAAAACGGAAAAGAAAAACAAACAAAGAAAAAGAAAAAAACCCTTCCACTGTTGAATTAAAACAGTGAACTCCAGGCCCTCAGCAGGTTTCAGTCTCTATTAAGACAACAAAAGGTCCTAAATGCCAGGCCCAGGCACAAAGAGCAGAGGGAAGTGGGGGAGGTTTGGCGGAAGAGAGGGAAATATAGCAATTAACTGTTTTTTTTGGTTTGGTTTGGTTTTTACAATTATCTCCGGGTGGGTGAGTCTGCCTCCAGCCCCCAACAAGTTCTGCTGTCCTGAGCATTTCAGATTTCAAAGGAGGAGCCTGCCAAGGACCCCGCATCAGACCAGGTGTCCTGCACCCCATAGGTGCCTTGACCTTGAACTTTCTTATGCAATGCTTCTTGCTTCCTGGCTCTGAGTGGATGCCAGAGCACTCACATCACATGGCCAGAGTTGCTTGCTTCCTTATTTTCTCTCTCTGTTGATGCTGAGTATGACTTTTTAAAGGCTTTATCCTTTTGTTTTATGCTAAACCATTCTGGCCCCAGCCATATCTTTCACCCTCAAAATTGTAAACCCTGAGAAACAGGGTTCTCTGACGCATTGTCCGCCTGGCTCAGACAGGACTTCTGTGTGGCCACCAGCCATTGCCCAGGGCAGGGAGCAGCTCTGGCTTGCTGTCCATCCTGTCCCTCCTTCTGGGACCCACTGCAGCACGGAACACACTCTGCACAAGTGTTTGCTAATGGAAGGCTTGAAGAGTAACAAATGCTGGTCGTTATTTGTATTATGTTGTGTTGGGCTCAATGGCTAGCGACTGTTCCTGAGCCAGAGAGCTACATGGACTAAATGTTTTCGAATAGCCAGCACTTACTCACTCTCGTTACCTTGCAATTTCTGCAAGTTCCTAAAGATGATGGGGAACAAAATTGAAACGCTGATTTTTTTCTTTTTTCTCCCCCCCTTTTTTTTTGAAGGGAGAGAAGTGAGCAATGATTTAATAATTTATGTTTGTTTTTCTAAGAGATTATTCAGAGGTCTATTAAATTATACTTCTTTAAAAAGCTTACATGAAAAAATAAACTCAAGGATTTATTGCAAGCTTTGATAGAATCAAAATGCTTGTATTTAGGTGTGTTTTTGATCAACACATGGAGAGGGGAAGAAAAGAAAGCAGGGGTGTCGGGGAGAAAGTCGGGAAAGAAGGGGAGAGGTGGGGAGGCATTCAGTCACGAAGTAGGTCCCTAAAAACAAAAAAGCTGAGGCTTGACAAAGGGGAGACCCGCCTTCCCCACCTTCCCTTCCCCATAGGGCCCTGCTTCCGGTCTCTGTGGGGCACACTCAAACCCCTGGGGAAGCGGAGGGCACCTGGGTCGCAGCGCCCACTGGCCCACCCACCAGCCAGACATGGAGAGCGCCCTCTCCCCTCCTGGCCTTCATCTCCTTCCCTGGGGAATGGGGACACTGGCTTCTGCAGCATGCTGTTTCAAATATCACAGGTAACCCTCCATGGCGTGAAATCAGAGCGCTGTTAGGAAATTGAAGGAGGTACATTTTCTGCCCCGTTTGAAGGAAAGAACCACTGTAGGACACGCTGGAGGAGGACCAGGAGAGCTGGTGCTGTTCTTGCCTCATGGGTTGGGCATTTTATATCTGCTTACATAGTTATTACGCACATATTCTGATCTTATACATTTATATACAAGAAGCCTATACATGTCATATGTATGCATTGTATCATATATCTGTGTGTATCCACACCTGTACACACATAATACATTTTATATATAGGTTATATGATGGGTATACACACATATATAACATATAATAAAGTGCATAGAAATTTTATGCACACAAATATTAGCCATTGTCGAGCACTCGACGTGTTTCAGGTACACGGCTATGGGCCTTCCACACTCGACCTTCTTTAGCCCCATGATAATCCTGTGAAGTGGAAGCTACACTACTGTCCCTCTGTTGTGGGTGCAGAAACGGACTCAGAGGAGTTAGGTTCCTTCCGGAAGGTCTCACAGCCTCTTAGGGGCAGAGTTGAGACTCGAGCCATGGTCTGCCCTGTGCCAAAGCACTGCACTTCTGACCACTGACCCTTCCTGCTCTCACAGGCCCGTGTGGCCTCGGAGGACACAGAAGCCGGCTGGACGTCGCCCTCTCTCACCTGAGTCCCTCCTACGCAAACTGGGCACGCCTTCCTGCTCCTGAGGGCCATGGTGACAGTGGCCTGCCTCTGAGTCGAGTGTGAAGTGGTGAGGGGCCCGCCGCCTGGAATGACTCAGGACTCCATTCTGGAGGCATCCTGGCAGCTGGGACAGTGAGTTAGAGACCCGGAGATACTAGGTTGCATTGTGGTTGACTTTAAATCAAGCTGTTAGCGTTCTAATTCCCAGTGAGAAATGGCCCCTCAGATGGCCTCCCTCTTGGAGAAAGGTTTTAATTAACCCACCGACCACAGGCGACTGCGAAAAGTGGTCACTGTGAGAACGACTCTCTTCTCTGTCACTGCATATTAAGACCTTGTGCCGGAATGAGATCAATTGATATGGTCATTGCCTTAATCAAACTGCGTGTCCTAATCTCAGGCCGCCTGGTCCCAGGCGGCACTGCCGCGGTCCCACTTTCTAGAACGCTCCTTCCTAACACCTCCCTCGGCGCCATCGCTCACATTTGTTACTTCCCGCAGAAAGTTTGGTAGTGAACGTGGCTGCTACGTTTGCAGCTATAAAGAGCAGACCTCCCCTTCAGGCACTCTACTAGACCTTTTATCCACACTCAGGAAAAAGAATTGATTGATTTTGAAGTTCAGTGTTGGCATCTGCTGTTATTCAAAACCAGGACCTTGGCTACAGCCGTACACGGAGCTCTCAGCGCTGCCACCCGTGTGCGGCAAATGAAGACAAGCTGTTGTCAAATGAGAAATGCAAAATAGTCAATCTGTTTGTCTGTTTAATGTAACCGGGAACATAAGCTGCTGAAAGTGGTACCATTCGGCACTGTCAGATGGGAGACACTCTCCAACAAACAAAAGCCTAATGACCCATTTTACTCGGCACTCCGGAGTTGCTCCTAATGGTACTTCCCATATGCACTCGAACATGCTTTTATCTGAAACTGCAAATGGTATGATTTTCCGTCCAACACAAGCGTGTAATCTCTGTGTGTGTGTGTGTGTGTGTGTGTGGAGAGAGAGTGAGGGGGTGGGAGGTGTCCCCACTCCCGGCACCGTGGAGGGGGCTGATGTTCTAGACATCTTAAGCAGGAAGCATATTGCAGAAGCATCTGACTCTCATCTTCCCTTTACACCTGTCATTGTACTGTATTAAAGGGAAAAAAATCAAGTCATTAACCATGATAGATACGTTTTTAATAAGTAAGTGTTGTGCCTCGCCAGGCAGATAAATAGCGGGGCTTAAGATAGCTTCAGAGCCTGGCATGGGATTATGGAGGGAAGTTAAAGGCACTGCCTGCAATTTGGGAAGTGCAGGGCTCTCAACATTATCCAGGGCTGAAATCGTCTGGAAGCTCCCTGGTGGGCTGGACTCTAACTTGCCTGTGACTTTGGGAGCTGTCCACACTTTCGTTTCTGAGGACTTCTAGTGCCTAGAGAAGTGTGCTGTCCCCAAAGGATGTTGGCCAAATCCACTGCCTACGAATGCCTTTAAAAACATGTCTCTCATTGGTCCAGTAAATAACAACGCCTTTTGATTCACACTGACTGAACTGTGTTGAGGAGGATTCTGAGGCATGCCCATAGAAAAGAGCATTGTAATTGAGTATTAGCCCCTCCTGTTATTTGTCTGCCACAAGCTAGTGCTTCTTTACAAACAAAAACAAAAAACTAGTTAGGACAGTTTTTCATGCTCAAGCTCCAACAAAGACCCCTGTATTTATACCAGAAAGTCAAATCCACTTGAGCCAGGACAAAATGCGGGGAAAAAAAGAGAGGTTTTAAGGGGGCTGGTACACTCCACTCAATAGGCTCATTGCAAAAGAATATGTCTGGCCTCGAACAGCGCTTGGATACATTCAGTGGAAATAAGGCGAAAGCATATGGTTTACATTTCCTCTATAAAGAAATATGGGTGGGAACCTTGCGGGACCCAAGATGCAATAACAAATACGGGTACTTGACAAGGCTTGGCAGGCGAAGACAGAATATTTCTGTGTTTACCTGACAATGTGACTGGAGTCCAGCCCACTGGGGAGCAATCCATTTGGTTGTGACCTGCCGCACCCTGGCAGAACGTCCTTGCAGAGACATTCATGTCAGCCTGGGAAGCATCGCTCCCTCCCCACTCCCTCCAATGAGAAACGCTGATACCGTCACACGGCTAATGATCCGCAGTCACAGCGCTTGGGCACTGGGTGATACTGTATCGTGTTACTGTGCAATATTACGATATAATGCTATATAATAGCAGGCAGAAAGGAAGTGTCGACTTTTTCTGATTTTTAATCTTCCCATTGCAAAGTTGTCCTTCAAAAAAATTCTAATTCTGACTTCTCCCTTGGCATGGGACCATTTGGCTTGTTCTATGATTAATTTTTGTTTTTGTGTTTTTGTTTTTTTTTGGTCTCACTCTCAGGACTAGCCTTTCCAAGTCTGTAAACTGGGGACAAAGGGAACAAAAGAGAAGTCGGTGAGAGCCAGGAGAAGAAAGGTGTTTTCTGCATTAGGATTATGAGAAAGGCAATGGGTTTGAAACATCGAGCTCACAGGGAAAAAAAGAAAAAACAAAAATTTAGACACCTCCATTTCAATCCTATATATTTTGTTTCAGACCAAAATGTCATTTGTGAGCTAGGGACTAAATGATTATTTTTGTGTGTTCGTCACACCTTTCATCAGGGAAAAAAAAAGTTAATAAATGTGGGTCCCTCCTTTCTTTCCATGACAGATCAAAAGTCATACGAATGGTATTGCAATGCAGCTGCCTGGATTATCCTTGGCCTCTGAATAATAAATAGGGAGTTTCTAGAACCACCAGCTCATTAATGAGCCCTCATTCAGAATGGATGGCACAATGTCCAGTAATTTAAGCAACGTGGACAATGAAGGTTCTCAACTCTGCTACAAAGAGCAGCCCACAGAATCATGTGGAATAAGTAATTACAGCTAATATCCATTTCAGCATGCATCAGAACATCCACAGAAAGGAGGTCGCAGCGGTGGGCTGGAGCTGATCCCTGGAGCAACACAGGGGGAGAGGGAGTCAGCAGGGCAGGTGAACTGTTTCCATTACGTTGGCCCGCCCATGAATAAGCCCCTGACAGCTCCCGCCTGTGCCCGGTGGCCGAGCCGCAATCACTCAGTCACTGAGCATGTCCACTACCGGCTCGAGCTCTCAGCAAAGGATGGCGAAGAATGCAGGGGTGGCTCCAGGCCCGACCTGCTTGTGACTGTGGTCTGCACCTGGACCAGACAGGGAGCAAAACTGTGGATGCTTTTCCTCCCTGGGCCTCATGGGGAAGAGTCTGTGCGACCGACCGGTGCACCCGCTCAGAAGGTGCCCTGGTGTTCTCTGTGGTGGACAGCCAAGGGTCTGCAAAGCCTAAGGCAAGGAGGTCGTGAAAGCTGCAGGGTCATTGGGAGGGGCTGCGTTGCAACTGGGGAGTTTAGACCCGCCTGGCACACTGGAGAGATAATGGAGGAAGTGGATACAATTCGGGGCTCACTTTTAATCTGAGCTGTAGCTGGCAGGGTTCTCAGTTGGAAGCAATAGAAAATTGGGTCTGGAAGATTTAGGCAGAGAGGGGAGTTTATTGAAAAGGTCTTCAGGAATGCTGCAGAACGATATTCAGAAAACAGGGACGTGAGGTGGAAGGTGGCACCATGTTATCAGACCAGTTCTGCAGTCACAGCTTTTGTGGCCTGTCACTGCACTGCCATGGAACACAGGCCTCTTCCCATGCTGCTGCAGACCCTGGGTCCTGATGCCGGTGCCGGCTCTGACACCCGGGCTGTGGGCATGTCACTTCTGCCACGTCTTGGCAAGATTCTGTATGTTGGGGACAAAGGGAACAAAAGAGAAGTGACACTGATTCCAAATCTAGGGTGGTTGTATCTGATTGGTTAAGACCAGGTCACGTGCCTGCCAGCCCTCCAGGGATGCTGAGACCAGCAGCATTGACCTTGCTGGCTTCCCTGTTGGGACGGAGTCTCTGCCTCCCAAGGAGTCATAAGGTGGTAAATTCCCCCTAAACAAGACGGGCTAGTGAGTGCAGGGCCACACCAATGTGTCAAACGCCCGCTCTCCCTGCTTTGTCTCATTTCTCTGCAACCAGCGAAAGCCACTTTCCCATCCTAAATCCCTGCTCCATGTGGCAAAATGGAGACAAGAACCATATCACCTCACAGGCAGTCATGCTGACCACACTGGGCACTGCATTAACTCATTCCCACATTTACTGAGTGTCTGCCATGTGCACGGTTCGGTATGGCTTCATAATGGTGCATTCACCAGGGGCCAGCCCCTCACCTGCGGGGCCGCTTAGGCCTCCCAGTGGGGATGGAGAGAAGTAAGTGGCTTTCAGGGAATTTGGAGATGGATTTGATAAAACGTGATGATGAATTGGATGGGCTGGACATTCTACTGGCAAAGCCATGGGCTCTGTTCTTGGCGTAGAGCAAGTACTCAACAAACGTTCCTGGCAAACATGACTGTCGGCGTGGTTATTGTCGTCATCATTATTTTATTTTATCCCCAGCAGACCAGTCCTCACAGATAACTCCAGTCGTCAGTGGAAAGTGGGAAGCACAGCCTGGACCCAGCCAGCGTGGGTTCGCACCTTGACTCTGCCCTTTGCTCGCTGTGGGGCCTCGGGTGAACCACTTCGCCTTTCTGTGCCCCAGCTTCCTCCTCTTCAAAAGGGAGATGCTAAAAGTAGCTACATTATAGGGACTTGTTACGAGAATGAAATTGCTACCTTAAGAAAAAGCCCTTAGGAACATGCCTGGAACCTTAGTAAGATTTCCGTTTGTACCATCTTCTGTCCTTGTTGTTGTTACTATTCCCTGTTTCTACTCATCACTCACACTCCATTCCTGCCATCCAAATTGCTAAATGGATCCTCGGAAACCTGACCTCCTTTATCCACTTGAGAATCGAGGAGAGAAGAGTGGATAATCTTTCTCTCCCACACACTGTGAACTGAAGGCGTGCAGGGAATCTGGTGATTGTGGAGGGTTCTGGGGTTCAGGCTGGGCACATTCTGGCTGCAGACCTCCTGACCACGAGTCTCACCTGTCATTGGCATCCACACAGGGTGGCGGTGGGTGCTGCAGGGTCTCGGACATGAGGATGGCTGTCCTGAGGTGCAGGGGAAGACAGAGCCCAGGTTCCCGAGTGTGAGGACACAGGCTGGACTTCTGCTTCCAAGCCTGGCTGGAAATAATGCATCAGCACCTTCCCGCATGATCGCAGGCGGCTGGCAGTTCCTGTGCCTGCTGGAAACCAGAAGTGCAGACGCACACCCACAATCCCAACCCCCCAGACCATGAAAGATGGCACCAAACAATGGCAGAGTCCGCTGCTACCCTTCACTCAAAAAATAGTCATAATGATACCGTCTAGCAAATGTTTAAACAGAAAACAAATAAAATGTAACCAAGAATGGACTAATGTGCAGGATAAGTGGTTGGACTAAATTATACTTTGCCCCCTGCACCTCTGTGCCTATTTTTCTGAATGAAGTCTTCATGTAGAACTCAGACATAGAGTCTGAAGTAATTAGGCCCTGGACTGTGCTCGAAGGACCGTCACTGTGGGGTCTGACCTTCGTGAAGTGAGGGATCACATCTCAGCTTTGTCTCTCTGGTGGTTGCATGAGACATGGCATCAGATGAATGCGCATTAGAAAGGAAGCTCATGTGGCCCAGGCTGGGTGGCTCAGTTGATTGGAGCCTCCTGTATACCAAAAGATTGCAGGTTCGATTCCCAGTCAGGGCACATACTTAGGTTGCGTGTTTGATCCCCAGGTGGTGCACTTACAGGAGGCAAGCAATAGGTGTTTTTCTCTCTCTCTCTGTATAAAAATCAATAAAACCATAACCTCAGATGAGGATTAAATAAATAAATAAATAAATAAAAACTCATGTGGACGTGTGACTCAGCACCATGGCCAACAGATTACTATTATTTTGGTGCACTGTCTAATTTGCATGCATGAAAATATAGTAGGAAGGCATGGAGCTACTGAGCTGCCTCCGTTTCCCCATGTAACTAGAACAGGGTGATCTGAGCTTCTCCAGACCGGCCTAAGCAGGGCGTCTCCGGTCCGTCTCCTTCTGAGAATGTGTGTGCTCTCCACAGTAAGGGCCCCACAGGCCTCACTTCTCCCTAGACAGTCAGCGCTGCTCATGGAGGCCCCAGAAGACAAGAAGTCATGGGATCTGCTTCCTGTGGGTCCCTGAATTGTCACTTTAGCAAACTATTTTGATGGGTGGAGAACGCACTAGCAGACAGGAGGGCCGGCTACACGTCCAAAGCTTTCTGGCAAACGGCCGTAACAGCCATAATAGTAATAGTAACTGCGGGCATCTATGGAGCGCTCGTGCGTGTCCAGGGCTGGGTTGCACGGAGGGGGCCCCCTCTCCTCGTTTTAGCCCTGAAAGTCCTGCATCCCAGGAAACCCCTCAGTTTGGACCAACTTTAGGAAGTTATGTATTTTTTTACCCATTATTTTTACAGAGGGTAACAGTCTCACTGGATTGTTATCTGGTCCTGAGCTCACACAGCTGGGGAAGGGTAGAGCAAAGAGTCAAGTCCAGGCTGTTGGAGTGCAGCGCATGTGTTCTAACCACTGACCTACACCTGGTCCCGGGCACTAACAAAACTGTGCAGCTTTGTAGAGAACCTTTCCTAGAATCCCAACAAGCCCACACAGTTGTTCCTTTATGCCCTGCTTTTTGTCTCACTAGTCCTTCCCTACAGTAACTATGGGATTGGACTTCATGAAAGCAGAACCACCTCTCTGTCCTTTAAATCCACTGGCCACGAGGCCACCTGCCTGTGCCTCAGTTTCCCTTGTTTTAATGACAATGGTGATAATATCTGACAGAGCACTGGGAAGGATCAGGCCATGTCACGTCTGGGGTGTCCCTGAAGACCCACGGCCCTCCTGACCCAATCGATGGGGCTGTCTAGACGATCAATACTGATCACTGCGGCTGAATTGACCCAACACAGGCCCACATTGATCATTCAAGACACCTGAAATGGTTGGATCAGCGGTGCCGTGGTTCGGGGGCTTTGGTCATAAGGCCCTGGTTAAATGAGGATCTAGCCTTTTAAAAATATAAAGTGTTACTTTAAAAATCCCTTGGAATTCAGAAGCCCTTGGATTATGGGAGCTGGGTTTCTAGGACGTGGGTGAAAGTCAAGTGTCGCCTCCATCCATAAGGGCCTACGCGGCTGCAGGCAGAGCAGTTAATCTCTCTGAGCCTCAGTTTAGCTTTCAGGGGAATGAGGGCGAAAGGACGTTTGCCACATGGAATCACAGGGACTAGGCAATAAGAGAAGGTGGAAAACGCTTGGCATAGAGTCTGGACATTTTTAAGTTTGACTGTTATTGGCGTGATTTATTGTGAATACGAACTTCATCCCATGTAAAGCACCTTGTCTGTTGGCATCTAGAAATATCAAAGCCCTGTTAAAAATCACCTGAGTCTGTATTGATAGATGCCTGTCTTAATTCTTGGAATATTGCTTGAGTTGTAAAAGAATCAACTAACAGCGACTTGCAGACAGTTGTAGAACTAGGAAGCGGCAGATGTAGATGCAAAGCCTGTTTCTCGAATCTGTGCCCTTCCCAGGATCCACGCTGCTTTCCTAAAGCCCAGCAGTGGGAATATGGGAGAATAAAGGAATCCCACCTTCAGGGGGCTTGGAGGCTACTTGGGTGATGAGCCATTTATGCAAATAACATAATATGAACAACATCACAAAGTAAGTGTCATCTAGGTGTTCCGAAGAAGGTGAGGCTTTGCGCAAATTTGGTATCTGCTTTCAGCTCCGGATGAGATATGGATTTTGAGAGACGATGATAGGTGGGGAAACTGAGGCCAGAGGAACAAGCAACAGCGTGGAGGAGAAGAAAGTCGGGGCTAATTCAGTGAATGGCCTCAATTGGCTGAAGTTGAGTCATGGCCAACTGCTCACATGTGCCTTGTTACATAATCACCTTTATTGGCTATTTGTAGAAGATTCACTTAAGGTTACCATTTTGTTGGCTTTGCATTTCTCTCTTTCTCTTTCCCTCCGTCCCTCTCTCTGCTTCTATCTCTGTCTCCATCTTGCCAGGAGTTCAGGTTCCCTCATACCCTACTTCTTTTCTGCTTCACAGTGAGCAACCTAAGTGAAGACTTATGTTCTCATATCCCAGTTGGTTTTTATATGTAAACTGTTTTGCCCTAGATTTTGGTGCATTGCCTTGCATTATAGAGCGTGAATATTTTATCTGGACATATATTTCATCTTTAAAGGAGGCTCATAACACTTGTCCAAAGCTAAAATGCTTCTACTTGAATACACTCTACAGCAGTGAAACAATATCCCAGTCCCCATCTGCAGAGGGAATGGACGTCGAGTTTGTTTAGAAATGTGCTCCCCGCACTAAACTTCTCCCTTTAATGATGAGGCACCCGTTAGCATGTCTCCCTCCCGGCCAGGCAGCAGAGGTGGATGATTCCCCCTTTGAAACAAAACTCTGTGCTGTGGGAAATTCATACAAGTCAATTCCCAGCTCCTGCAAAATGAGTATAAAAAATCTCAGTGGCTGCTTTAACTCCAAGGACTTAGGAAATTGACTAATAATGCAAATATCCAGAGGTTAATAGCCTGGTGACATTACTGTAACTTACACGGTGTCTTAAAGGGCATTATCCTTCACATAGCCAGCAGTGGTCAGTTGGCAGAACGGGCAGATAAATATCAAAAGAGGAATGAGCTCTCAGAATCGGGCATTAATAAAACCCGGGGATTCCCCCCCCCCCCCGCCCTGGTTTTTTGCTTCAGTAGAAGGCAGGTGTCATGGAATCTTAATTTCATTTGCACAAGGCTCAGCCACCATCTTGTCTTGTGACCCCAATGCCTGGCGGGGCACATGCATGAGCGTGTGAGACGCCCCAAGGTCTCATTTTGCATTTGTGGGGAGGGAAAAGTCAGTGAGGTCCAGCCAAGGGCACAGAAGGGTCCCTGCGATGCCATTGGCTATGACTGCTTTGGACAAAAGGAAGCTAGCTAGAAGCCGAATGGAAACAGCTCCTAATAAACTTGGTGCAGAACCAGGCCAGCTCTCCAGGCCCAGGTTGACTGTCCTCACCAATTTGTCACTCTCACATTTGGAGTTTGGAAGGCATGACTGCTGTTCCAAAGAGGTGGTTCATCTCACTGCTGAGTGAGTTGATGCCAAGGCACCTCCCTGTCCCTGCCTGGGAACGGAGATCCTCCCATTGTCATGGGCTTTCCCGGATGAATTTCTCACTCTGCTACTGTTCTGGGCTTTACCAGGGAAGGATGGAGTGATGTTATCTTTGGGAAATTGTAGATTTTCAGCTCCTGCTGCTAAAAGGAAAATTACTGCCCTGAGCAGTCCCTGGTCGAGTTCCAAAGGAGCCTTGTCGCATTATTTAAATTCTGAATTGCGATATGATTGAAGTCGGTACCAAGTTGCTCTTGGCAGAGCCTGGCGGCTGGCAGGTGCTGAGTGTGAGGGCCGCGCTGCTTCAGTTAACTGCTTTGGCTTGGCTGCTCCTGGGAGTGCCAGCCACGACCCAGGCTGCTGCTGCTGCTGCTTCTAAGTTTCTTTCCAGCAAAATGCACAGAATCCAAACACCCACCTTCTCAGCAAGGGCTGTTCCCCAGGAGGTGTCTTGCAGGTTCCCTAATCCAGATTTCTTCCTGGGTTCCTTCCCCTGGAAGGTTCCTGGGTCCCATCAGCCCTCTCTTGGCTCTGAGCTGCACAGAAAGCATAAGGGGAAGGGAAGGTGTCCCCGTCCAAAGAGCGCCCAGCTCTGTCTCCAACTCCGACTCCATTGTTTCTTGCCTATATAGTTTTTCCTCCAAACTAGCTTTTGTTTGCACCTTGTGGCCCCGAGAATGGCACACAGGCCTCTTCCTCCTCCTTTTTGAAAATGGAAAGCATGCATCAGGTGGCCAATTCAATGATCCTTTGGGGCTAGCGTGAGTTTTTCCAGAACTCTTGGGAATGTCCAGGATTTAGTGTGCTGCAGTTTTACCAAGCCTGCTTGGGGTATTGTGTGCATGTGTGTATTTTTAAATTTATTTTATTTAAACAACTTTATGGAACAGCTTTGTGTCTGCACTCCGCGGCTTTCCACCAGCCTCCTGGGTAGGGCAGGGCACCGCTGGGGGGCACTGTGCGAGGAGAGGCGGGCCACTGAGCCCAGGGCGGCCAAGAGGACCCTCCCTCTACAGCTGGTTCTCATCCAGAAACTTCTGCCGTTTCACTCCAGAGACTCAATTTCACAGCCTGGAAGATTTTTTTCCGCAAGCCCTTCAGCCCACTGCTGTGTCGCCCTGACGCCACCCTGGCATGTCCAGGTCCACTGAACTGCGACGATGCCCTGAAAGTGGCCCGAGGTTCTGGGGGCAGGAAGGAGAGGGAAAACGCATCCCTGCCACCTCCACAGGCCCAGGGACCTCTGCAGTGTCCTTAGTTATCTCTTAGCACTCAGCTCCCCTACAGGGACTCGCAGAACGGCCAGGAGGGGAGCGGAGGCCTCAGGAGGGAAAATTGCTGATTAAAGGCCACTTCCCACTGGGCCGCTGACCTTGAGTAGCTTAGAAAATGTGTCCGAATTTCACTTCCTCCCTCCCCTCCTTCCCCCCTTCCATCTCTCGCTCTTCCTCCTTCTCCCCATTCTCCTTCATTATTATTATTATGATCATTACAAAAGTAACAATTGTTTCTGGTACAAAATAAAAGGAAAATAAATATGTAAAGTAAAACTTGACGTTCTGCCATCGCCCATCCAACAGCCCCTAATGTACACTCAGTATTAAGACTTTTTCACACCCCCTTCTAGGCACTTTGTGTAGGCAACCACAAAGCCACGCATTTGCAAGACAAAGCTAATCGTACCCATGGTGAAGAGTCTCAGCCATCATTAATTAAGAGAACGGATGTGAAATAATGATATTAATAACTATCTTCTCTGGTGTCCGATTTGATTTAATTTTGCCAACTTCTACATATGGTTTTCAAAGGGGCTGGCTGAGTATGGATGTTTAGCTCAGACATGTCACTCCTCATTGGCTTCCCTGCCGTAGTCCAACCCAATTCCAAAATGATCATTTGCTATTTCGTTGGAATTTCTGCAAGTCACGGCAGAGACACAGAAATCCCTTCCTACTAGATCCTACTAGTCTCGGGCCTGTTCGTGGTACATAGGACAGTCGCTAAAGGAAACATCTCAGTTATCAAGGTCAGGAGAACGTGGCAATTATTCTGTAACCCAATGAGCTGCTACTTTCATATCTAATCACAGGGCCCATCTTCATGCCTGTCTCCCTGGAAAGAAAACATACCTTCCCTTGTCTGCCACTGGATCTGTGATAAGGGTATTTGATGAGTCAGACTTTCTGGCCTCATACAAGACAGGCACATTTGCAAGTTTACATGTTCTGCAACTGGCCAAGAGTCTGTTTTATGTTTGGCTATTTGGAACCCCAAAGAGTCCTGAAGGCCTGAGAAGATCTGTCTATGACATCAAGTGATTAATGTGGGGCAAGATGGGTTGGGGAGGGTGGAGAGAAAAGGAGTTGCATGCAGTTGAAAACAATCTTGGCCCTGGCCAGGTGGCTCAGTTAGGTACAGCATTGCCCTGATGCTCCAAGTTTGCTGGTTTGATCCCAAGTCAGGGCACATACAGGAGCCATCCAGTGAGTGTGGGAATGCGTGGAACAACAAATTGATGTTCATCTTTCTCTCTCTCTCTCCTCCCTCTCCTCTGTTTCTCTAAAATCAATAAATAAAAATATAAAATACAATAAAAAACCGTCTTGGCGTTTGGGAGAGGGAAACTGGTTATACGGAGCTAAGTGGCCCTGGGCAAAGACAAACTTCTGAGTTTCAGTTTTTTCATCTGTCATGGAGAATGATAATATCCATTGCACAGGTTTGTTATGAAGGCTGACCGCAGTAATACTTGGGAAGTGGTCAGCCTAGTGCCTGGCACCTGAGCACAAGGTAATGGCCTGATAAATGAATGCTTCAAAAAACAGAGGATGGCAATATTTTCATTCTGCTCTGATGATTAATTTTTCCTGAACAGCAGGGAGGGGAAGGAAAGAGTCTTGCAGAACAGAAAGCAGAAGAAGTAGTATTTTTCTGCATTTCTCTGATGAGAAAGTGAAGTAGAAAGGAAGTAGGGATCAAGACTGAAAAATCAGGCCCTCTCTACAGAAACGGCCCCGTTGGCACCCACCTCCAGGGTGCTGAGATCTTGAGACATCACCTCCCATCGAAAAAATTATTAAGCCAATCTGTAAAAATGGATCCCAAATTTCAGTGGCTGTCCAGTGTCTTGGATGAGAACTTTGCCCTTCTACCACTACTCGTTGTTACTTTTATCTTGTTCTCACTTACTCGGAATCCCAGGAACCAGCCCTCTGTTTCTGTCTTCCGTGGCTGGGGCCGCATTTCAGGTCATCTTGCTTTTCTGTTTTTCCTGTTCCTCTGCTTTAAGCACCTCCTAATGCCTCGGATTAGGAGTCCCAATTTTAGCCTTGCTTCTGCAGAACACTAAGCCCCAGGCTTGGGAGCCTTTCCTTATCTCACTCGACTCCCAAATGGGGAAGACCAGGCCCTGAAGATTTCAGCTCAGTTTCCAAGCCAACGGAGGCCATGGCCCGGGGCTGCAAGTTGGGCAGACTGGGACGAGCCTCGTACCTCCTAGTCCCATCTGGGAGAGTCAGACAGACTCTGAGCCCTCCTGTTCACAGGAATAGATAGCGTACTGTCGCCTACGTTCTCAGGGCTACTGGGGTGATGCAATGGTGGAAGAATTCACGGCCAGGGAGAACTTTGCAGCTGGACTATGGTGGCCTTCCATACTATTGTTTCCAGACTCCTTTGACTCTGACACAGGGGCACTGCACACTTTCACATTTCTAAAACTGTGATTTGAGTGTGTCAAAATTGATGTGAGCATTTCACATGGTGGGGCCCCTTCTTCCCGTGTACCCCTGGAAAGCTGTTATTAAATCCATGGCATGTTTTATGCTCAGCAGCATCTTCAAACTGAGAATCATGGAATCTTATGGCCAAATACTTGCAGGGCCTTCAGCCTTCCTGGAGGAGCAAGAAGGACATTTTAGGGGAACATTCTTTTCCTTTTTCTGAGAGAGGTGAAGGGAGGAAGAGAAGGAAGCATCAACGTGTGGTTGCCTCTCATGCGCCCCTTACTGGGGACCTGGCCCGCAACCCAGGCATGTTTCCTGACTGGGAATTGAACTGGTGACCCTTTGGTTTGCAGGCTGGCACTGAAGCCACATCCGCCGGGGCTGGGGGAATATTCTTAGAGTGACCTCCCCTTCCTGGAGGCCACTTTTCTTCGTGTGGGCACCCAGGGCTCTTTGACGGCTTTGTGAATTGGCTAAAAAGACTCAGTCTGTGCAATTTAGTGGGAAGATGGGGTCTGAGACGGGCTGCACCTGGCCAGGCCTCTCATCCACAGTGAGGCTCCACTGTCCTTTATGGAGATGGCCAGCGAAGCAGGAGTGTGGGGGAGAGGGGAAGGTGGGCTTTGTGAAGAGAACGGCAAGTCCCTGAATTTGGCTACCAAGGGGGGTCCTGTTTAGCAAATTAAGCAGGAGCTGATTCAGGCTTCTCGCAGCAGGGCCAGTGGGAAACATGGTTTCCCTCAGTCCCTCACTGCAGGAACTGACTTTGGAATGGCAAGGGAGAGACAAAAGCCCTCGTTCGTTCACTTATTCCTCTGTAGGGCTGAGACCCAGGGCACTCACACAGATAGGACAAGCTGCTCTGCGCTGTGCTGTGCTAGACCTCTGTGTCGATTAGATTACTAATTGCATTTACTAATTCATTCAGCGAGTATTTATGGAGCAGCCACTATGTGCCTGGTGCTGCTTCAGCATCTGGGGATCTAGGAATGAGCGGAATGAAGTCCCAGCCCTCAAGGAGTTTACGTTCTAGTGGGAGGAACCAGCCAACAGCACATAAATAGTCGTGTAACCCCAGGCCAGCAGGTGACGAGTGTATGAAGAAAAGGAAAGCCAGTTAGGGGCGTATGGAATGGGGTAGATGGGCGGGAGAGAGTTGAAACTACCACTCTTTTCATTATTAAAATATTTATACTCTACTGCTAATAATAGAAACTTCCATCTGTTGATTATAAACATTTTAATCATTAAGATCAATTTAAAAGATTGATACTCCTACAGTGGAAGCATCATTGCACCGTTAACAGTGCTGTACAGTTATGAAGCACTTATATGCATGCTCAGATTTCATCCATCCATTTTAAAGCTGGGGAAAGTGAGGTGGGGCTTGGTTAAGCAGCTTTCTCCAGTTCATAATACTGAGTGAGGAATCTGGCTTTCACCACCTGTTCTGCCCGACTTTGGAGACTGTACTTTAATCAAGCTGCTGTAACTACCCGAGGTGGGTGGTATTGATTCATACAGATGAAGAAACTGAGGGTCAGAGAGGTCATAAATTAGCAAGGGCAGAATTAAAATCCAGAGCTATTATACTTCAAAGCCCAGGTTACTTTCTCTCTACCACATCCCCGCTCATTAATTAGGGGAACCTTAAATGTCCAAGATAGAGGCTGTCGGTGAAACTTCCCAGTAGGACGTAGAAATGCTCGCTTCCCACTCCCCACCTGCCTGCCCCTGGGAGGGCCCCTGCAAATATACAGGGCCTCTGGTGGCCCTAGGAACGGCACCTGCTGTTCTGAAAACCTTGTGTGAGTTGTTGGCCCTTGCAGGGTGGACTGACTCGTGATCAGAACTGAGAATCCGTTGTCATTCTCACCAACATGCATAAACACGAGATGCAAAACACAGGCTATATTTCGGTGAAAACAGAGTCCAACTCAACCCCAGGGTGTGGGCGCGTGTCAGAACGTGACTCACCCTACCTTAAGCTTTTTCCACTCCTGATCTGATAACAGAGATGGCTTCGAAATAGCTGGTGACCTTACTTCGCAAATGACCGAAACTAAAGATTGTACTGACAAGCTCATCACACTACATTTCTAGAGAACTCAGAGCCTGTGCAATGTTCTAGATGCATCGCTGCACAGAGCCACATTCACGCCTCAATGGAGGAGGCAGCTGCCCACACAGCACCGTCTGCAGGACACTGGCAAAGCCATCCCGCCCACCCAGGTGGCCTCCTCCCTGATACGCTCCTGCTCAGTGCCCACGACTGCACCATTCGTGATGCAATTTGCATTTCTTCAAGCCTCAGTTTTCCCTTCTGCTCAATGGGACAAATGACACCTTCTTTGAGTTGTTGCCATCAATCACTGCTACCTGAGTGTCGGGCCACTTTTCATCTTCCAGTTTGCCAAGAATTGCGACTAGAAGAAATAGAAATGTTGCAAGGGATGGGTGGAAAATCAGGGGCTGGGGGTCCTCGAGACAATTCAATGGGCATAACAGAGAACCCCAATGATGGTAACAGAAGAGAAAGCGCCCACAGGAAGATCTGCAACAAACAGTTATCGTCACCTTTACCTTCCCTCTCTGGCTGGTTGGTGCTACCAAGACGTTAGGCTAAAAGAAGGGGTAAGGTTAGAGAAACCGACGTTTGTGGATCACCAACAACATGGTAGTCACTTGAAATAACCCACTTCATGAATTTGCACTCACCCACTCGGGAAGCTGTATTGCCCTTATTTAGCGAAAGAGGAGAGCGAGAACGAGGGCTCTGAGAAACGAGAATGCGTCAGATTACAGCAAGAGAGAGACATAGCCAGCAGTGACCTGGCTTTCTACTGGGGCCCAGGGAACCTGGCTTTCTCCCTCCCTCCCTTCTTCCTTCTCTCCTTTCTTCCTACCATCTTTACTTTCTCCCACCCCTCCACAAATTCTTATTCACTCCCAGCACCAGAGCTACAACAGTGAGTAAAACCAACACTATTCCTGCCCTTCCGGAGGTACGAGCCCAGGGCTGGAGGCAGACGGTTGTTTTTCACCTTTCTTATCCATCATCGACCCACATTCCTTATACCTGGGTTGCTGACATAGCTCTGGGCTCCAGCTGACTCGTATCTCACTAGACACATGATATTGTCTGCATTTGTCATATGACAGTTTTGAGCAGACTGCACTTCCTACTCACCCGCTCTGTTTAGAAAGAACTTAAAATCTGTGGGTAGCCATCATTCACTCACTATTATCTTTCTATAACATGGATACAGCCTGTTCCAGGATAGTGTCATGTAGTTCTCTTTCCAGGGCTTAAGAGGAGTCTGCTCTATCATTCATTCATTCATTTTTCAAATATGTTTTGAGCATTTAGAATGTGCCAGAAATCACACTATTGTAGGCCCTGAGGCGATGAAGGTGAGCAGGACAGACATGGTTCCTGTCCTTCGGGGTCCTCAGGGCAGAGAGAGAGATGATTTTATCAAGTGATGGCTCACATGAGTACACTTGTTCCCAGGTTGAACCTTCAGCAGGACACAGGTCTCTTTGAGAGCACTACTACCATGTTGTATGGGAAACAGTAAAGAGCAAATTGGACATGGGGCATAATTATGCTAATCAGGGAGGACTTCCTGGAGGAGAGGGATTTGATCCTTTTTTCCTAGTACAAGAGCAAATTCTAGAGTGTTTGCCATTCTCATCCTTTTAACTCCCCAGAGACGCAAGGATGCAAATAGGTAGCAGCCCCCAAACCACCCTACGAATACACAGGATGATTCATCAGCTCAGACCTACACACAAAGAAGAGAGGCCCCAAAACTCCATCACAGGGGGGTCATCTAAGTCACAGGATGACTTAGACCGAGACCTATTGCTGACAGCCCCTGGCACACCATCATGGCTTCTCGGGAGGAATAATGTAAGCCTCATATTTTTGTTGGGTACATCCATTTCATGACTCCTTTAAAAATGATCTGTGTGACACATTATATCGCTTACCAGTGGGAGTGTCAGGGATTGTACCACACAACACTCTGAGGCCGGGCGAGACTCCCGGAAAAGGGCATTTTAGGACATTAGGACACGGAGCCTCTGCTGGAAGGCTCCCCTCTTTCTCCGAGTCTAAGGCTATGATTTAGAAGGGAGAAGCTGTAGATGTACCCCCACAGCGAACCCGCTTGTCTGAGTCTCCACAGCCAGACTAGCAGCTAACACACATCCTCAAATCAGAACCGTCAGACCTTAGTGAAACTCACAAGGGAAAACATTTAAGGGACTAACATAAAATAGGAAATATAAAATAACTGGGGAAATTGGGCAAGTCACGTACGTGATGATGGAACTAGAGCTTTGTGCTCCCATAGAGTCGTCCTTTTAGCAAACCCATTTTCACTAAATGCCCCCGTACTGTGAAAACCCAGGCAGAGAGCCCCGGCAGTGCCAGGTGTCAGGGTCTGTCTTGGCGGGGAGTCTCCCTCTTATTCTTCTATGTCCAGGTTGAAACCCAGCCAATTACTAAGCCATCGGGAAAGAAACAATGGCTAATTAAGATGAACTTTAAGGGGGGAGAACTTAATTAATTTGATCTTTATCTGAAACTCTTTCTAATTGAAGTAAACTTTAGAAGTTCTATGGATCAATGCCTCAGACTATTTGTAAAAAGGTACATACAGTGCTCCTTTACAAAGCCGAAGGTTGAAAAACCAGATGCTAGCTAGTGGATTAAATTAACGTTGACCTTCAGCCCCCTTCACCATGCACGACCTCCTGTGAAAATGCTCGCATATCCACATAAATAGAAAACTCTGGCTGTAACAGACAGGAGACCCGTGCAAGGTATCTGAGGCAATGATAACGGATTTTACAACAAACAAGTAGGACTGTGTCGTGTACCTTATTATTATCAAAATAGTAATTCATTTATTTATCCACTAATTCATGCATTCACATACTTATTTCTATGATAAATAATTATTGAGTAACTATGACATGCTAAGGCTGTTTGGGAAGTGCTGGGTATAGAGTGAAGAAGGTTGGGATAATTCTCTGCTCGGCTGGACTTTACAGTCTAATGAGGGAGCGAAGTGATGATGGTGGAAACATGGAAGTACGTCTGTATTTCTGTGGCTCGGTGTATGGATCTTCCTCAGGAGGACTAGGGATTTAAACTGAAGCTCGAACATCGAGAAGATGTTTAAAATACGCAGCTGCCAAAGGATTCCAAGGTATAGCCAAGGGTGACACCCACAGCTCAGTGCAGGGACCTCAGTCCACCCAGGCATGGCCCGGGAGGCGACAGCAGGAAGTCCAGTGCAGTCCAGTGCCGAGGTTTAGGGAAAACCAGGTACAAAATGAAGCATGAGGCAGAGGCAGGAGCTGGGTCCATCAGGGCTTGGTAGACCGTGGATTTTATTTAGGTTCAGTGGAAGTCAATGGAAGGTTTTTGCTCAGCACTGACCTTGATAGGATTTATATTTTTAAAAAGAGCACCAGAGAGCAGACTGTGGGGAAATAAGAGTAAAGGAGAGAGCTATTCTTTTTCTGCTAAACGTGAACCAAACAAGACACTGGGGCCCCTGAATGGGAATGAATGCCTTATTGGGGGTGGGTCCTTTGTCTGTATGTGCCAAGGTGTTCTAAGACAGGCACGGTCACACTGGCCACTTTGAAGGTTCCCAGGGGACTAGGAGGAAAGTAAATGAGTGACTCTCTAGGTCAGATCAAGGAAGACAATTAATTTTTCTGGATCATGCTTGAGACTCAAGGAGAACAAGAGGTTTGCTACAGAGAAAGGCAATAGACAGGTGCCCAAGAATTCTTTGCAAAAGAGAAAAAGAAAGCTAAAAAATATATTAGCTGTCTCCTGTGAGCCAGGCATAGTGCTGAATGCCAGGAATAACATGGTGAACAGAGAGAACTTCCTGTTTTCTAGAGAAGCCAGGCGAAGAATCATACAAAATAAATGTAAGGTTGCACAGTGTTAAGGGGGTACCAAGTTTATGGGTATCTTGGGGAGACTGATCCAGCCACATTCAAGGTCATGGCTGAGGGTGCACACCTGGGAGGGGAGAGGCTGTGGAAGGTAGGAGAAGGAATGTGGTCTCACCAGGCCCACGGGGCCCCCTAGGTCCCATAAGAAGTTTTAGTTTTGACTTAAGTAGGGGTTTGGTGTGCTGGTGACTTAATCAAATTCATATGCCAGAAAGGTCATTCTGACCCAGGGCATCTGAAAGGGGAATGGGGTCAACGTTGAGTGGCTGATGGGAACTAAGACCAGTCAGGAAGCTACTTGAGAAGCCCCAGGGGAGTCCAAGAGAGCTTGGTTATGTCAGGGGGCTGGATTCAAGGGAAGCAGTTGGAATTATGTATGTATTAAAAAAAAATATATATGTGTGTGTGTGTGTGTGTGTGTGTTCTTTTCTGCACGAATGTGTATCACTTACGCAATTAGAAAAGAATAAATAAAAAAATAGTAAAAGGTAGGGACAAGAACAAACCTGAGGTTGTAAGATCCACGGAGAAGGAGTGAGTGACGATGAAAGGAGGGAGAAAAAGAAACGCCCAGCGATGGAAATCCACGTGCCCCAGTGGGTGTCATGGGAGGAGGGACAGCTGGGTGAGGGACCATACTTTGCACTGGGTGGTTGGCACTGAGGAGCAGTGAAGGCTCCTGGGAGATTTCCCAAATCCCTGTGCAGCCTATTGGAGATTTCCTCCCATCACACTGGGCCACCTGAAAGCTGTACCAGCACCCATGCTGACGTCTGGGTTTCCCAGAGGGTCAGGAAGGAGCAAGGGGAAGTGCAGGCCCAGGAGGAGGAACCGTCGGTTGAGTAGCAGGGGCACAGCCTTGGGAGAAAGTGACCATAAACTTCTAGCTGCTACATTTCTTGCCTTTATTTTCCACAGTGGGGTCAGAAAGCAGAGGGTAAACACATTCACTGAATGATTACAGCACTCCTGTAGAATGATCAGAACTTCCCAAAGTTTATGTCTCTCCAGTTAGAACATGAGCTCTGCTGGAGGGATAGTGTCTTCTTCGCCCCTTGTCCTCTGTGCTTAAAGCAGAGTATTCACTGCTTAAACCATGGGCACGTGAATTATCCACCCACATGACTTTGACAAGTTACTTTAAATTGTGTGCTTCTGTTTCCTCATCTATAAAATTTGGGCACTAATAGTGCCTACTCATAGGCTTATTGTGAAGATGAAATAAAATGATACATTTTGAAGAGTTCCTGGCTATTGTGAGAACTCGACAAATGACAGCTATTGATATTGCTGTTATTTTTATGACCTTATGAGCCGCATCATAATTCATGCTATCAAACTGAGGAATGGGAGCTCAGGAAGGCAAAGTAATTGCACCAGAAACACCAGGTAATAAGCAGCAGAGTCTGATGCAGAGTCTGACGCACATCTCCGTGCAGGTTACGCAGCCCCCGCTGGTAAGAGGCACAGGGACTGGTTTGATGTGCAGCGATCAGAGGTGATAGAAAGGAAGATGGAAAGATGGGAAGACTTAGTTTCCTCAGGCTGATGTGACAAACTACCACACCCTTGGTGGTTTAATACAACAGAATGCATTCTCCCACAGGGCTGGAGGCCACAAGTCCAAAGTCAAGGTGTTGGCAGGGCCATGCTCCCCCTCAAGGCTCTGGGGTAGAACCTTTCCTTACTCCTTCCAGATTCTGGTAGTTGGGGCAATCTTTGGTTCCTTGGTATGTAGACGCATTACTTCAATTTCTGCCTCCATCTCTCTAAAGGCTTCTCTTCTGTGTCTTCTCCCCTTTTCTTAAAAGAACACTTGTCATTGGATTTATCCTAATCCAGGGTAACCTCATCTCGAGATCATTAATTTAATTATGTCTGCAAAGACCCTATATTCTTGGGGACGTATCTCTTTTTGGGGGCATCTTTATTCAACTCTCTGTGGGGATGTATTGTCTCAAGAGTAAATCAAACAAAGAAACTGGATCTTTGTGAAGACAGAAGCCTGGAATCCACTCTGAATAACAACCACCAATGCCACTGACATCATCACATGCTTCGGGCACGGGGAGCATAGTGCTGAAGTCATCGCCCTTCACACACCATCTCTTCGAACCCTTACCCCAGCCACGTGACTCAGGGACTATCACAACCCTCTTGTTACAGAGGAGGTGAATGAGGCTGGAGAGAGGAGGTAACTGCCCAGGCCCACAGCTACAAGTGGGACTGGGATTTCAACGTAGACAGGCTGTCTGCAGACCCCTTTTGAAAGGTCTGATTCTTAGCTACTTGCATTGTCTCAAGAGTAAATCAAACAAAGCAAGTAGCTAAGAATCAGAACAAAGCAAGATATTCCAAGTTCACTGCTAGAGGCTGATGTGTGAAGTGAAAGGATGACAGTGAGAAGACACAAAGACTCAACTCTTCATTTTCTTCATCTTGTCCATCAAAGGGAGTGAGCTTAAACTGGAAAGAGCAGAACCAACACGGCTGGGAAGGGAACCAAAGCCCAAGACAGGGGAAATAATAAAGAGAGCTCCAGTCTAGGCAAAAATGCCTTCGAGTCCTCAGGGAGGGTGTCTTCCCAGGATCTTCACTCTCTGTGTAGTTGCGTAAGGAGCGAGGACTGAGTCGAAGGCTAAATCTACGAGAACCTGATTCTGACAGCCAGGCTGACCCTTGGATCCGTCACTTAACCTGTTGTGCAACTTTTGACAACCACTTTGTCAATGTCAACCTCAATTTTTCATCCACAAAACATAGCTTTGTCCATAACATCTGAAGACATAGACACTTTATTGTTTTTTAATAGACTGAAGATATTCTTGGTGACATTATGTACTCTTTGTTTTCAGAATTTATGATGTCCTGTAAAAATAATATTTTCAACCTCATAGCATTATTGTGAAGGTTTCATGAATACCTGTAATATTACTTCTTATGATGTCTGGTGTACAAGGGGTTTAACAATTTTATTTAAGACGTTTTGCCCAATTCACTAACCAAAAAAAAAAAAAAAAATTGATGAACAGTATTTTTTGCCCCCAATTTAAAATTTTTCCATCCCAAATTGCAGCTTTTAAAAATCTGTACTATAAGTATCTAATTTAGCACAACATCTATATTTAATGAATTTCTGTTGGATAGAGCAACATTTTATATGTTTCAACAGAAACGATCATGACACTAGATTTTCTATACCTTAAATTAGTTTTAGAGACACTGAACTAGGGCAGGGGGTGGCAAACTTCTGTCAAGGGCCAGAGAGTAAATATTTTAGGACTGTGGATCACATGGTCCCTGTTGTAAAAGCTCAACTATGCAGTTTTATCAGTGGAGCAGTCTCAGAGAAAATATGTAAATGAGGGGGTGTGGCTGTGTTTCCACACCTCTTTCTTTCCAAACCCAGGTGGAGTCCGGACGGACTTCACCATAGTTTGATGACCTCTAAATGTGGGTGCTCAGAAATTTTGCAGATGTCATCAGTAATTTCTGAGACACCCAGGGACACAGTCATGTCCTCAAGCCTCTAGACAGGAAGTGAGAGGATTCTCAAAAGAAAGAAAAGCAGATGAGGGACTCCAGAGTGGAGGAGTTGAGTTTGAGTCCAACTTGCCCGAGGCAATTCCCAGGGGGAGTAGCTGCTGGGGGGTTTGAACCCACACATTCTGTGTGTTGCCTGGCTCCATCAACAGGAGATGATGTGCCATGTAGCAAAGCTGCTGCGGGTGTTCAGTGGAAGACGATTGGATTTTCACTTTGTAAAAGGTTTTTAAAAGCCTACTTTCTGGAGAAGGGCTTGGGATGGGAGCCCAGGGGGGAGCGAGAGGCCTGAGGTGGACAGGGCAAATCTAGCTCCCAGGACGGTTTCTCCCAATGACATTTATTTCCTTATGACAGTTATTACTAGAGAATGTGTTTTATATTCTTAAAGCGGGTTTACTCACTTACGTCTCTATTTTCTCGGTGTTAGGCTCTCCTGGAGGCAGATGGGCTGGGACAGCTGTGACCATGTACAGATAAAGCCCCGAGTTACTATTTGACAGGAGATAAAGCTGAGAGGCATTCACTGGACGAGGTCAGGTGGCTAGCTTTTGAAAAACTTGCTGTAGGCCCAGGTGGCCCAGAAGTAACTAAGGTGGAAGCAGTGTTTTCCCAGCCCACATGAAGAGTTCGCGCTCTTTCTATCCAAATGATACCCGATTTTGTTCATCACGATGAAGGGGCTCATTGAGCCTTGCGGTGTCTCGGGGACAGTGCCGTGAGGAGTCTTGACTGATTTATCTCTTTTATTTTCACAAGCCCATGCAAATACTCTTAGAATCCCATCTTAGAGAGGAGGAAACTAAAGCTCAGTCATAAAAACACGACACCTGCAAGAACCTTGACTCACAAGTAAGCATCCTGTTCAGAGCACTGCTCTCTCCAACATGGTTTGATCGCCGTAAAGTTCTGCTACGTACCAATCAGACTCGGTTGCAAGGATAATGAGCATCTGAGCAAACCCATGAAACTCCCTGAGCTTCAGCTTCCTTCTCTGTGCAGTGAGGCTAAGAATGCTCTCCTCTAAGTTGTAAAGATTAAGTAGAATAGTCACAGTTGCAAAGTGCCTGTATTTTTTCATCCCTCCAATCATTCAGTCAACAAGCACACATTAAATAAGTGCCTCTGGAGGTGATTAGCACCTGGCATCCAGCAGGTGCCCAACACCTATTGCCTCCCTGAGCGTCTTCATTTTTTTCCTCACTGATTTTCAGAGAGACCTGCTAGGCCAAGAGCATCTTCATTAAGTATAGACTGAAATGGTTGTCAGTCAGAGACTCCATTAAAAAAGATCATATTTTGTTTTTTGACCATCCTCCAGACCCGTAAATGCAATGTGAAACATTTAGCACGACTGTATTTTTCAGGACTACTCGGTTATGCTGGAGAGGAAACCAGAAGCAAAAGGAGAATTTCACATTCTTGTGGGCTTTTGGGGGACAATAGAAATCATGGGTGAGGATCCCTGTATGAGAACACATTTTTTTCTTTTTTTTTTCTTAATGTTTTTGATCTCTTGCCAATTTCTTAATGAAATAGAGGGCGAGAAGGAGCTAACTCTCTGCGGGGTCTAAATCCCTTGAGCTGAGCCGGCACTTGCACGGAGACAAAGCAGAGGCAGGTTGGCGGGGGGAGGAATTGTCACTGAGATTTGGAAACCTTTCCTTTGGCCAATATAACTCCATTAGGTTTTGGAAGGGAAGCCAGGTGGCACGGGGGGTCCTGGAAGTAATATTCTCCAACCAGTTTGTAATTAAAACGGAGCCCCTCGCAGACTCGCGGCTCTCAGTCACCCCAGCCACCCGCCATGCGCTGGAATGCCAGGAAGCTGCTGCCTTGAGCTTTGGCTCGTTTTCTGCCAAGCTGGTTAACGATCAGTTCTGTGTTGCCTAAACTATATTTTGCGCTGAGGATGTACCTGGATGCAGAATCAGGCACCTCCTTCGTGGTATCCGCCTGTAGCTCTTTCTAGTAACCCCGGCTCTGAAACACGAAGGGGCTGTTTGGCAAGCCTTGCGTCTCCCTTCCTCCCAACCTGCCCCCTTCCTGCTGTGATTGTTTCTTAGACTCGTGTTTCACTTCCCACATTCTGGTTCTTATTCTTTCTGGAGATCAGGACCAGGCAGAAAGCACCAGGGCAAGTTAGGTTAAAGGAAGCCTTATTTCCCCCCTCTCTGCTGGAAAAGCCAGTGGTATCAGAGTTGACGGTCTCCTAAACCCAGTTCGTCCTAAAATGGAGGTGGCAAGGAGTGACCGAGGAATGGGTTGTAACAATCAGACTCTGGCCCGACCAAATTTTAGAGAAGTGAGAGTTTGCATCAGAACCTTTGCTTCCAGAAAACTTTATAGAAAATGCCATTCAGATGAAATTTCCCACCAGATGTACCTGGTGGGATTCATAACAAAAAATGTGAGCGATAAATTATCTCATTAAAATTTTTTCTTTCTCAAACCTCTATGCAGGGTCTTGAAAACTCCAAAACTATATGATAAGCAACAAAACGGGAGAAATGCATTACCCCAAATACGAGGGAAGTGGTTCACACTGCTAGTGGGGCCTCTCCCCAAACTTACAAACCCCTCAGTGCTGCATTGCTGTGCTCAGACAAGAACATAGATGTTCACTCACCTTCTAAAAAATCCAAAATTAAAGCCACTTTAGAACATAGTGCTATTTCAATGATCTCTATGTTTCTATTTAAATGTGGCTTCAAAGCAAATTCAAATTTGCCTTCTTCCAACCTGATCACCTTTCCCCTTTCCTTCCTACGTGGACATGTTGGTTATGCGTTCAATAACCATACTATAGAAAGAGCACATACACAAATTAAACAAGTCCTAACTCACCATGGAAAAAGAGTAAAGATTATGGATTAGTCTATGTTGATAGGCCAACAAATCAATCAGCAAAAGTTCAATCTTACTAATAATCAAAGCTATCCCAATTAAAATACACTTACATCATTATTTACTAATCAAGTTAGCAAATCTATTTTGTCATTGATTGACTCAATGCAGGTAGAAGTGTGGGTTATAAAGGCACCCCTCTGCTGTTGTACTCAAAGAGGGCAAAGGTCATCTATAAATGCGGCATGGCAATCCAATTTTATGGTTCAATCCCCTTTGTGACCAGATCATTCCAAGCATAATTTGGTGCCAGCACGCGTTTAATTTTTGAGAATAATGCACTGTATGAGGTGGATTTATGAAGGAAACCAGAGTTCCAGGGCCTCCCTCTTGTACAGACGGCTCCCAAGATGCCAGGAAAGGCCCTAGCAATTTTGCATTTATAATTTTGTAGGTGATCCAACATTTTTATAAGCTCTGGTTCTTACAAACAGGGCCCACCTTTGAATAAAGTTAGAGAAAAGGCAGGAGCTACAAGGGGAACGTCCAGGCCGTGGGCAAGGCTGGTGCATTGGTTCAGCTGAGCTGGAAGGAAGCTAAGAGCTGGGACTCTGGTCCACTGCGGGGTGGGGAGAAGTGCCAGTGGACGGGACGGAGACCCCTGTGAAAGCAGCCTGTGATGAGGATGCCCTGTATGTGATGAAGGGGAGAGATGCTCAGACAAAACAGTGCACATTCACTGAGCAGCTGGAAGGAGCCGGGTGCAGGGATGGCAAACCGGAGGCAGGAGCTTGGACACCTGCCCCAGGTCCTCCCAGCAGGCATCACCTCCTTGGGGCATCAACTAGGAACGCGGGCCTTGGAGAGAGGAGAGAACTTGCTCACGGCCACAGAGTGAGTAGGCAGCTGGTGAAGTCAATCCCAGCCCGGTCTGCCCAACTCTGCAGTTCCCTTCGCCTACACACACCACCTTCCTTATCTTGTAAAGTGTCCTAAACCCCGCACGGGAAGGCCAACCCTGTGAGTGAGTGACGGGGAAGGGTAGGAAACCATGTAAAGTTGTAAAACAAGGACAAAAACTAAGCTCTGGGATCACATGGGCAATTGCTCCAGATATTTCAAGAAATAAAGTTGAGTTCGAAGAATGAAGCACCTCTCATTTATTCAATTGATCCACAATGAGATCAAGTCCCTTAACAAATAAAGAGCTAATGGGGGCCTAATCCCAGGTGGAAGATGAAAAATATGTTTGAATCTTCTGTCTGGCTTGGACAGCCAGACTCAGAGCGCGTGTGGCTGCCACCCCCACAAGCCAGTGATAAGGGCGGAGAGACTTCCAGCCAGGAAAGGGTGGCATCTGATAAAGTGGCTTCAGTTAAAATATAAATGCTAGCTGACTGCACTCAGGGCTTAATAGTGGTTCTAGATGAACTGATAGAAGTATGCGTGTAATCTCCCCACCCTGCACAGCTCTGCTCTCCAACTACTAGCTTTGAAATTTGGTTTCTCTCCTGATGCTGCAGACTTGGTTTCCTCACCTGTAACACAGGACAATAAGCCCGTGGGCCTCGCAGAAATGTTGTGAGGAATAAGTGAGGGAACACTTGTGGAAATGCCGGCCCGGTGTCTGGCTCATGGCGGACATGCTGCTTCCGCCGCACTCTCACTGCCTTCACAGACCAGTTTTTATAACACTGGGCTACTCACTTTCCTGATACCTCCCTACAAGGTTTTGTGGTCCATGCAGGATCGGGCTACTTCCCTTGATGGGCCCTCAGGAACCAGACCATCATGAACGGGTCATTTCTGAGTAGTTCTAATTAATGGTCAATGCTGCGTAAGTCTAACTAATGGTCCATTATGATTATTGCTAATAGTTCTCAGTTCTAAGCCCTCCTTTTCCCTGTATCCCTGGCAGAGTTGATAGTGTCACTTTGAAGGGAATTTGAGCTCCGTGTTTGTCCATCACGATTATCAATGGATCAGCTAGCATGCAGTAGGCGATCCTAGAATATTGGTTATTGAATAGGCCAGGGGAGTGGTTATAAGCTTGGATCCTAAAATCAAAGCAGAGGTGTTCAAACATTTGGCGTCTCTGCGCCACACTGGAAGAAGAGTTGTCTTGGGCCACACATTAAATACATTGCAACACATAATCACGCACATGCACAAAAAGTGATAAAGTTTTAAGTAAATTTACAATTTTGTGTCTGGGCTGCACTTGGCCCTCGGGCCACAGGTGGGACTCCCCTGAGAGTATTAGGCCTCCCACTCACTGTCTGGGTTCCACCGAAATCGCATTCCTCTTTTGTAAAGCAAGGATGATAACAGCAACCACTTTGCAGGGCTGCTGCTGGACTAAATGAGATAGTGCGCACAGAGGGTTTAGCACGGGGCCGCTGCAGTGTAAGTATTCCGAAAACGCTTTCCGGTCCTCGTATTAGGGAATTTCCTGTTTCCATGAAATATACATGAGGTCTCTCCCGTGCAAATGTGATGAGGAAACACAGTCCCATGGTTTCTCTCCCTTCCACATTTGTCTTCATTAATATCAAGCCATTAGTTGGCCCGGTCCCCGATCAGCAGTGCTCCAGGCTAGTATTTGATGGGCCGAGCTCGGGGCACCATTTTTCACATCTTGGGCGAGCATCCTGCTCTTCTCGTCCCTTCTGAGCTTGCTCCACCTTTGCTTTTAGGATCCCCAAGGGCTTCTGGTTGGTGCCAGGGCTGAGTGTTTATATCCGTTGGGCTTCCTGGGCCCAGTGATACTATTTACTTGGCACAACCGAATGCTCTTTATTCATTCACCTATGCATACCACCTCCTCCAATCCTTACAACTACTCTCTCAGGTGTGGCAGTGAAAAATAATCGCAACAATAATTAGGACGACTAATATTTACCAGGCATTTACCAGGTCAGACAGTGATTCCATGAGGCCAGTGCTATTATAAGGCCCATTTTACAGGTGAGTAAACCGAGATACAACTTGATGAAATATCCAGCTCATATAATCAGCAAAGAGTGAAGTCAGGCTTCAAGGCATCTAAGCCTGGCCCTAAAGCCAGTGCTATTCTACACTTGGCTTCATTGACTGTAGAGGAAGTAACTTGTCCAGGACCCTGGGCACATTGCCTGGAGGGGGGCAGGTTCCCTGGACCTGAACTCTGATGTGTCACTTGGGGATCAGCTGTGAGTCCCTTTTGAACTAGGTCTATTCTTCTTTGCTGGTCTGGCCCCACACGATCTCAGACCTCAGAACTGAGTACTCTGAACACGCCAGAGAGGTACTTGTTTCTGACTTAGCACCCACCCTGCCTGCCCATCACAAGCATCAGGAGGTCAGGAGGGCCACCATCGATGGAAAGTCTGTAAACACATTAGAGGGGCAACCCAGTCAGAATGCGTGACCAGGCCCAAATAACCCAGTAGCGCCCGCGCGCGGTCCTGGGCAGGATGTGCCAGCAGGGTTGGCCGAGACCCCTGGAGGCATTTATGCCCGTATGACTTCCGCAGGTTAGATGGGGAGAAAACACAGAAAATGTTACCTTAACTCAATGTCCAGCTACGGTTTTCAGAAATGCCAGTTTTTATGCATAAAGATCAGAAGGAGAAAAGAAACTGTTTAATGCTGGACCCCAACATCTCCCTGGGAGCTGGTGACCTCACATATCCAGAAACCCACCTGACAGCTCCGTCAGGGGGAGATCACGCTGCCCCAGGCACGCATTCCTATTCCACACGAAGCACACGCAGCCAGGACTGACACTAGCCACACTGCTAACCTCTGCCACCGACGAGCAACCAAGAGAAATCAATGCGCGTGCCCACTGAAAGACGCAGGGAAGCTTTGTTCACAGACCAGGCTGGAAGAACAACCCAAGCGCCCACCAGTGAGAGGAGAACAGGGAACACAGATTGGGGTAGAGAGCTGAAAGGGACCACTGCAGAGCAAGAGCAAAGTGAGAGCTTCGCGTCAGCAACAGCACAGCCAAAGCGTCCAGACACCAGCTAAGGGATACACACAGCACCATCCCCTCTGTGGGCTGTTCCAGGACAGCGACAGTGACAGCAGTCAGAACAGTGGTCACCACCAGAGGGCACTGACTGGGAAGGGGCAGGAGGGAGCTTCCTGGGGCTAGACGTGTTCTGTGTCTGGATCAAAGAGGCGATTACATGGGTGTAGACATGCAGCACAATTCATTGATCTCAGCACCGGTGACATCATTTGCAAAACCCAAGGCACGATGAAAATGAGGGGTCTCATTACAAAACGGGCAGCGGCAACAGTGCAGGTCCTTGTCATGGGCGGCCCTTTGCGACCAGACAGGTGCCAGGCCCATGAAGCTGCCCTGGTCGAGCTGTGCACAAAGTCGGGGCCCTTAATCACGTTAGTTACACTTTAATAAAAAGGCAACAGCGAACACAGAGAACTAGAGGGAAAGAAGTCTTGATCTGGGGGGGCTGTTGAGGAAGGAGTGATTGTAAGAAAGAGAAAGAATGTGGCTCCAAATCCCTCCTTTAGGTGAGCTCCCATGCCACCCAGCGGTGCTCACTTCCTGCCTGCCATGGTCGGGCAGCCTTTTGCAAACTGCCCACACTCGCTGGTTGGTTCTCAGAAGAAGAGTTCAAGCAAGGTGAAATGTGCATTTGAAATTTATATTTGTATTCAACTCAGCTGGGCTTCAGAAGGACCAGGGATGACAGGAAGAACCCTCTCCCAATGCTGCCCAGCCCAAGAAAACTGTGGGGTCCAGGGAAGGTGACATCTTAATCCAGCTGGACTTTCCAGAGAGGTCTGGGGTCAGCCACAGAGGGGAGGGAGTCCCGGGAGGGAGTGAGGGTCAGTAGAGCTTCCACAGGGAGTGAGTCCTGCAGCTGCAGCGGCAGCGGCAGGGGGCTGGTGGGCTGGGAGCAGCTCTCACTGCAGAGGCACCATGGACTTGGGGCACGAGTTGGGGCTTTGGAGCTTTAGAACTAGGCTCAAATTTCGTCTTCCTCCCCGTCCATTGCCCTTTCCCTCACGGTAACAAGCAATATAATCTCAGGCGTGGTGTTTAAGTTTCTGAGCTTCAGTTTTCTCATTCCAAACAGGGAATCATAGGAACAGAAAGTACTCACACCATTACTTGTCATGTAGTAGCATTATACGACTGCGTTATATACATGACCTCATTGGAGGTATTGATATTATCATCTTCATCTTGCAAGAAAGTGATCTGAGACACAGAATGATTAATCAAATAGCCTAAGGTCACATAGCCAGTAGAGAACTGAGCTGACCTTTCAACCCAGGTAGCTTGACTGCAGAATCTGTGTCCCTAATCACTCCACTATCCTCTTTTGGGACAGCGGGAGGAAAACTTTGAGAAATCAATCCAAAGTCAAATTGCCTGGGATGTAGTTGATACTCATGGAATTCAACCCCATCCTATTTTCTTCAATTTCTCATTCTCTGAAGCTCAGTAGTGCTGTGGCATGGTTTAACCATTCCGTCTTAGTGTTTAATTAAAAAAGGACACCCAGAAAGGTTAAGGCATTGGCCCAAGGTCACACAGCATCTATACACTGAAGCTGAGAACATAACAGAACTTAATATTTTACTCCAGGGAGCTTCAGGACTTTCTACTGGGGCCCACGTGTTACTTATTTCGCATTTTCTTTTCTTCTGTAATTTGGTGGGGACTTTTCTCTTCTGCGAGTTTGGAAAGGAGGACTGCTGCTAGAGCTACAGACTAATGAACACAGACATAATCTTGGTTTGGATTTATTTACATCTCCCATAAATCATATTTATTGAGTGCCTGGGGTGTACAAGACATTGTGAGAGGTCCCACACATTAAAGCAAGGAAAAAATAAACATTACAGACACTTGGTGTATACTGCAGACTACTTAAATATCCAAAGGCATCAAATAAATCATCAGACTGTTTAGAAATAGGCTCTGGCACGCTCCCTGCAAACCTTCATACAAAACCCTGCGATTGTGCAACGCGGGTGCGGGCTGGTCTCCGCTCGGCACTGGAAATATTTGTTAACACGAGTGAGTGGGTCATAAGTCCCCGAAGCCAACTGTGTTGGGAAGTTTAGAAATATCGAGGCCTCCTTCTCAATCTCCCTTGTCAGACTAACATCTTCCTCAAACCGGCAATAAAAAGAATGAAACCGTAAAAACTGACAGCATACCATTGGCAAGGAAGCAGCCCAACCCAACAACGGTCCCACCATCTTTAAAGGTGTCACAACCAGGGGTTTAGAGGTGAAAGCCGGCAAGCAGCGGTGTGCGTGTGCACATACACATGTACACAGCGTGCCTGCCGCCCCTGCCCCCTGCTCGGTGTGCCGAGGAGGGCCATGAAAGGCCTGTATGGGACCTGGCTGTGAACCACGCAACCTTTCCACGCGTACACACAGCCCCACTCTCTGCTTCAGCTATGGCTGGCCCATAGCATAAGTTCTCGCCAAATGAAATCGCTGCTCTCCCTCAATTTAGAAATCCGGCGGCTGTAAAGCCACTGCTCCCTTTGCACGTCTCATAGCTCAGTGGCCAAACTGATTTCTTCCTCTATGCCATAAAGATGGAATGAGCACCGACTTAGCACCAAGCACTGCGCTGGGCATTGTGGAGATGAAAATAAGTAGGAGGCATCTCTGTCCTCAAGGAGTCCACTGGCCAATGGGGGAAACACACAAGTCCGTCATCGGTCACAGTCCAGCCCTGGAGTTTCCGGTCGGGCCTGCCTGGTGCTTTGACGGCACGAAGGAGGGAGCCCCTGCTACAGTGGCATTCCCACCAGGAGGAACTGAGCAGGATTTGGAGTTAGAATTGGTCTTAACTCAATGAAGACAAACAGAGCAAAAACATTCCAGGTAGAAGAACAAGCCTGTGGAAGCAGGAGTCCGCCAGACAGCGATGACGGGACGGGTGTGGAAGACTTTTAGGTTGGCCTAGAGACCTGTCGGTCTGAGTGCAGGCCAGGGAGGGCTTCAGACCGCAGATGCCTTGCCTCAATAAGCTATGGAGAGTGACCTCTCTCCTGAAAATGAGCAGGAATCATCAAGAATCATCAAGTATCATTATACAGGGAAGTGACAACATCAGATTTGCCTTTTAGAAACATCCCTGTTCTATCATTTTCCTTTGTAAGCTGCCTATGCTTTCAAGAGCAAAATGAATGCTCGAGCAGCTATCTGTTCAATAGTATGCTTCAGACGCATCTCTTGTGGGTTAAATGCAAGTCAGTGGGGATAGTTTCTGAGTCTAAAAGAACAATCTTGTGGTAAACATATAAAGTTACAGAAGCACAGTGTTTGTGCTTCAGAAATTGTTAAGGCTTAGGAGGAAAGAAGGGAAGAAGTAAAAGAAAGAATAGAGGGAGGCGGAGAGAAAGGAGGAAGCAAGGAGAGGAAGAGAAAGGGAGGGAAGGTGCAGGTTCATAATTAGTATAGATGCAAATCTTAACTCTGCCCCTGGCCAACTGCGTGCACCTGGGTCAGCTGCTTAACTCACCTGCGCCTTCATTTCCTACTTTAGAAACAGGGAAAACCCTGACAATTTCTCCTAAGGTTGGTCTGTGTCCACCTGTGACAGAGGTGGCTAACTGTCCCCCAAGGCTCAGGCTCTCCCCTCTAACAGATGGGGTTACCCCGGGAAACGATACCCTTCCCAGGTTTCTCTTCCAGCCGG
The DNA here is from genome assembly GCA_004026765.1 of Micronycteris hirsuta. NCBI lineage: Eukaryota > Metazoa > Chordata > Mammalia > Chiroptera > Phyllostomidae > Micronycteris > Micronycteris hirsuta. Next base: position 511,246 of record PVJI01000004.1, read on the forward strand.
GCATGGCCACACGCCTAACCCTTACCAGAGGGACCTGAGCGAAAGTGGGAAGTGTCATGTCTGGGCTAAGGTATTTCAACACTGAGTCTGCCTGTCCTCCTTCCCCTTCTGCTGGCTAGGCGCAGATGACAATGAGGCTACAGGGGACAATGGAACCACAAGACAAAAGGATCCTGAGTCCCCAGGTCATTGGGTGGAAGAGAGCCACCTCAGCTGGGAACTCTGATCGGATTCTTACAGGAATGAGAAATCAGGTGTCAAGCCACTAAAATGATGAGGTTTGTTTATGACAACACCTAACATTATCCTAACTAATCTAGTATGCTAATATCAGGCATGTATAGTAAATTACTCGTGTTTAATAGGTATCAGATGAAAGGAAAATACAGTACACCCGCTGATGGCATTTTCTTTTTAAGGATAAGAAACCTAGTACAATTTGGAGATGTCTGTTTTTCACCGATGTCTTTGGAAGAACCTTTCAATCGAGCAGCCCTGTAACGAGGTGATCTCTTTGGAAGAAAACACAGCCAATACAGGTTTCTTTCTCCCCCTCCCCCTTAAAAGCATCCTGCCAAGTTCTAACTGCCATTACTTAGCAAGTTCTTCAATTTAAAAAGTTACCATCTACTCACCATCCTGGGAAGCTGTCAGTGGCTGAGAAATGGAACTGGGCCAACTGATTAGTTTTGATGGACTGCGTTGTGGAAATCCAGTCTCTGTCACTGAAGTGCCTGTTCATCCAATTAACCAAATGACTACAGGGGAACTCTAGCCAAGTGCAACACATAGTGGGCGGCTGCTCGGGAGGTCAGGGGTGGGGGAGAAGGGGCTTTCGCTGTCCTTGGGCCAAAAGGAGGGCTAAGCAGGGGGAACAGAGAAGCGCGCCCACCCTACTGGTTTCCTGCCTGGCGCTGACCTGTAGGGGGATGCTTCAGTGTTGTTGTTATTATTATTATCGTCAACAGTGTTGTTGTTTGTATTTAGTCATTTAACACCTACACCTGAGGCCCCTACCCTGTGCTCAGAACTGAGGATACAGCAGGGAACAAAGCAGTCAAGGGTACGCCTTTTTGGATTCGCATGCTTGCAGGGGGAGAGAGCCAACAGCAGATTTTCAGCCTTGGCAGTGTCGGCATGTGGGACCAGACCGTTCTCTGCGGTGGGGCCGTCCCCACCCATTGGAGCGCGTTGAGCAGCATCCCTGGCCTCAGGCTGCTAAATGCCAGCAGTCGCCCTGAGCCAGGCAACTGAAAACATCTCAAGACCTTACCAGCCGTCCCCTGGGGGCAAACACACCCCCATGGTCCCCGTCCCCCGTGGAGACCATTGCTCCACAGCTATGAAAGTAAACAGATAAGTACTGGGTTCTGGGAAAGATGAAACAGCACAGTGAGACCGGGGTGGTCCTGGATGGCTCTCTAAAAATGAGGAGGAACAGGTGATGTGTAGACTGTAGAAGAGGCTCCCAGGCAGAGGAACAAAGAGCAGAGGCCTGCAGCATGGGAGAGGCGAGCAGGCACCAGGGGCAGCCAGGTACGAATGAATGAAGAGAGTGCGGCAGCAAGTGGGGGGCACACAATGGCAGTGGAGAGAGTATGGGTTCAGATCCGACCTCTTGTCACTGAGGTAAGGAAGCACAATGAAAGGAGGCAGTATGCCGTGGTCAGGTGCTGGAGCCAGACTGCCTCAGTTTCCCTATCTGTGTAATGGACACACAGGGAAGCACCTGTCTGGTGGCTGCGGTGAGGAGCTGATGAGCTCATGCATGGGAAGTGTGGAGCCCTGTGCCCGGGACAGGGAAAACTTTCAGTGGCTGCTCAGTGGCTGCTCAGTGGGTGCTGGAGCTGGCGGGGCCCGGCCCACGACAGCCCATTGCACAGACCTGTTCCCAACGTACGTCACTTGGGGGGCTCGAAGCTGGCCACGGCAGGAGTATTTACACCATGGAAACTGGCACACTCTAGGGATCAGGGTTTCTCCCCACCCTGGAGTGTTGACAGGCAACTACCAGTAAACCCCTGGTTATTGGCTATTATTATTAAGTTGGTTATTGAAGGGTTTTGAAGAGAGTATCACGATTGGATTTATGTTTCTAAAATGTAACTTTGACTACTCTACAGAGAATTGATTGAGCGGTGGGGGTAGGGGTGGAGCAGGGAGATCACAGTAGTAATATAGCCAAGCAACAGTCACCCAGACCAGGTAATAACTGGTGCACTTGGGGGCCTCATTGGAGACTTGCGGGTGGATTAGAGGGGGCGGAACAGACCCAACAGAGAGCGCATTTCTGGACTTAGCAGCCAGATGAGATGTGATGTGGTTTCTATACTACTACTGGCAATAACAACAAAATGTGTGGTTGCCTTTTACTAAACACCCACATACTGGGCACAGACAACCTCCATGTATTTTCCCAATCTCCTCCAAAGTGCTAGGAGGGAATTATAATTAGATTTAGCTACATGTCGTGGCCGTGGCACTGAGGCTCAGAGGAGTTCGGGAACCTGCCCACAGCCACCCAGGGAGCAGGTGGCACATTCAGGGTCCCGGTCGACTCCCTCTGACTCGGAAGCCTGTGCCCACCACCAGCCTGCCTCACTTCCTCTCCATCGTGAATCTCCTCCACAAAAATGTCTCTGGCGGTGGAAGAAGGACCCTCTTGCTCTTGGGGTTGATGTCCAGCTATACTTTTCAAAGTATTTTGCAACTATGGAAATCAAGAGAGACTCACCCCTGGAAGGGGCAGGGCTGATGCTTCGGCTCCCTCACTTCCAAGCACTTCTCCCAAACTTCCCGAGACTCTTTCCCGGTCAGGTCTCATATGGATCCAGGAATGTAATCATTATCATCATCCTCATGACAAAACTGACACTGACACCGATACACACAAGTACATTAATGTATATCATTGAATTGCTAAAAATGCAGTAGGTATTGTGCAAAATGCCTTAGCCTATTGGCCTACTAGAACTACGTGAGGTGTCCACATTATTAACCCAAAATATCAGTGGAGAAGCCAATGCATAGCAAAGATTAAAGAAGTTGCTTAGATTACATGGCCTACAAATGGCAGAGGCAGACCTTATTTTATTTAAAATTTATTTATTTGAGAGGGAAAGAGAGAGAGAAACATTGATGTGAGAGAGAAACATAGATTGGTTGCCTCTTGTAACCCCCAGACCGGGGTCTGAACCTGCAACCTGGGCATGTGCCCTGACCGGGAATCAAACTGGTGATCTCTTGCTTTGTGGGATGATTCTCCAATCAACTGAGCCACACCAGGCAGGGGGGCAGAGGCAGATTTTAAATCCATGAAGAGTTCATGGGGTTCTTGGGCTCCAACATGCTTGTTCTTACTATTGAATTGCTCACTATACCGCTGGTTGCTTCAAAAAGGCTAAAGTGTGCATGCCCCTCAGGTATTTTTTCATCAGTGTTGGTAATATGAGGCACTTACAGAAAATAGTCCTTCTGACACCCTGCCTTGTTCCCACCCAAGGTGAGCCAGCCTCCTCATCCAGGTAAAAATTGAGCTGGAGGCAAAAAAGTCAAGGCCATCAGAGCAAGTGGGTGTGGCACAGGAGCGGAGAGATGCCGGGTCCCTCTGGGCGACACCTGCCACCCAGCAAGGAAATGTGCCCTACGACCCAAAACTAAGAGTATGACAAATTCTGCCTGTGGGGTCTGAGGGACTAGAAAAAATAAGCACCTATTTGTATGTCCTGGTTCAAGTTCTCGTCAGGTTATTTACCATGAGTGGTTCATAGAATAGGACGGGCAACTTCAAGGGCTTCAGACACCAGCGTCTTGGCTGAATGGCCTCTTTAGAAGGGACAGAATAAGCCTGTCTGGAACTGGGCAATTTTGTCATCTTGTTGAAACCCAAGAATATGCAGATAACCCTTAAAATGTTCCACGGAGTACTCAGAAAAGTCCACACACCAGTACACCACCTAGAATCATAAGTGGAAACATTCTTTTTCTTTTTTTTCATTTTGCTGAAAACAGACGGCCTGCTCTGTATGGTTATTTGTATCGGTTGCATCGATACTTTCCTTTGCTTCGAGACATGCGTAAAGTCTTTGTTGTGCATGCAAATTTTGTGGTAAAGTCCATTTACATTGGCAAACTCTTGACTTTTCCATCAATAACCTTTAGGATGTCATCTGGATTATGCCTCTCTTTGGGTTGTTTATTAGAATTCCTTCTGCTGCAATAGGAGGGCAGATTTGCCTGTCCTTGGCAACAGGTCCAAGTTTCTAAATGGTTTATTGCCTTGGTCTTCCTACCCCCACTTCCCTTAGCACATTTTTTTTCTTCACAGGTTGGCATAGTGACATATAAGACAGCCTCAGGGTGGGGTTCTGACAGTTAAAAACAAAACTGTACTTCCTTGGTGAAATCAATCTGATGCTTGCATTTGTACGTCCCCTGAAAGCTTTGAAATACTCGTATTTGCTCACTAAACCCTGGCTCAGGGCCAGATGCTCCCCACAGAGTTACCCACATGCAACGGGAGGGCCGTGCCCGGGAACTTGAAGACGCTCCTCAGGGCTGATCTCAGGATTTTGCCTACACTCCTATTGGAACCCACATTCCCATTGGAAGGAAGGATGCTGGTCTTTGCAGAACACCTCCTTTGAAGAAGATGCAAGATGCATTTACACCTCTCAACAGCCCAGGGGGTAGACATCCTTATGCCGATTTTGCAGCTGAGCAAACGGAGGCCCCAGCAAGGTGACCTCCCTCGCCCAGGCGGCTGAGGGAGATCGGACCCAGGGCGCCGACATTCCTCACAGCCGTGCTCACCATAGCTTCCTTTCAATGTGACTCTCCCAGGGTCCTGGTTAGACGTGCAACTCATCGTCCAGACAGGGACGATTTTGAGTGTTACAAAGAGTAGTATTAATAATTATGGTTTCCATACATCATACATCATCTGCCAGGACAGTCCCAGACAACTAGGGACATGTGGTCGCTGTGGTTAAACGGGTAAGATCCCATGCCCCACCCCAGACCCACTGAATCAAATCTCTAGAGACAGCTTGGGGCTTCTGCATAAGCATCCCAGATGACTCTTGTGGTTGTAAAGTGGTCCCCAAATCACTGTGGGCTAGTCCAGAATCATCCAGGGAGCTTATTAAAATGTTGGTTTGGGGACCCACCACCCTGCGTGTTCACATTTACTGTGTCTGGTCTGGGGCTCAGGGTTTGCATGTCTAACAAAGAGTTGCTGATGCTCTTGCTACATTTAGGAATCATTACCGAGGATGCAAGGACTGAATTTACAATGCAGCCTTCCACTTGGTCACATTTTGGGAGGTAGAAAAATCTCCATCTTCAGCCTATTTAAAATTTGTTTAGAATTTTTTTTTTAATTTTTTTCGTGAAGAATATAATAAAAAAGAAGAAATATTCTGCCCCACCCCAGACTGCTCTGTGACCTTGGGGCAAGTTACTTTACTTCTCTATGCCCTCATTTACTCCACTTTACAAAAGAAATATTAACAGTAATAAACCAATTTAATTGTTTAATATTTAAGTTACTTAGAATCATGCTGAGTGTATACAAAGAGCTCACTTAACCACCATTATGATTTGTACTTGTACATGATTTTCCCCAACCTACTTCATGCTTTTTATAGTCTTTTTGTTTCTCATGACATTTATATATTACATTATCTGATTACAAAGTAACATGTTTCCCAACTCTTAACCACTGCACTGCCACCTGACATCTGGCCACCTATTGTCCCTCTGCTCAAAACCGATTTTATGTAACCCTTTTTTTCTGACTCTGTCCTAAAATTCAACAGGGAGAATTTGCTAAAATAATGATGGTCTGAAAACCGCTAAAAGTTAGCATTCTGAAAATAAAAAAGACATTAAAATATTTCTTCGCCGTGCTTGCTAACGGCTGTCTAGTCGTCCAGCACACACCGTGCGCGGCTTCAAACCTTCGCCAGTCGGTTGTACGTCGCACGTTTGGGCCGCCTTGGTGGTCAGTTACTGGGATTATTTGTTTACTTGCTTGTTCTGATTAGATATGATTATTTCCTCTTAATAAAACAAAGGCGTGGTTTTGCACCGGGCAAATGTCATCCTGTTAAGAACGGAATCTGAAACCCCGAGGAGCAGCTTCTCCTCGGGGGCGCTGTGACTCGGGACTCACTCTCTGGAACTCCCTTTACCTCTCATGTTCGTTCTAAGGAAGAACAGGGCCGAGAATTGCCTAAATTGGATACTTGCTAGACAATAAAAAATGGAAGAACACTCTGAAACAGAAAAAAAAAATGGGTCACTCTTTGTTTAATGGCAAGGAGGAAGAAAAAGGTTTTCCCTTTCATGTTGAAATCCAAGCAATGCCTTCTGAGGCTTCAGTCTTCAACTTCAAGGAAGGAAAGGATTTTTAAGCTGAAGATGGACTTAGGTTTTGTGAGGAGGGCCTCATTTTGTGTGGCAAAAATAAGTGTCACATGGATGGAAACGACACCAGCAGTAAATACGCGTCTCCTTACTGTGCGTGTGTGCTATGACCGCATACAATGGTTACACCGTACATTTGTAGCCGACGGAGGCTGAACACAGCGTTGCGCATTTCCAATTTTTATAGACCCAAATCCCGTGGGTTTTTTTTTTTTTTTGGCATACTTTTATTTACTTCCTAGGGAGAGTTGACAAAGGACTCTCTTAGAATTTAACAATATTTAACCTGCTGTCAAGATAATCTCATTAAGTGTTTTTTAAAGCTCACAAATAGAGTAAGACCAACAGGGTGATTCGTGGACGAATCCAGACTCAGCCGCGTGGCAGCTGTGTGGCCAGAGCAAGTTCACAAACTCCGCACCAGGTACGAGAGCTAGCAGTACTGTTAGAGGACTCAAAAAACGGTTCCCGTATTTTCAGAAACAGGCCAGGTGGGAACGTGTGCTGAACGACAGTACCTGCAGCAACATGGAACTTCTGAGTGGAAGACCCGCCCTTGCTGGAGGAATGTAACCTTCCATTTTGATGGCAGCTGCACAGACAAACACCTGGGTGTGCAAACATAAATGTGAGGGGTGTGCAAAGCTGGGCCTTCTTCGGGCAGGACTCTGCCTTCCAATGAGCTCCCCACTGGCTCCCACCCAGCTGGTCACTAACTGCAGCCCTGAGCGGTGAGCCGGGGGTGTCCATCCTAGTATCTGCATAGTGCGCCAGAGTTGACAAGAAGCATCAGCTCCAGACCCAAAGCAAAGCTGTCCCCTGGATCTGTTTTAATGGGCATCGGCGACTTCTGTCCTTGCACGGCTGGAGTACATCTTCCCTGACACTGCTCCCAGCCCTCCCTATTATCGAGAAAAGTTCTTGTGCTTTGCACGCACTGAGCTGGGGACAAAAGCGGCAGGGGAAGTGTCAGAGAGAGAGAGATCTGAGCCGGGTTTAAAAATGATATGCTGGCAGGCAGCTCCGCCAGGCTGGGGACAGTCTGGCCATTATAAAGGTCCAGAGAGGTTGCAGTTGGCAGCTGAAATTCCAGCTCTGTGCCCCTGGCATCCTGTGTCCCTGCATTTCCGGGGCCAAGAGCCCGGGGATCTCCCCTTAACTCCTATCTTCCGCTCCCTAGTGGGCCACCATGGTCCAGAGTCACTCTCAGGAGCCCTGTGTTCTTTGTCCCAGGCAAGAGCTGCAGGTCAAGTGCACTCACCTTTTTCTCTTGCAGAGGAGGAAAGGGATATATATATAATTAAATTAGGAAATAAAGGAAATCCACACTTTATTTTTTTTAATACTGTCCTTTCAAGGATGTCTCTATTTGCATAGTTTGATCCTTTTCCTCTACCCAGCACCAACATTAGTGTGACCTTTTCCTGCTAATTGGAAAATCTTACGGAAATAAACCCTGTCAGAAAATGAGAAGTGACTCCCCCTTTGGATGGCCAAACGACCTCAGAGGGGAAAGAAGTTCTGAATTTCTGCCCCTTTTGCACACGCTGCAAAATCTTTATTACTTCGGAGAGCCTTGGAGCTTAGTAATGCCCCTCCAGTGCAAAGCGGAGTAAATAAATTTCTTCTTATGACCACTTTGGAGAAACACACAACCAGATTTACTCAGCAGGGATAGATAGTGGACAGGATAATGAAGAGAGAATAAGAATATGATGGGGGTTTACAGCCTCTTCTGTCTCTTTAAAGGATTTTAATCCTTCAGAAACAGGATACGGGGTCCATTTCCTTAAAGATACAGTGTCCCTTCTGGGACGAGTAATGTTATAAAAAGCTAAGATGTAACATCTATCTCGCAATATTGATTGGCACTTTAGTGTGATAAAAGGGGTTGAACCTGAAGGGGAAAAGAGGGAGAAAGGTAAGCGGGAATTACTCTTTGAAGAATTCAAAGTGTCCCTATAATCTCAGGCCAAACTTCAGTGACAGAGAAACTAAAGCTCTCTGGGCCCGGTGACACTCAGCGGTGGTGCTGGGCCATCGGGGCGGGTTTCAGGGACGACTCATTCACCTCTGCCAGGAAGTGGCTATTGTCTGAAAAGCAATTCTGGTGATTCTGATGGTGCATTCAGTTGGTTCTTAAATGGATCCCAAAGGAGTCAGGCCAAATACTCTGATCCATTGCCGACTGGCCTAAAGGACAAGGTCCTACCTCTTGAGAGGTGCCGGGTTGAATGCTGCAGGGACTGAGCCGGTTCACATCAATGGCCCAGATTTTGAGAAGTCAATACTGAGCATCTCCTCGGCACTCTGGGTTCAGTGCACCACCGCTCTGGCCCCTGGGCTCTATCTACTGCCTCCTCTCCCCACAAATGAGGACAGCTCTGTGGAGCACTCACTGTGCCTCCGTGTGCTCACTGAATCTTCAGAACTTCAGTGGCAAGGCTATTGATCCATTTACAGAACAAGACAAGGAGTCTCAGGGAGGTCATGCCTCTTGCCCAGGGACACACAGCTTATAAGGACGGAGCTGGGATTCAAACACACGTCTTCCTAAATCTGAGGCCCACGGTCTCCCCCACTCATTTTGCGCAGATCAGGGTCCTCAGCAGGACCCGAGGTTGCTTTCCTGCGATTCTGCTCCTGACACCCTAGCTTCCCGGAAGAAGCCCTGGTGGCATTTCAAATTTGTGCGGTTCTCCAAGGGTCGCCCGGCTCAATTGTTTTGGAACTTACTTCTCTCCACAGCCCAGATTCCCATTCTCTCTTTTATCCTTAACAAGGGAAATGGAATGGTCATCACTGATTTCGAAAATGACAGGCTTACAATTGATTTCTCTATAACTAATCACTGACAGACTCCAGGCCACCTCAGTTCTGCTTAAGAACACAGGGCCTATGCCCACGCAGATTTCTTACCCAGAAAAGCAATTCTGTCTGCGCAGGAACTCGGAGGCCCATGTCCTTTACCCGTGCTGGGGAGTAGGGGCGTTTTGTGTTGGTGTTTGGCTTGAGCACAAAGCTTCCTCTTGCACTAGCCCATAAGTACCTTCTAGACCTGTCCTATCTGAAATCCTCCATGGCCTGCTATTAGGTTGAAAACCTGACCTCTCGCCTTAGCATTGTGATAAGGCCATTTGATATCTGTCTACTTGATACCCCTCAGCCCCCTTCCCTGTGATTCCAAGCACACACAACCCATGTTCTACCCATACTAGACATTGCTTCATTCCCCCCAAAACACAGCATCTGCATCCTTCAAAACTCTTTGGTTTTTCTCTCACTTTGATTGGCTTTTCCCCTTGAAGGCACAAGAAAAAGGTCACCTCCTCTGAGAAGCTTCCCCGATTGCTCCAGCCTGAAGCACATTAAGTACTTCTGCTCAGGCTTCTCACTGCTCCTTTATATTGTCTCTCCCCTCAACACAGCCTTCTTATCACCCTTGTAGGAACAATTTGTTCATATGCTACCTCTCCATCCCTCGACTACAGATTTATGAAAGCAGGAACTGTGTCCTTTTCATCTTAGGTTAACTGTATACCTGACTCGGATATGCTTGTTGGTGAAAGAGATGAATGCATGGGTGCATTAACCAGCACTGCTAGAGTTCCACTGTGTGCCAAGTCAATACTAGGCCCTGGAGTTACCCAGGCACATAGACAATCCATACTTAGTCATCTTTCCATCTCCGGGGAGCTCTGACCCAAGGAATGGCATTGGAATCTCTGCTGTGGACAAATAGAATTCTGCAGCAGGTGTAAGATACTGGCTAGATGGTCAGCAAATCATTTTCTTTCTTTCTTTTTGTTTTTTGAATACATGGTTGGACTACATTTCCCAGCCTCCCTTGCAGTTAGGTATGGTCACCTGACTGAGTTCTGGACAGTGAGCAGAAATGCTGTGCATCACTTGTAAGCCTGGACCCTAGGAACCTCCCATTGCTCCTCTCCACTCTTTCCCCATCCAGTTACAGGCTGGAAAGGATTCCTAGGGCTCTCCAGAGGGCAGAGCTACAAGACAGAAAGAGCCTGGGCTGCCGAGACCCTGTCCGTAGAAGGGACCTGTTCAACCAGGCATGCTAGCTTGACTGAACAAGAAATACAGTTCTGATGTATTAGCTGCTAAGATGTTGGGTTTATGTTTTACAGCAGGAGGCCTGCCCTAATAGAGTGACAACTGCGTGTGTGTGTGTTTGTGTGTGTGTGTGTGTGTGTGTCTTCTCAATCTCTGAGGTTCACCATGTGCTCAGGAGGAATCCCAGACAATCCGAGAGGGCCAGGCCCACATTCCCCTTCCACCTACAGCTTCCAGATCCAAGTGTCCTACAGACACACTGGCCACTTCCACAGGGAGCCTGACGCTCACCCTCCCTCTTTGTCAGCTGTCATAACAAGTGTCATGCTAACTTGAAACGCTACTTAACAAAGGGCTCGCTGTTGAGCCCTTGCTTTGGAAACTTGACTGTGTTCCCTGCGGGTTCTACTTTCTCTTTCTGCATTAGGCAAAGGCCCCCATCCTCCCACTCCGAGAGCTGCCGGACTCCACAATGGGCTGCCTTTCCCTGTGCATACCTGCAGCCCGGGCCACGCAGAGATGTGTTTCGGGCCGTAATAAGCAAGGAGTAGAGGTGCCCTCCTGCTCCATGGCAAAGGTCTCAGCACCTCTGAACGTGCTCCTCTGGCCAGAGCGACATATGTTAGGGTTCTTGTTCCACACTCGTGGGAGAGAGCTCTCTGCTGCTTTGTTTATAATGGCAGAATTATAGGGAGTGACATGACGTAACTGTGGTTTCAAAATCCACACGTCCGTGCAAAAATGGCACTGGGGCCTCTGAGTTCCAAAGGGACCGAATCCTCTGAATTCCAGAACCTGGAATTGTGGGCTCAGGGCATCTTGGAAACGTGGGACCCTTTTTAAAGCAGTCTCCAGGCTACCAGGTTCTGGGGCGGAACTCAGAGCAGTGTGCTGGCCTCTGCCACCAGTGTCCCCACCCCCGTCCCCTGGGAACTGTGGCAGGATGAGACATGCCAGGCTCTCCAGTGACAGGTGTCAGGCAGAAGCCCCACACGGCAGCCTGAGCAAGTTCTTGTTGCCTCAACACGTTGCTGGAAACTTGGGCAGCTCTGCCTGGGACTGGCCTCCCCAGGGACGCTGCCTGATCACCTTTTTACCTGGGGGATAAAGTGCAATGACACTGAGAATGCCAAGCCACCAGGTTTTCACACCCGAGATAAGTGCAGCAGGATGCAGTCCAGGGACAGAAATGTCATCCATGGAGATGACATTACCCTCCCCCCCTTTGGCCCCTCTTCTTGCTTCTGCATCTGAGCCTTCTGGGAAGTGTCCAACCCAAGCTCTGGGCAGCCAGAGACCCAGGCCAGTTCTTAGGGGAAGTGGCACCTGCTTGAGGGACCCGAGAAAGCGACAGAATCACAAAATGTCCTGCCAAGGGGCTGTGGCAGACACACCCTTGACGCAGAATTAAATTGCCCCCTCAATTCCAAGAGGGTGTAGGGCCAATCTCTGGGCAAGAATAACGACACGTAGACTCTCCTTACCTGCTTTTGTCATTCTGGCCCTTATGCACGGTCATCACCGACTCCACCTCTCCTAGAATTACAGAGTGTCCCAGGGTATTTTGGTCTCCATGTTGGTTCACAGCTGGTAGCAAGGAGGCCTCATTGCTCAGAGGTGAGATTAGGGAGAGGAGACCCAGGAGATTCAAGGGCGATTCTTTTTTAATTTTTTTCTTTTCTTATTCTTACTCGAGGACATTTTTCCATTGCTTGTTAGAGAGAGAGGAAGGGACCAAGAGAAACATTGATGCGAGGAAGACGCTTTGATTGGTTTGCTCCCTGTATGCGCCTGGACCACGGATGGCACATGCCCGGACCAGGGACTGAACCCACACCCCAGGCACGTGCCCCGACCAGGAATTGAACCTGCAATCCTTCGGCCATGGGATAACTTTCCCACCAACTGAGCCACACCAGCCAGGGTGCAAAAATGAATCTTAACTCTATCCGTTCTAGCTATGAGACTTTGGCCAGGCAGTTTCTGAACTTCTCCAACGCCTGAGAATTATTGTCACAATTACATGAGATAATAATAGCTAATATTCATATGCTAGGAATTGTGCTAAGTATCACCTAATTAACAATAACCTCATTAGCTAAGTCTGATTTATCTTGTTCAACAGGTTCAAAAAATGAGTAACCAGTGCCCAAGGTCACTCAGCCAATAGAAAGTGGAAGCAAAGAGAAGGGATCTCTCAACCATGGTGACAGAGCGGGGCTTTTCCACCCCAGCGCTGTTGCCGTGTTGAGCTAGATAATTCCTCGTGGCGGGGACTGTCTTGTGCCTTGTGGGACGTGTAGCTAGATGCCAGTAGCACATGCCTCTCATCCAGTTGTGACAACCAAAGGCGCTTCGAGACATTGCCAAAGGTCATGCAGTGGAGTTAAATAATTTGAAAACCACTGAAGTAGATGGAGAATCAGACGGGGTGGCATAAAGGCGCAGTGCCTAAAACATGGAGTATGTCATCATACTTCAAAATGTGGAACCTTTGCCCTATAACCAATATTTAGGGTGAGAAAGCAGGGGTGAGGGGAGAGAAAGGCAAATTTAAGGCTTCTCTAGTCACAGGATCATATAACAAAATCTAAATGGAAATGATAAAATATGCAAATTCAGAGAGGAGTTTTAAGTGTTTGAGGTTATGAGCCTGGCATTGTTGCGAGCATAAGTGTTACCCACAGCCTCGATGGCATGAATCTTACTACTTAAGTGACCCCCAAACCAGTGGAGCTGGACATGAGAGACCCTGGCAGGAAGAGGGGTCCTCTGCCTTGTCTATGCTGTGTAATCCTCCCAAGAACCTCATGAGGTCCACCCCCCTCCCATTCTCTCCCTTTGCAGCGGGGGCAGCTGAGGTTCTGGGGGGCGAGGACCTTGGCCGAGATTACACAATCCATCTACCGCAAAAGCAGGGCCGAAATCAAATATTTCATCCGCTCCCACCGCAGAGTTTGAATGGCTACTGTGTCATCCATCTCTGACTGAAAGCTGCCTTCTTAGTCACTTTTGAATCCCCTACATAAAAACTTTTCTATGAGCTATGTAATAAAACACTTCAAAACTAAAAAATGATAAGAAGACCTCTTTGACAATGGTCTCATCTCCTGGGGCCCCCAACTCTTCCGCACAGTGCCATGTGCAGGGGAGTGACCCTCTGTTCACACAGCGGCCATCGTCTGTGTTTCCTGGAGCCGAAACGCTTTCTCAGGACCCTCGCACTCCCGTCAGTGTGCCTTCAGGACCCCCGAGATTGCACACAGGTGGGTTCACGGGGGTGTCAGGACAGGAGCCAGACAGGAAGCAAGAGACGCTGGGGGAGGAAGGAGGAGGTGCACAGGTCCTGGAACACGCATGTGTCTGGCCACTCCGTGTGCTGGGCGACAGTCGCACGTCCAACACTGCCCCTGTCGGCCGAGGCAGGCGGCGGGGAGGAGCAGGTCAGGGACGCTTCTCATCGAGGGAATGCTGACTGAGAGAGGAGGGGAAAAGGTGTAGCTGGAAAATGGACCAGTGTGAGCTCAAGTTAGATTGGGTGATAACAAGGAATTACAAGCATTCTGACCATCCACTCCCTGTTGTGGGAGCAGAGGCGTTGGGATGGGGGAGGGACGGGGGGCTGCAATGCTCCTTTTCACGTCCACCTGTCCAAGGGGGAACTTGGCCGAGGGAGGAAGTGGTTGGAAGCAGCCACATTATTCCTGTTGGGTGCGTGCGTCCTCCACTGTGAGTGTGCTTTCTGTGACTTCCTACTGCTTGGACTAGTGGACAAGGGCACACTGTCTTAAAAGTAACTGGAATTTATTTTCTTCTAGTGGGAAAAAAGAAAAACAAGAAAAAGGAAAGAAAAAACCCCTACAAAACAAACCACATGTCTAAGAAATCCAGGAAGATAATGTCAGACTCAGTGGGGTGGGAGGGTGGGCGGGGGACAGAGAGAGAGCTCAGAGCTGACAAAGCTCTGGAGGAAAAAAAGAAAAAAATGGTGTTTGAGAAATATTCAGAAGTTGTTTCATAACATTTTAAAACCAAAGTTGGCTCCAATATAAAAGATTTCTCCTTTTTTGATAAGATTACTTTCCCCCCTCCACCATTTCTACAGCGCTAAAGTATCTTTGCTTTAGGACAGTTAATCCGAAGTCTATCTTCTTGAAGAATCCTTTGCTAAAACTCCTGCAAGGGTTGGCGGTACTTGGAGCCGTCTCCCCAATATTTCGCAACCTTCCCTCCTGAAAAATGCATCCACGCTCTTAAAATAGAATCAGATCTCTGGCTGCAGTGGGTGGGCTGGGGGTTGAATTCAGGGCATGAAGAAGGTGAGGGGCCTGGCTGAGGCCTTGCTCCAGCTGGGACCTGGGTTTCCCGAGAGATGGAGGAGACAAGGGACAGCTGGAAGGGACGTGTGCAGCCATCACTTTCCTTCTGGCTCCCCAGTTCTCCTGAATCCTCAGAAGTCTCCATATTGAAACCAGTCTCGTCAGGGAACAGGTAGAGCCAGGTGGAGGGAAGCGATAGCCCCCAGGCAAAGCCAGGTGCTGCCGCCAGGGCACTAGAATTCTGACACCGCAGGGGAGTGAGAGAAGGGGCCTGGAATGTGGTATTGGAGGACAGGACTCTGAGTCGGGCTCTGCCACTCCGTTCGTTCGATTCCCTTAAATGGGCAGCCCCAGCCTCCTCCTCTGCCAACGTGACCCTATCTCCCCAAGTGGTTTTGATCATTAAAGGAGAAAAACACACAGTAGGGGCTCACATATGATTTGTCTTCATCTAAATTGGAGTTATTTCTAGCACCCAAGAGGAAGTGGTTGGAAAACCTGTGCTGAAGAGTAACTCCCCCGTTGTAGTCAATGCTGAGCCTCTGTGTTTTGTCAACTACCCTGGCCTCCAGCTAAGTGCCCCTGGGGGTGGGGATGGGAACTGGGAGGGGGTCCTAAGTCCTGAGTGTTTGGGAGTATTCACTCTGTCAATATTCCCAAAGAGAGATGAGGTTCTGAATCAAACTTAAATTCCAAATAACCTTGAGCAACTAGCTTCTTAATGTTTTGTTTTCCATAGCTAATTCCAGGCCCCTCTCCTTTCTTCTGTTCTAGCCCTGTCTCCACATTTACGCACATTCATACACACACACTCACACACACAATCATGCACATGCATGCTCCCTCATACACTCACAGATGTGCACATTCACACACAGGCAACGCACACACCTGCACACAAGCTCACACACACACATCTCTCCAAAACCCAATTCTTCTTGCAAGCTCTCAGTTTTAACTAAAGAGCAGGAAATTCCCAGGTGGCACCATCACCTTTTCGCGTGTCTGAACCAGCCGGCCCAGTTGCATGGTTTTGCTGAAGTTAATGTGAGCAGCCTTTCTGGGTCTAAGTTTTCACCAGCTCTTAGAACAGCCTTAGAACCTCTGAAGCCTAATCTAAAGGACACTGGAAGCTTCCCCCCAGCCTTCCTAGCCTACCTCCCCCCTCTTCAACATAGCGCCTCACATTTCTGCAGCCGGCGGCCATGCTCCCTGTGGATCCACACCTCTACGTGTCTGAGCATGCTTTCCCGTCTCTTCCTTGTCCGTCTGGCAAACTAGATCTCATTCCTGCACCATTCGCTCAGCGGTCATTCACTGAGTACCTCCCGTGTGCCAGGTTTGGAGTTGGGTGTGTGTGGTGAGGAGGGCAGGGGAGGGCTGATGAAAGATGTATCACTGCCCTTTATGGCTTAGCTGAAAACAATGCTTCTTCTTGGAAGCCTACCAGGATGGCCTCTCTCCCTGCCCAGGTGAATGTAGTCATTCCCTCATAGATCCCTGCTTGCTCCACTACTACAAACCAATGTCTAATTTTTACCCCTAACTGATGCTTCTTCAGTGCTCCCTAGATGCTAGAAGGCAGCTCCAGCCAAATGCACAAGGCAAGTCCCTCCTTCTCTTTTCTTCATTACCTCCAATCACTGCCAATTCAAAGCATGATAGCTGCTATGTGTCTCTCAGATTTGCCTTTCTCTCCCTCTCCGCTGCCTTCACACCAGCCTAAGCTGCCACCATCTCTTGCCTGAACTGTTCCAGTAGACTCCTAATCACTCATCCTGTTTCCTGTTATTTAATCTCCTCACAGCATCCAGGGCAATTTTTTGAAGTCATTAATGTCATTGATTAGTCCACCTGCTCTTAACTGCCTCCCCCGCCCCCTTCTTTCATCAAACGCCCCTCATTTCCTGTAGCTCTGACATTAGATACTGAGCCCATGGCCTCCCTCAGAGCCCCGATACACACTGTGTACCCTTTTGTTGTCTGCAGCGTTGTTTAGTTCCTTAGACCACTCTTCTTCCTCACCCCACAGGACCTTTGCACGTGCTGTTTCCTCCACCTGGGATACTCCCCTCCCCCACTGACAACTCCCGTTTCCTATCAGCTCTCAGTTTAATGATTACCTTTGAAGGAAAATCTTCAGAACTTAATCAGCTACTCTCATAAAAATCCCGGCGGCACTTGGGTCCAAGGCCACAGAACGATGTTACTGGGCCCTCAGCACTTTGGTATTTGTGGGTCCCTTCCCCCACTAAAAAATAATAAAAATCAGCTTTTATAATTGGTCTAGAGATAAAAGTGATCCAGATGGGGTGCATTATTTTATGTTCACTGTTATTATACTCATTTTGTCATTTGATTTTAAAAGAAATCACAGCCAAAACATTTCCGTGGGCCCCTCACTGTTGCCCGGGTACCATGCCTCCGGTTTTTGACAGACACATCGGCCCTGCAGGGTCAGTTCCTCGCTGGGCTTGGCGTATGTGAATGCTGGCAGTTAGGAGAGTGGTTTTCCTAATTGATGTCAGTCCCAGCCTCTGAGCTCCATGAGGATGGGGCCCCGTGTGGCATCCTCACTATGGAGTCTGTCTGCAGCAGCTAGCTGGGCTCAGGTGCTACCCAGGTGAGCGCTCAGGAGGTAGTGGTTGAATGAGCATATGATGCGCCGGTCTCCCCTACTAGTGCTGGGCTGTGAGTGGCAGGGAAAGCTCTGATTACCTTTCCCTCCAGCGCCTGACCTCAGGGGGTTTGTACCAGCTTCCTATACAGAGAGACTATGCACGGAGCTCAGCTGGCCTCAGCAGCAGTCAGCACCCCAGCTCCCCAACGGCCAGGCAGCTCTGGGCTGGACCGCTCAGCAGGACACTCAGTCTCAGTACAGAACACCCAGCATCGCTCTTGGACTCCACACGGAGGAATGCAAATGGCCTATTTGTGGACAGTGTCACTTTACCACCAGCAACACCTCCTGGGGATGGGCAAGGAACCTGAGGTGGCCATTCTGGGGAGCAGCTGCCTCATCTTATGGCCTTGGCCACAGAAGAAGAGGCAGCAGGACCAGTGCCCAGGGGCCTTTTTCATCAGCGGCTAAACCATTGGGTGAGAGTTGGGCTTCTGAAGGAGGCAGACCCTGACTGCCTGCTTGCACCCCAGGGTGAGGGGCAGGCTGAGCCCGGGCTGCTGTGCCAGGCTTATCTGTTAGAGCTTCAAGTGACAGGGAGCTCGACCCTTGATCCTTCTCTGTTCACTGATCCTAAGCTGTGATTATTTTTAATGTCAGTGACGTCCATTTGGAAAAGGCAGTCCAGCACAGCTCCATGATCACATCCAACCCCAGGGGTGCAGGCCAGGGCTGGATATCTCCAGAGCGGGGCGGGGAGCAGCATCTCGGCATCACACTGATGCGGTGCTGAGTCCCGTCCCGCCTCAACGGCTGCTCATGAAACATGGACGAGTCACCTCACCCTGTGTGAGAATTAAAGAGATGATGTCGATGGAGGGTTTATAGAAATCTGGCACGCAGAAAGGCAATAAATGTTGCTGTTAACTTTCAAGCGCACTGACTTCATCATGAGACAAGAATGCTTCTCAGTTATAAGCTCAAGCTGGCTACCTCATTCTCTCACATGCTTGCTCCGGAACCCACGTCTGGGGAGTCCAAGATTCGGGCAGCCCACAAAGCAGCCACTGGTCTGGCTTTTGCTAGAAGGGAGATGCAGAGGCTGCTCTGAGGTGATTGGGATTTTCCCAGCGGGAGTGGCTAATGTCATGCATATCAGGACAGGCCACCTCCAGCTGCCTGGGAAGGCCACAGATTGGAGTACTGGGAGGAACCGAAGGCTTTTACAAGATGCACTTTTTCAGGGAGGCCTGAATCAGGCAGGATGGAGGCTGAAACAGAGCCAGCACCAATGGCCCCCCGCGTCCCTGGGAGCTGGCCGTGAGAGGGAGCCAGGCCCATTCTGAGCGCAGTGTGAGTTGAGAACTGTAACTCACCTGCAGCTTCCCTGTCCTTCTCTCTCCACACATCAGCCTATACAGTGGCCCCTGCACCTACCACTCCAGAAACGGAGACTCTGGAAGCTTTTAATGCCATTACTTTCTTTTCTAAACCTGGTCATTTTGCTGCCCTGCCCCAAAAGGGCATGTTGATAAATCTTTGAACTTGGGCTCAGGAAGTGATGGTGGTATCAGTTCCAGTTGCCTACAGAGAGAGGTGTTTGCTAATGGAAACCTAACAGGAAGTTCTGGGGTACACCAAGAGGTTTCTTTGATAGGATGTTGATGTTTTAGGGCCACTTCTTGCTAAAGAATCATCTAGAAGTGAGGATAGTACTTTCCTGTAAGTTTATCAGAACATCTACTCGACCCCCTGGATCTAATGCTTGCTGAGCTCCTATCAGGTTGTGCTGGAGGACAAAACCAGCCACAATTCTTGTCCCTGGGATGCATCCAGCCAAGGAGGAGAACTCGGAGAGCAATGAAATGATCACCTGCCCAACCCCCCATTGCTCCTGGGGTGAGTGCTACAGAGCAAGGCCACACCAATACCCCAGGTGCCCAGTTCTCACATTGCATCTTAAAAAGGGACACTGATATTCAGGAGTGATTCCAGAAGCTGGTGGCGGTGCTGATGGTGCACCAACCAACTGTTCACACATGGGACAGCTGGAAATGGAAGGACCTTGGCCCAGCAAAGAGGAGGCCCTGGGATGTTGGGTTGCCCACCTGGGGAAGGGTTGCTACTACTGGGAGAGGAGAGGGGCGGTGTTATTTTGAGTGGGGCCAGAAAGAAGAACATGGAACAGTGGGTGGAAGGAGGTGAGGGTGACTCTCATGTCCACACAAGGAGTTCCTGGTTCATAAATCCTGGAATGGGTGCCTCAGGATAGAGGGACTTATCCTTGCAAGAGGTATTCGGCCTCATTTCTGTCTCTGTGGGCTACCCTGCCCCAGGCTTACATTCGACTCTAATAAGAAGGATATTTCATATATTTTGATTGCTCATTCCATTCATTTGAACTTCTTTCCTGCCTCTTCTTCTATCACTTCTCTGTTTCAACTTCCCTGGGCAATCTCACCTGGCCGTCGCCCATCTGCAGCCTCTCAGAAGTCCCTGGATAACGCTGTTCTGGGATTGGTTAGAACATGGTGGTGGCTAAAAGCATGGGCTTTGAAGCAAGACAAGCATGAGATCAAATGTCAGTTCTTGTACTCATAAGTCATGTGACCCTTTCCAAATGGCC
The DNA here is from genome assembly GCA_004026765.1 of Micronycteris hirsuta. Lineage (NCBI taxonomy): Eukaryota > Metazoa > Chordata > Mammalia > Chiroptera > Phyllostomidae > Micronycteris > Micronycteris hirsuta. The sequence goes on from PVJI01000004.1 coordinate 531,314, forward strand.
TCTCTGAGTCTGTTTCCTCATCTGCAAAATGGGAGGGGGGGATGATACATCATTCACAAAGAATGACCGTGAGGCATTAGGTGAGATTGTATATAGATAACCACAAACTCTGGGGAAATAATCTACAACTTACGTTTTTTTGAATGGCAATTAACCAACTTGACCGAATTCTTTCACTTTTGGTCCGGGAACTTAGGGACAAACAGATCCAACCTTAGAAGAACAAAGGACAAGTTTTGCCTTTTCTGCTTGTTTTACGAGTGTTGTGGCCATTTCCATCAAATGTCAGAGGAGAGACAAGGTCTGGGGTTAGAAGGCATGGGACAAAGGCTCCGTCTGCCCTTGAGAGGGGTTGTAGCCAGCTCTTGAACCAACAGTGTATTGGAGCCGTTCGTGCCAGGGGAACTGATGGTGCAAATCTCTCCCTAACTCCATGTTCAGTGTCATCACACTGTTAGCTTGAAGTCAGCCATGGTGGGGACATGTACACCATGGCAAGTAGCAAATGCTCCAAATCAGGGCTCCTCTACCCCCGGAGAGCTGGTTAGTAAGAATTTCCCCCTACACTGCTGCCTTTGATAGTAGGAAAAGAAGCCCCAAATCACGTAATTCACTTTCAGAATCTTTGTGTTTCTGCAAAGAAGGAATCAGTAGCGCTGGTGAACACCACACCACAGAGCGGATCTTTATACGTTGTGATGATGTCTGGCAGAGGTGGCAGCAAGGCTCTGTGGCCCTCCCTTTTGTCTCCTTATTAGAGGAGCAGAGGATGCCTCCTTAGATCATCACTTCATCTTAAATGGCCAGCATCCTGCCAGAGTCCCTGGAGTCCCTTACCTGAGTACTCAGGAAGGAGGCAGGACTTGCTGGGTGACTGGGAACAGGCAGCCCCTCTGAAGCCTGGAGCCTGGGCTGGAGCCTCTCAATAATTTACCATTTCCTTATAGGGCCGAGAGGAGGCCAGGCATGGTGTTGAAGTTTGATTAGTAATAAGAACATAGCAGCTTAACCTCTAACATTTAGCACTCTCTCCTGGATCGAATTACTGATCTCTATCTGCTTGAGCCATGCTAGCCGGCTGCCTGGGAACATAACACCTCCCTAAAAGCTGTCAGTCTCTGTCACTGTCTTCGCACAATGGAGCCCATAGCTATTTTTAAAGGTCTGTGTCACCTTTCAAGAGAAATTGTGTCTGCATGGAAGATTGACTTTTTCCCCTTGTTTTATATACGGATGTGGTGGTCTTTCATCTTCCTAGGTAAAGGCGAGCGCTTAACCCCCCACAGGCTGCCATCATTTTGATTTTGATTTTAGGAAAAATGTGGGAGAACTGGGATGAATGAAATAATTGCCAAACAGCCCTGTTTTCAGTAGAAAGGAAAGGCATCCAATGGAAGGGATGTTTGTCCTGAAACTAGTGGATAGCAAGTTTTGACTGAAGTAATCACTATTCTGTTTAATCCTTTCCAAAATTCTACCAGATAGGGGTTGTTAACCCGTTGGCAGATGATTCTGACAAGGATGGGGACTCTGGAATCCAACTTCCTGGGTTTATGATGCCAGCTTGACTTGGGTGCTCTGTCCCAGCTGTGACCTATGCCTTGGTTTCTCATCTTCAAAATGGTGATGTTAGCAGTGCCTACCCCATTAGAAAGTCCCTGTGAGAATTCAGTGAGTTAATCCAATTTCAGTATTTAGACAAATGCCTTGAACACAGTAAGAGGCCCATAAATGGGTGTTTTATTGAATGGTAGGATCTCGTTGCTGCTACTTTTCCATAGCGGTTCTTTACCGACATGAGCACCCCATTAATTCCCACGGGTGCCTTCCCTACAACAGGAGTTGTCGCCATCTGTCAGAGGAGGTAACAGCACTTGCCTCAGTGGATTTGTTTGTTAGGAGGGTTCAATTGAGATCATTCATTTCCAGTGTTTGACTCAGCACCCAGCACATGGAAAGTTCCCAGCACATGATAGTTCTTTATTAGTCATCATTAGAAAGAGTCTTACCATGAGAAAACTGAGATTTAGCAAGTTTTGGATACACTATAAGCATAAATACGTATAGTGAAAACAAGTAGAATGTTCTGGATGATTTGTCAGAGGCTGGGGAGATGGTCCAGTTAGATGAAGGGAGGGAGATGATGAAAACCATTGATAAACATTCTAGGCTGCATGCCTTTAGGTTGTCCTCTTTAAAGAAAGCGAAACCCCAAGTTGCAGCTGACGCATACGGGCGTGGCTCACGCCACGGGAACACAGGGTTCTCCATCACAGCCCCCTCGCAGCAAACACCTTGCTCTTGCAAAAGAGATCGGTGGAAGAGTGGGCTCGCATTGGTGTGTTTCAGGCTGAAGCACATTTGTTATATATCAGTGTCCCAGCGCTCATGATTCTCTTCTCTCACTGTCTCTTATGATGAGCTATCCCGCTACTAGTCCTGTTAGCCTTGCAAAGGGGACTTTGTAGTCCATCCAAAAACTCATTCTAGCTTCATGAACTGTCCCCGCATCATTCATTACTGCCCAGTTTGGATTCGTAAGAGGGAGGGGCACGCAGGGAAGAAGAGAGGTACAGTTGAGTTTCACCAAACATCAAGTAACTTTAAGAATTATTTAGGAAGTTTCTAACTCAAGGCATTAGAGAGGCAAAGATGAACAAGGTGGGTGCAGGTGTCCTGGTCCTTGTGGCTCTCTCAGCCCAGGGAAGGAGACATATTAAAATGATTACAATACAGTGGGACCGGTGCTTAAAGAACAGTCTGATAAAAATATGTGGGAGTGGAACTAAAGGGGTGGCTGATTCTGCCTAGGGTTGCTGGGGCACAGACAGGAGATTTGAGACGGGTCGTGTGGGGTGATTTGGATGGAGTTTACTAGATGGAAGAACATCTAAGCAAGGGAACAGAAAGAACAAATACCTGGGGAGGGGGGTAAAAGGGTGTGACCTATTGGGAGATGGCAAGTAGTTCATTATAGTTCAATGTAATATGTCTAATCCTTGCTCTTGAACTTCCAGAGTCTAGTACAGTGCTGAAGATGGAGATACGCTCAGTAAATATCTGTTAAAGGAATGACTAATTGATGGGTGGTCTCTTCACCACGCCTCGTGATCAGGAGTCCTAGATCCTGCATTAGAACTGCTATAGACTTTGGGAGTCTACTGCAATTTATTTGGGGGGAGGGTGTCAGGGGTGACTTGATCTCAGCTGGGCTCACTCGTATGTCTGTGGATTGGCTGGGATCAAAATGTCTTTATTTCCCCATCTTCAAAACGATGTCATAGTAGCCAGAGGCCAATTATCTCACAGGGGAGACGTTTCTTAGAAGTTTCTTAGAACCATAGAACTTTTGGCAAGTTGCATGCTCCTTCCAAGTTACCCAGCATGCACTGTTTCCAACCAAGAACACGAAGCAATGCTTTTCAGGACACACCCTGGAGTGGGTTGAAGGAACTCATTCGTCTGTGCAGATTTGACCTCTGGGAACTTAATGATTCTTTCAATAACTGCGATCTGATCTACTCTGCCAAGTCAACTTTTTCACAAACGAGTGGTTAATTTGGGGATCTCCTCATCTGGGTTTTTCTGTAAAACCATTTAAGGTTCTGTTATGTTTTTCCTATAGAAAAGTAAATATTTGTTTACTGCTAGGATCACTCCTGATTTACCAGCTGCCATTCTCATAGTGACAAGTTTTTCCTGAGCCTGGGAATAGTGTCAAGACCTCCGAAACCTCAAGGAAGGAGAATAGGCAAAATAAATTCATCTGTAAGAGAGTCAACCTTTAAAAAATAGTAACTGCAGGGCTGACTCTACTGGTACCAGATATCTTTTGAAAACTTAGGTAGAAAATAGAAGTTAAGAGTATAGACAGGGTGGGGCCTATGAACAGAGGTGAGATTGCCTATGTTCACATCACAAATTGACCTCTTATTAGCTTTTGTGACTTTGGCTCACTCTCAGAACCTTTATAAGTCTTAGTTTCTTTAGCAGTGAAATGAAATTGTTAATAATAATATGCAGTTAGAGATTTCACACATACTGAGTTTTCCTGACCTTCTAGACACATGGTGAGATTGTATCTCTCTGCCCCCTGAAGAAGTTATAACCATGTGACTTGCTTTGCTGGATGAAATGTGAGTAGAAGCAAAGGATGCAGCTTTTCTGGTGGAAGTTTTGAGAGTCAGGATGCAATTTTCCATGACTTCTTTCCATCTCCCATAACAACTGGGAAGCTCCAGATGGAGTTCTCAGTCAAAGGATGGGATCGTGGAATGCGAGTGATGTGGAACCAGAGACCCCCTGACTTGTGATGTCCACGCAGCGTGAGCAAGAAACAAGCCAATGTGTACCCAAGCCATTGAGATTTGGAAGTTCTTTGTTATTACAGCCTAGCCTGGTCCATACAGACTCTAACAAAGACTAAATCATGTATAGAAAGAACATATCCATATTACAGCACCTGGTATGTAATAAGTGCTCCATTAACATTAGTTGCCATTTCTGTTACTCCCCATAAAAATGCAAAGAACTCCCCCCCCCCGTCTCACAAGGAATAACTTCCCCTCTCATTCATTTGTTCTTCACTGCGCTAATTCTCCCCGAGAGCGCAATACCTGCCACGCCCAGCCTGCCGTCTTCCCCACTTAGACACTTTGAATCAAGCAGCTCTTCTGTCAGTGCTGTGGGTGCTTAGCTTTGCTAAGGGTCCAGGTTTTTGAAGCCTTAGGAAGTCTTATTTTTACCAACAAAGTGCCCACGTTGAAGGAAGTAAAGTTTCAGACGACCGCCTGCGAGGAAATCAGAGAGGGAAGGGCTTCGACCGTGAAATGGCCGCCATGCCAGCAAGGAGGAGGGTCACCACATACGAAGCACCAGCTGTGTAGCTCGCATACATTTTCTCACCTTATGGCAAACTGACTCTGATCAAAATAACGTTAGCCGTCACGTACCGAGTGTGAGTGATCTCCTTCCCCGAGCTGACTTACACATGCGAACTCATTCCTTCCTCTCACTAACTCCGCTCAACATGGGTCATCAGTTTTAGCCCTTTTTACAAATAAAGGAATTGGGGGCTCAGGGGAGTTAAGAGTATCACCAGTGACCAGCAGGCTCACAGTCCAGCCTAGGTTTCTCAACCTCAAAAGCCATTCCCCATCTACTATGTCCAGTTTTGACCTTCCCCAGATATCCTGATTATAATAGTCATCTGGGAGCTGGTACAAGTTAAAAAAAAAAAATTCTCAAGCTCCTCTCAAGAGATTCTGATTCAGGACATCTGTGGCAGGGCCAGAAATTTTTAGAAAATTCCCCTGGTGATGCTTATGGCCAGTTGAGTTTAGATATCACAGTTCATGGGGCTGGCTTCATGAGAAAGCAACCTATGAGGTCATGTGGGGCCCATGTTCAGCAGGACCCTGGGTGTGGCTCCATAGTCTGCTGACCGTGCCCTAAAATTCTTAATAATTTTACCTCTGAACTCGTGCTTTGTAAGTGAAGTCCCGTGGGACGGAGGAGCGGGCGCAGGAGCAGAGGTGATAAGCAATGTGTGTGTCCGCCGATCCTGGTCACCCTGTTTGCTTCAGCGCTTTCACTGGCCACAAGCACAGGATTCTAGTGCACTCACAGCGCATGCCAGGGCAGCAAGGCGCAAAGCAAACACACCGACCACTGAGTGAGGGTTCCGCCAACCCTGAGAGGCCCCGCTTCCATTCACACCAGAACTCGCTCTGAATACAGAAGAAAAGGTTGTAAGAAACACGAGTGACCGAGGAGCCCTATCATATCCTGTCTCGTGTCTCACTCGTGTTACTTCCCTGTATGAGGCAAGCACTTAGCTGAAAACAGTGACAGGGAAGGAAAAGGAAAGGCTGGAAAACTCACAGTTCCTTTTAGCCCTTCCTTGCTTGTCAGTAAGCCGGAGGTAGAGAGTGTCAGTGGGCTGTGTGTGCAGTAAAGCAGTGAAATGAAAAGAGTTGACGGGGTTTTGTACAGTGTTTCCATCGTCCTGAGAAGAATAAAGTGAAACAAACAAGCAAGCAAAATACAACCGGAGACACTGAAATAAAGAAGAAACTGACAGTAATCAGAGGGGCAGGGGGATAATGGGGGACAGAAGGGGAAGGGTCATCAAGGAGTGTGTATAGAGGACCCATGGACAAAGCCAAAGGGTGTAGGTTTGAGGGTGGGAGCTGGGGTGGGTGGAGCAGGGGAAAATGGTGGCGGGAAAATGGAGACAACTGTACTTGAACAACAATAAAAAGTCAATCTCAAAAACAAAAGAATAAAGTGCATATGCATGTATGAGCTATGAGATACAGATGCTGTAATTTGGGTGATTTTACGTCTGGGTTAAACACTCTTCTGTTTGCATTTAAAAATGGTATTGAATGACATCAAGGTGAATATTAAACATACTGGTACTTTAAATTTTTATTTTTGTATTATTTAGAATGGCATTAAATAGCGAATGTAAAATACCATGGCGATTTGAGAAAGAGACTGTGGAACGAAGAAAAAGGCTTTATATTTTAGAACCAGTGATGATATTTTCCCCTACTTCCTGCACGGAAAGCCCACACTTTTTATTTTGCACGGGGCACTGCAAATTATGGAGCTGGGCTTCCTGGTCAAAATATTCAGATGATTTCTTTATGTTTCCATTTCTTTAAAAAATACAAGTCTGTTTGGACTAAGGTTAATATTTTAGAAACGTGGTCATGACCTCTACGGATAAGTAATGGGGGAAACGACTCCTAAACTAGTCGGCAGCAGCCCGTTCCCCACACAACCACGCATGCCATTAAACAAATGAATGAACGAACGAACAAACAAACGGTTGTTCCATAAAGGAGATTTTGGGAACCTCACGCCCAGTCCTCACTTAGAAGCCCAGTCTCCAAGTTCAAGGTGTTCAGTGTGCCGTGATGGGAGAAGCAGAGAACCATAGGAGAGTTACCGCTGAAACTGTCAATGACAAAGTCTGCCTGATCCAGTGGAAAGAGCGCGGATTCTCTGAGTGCCAGACCAACCGCTCGCTGTCTTTCACTTCGAACGGGTCTTTTCCTGTCTGAGCCCCGGTGTTCTCACCTGTGTGAAGGGCATGCCAATACCCGCCTCAGAGGGCTGCTGTTAGGGTTCCAAAGGATGTGAAAAGTAACTCCACTCCCTACCTGACCTACAAGTATGAGAATGAAGCCCTTTTCTCCCACCCCCATCTCTCTGCTAAAGGAAGTGGTTCTTCACGGTTGCCCCAGAAAAAGCAGAGAGGAATTAAGTTATTGGTTTTCACTTATGCAAATCTGACAGGCCACACACATAGAGGGAAGCGAGGGAGTTAGAGGGGTAGGGAAAATGTTTAGAAAGACAAGTGCCACTTGCTGAAACCAGGCATCCCCCTGAGGTACCAGCATCCTTACAGAGAAGAGCTGTCACTTCGCTCTTCACCATCACAGTTTCTCCTGGCTGTCACACCCCACCCCGGGGCTGTCCCCCTTCTAGGCGCAGAGCCTTGCTGGAAGGGAAGCCCCTCCGCCTCTTCCTGGCAGCGTCACTATGGCACCATCCCTGAGACCTGTCTTTCTCCTCTGTTAAATGGGGGTTCCTGTTCTGCCTTTGGGGGTGCTGGGAGGACTTGAGGGGGGAGAGCAGCACTGTCCATAAGAGATTTCTGCGATGATGAAACTGTTCCATCGGTGTCATCCACGCTGGGAGCCACAGGGGTGGCTCCTAAAAGCTTGAAATGTGGCTAATGTGACCACGAAACTGAGTTGTCAGTTTCTTTTCACCCGAGTTCCTTTTGGTCCCCATGGCAATAGCCACACGTGCCTGGGGGCTTCCACACGGGCCAGCACAGGCCTAGGGAACACAGAAGCCAACTTAATCGTGGGCACGCAGGCATCAGCTTGTCGTCACCCTTTCACTGTGTTCCTGCAAGACGTCTGTCAGACCAGATCCTTCTCAGGGTCCTTCAGCTCTCACAGGCTTTGCCAGCACCTAAGTGCTTTTAGAGGAGGACCGAGTGTGGCCAGACACTAGCCCCGGCCAGTCACAATGCTGTGTCATCACCCAAACACCAGTTGTCTGACGAGTGACAAGTGCAGAAAGATGCTGGCCGCAGGCCTCCCTGTGGGCCTGCCCCCAGCCTGGAGGCTTCCCAGTCTGCACGCTGTCCCCCATGCTCCCATCCAGGCAGAGGAAGAGACCTTCGGCTCCAGAATGAGGCCGGGAGCACGCAGGTTGGGAATCTTCATGGGCCAGACTGCTTTCCATCTCGTCTGGGAGTTGACTCATCTCACTGAAGCTCGTTTTATAATAACTCCTAAATTAGCTGCATCCCCAGCTCTGGATGTTCTGGGTTTCGTCTGTTTAACAGCAGCCGTAAAGGAAGGGAAGGGTGGGCATTTGGAGGAAGGTATCTAATTTCAAGTCATTAAGACAAAGTCTTGAGACCTTTCCTAGAGCTCCCTTCCCATGAGTCTAGGATAGTCTGTTTCACAGAGTGGCTTACAGCACGTGCCTACGAAAGGAGTGCTCTCGGTTGATCTTTACAAAGGAGATGTGGAGGTTTTTGGGAAGTGTCTGCTGTGGAGCAGGCATGTTACTGAAAACATTATACCCCTCCTCAGAGTGGATGCTAATGTCCTTTTCCCAACAGCTGGAAAGTCCTCACCAATACGGCCCTTTGGTTTCCCATCCTTTTTTCTCGTTTCCTCTGTTCACTTCAGTCACAATGGTTAACTCGTGTTCCTTGAACATGCCATTCAAGTTTCTACCTCAGGACCTTTGCTCATGATGCCTGTCCCAGTAATATCCACATAACGGACTCCTCACACCTTTAGTATTTGCTTAAATGTTAGCTTCTCAGTCAAGCCTTCCTTGACCTTCCTCTCCCGATTTAAAACTGGAACCCCCACCTCTGACTTGCTACCCCATTTCCTGCTTTACATTTCTACATTTGACATCTCACTTTTTAATGCATCCTATCTTTTTTTTTTTTTTGGTTCCTTATTATCTGTCTCCTTTACTAGAAAAGGGTTCCATGGAAGCTGGTGGGTTCTCTGCTATGCCTTTAGTGCCTGGAACAGCGTCAAGCTCACAGTAGGAGGAACTCAAAAAATGTGTGTTGAACGCATAAGAATGCTCACTCATTTAACCCTCATTATCAACTCTGCACAGATTTATTGACGAGGCAACTAAAGCTACCTGCCTCAAGTTTCACAGCCAGTGACTAGGAGAACCTAATTCCTCCAACAACTATTTTTTTGAGCATCTACTCTATCCTGGCTCTGGGTTTCAGGGACAAACAAGGCAGACAAGATCTCTCTGTGTGCAAAACTAACATTCTAGTGATTCCAGTGAGTCTTAGGACTCAACGCCTGTGTCATCCCAAGGCCATATTTTCCTGCTGTGTGTGACACTGCTGTCCCCATTTTTGGCAAGCATTGCTGTGTCTGAGCATGCTAGGTCTGCCGTTCTTGAAGGTAGGATGATACTGTGATATCACAGATCCTGAAATAAGCTCCATATTTTCATGGAGCTTAGCTTGTTATTGGTGTGTTTGCAAATATTTCTTTTTCTTTATTTTTCCTGCCATGGCCCCCTAGGTTGGGTGACACCCAAAACTTGAGAGTTGGTGTAGATGGAAGTGACTTTGGAGAAACTGTAACCCGGCCTCTCGCTGACATTTGGAAAAGTAGTCATTCAGAAAGCGGCCCCAAGTCCAAGGCCAGAGGGCAAACCGACTAATCTCAGCCCCCACTGCAAATGCTTCCGTCCTCCATGATGGATTCAAGGCTGGGCATGAAGGGTTGCCACAGCTAATCTCAAATCGTTAACACTTTGGACAAGAGCAGATTGCTGTGACCTGAGCCCCAGCTGGAGTGAAGCAATAACTTGAAAGGGAACTGAAATTCAGCAAATACCAGGCCTCCAAATCCTCAAAGATGGCCTCCTCCACAGGCAACCTCTCCCGACCTTCTGAGCTGTTTGCTTATTGGCACTCACTGGAAGAGGCATGGGGGTGACTCAGCCAAGAGCCCGGAATAAAATGCTGATAACAGGAGCTTGACTCACCCACGACACTAGTTACTGGGTCAACCAGAGGAGACTTAGAAGTTTCCTCCTCTAAAAGATTCCTTCCACCCCGGGGGGTGGGAGGGATGGTTACCTGGCAAAGACATTTTCGGTACATTTCTGTGTGGGGGAAGGAGTGGTGTTGAGACTTTCCCTCCCGGCTAGGACTAATTGGAGAAATGATGTTGAAAGGTGGTTGGTTTTGAGTCCCTCCTCTTTAGACTGCGATCAGAGATTATCTGCTGATAGTGACAGTGGGAAAGGGGGGCAGGCAACAAGCTGGTATCAGAGACCAGCAGCATTTAAGACGCTGCGACTCTGGAGCACTTGGTGTGTGGGGGCAGGGGGTCCAACTGGCAATGACACTTCTGGACACACAGATGTCCTGAGTGGATCACATCCTTCCCACCTGGAAGCTTGCTCAATGGAGGTCAAACATTTCTTGTGCCCCTTGCAAGGGCACGTATCTGTCCTCCCTGGAGAGAGGAGCATCTGTAAGGAGCAAAACCAAAGCAAGGCCAAAGTCTTACCTGTGGCACAGAAAGGCAGCGCCACCTCTCCAAGTTCGCAGGGGGAGAGTCATCCTTCATTCGTTCCACTCTATCATACCATATTCAATCTATCAGTGAGTGCTGATTTTTGTTTTTCCCAAAGCATATACCAGAATCACTAATTCTCTGTTCTTACCCTCACCGTTTTGCCTGAATGACTGAAATACACTCTAGAATCCGTCTCCCCAGTTCCACTCATGCCCGTCCCTCCCTCCCCACAATTCAGTCTCTACATAGTGGCTATAGTTGTCTTTCTGTAGCATGTTCACTAAGTCACAACTCCCTGACATCACTTCAATGACTTCCCATCTGTTTTGGGTATCCTCTGTTATGTAAAAATCTATCAGAAAGTGTTGTGGTTCAAAACAATTACCATTGTATTGCAACTCTCAATTTTGTGGGCAGGAATTCAGACAGGGCTCAGCTGGGTGGTTTTTCTGCTTCACACAGAGTCAACTAAGGTCGCATGGGGGTACTCAGCGGGTGGCTGGCCTGGCCTGGAGGGTCTAGGATGGTTCTGCTTACATGTTTTATGCTTTGATGGGGGTGGCTGGAGGTCTGGGCTCGGATAGGATTGGTGAATAAAGTATGTCTTGCAGGGCAGTCTCAGTTCAAGCGGCTTCTTACATAGTGGCTTAGGACTCCCAGAAAGTGTGTCAAAACAAGCAGTAGAAGCTGCCCCTTCCTTGAGTCCAGAGGTTGGAAGCTGGATCATCACTTCTGCCACACTGCCTTGCTTGAAGAGTCAGGGAACCTCCCAGAGTCCAGAGAAGGAGACACAGACGCCACCCTCCATGGGAAGAGAGTCCAAGAATGTGCGGCTATCTTTAATCTGCCACACAATTTCACTCAGAAAGATAGTCGCTTTCTTGGCTAGCCAATAAGGCTCTCACGATCCAGCCCTGGACTCTCTTATACCACTTTCTTTCTCCCACACAACCATCCCACCACACCGGACTCCTCCCTGTTCCCAAAACACAGCAAGTTCTTGCTTCTCACTTCTGAAGCTTCACACATGCTATTCCCTCTGTCTGCAATGCCCTTCCATGAGCCCTTCCCATGTTGGCTTCTCTTCATCATTCAGATCTCAGCTCATGTGTCCTCCTTACACCTATTGCCTTCACCAGCATATCCTCCCACTGAGCCCCTGAACTCAGACTTCTACCACTCAAAGCCTCTCAACTGGAATGTTCTAGAATGTCTACAGCTTCCCTTTAGAGATTGAAAGGACTAATGTGTGCCTCTAAAGAGGTAGAACAGCACATCTTGTTCTTGGACAGAGATGAGTTTAAATTTTGCCTATTGGTATGTTACCTATCAATCACCCCGAAACCTTCACTCTTTCCCTCTGTTAAACATGGATAAGCAACATTCACCTCAAAGTCTTGTGGTAAGAAAAAAAAATGAGATTGCCCACGTGTAAGCATTGTGCAAAGTTCCTGGACATGTTAAAGTTTCAATAGGAATTTGTTCAATGGGAAAGAAAGTCTTTTTCCAAATGCAAGGCCAGTTGCAGGCTGTAATTTCCTTGTTACTAGACATTCTGGTTTGGCCTACAAGTTCCAGATGGTTTTTTTGTTTAATTTGAGAGCAGTAATCTCAGCCAGGCCGGGGCAGAGAATTCAAGGTGCACTATCCCTCGTGGAGAGGGTGAGGACGGGGTAACTTGCTCAGAGTAAACAAGCTTTGAAGCTGTAGAAGCAAACACATAGCTGGCAAGAAAGATATTTTTTAATAATAGATGTTTAAAAATGAATCCAAACAAGAGAAATATACCCACTGAATAGGGGTAAGTGTAATGTCTATCATGAACTATGATATATGTCTGCTCTGAGACCAGCTCGACAAAAGGCCAAATTTTCTTAAAAGCATGTTAAAATATTAATAGCTATCTGAAACAGTTTTCTTGCAACTGCTGCCAGTCTTCAGCAAGATTACATCAGACTGGAAAGAACTAGGAGAGACGCTATAATGTCTTAGCAGTGGCGACTTACTGGGGCACCTTAGAATCCGCTCGAATGGGGCAGGCTGCGGTCTGACAGGCAATCCCCCCACGGGCTCCTTCGTGTGAATCAGAACTATTGAGAAATTTCAGATCTGACCTCAAGAGCTGTGATTCACTCCCCCCAGCAGGTTCTGCCATCCTTTACGTGGCCTGCGAAGGCTTGCCTGGTCTGGCTCCAGCCTGTCTCCTTGGCTTCTTCTCCCACCAGGTCCCCTCTCAGCTCCAGCCCCGCAGATTTTCATTCCATTCATTCATACTTAACCTAGTTCCCTGCTACTGCAGGACTTCCAACCTACTCGTGCCTCTTTCTAGAACAATCTTTTCTCCCCCCATCTGGATCTCTGCTGGAGAGTCGCTTCCCCCAGAGCATCCCCAGACACTTCCTGGAAGTTGTATGTAGGACTTCCATCACCTTCCCTTAGCAGTTTTTGCACGAGCAGCTCCACATGGTCAACTCTGGCCTCTGGTGTAAACTGTCAGGGCAGGATTGCATCACTTTTCACTCAACATTGCATCAACGGCATCTGGTAGAGTGGGGAACTGTTAAAGAACTGAACAGATGAATAAATTCAGAAAAACTGTCCAACACAGCAAGTGAATCAAGTTCATCCTCATGATTCTCAGAGTTCCGGTGACTCATTACAATGTCTGATTAACCTTATTGGTCTGATCTCCCAAGGAAGTCTTCAGTCCCCTTCAGTGCCTTGTCAGTGAAAACACATCGAGGGAAGGGACAAATACATGTAAAATGTGCACTGGGACCTTTGATTCACAGGCAACTTGTTGGTGCTTGTCTCTTTCATGCCCCGTCTGATCTTTGAGGGCTCCTCACCCACCAATGACCCTCACTGTCTTTCCTCCAAACCTACTGGAATGAATGGTGCCCACGCTTAGAATCTCAGTGTCCTCCTTGGCTCTTCCCTCTTCTCTCACTTTCTGCAGCTCACTGGTCAATGAGCTCTGTTGAATTTTCTGTTCAACCTCTCCACTACTTGCTCTTTCCTCTCCAGTCTTTTCCTCCCTGCTTTGGTTCACCCCTCTACATTTCACTCCTGAATTGCTGCAATCGCCACAACAGCCTAGTTACTTACTTCTTACAATAACCCCTGCTGGTTATCCTTTTTCCAGTGACACCTGGTAATATTTCTAAGTTACAAAGCATCCATTCAGCACCTGTTTATTGATAGTGCTATTACAGGAGAGCCACTGCGAAGGCACTGGGGATATAAGGCCACTCGTGACCTCCCAGAAGAGACAGGTGTATAACTAATGACAGAATTCTAAGGAGAAGGGAAGCCTGTTACCACAGAGGAATAAACAAGCACAGTGACACAGGAAGTTGGAGGAGGTCATTTATTCCCTCCCTCTCCCTCTTCCTTTTTTCCTTCCTTCCACTCTGGCTTTGTCTGTCTCATTCATTCATTCATTCATTCATTCAGAACACACTATGTGGTAACAGAAAAAATAGACAAGATATGTAGACACTGGGGAGATACGTAGATACTACGGGGAGTATGTGGACATGACCATGATATGGAATCACCCCTTAAATGTTTGACTTTAGTGCGCATGAATGCACATACAAGTGTATACAAACTCACCATGTCCACGCTACATACAGAGAATTTAGTTTTTGTAGGGCCAAGAATTTGTATTATCTTCTAATCCCAGTAGCTACCATACAGCTAGGACAGAGTAAGCTACTGGTGAGCATTTATAGAATGAGCGAATGAATACACATGAGTATTTTCAGAAGAATTAACCTCTGCCAGCAGAAAAATTTTGATGCCTCAAGTTGAGCGGAAATTCCCTGTGACCCACAGGCAGGGATATCTGCAGTTCTGCCTATATGAGAGGGCCCTTGGCACTGATTTTCTCCAGCTAAGAAGAGAGAATTCCTCCTCCTCTCCTAAAGTTCATGCTCCTGTTCTCTATCGCGCACATCCCGAAGCCCAGGTAGTTGGTGAAAGAAGAGAGAGAGATGGGGCTCAATAATTCCACATGGACTTGATGTTCTTTCCCAGAGGGCATGGTGATGTTGATGATGGTGATGACGATGACTGATAGTAATAGCAGCCACTTACTACACACCTACTATGTGCCAGGCACTTACCTAGGCAGCAAGCAAAAAAGTAATTATTACACCACATCACAAATGGGAAGGCTGAAGCTCAAAGCAGAGACATAATAAAGACTATTTTATACCCAAACAAGCACCCATTTCTCTGCCCTGCTACAAGCAAACTTGGATTTGTCTCATGGTGTCCAGGCTCTGGAGCCCAAATCTACTGGGAAACACAAACTAATAGTGGAGGGATGAGGAACTCCATAAGCACTTATGGAAACATGGGTAGAATGAGAATATATCAAATATCCTGTGCTGGAGATGTGAGTTAGAAGAAATATGTGGGTTAACAGGGCGTTCTTCAGGATGGAAAGCAAGCCAACGCTACGGTTCAGTTTCTGTATCCCGAGAAATCTGTCAGCAGACTTCTCCCAAAATATTGATATTTCCCGGGAGAACAGTGAAGCAACAATTATTCAAGTATCGGTGGAGAGGGAGGAAAAAAGCAAAAAACAGAAAAAGAGAAATGTTACTTCTTCATATGTATTAGAACTTTAGTTTTAGTTAGCTTTAGTTTAGTTCGCTTTGTTTTCAGTATGTTTGCTTTTATCTTTTACTTTTATCCTAAGTTTCTTTTTATATCTGTTACACAAAAAATAGGGTAGGATCTATCTTGACCTGGATTTCCTGAATCTTCTCTGTCTTGGCCTTTGATAAATGGAGTTTTAACTACTGTGTTATTTAACATCAATCGGTTACCTCTCCTATGAGCCCCAGTCAGGGACCGAACCTGCAACCTGGGCATGTGCCCTGACTGAGAATTGAACCCAGACCTTCTGGTTTATGGGACGACACTCCAACCAACTGAGCCACACCAGCCAGGGTACTACTGTTATATTTTTAACATATATTTTTTTCCATTGGAAAAGTTATTACCCTGTGCCCTGGGAATGCCACTTCTAGATAACCCCCCCACAGACATGTTCACGTACGTTCATCACAAGCCATAACAAGAGCGTTGTTAGCACCACTGACACTTGAATGTCCCCAAAGTAGAAAACCCCGCCCACCACGCGAACAGCCGCAGTCACGAGGTGGAA
Source organism: Micronycteris hirsuta (assembly GCA_004026765.1). Taxonomy (NCBI): domain Eukaryota; kingdom Metazoa; phylum Chordata; class Mammalia; order Chiroptera; family Phyllostomidae; genus Micronycteris; species Micronycteris hirsuta. Next base: position 547,109 of record PVJI01000004.1, read on the forward strand.
CGCTGCAGGCAGCACCAGAAAACACGCCCTGACTGAACACCGCTGCGCGGATGCATTTCAGAAGCACGATGGTAAGGGCAAGAGGTCAAGAGTAAAAAAGTCCTTAATTTTTTATTCCATTATTATGAAATTCAAAACTAGGCAAAACAAGCTGTTCTGTTTCTTGATTTGAAGCAGGTAAGGTACAATCACCCAATTAAAAGTCATTGAATTATTCATTTATGAGGTGAGCGCTTTTCTATGTTACACTTCAATAACAATTTTAATGAAAAATAATCATATATGATCAAAAATAAAAATAGTGATAAGTAGACCAAAGGAATAAGTGTTTATCCGTAATCTGACCCCCAGAGATGATCACTGTATCTGTTTATGGCCTCCAAGTCTTTTTAAATTTATTTTTTAATGCATATAGCTTATAATCATGAGTAAATCAAATGAGCATATACTAATTAGTTATCTCTTTTCTTATTGTTGAGTATTTACATTACTGTTACTGGTATTATAAGTACTGCCACAATGAACAGCTTTTTTCCACAAGGAATTTCCTGAATGAACATGATTTCTTCAGTTTTGAGTCTCAGAATTGGGATTACTGGGCCAACTGGTCTACATTTTTTAGATGCCATTTAAACAGTCAGACCTGTTTTAATTTGGACTTGAGTAAAGATAAAGTGGGACCTTCTCTCAAGATGATTGCTTTGGCTTTGTCCCATAGAGCAACACCATTTTCTCCTTGTGAAAAGTCATGAGCTTTTTAAAAATCAGATTCAGTCTGTGACAATATTAAATGATTGGTAATGATTTTAAGATAATTTGAGTAACAGCTTCTCTGCATCACAGATGCTGGCATGAGAAGTCTCCCCTCTCTCAGCGAGGGTGCACAGCTTCCATCTTGCCTGCCAGCTCCAGCCGGCTGGCCCGGGTGCCTAGAGAACTGTCCTAAGGAGAGCTCTGAGGCTGTGCCTGGCTGGAGGATCGGGAGTGTCCAGATCCATTAGTGATGCCTGCCAGGATGCTGGCATGGGGCGCTGTGATCTCCGCCACGTGTTTGCCGGCCCACTTCTGCAGTGCAATGGCAGTCCACTTTGCTGAAGTCTCATTCTGTCATTGCAAGCTGTCATTGTGGATCTGCCTGGCAAAAGTACACCTAAGATCTGGGCAGGAGGAACAGATGCAGACACAGAAGTCATATGTTTCTTGGTCTGTTGTAATTGCAAGTGTGCACACACACATGCAAACACACATACACACATATACACATATATACATACGCACAGATGCACAGATACATCACACCTAGCAAGAGTTGCTTTAAAATACAATCACACTAGCTCAAGTCAAGTAATCAAATATGAAATTATGTTAGATTTTCTACTTTCCAGCTAAAATTTATTGAATGTTAGCATCTATCTCTTTTAGGAAGCAAACGATTGGTCCTGGATGTAAGTAACAAGACATTCTCAGTGAGTAAAACTGGCTAATCTGAGAACTGAGAGTCTTTCCCATGTCTTCCTGCTTCACTTCTGGAGAGGGAGGGAGAGGCAAAGGGCAGAGATACATCTTGGGTGGGAACGTATATCCTGGGTATAATTACAGCTGAAGTTCCCAGCTGAGGAGCTCTCAGCTTACGCCGACCTTTGTCTTATCAGGTGGAAGGTGCCTCACTAAAGCCTCAGTGAACGGCAAAGACCAAGTTTGTCTGGGCTCAGAGACCCCATTGGGACACAGGCTGAGTCCTTGATGCGGCCGCTCACAGCCCTGCAAGGCTGTGAGAAAGCCAAAAGGAAAACAAAACACAGTTTTGATGTCCTTACTTTGCTCCCAGATCTAGGGAACATATACCCTTTCTCTTGAGGCAGTAAAGGGGTTCTCTATGCATACATTCCTTTGGCCCAACGAAACACTTTTTTTTTCTTTTTTACTTAATCAGTATGTTTCTGCATGACTGACATCTCTCAAAAATCTGTCCCATATTGGATAAATGCAACTCTGGCTTTCCCAGTAGAAGTCCATTTGAAACTTTAAGCCCAGTAATTAAAATAGCTATTTATTGGCTACAAATCTTTCATTTTCTTGTCTACAAAGCAAAGTAATACCCCTACCTCAAAGGTAGTTGTGAGCATCAAGGGGGATGCTAATTATAATAGTAATACTGTGAACAATGGTGGTGGCTTGTATAGAATGTTCCTTAGGCACCAGGAATTTTGCTAAACATTACCTCATTTATTTCTTCCAACAGCAATGTGAGAGAGGTATTACTATGTCTATTTTCTAGAGGAAGAAGGAAAAACTAGGAAGAAGTAGAATTTTTTGTCATGGCTGCCTGGCTAATTAGACTACCTCTCCTCTCATTAATTGCTCTGACAGGCTCTTCCCATAGTCATATTTTATGATGCTTGCATCTTCAGTCACATCTCTGGGACAGAATAAATAATCAATGGTCTCTTGGTCTGGAGTAAATGCATACAAACACACACACATATACATGCTTAGCAAGAATTGCTTTAAAATATAAGCATACTAGCTCATAGGAAATCCTATATGAGGTTATGTTATGCTTTCTCTTGCTATTATTATAATATTGCAATGATCAGTATCATCATTGCTACAGACCAATGGCCAGATTTACTCCCCATGACCAGCTCCACTGTACAGACAGGGAGATGGAGGCCAGGGCCTCAAAGCTAAGCTGCGACAGAGCCACACACCAGTTCCAACCCAGCCGTTGGCCCTGCAGCCCTTGTATTACTTTGATTCTCTCATTATCTCTATAGCAACTTCCTTTTGTCATGATCGGTTACCTAGCAAGTCTGGGTGGCTAGGGATAGCTTCGACCTGGCAATCACTCTGGTCTTTCCTTCCAGGTGGAATTTGATGGGAAATGTTTGTGAATAGAGCTTCTCCCCAAAAGCCTCCTGTGCCTGGGACCTGAGCGAGCTGCACCTTGAAATCCTCTGGCCTCAAGGGCTTGCCCCTGCTCTGGCCCCAGCAACAGAACCGAGGCACATGCTCACCTTTGCACTCAGTAGCCACAGCTGCAGCTAGAGATCAATGATAAGTAGAAATCAACTGTGTTCGCCTGCTCTCCCTACGAATCATGTGACTTCCTATTAACGGTATCTCTCGTCTCACCAAACCGATATTTCCTGTAAAGGGTTTAGACTAATTGTGGTTTTAACAAGGGTAGCATTATGCATTTCTGTGAGAGTGAACAACCATAGGTCAGACAGTCAGACGGTCAGTCTGGAAAACAGATCCATACTCCGAATCTTTAAGGCTGATATGAAACCCAGATGAGTGTGTTTGTGATGTGGAAGTTACCCTGGGAAAATATAATGGGCAAGAAATGATCTCTGCACAGCAGTGACTGCTTGGCTAGTAAGGATTCCTAAAAGATGGAGCACAGCATTTTCCTGGGTGTTTAAATTGGGGAAGAGCAACCTATGAAGAACGGAGACCCTGGACTTTAACAGATGAGCTTCCCCCACTACCATTCTTGGCTGAAGTGGCATCAGGCAGGTTTGTGATCACTGTCACTGTCTCTGGGGGGGGTCTCACTCTCCACCTTGGTAGTTACAACACAGAAGACGTTGTTGCTAATGGCAATCTTCTTTTGGAGAGATTCCCTCACAGCTTTGCTTTTTCTCAACAGTTGGGAAGCTCTGCAATCAGTTCACTCTTGAGAAAGGCAGAGGCTGCCTGAGAGAACACATTTGCTCTGATTGGCTTGTTACTCTGGAGAGTGGATATGCTGTGATTGAACTCAGAGCTCTTGAACTCAACCTGAGCCTTGAAAAACAAAGTGAAGACAAGAGAAAGGTTTGAACTTCCTCCCTAACCCACATCTGGCTCAACAGCCCCCTTTTCCTGTTAAGACGTCAAATACGATATGACAGGGTACCATTTATCACTTAGACAGCCTCCGCGGCTTCCTTCCCTTTCCCCTGTCTCTTCCACTTACTTTAGGTCAAACTAAGACATTTCTTACAGGGGAGCTTTCAGCTTGGGTGACACTTCCCTGATTCTGAATCTTGTTCCAAAATGCCACAAGCAAAGTCGCCAGCCTAGAATATCAACATGTCACAGGGTTTTCATTTTTTTAGACACAACTCAATCATTTTTCTTCCAGCTCATCTAGGAGTAAATGAGTGTCTAATCATACCAGGGAAATTCTTAACAACCACGATACAATACTGAAGTCTTCTTCCCTCTCTCCCTTTGAGTGATTTAACAGAGAATACATATGCATAGAATTTTTTGCAGAATCTTTGTAATAGGACCTATTGCAAGGATGGATATGTCCCATATCTAGGTTGTATTGAACAATTGAATTGTGGCTATTGAAACTGAGAAGCTGAATTTTAAACTAATTAATTCATTAGTTTTAATTCATTTTAAGATTAAATTTAGATATACAAGTAACATACAGTGGAGACTAGTAGAAATTATCAGACCCTGAACTGTGCTATTGATGGAGAAGTGGTAAGATTTTTCAAAAACTTGCACTTACCCATTCAATTGTTTTCTCCAGCTCCAAACCCTGGGAGCATGCCTCCATTTATATATGACCTCATTTTTTTTTTTTTTTTGGCCTGAACATAATAACTCAAAAAAGCTAAAGTTGAAGAAAATGAGAAATTCACAAAATGGTGCATTCCTGTTGAGGTTTGGAGCAAGACAAAAAACATGAGAAAGAGTAGGGACACGTTGCAAAGCAGTGCTAACAGGATGGGATTACGCACTCTGAGCCCAGGGTTTAAATTCCAGCATTCATTCATTCATTCTTCTTTCTTCCTTTCAATGTGTACTAAATCTCTACTATATACCATGAATAATGTCTCCGTTTCTTCATTTACAAAAGGGAGAGAAATGATAGATAATGTATGTAGTACACTGGATAAACTTGCAGACTCCTAGAGAACTCTGAACCATTGATATGTTGGTGTTTTTTTTTTTTAGTTTCTTGACGAGGAAGAAATGTTCAAACTGCAAGGCATACTTAAACTGCATTTGAAATTCCAGATTGGGGTAGGGCCGAAAGATAAAGAATCCATCTTACCATTTTAAATTATTATTTTAGATGGTTAAAATCCATGCATACAGATAGATATTACAATATCCTGAGATAATGAAAAGATTCATGGGTAGGGGGAGTTCAAGAGATCAAGAAGAAGGAAAAGAAGAAAGGAAATTATATTTTTAAATGTCTTAGTTTCAAAAGAAAAAAAATGAAGAAAGGAAAGATTCCAAAACCAATGATGATAAACTCTCTATTGGCACAAGTTAAGAATGGATTATTACCCAGTTGATTTTGAAAAAGGAAAGTGAAAATCTAATATCTGAAAGAAATGCCACAGCACACGTTTGTTTTGATCTCAGGAAGGTATAACAATGCTGTTCCTCAGGAAACACCTAACGACAAGGTAAAGAAATGTGGAAAGAATGAGAGAATAACCAGCAGTTTGTCTTTACTTAGCTTAAGGAGGTCCTCCTGCATTGGTTCTGCTGACCTCACTCACTAGCAGTGGCTGCGGGTGTGGCCCGGGACTGCGAGCTGCTTCTCTGTGGGAGCATCATCCTTTTGAGAGATATGCCCATTAACCTACAGTTGGGACAAAACTGAGGAAGAAGTGTGCAAGCTAGAGCATACATTGGGATGCAGAAAGATTTAGTTACCTAGTTTAGAACGATGGGCGAAGATTATCAAGTAGAAATCGATATATGCCACATCTTGTATTTAGATTAAAACTTTTTTTCCCCCAAAATTATAAGATATAGAGAGTCCTGCCTGCGAAGCCACTCATGCGAAAAAGCCCCACAGGCGTGGGTTAGCCCTAAGAGTAAGATAGCAACAAGACACAATGTACCGAATCTTCTATTTAGGCTCAGATCAAGGGTCAAGGGACTTTCCTGTGTTGTGTAATCAAGTCGAGGATGCCCTGAGCAGGAAGGCGGTCAGGAAATTATTCCAGGGAAGCATTACTGGAAAACACTGGGAAAGTTCACCTCGGAGAAGTGAAGATTCGGAAGTTATAGGAATCTGTCTTCCAGTTTATAGACCTCTCTCACGTGGAAGGGCCCTGACGGCAGGCAGCATTTGTACACAAAGACGTGATTAGATCCGAAACTGCTCATGCAGTGCTTCTGAGAGTGTGGTCTGGCTACCTGCAGAGTCAGCATCACCTGGAAACTTGTTAGAGATGCAAATTCTCCCTCCCACCCCACACCCACTGAATCAGACATTCCGGTTTGTGCCCAAGCTTTCCGGGTGACGATTCTGGCTGCTCGCTAACGTTTGAGAGTCACAGGGCCAAGGTCAGACCCTGCTGGTCCTTGAATTCTCATTGGCAAAAACTTGAAATCCTCCCCTAGGGATCCTGGAGGGTGAGGTGGGGAGGCAATACAGGAGGGTCCCTGTCCCCTTCCACAAGAGAATGTGTCCTTTTTAAAAGTGCCTAGGCTTTCATTTTTAAAGGGTTCTAGAGAACAGAGGTAGCACCAACATTCAGAAGCTAAATAGATGCCTCGTGTTCAGGATGGACATTATAAACCGACAGCGAAAGGTGTTTGACTAGGCTGCGAAGGGCGGTCCCCTCACAGGGCCGAGTCCTCCACGGCTGCAGGGAAGGAAATGGCAGGTGTTTTGTACTAGGAAGCTTGGGTCAGACAAAGGTTTGTTCTAGTTTTATATTTCCTGTCTTCAAGTGATAACTTACATATCTCTCAGCTCTCAAGTATCCACACAGTTGACCCCTTCCTATCCATCCATGTCACCTCCTCCCAGGAAGTAAAGATCGGGCCCAGGCTTTGGGGAAACTAAACCTCCAAGGGGAGAGAGAATTTGGGAACTCTCGAACTTCTCTCCAGCAGTTCAAGATCTAACTTTAAAGTTGGGTGTAGTAATAGAACTTCTTCATGGAACCAAGTCACTATTCTGATTCCCTTGTTTGCTTCTTGCTCAGCAGCTGCAGATGGGCCCCAAATCCTTGACTGGGCACGTGATGCAGGCTGCTAGATTTCCTTTCTTTTGATTGGCTGCCTCAGAGTGGCAGCGTAAGACCGCTGGCTAAGGAGCTCAAGCCCAGCCCAGCCTCTGACTGTGTGATTTGGGCAGTCAGTACTTACTGCTTTGGTTTCCTCACCTGTAAAATGGAGAGAGCCAAGTCACTCAATGCAGGTAGTGGGCAGCTTTGATTATCACAAAAGGGACAATGGTACCGAGGTGGATTTAACCCCAGCCTCTGCTCTTTCCTTGTCTTCCCAGGAAGACTCTGTGTTTCAGCTTCTTTGCTCTGAGTCAAATTTCAGAATTGAAGAAAGCAAAGCAAAGTAACCTATGATAGAGACAGGAGGGAATACAGAGGGCACTATAGATCAGAAGGCTAGGAAGAGGGTGAAGAGGTGGGCCAGAGTTTGCAGGGGAACGGAGGAGCAGGAATGAGGGGCTGCTGCATGATGAGAGCTTTGGGCAAGTCAGGTGGTTTTTGAGTTTGCTGTGTGGCATGTAAAATAATTCTCCCCTGGCTCCCTCTTCATACGGCTTCAGTAAAGGTTTACATTACTGCTCAGAGAGCTGGAGGTCAGAGGGATATTCCTTTGTACGGGGCACTGGCCTTCGAACAAGGGCCTAGTGAATTTGATGATCATTTTATGTGCTAATGAGATCAATCCAACTTTTGTAGATCGACCTGCATTGCAACATCCAAGGTCAACACATTCCCACTGTTCATCCTCCCAACTTCAAACATGTAAACATCACCCGCTTATAAGACTATTTGAGTATATTTCCAACTGGGGGTTGACCAGTTGCTCATTGACCAGTTGTTCATCAACGAACATAGATCTTGTAAGCAAAATTCTAAGGCAAGCCCCACTTTATACAACGGGGCAGAAGAAACATGTGAAGAACACACTGGAGTTACAGTCAAACAGTAAATCCTGGCTGTGGATTGCTGGGAACATACTTAGAGACCTGGCTAGCAAACATCCGAGGAGAGGAGGTGCAGCCATGGGCCAGAGGGGAATTCACATGCACTTGCCTCAAAGATTGCTGGGGGTTTCCAACTTCCTCTTCCAAAAGCCTTTGCTCTAATGAACACACTGAGATGAAATAACGATCATGTCACCAGAGCAGAAGAAGGATAATAAGATGTTAATATACAGCCCAAGAAAATTCAACTCCCTTTGAGGGAAATGACTAACATGCCAATATGTATGATTCAATTTAACTTACAAAGGGAACGGAGCTGCTCAATGGATCACACCAAGAACAGTGGTTAAAAGACTGCCAATTCCAATAGGAATGTTGTCCCTGCCCAAGTGAAGACTTAAAACTCACTTCATTTTTATGCCTAAAATTCTGTTACTTATATTTTTCCCAATTTTAAACTCGATATGTTCTTTCTATAAGAAAAAAAAAAGAGAGGAAAGTGTTGAAATGAAATGAGTAATTTCAAACCTCTTTTAATATCTGTAAGCATGTATTTGTTTGTCTTTAAAAATAATATTGTACTTTACATACCATATTTGTAACTTGGTTTTAAAATTATTAATTTTTTTAATAGATAATTGTTGAGCATCTACTGGGTACCTGACACTTTATCAGGCTCTAAGAGACGGAAACCATGAGTTTTCCCTTCAACTGGCCGTCTCACATCCCTGCCTTTTAACCCTTCTCAAAAGCGGGTCCAAGAGACAGTCACTTCAATGCACAGAGGGCCAAGAGAGGCTCTTTTTAGGAGGAGAAGAAAGAAAACTTACCAAGTATATAAATGTACGCATATATATAATTTACATTATATAAAACATATGATCATGAATTGTGAAGGATGATGATAGAAAGGACCAGGAATGGGGGCAGAATAACAAGGGAGTCCTATTCAGTAAGGGGGTTATGCATGGACGAGACCCAAGGAACAGGCCAGCAAACATCAAAGAGCCAAAAAAGGGCAGTGCTCCAATCACAGAGATTATTGCAAATTATTAAAAATAAAACCCCCGTTTGGTTGGCATTATTATATTACTCACTGTACAGAAGTGGAGACTGAGGCTCAGGGAGCCTGAAAAACATCTCAAATCACACAGTAATTTCTATAAGTGCTAACCCAGCTTTAGAGTCGGATCGGAGTTCAGCCGTTGAAACGCTCACCGTTTTAACTATGTCCCACAGCTGCAAATGCAGATTTTCCCTGAATAAATATCTGCTCAGAAAAGTCACACCTGTTGTTTGGGGTTTTGCTCTTATTACCTTGCATCATGGTAAGCAAATTGTCCTCTGCCCTTTCCAGAAGCCCACAGCACACAGCAATGGCAGAACTTGCTCTTTCCTCTGGCCCCCTGAACACTGAAGCCCTCCAAGAAAGGACACTGTACACTACAGAGCATTTGCCTCCAACTGGCCACCCCACACCCCTGCCCTTTTAACCCTTCCTGAAAGCATGTCTAGGAGACAGTCACTTCAACACACTGAGGGCCAAGGGAGTCTCTCTTTAGTATCTATTTGCATCCTTACCAGCCAGATGGAAATCCATCCTTGAGATCCCAACATCTACCACAAAAGGAGAAAAACAAAAACCGCCAGATCAGGACATGAGTCCCATTGGGAAGTTATTAGTGTCATCTTGGTATTACTCTGGGTCTGGTCGAGCATTATGCATGAACGGCAGGTCAATGTGCACTGGATAAAGCAATGGGGATCAGCGCATCCCTCCGAGGCTGTGTGTGTGCGAGGGTGTATGAGATCTTCCTCGTTACAAGTAATGTAGTAATGGGTACTTATTGATCACCTGCACGGACCCAGACCTTTGAAGAGTGCAGTACATTTAACAACAATAAAAAGAACAAACTGAAGTTCTAATATCTAGAGCAAGGATATTTGCATTTCATATTGTACCACGTGATACTCGTCAGCAATTCCGGTAACTTAAAAGAAGCCACATATTTAAGAATGGTAAAGAATTAGAGAAGAATGTGAGGATCCAATGAAAAAATTTAAATAATTCCTTATTAATTAAATTCCAGGAGGATAATAGTTTTATTCAGTGACTCTCAGTTAGCAGAGTGCACAGTGAAATGGAAACATACAAATAGCATTAATTTATGAATGGGAGAGAACACCACTTTCAATGGTGCTAAGATTCTCGTCTCAAACCTTCTACATGTTTTGTTAAGGAATCCTCTCCTGTTTTCACTTCTTCTTTCTCAATGCTTAAGTGGTGCAGAAGACCTATGAGGAATTGAAATAAATAAGTGCATAATTATGTTCATTTATAATGCATTAAACTCGAAACATATATTCGCCTGAGTTATGTGTGCTGGCCTGGCCTGTAGATAAATAGCATGCATTTTATAACCTTTGCAGAAGTCCACATGCCGTAGCTCTTTTGATGTCTACACTGTAGTAAAAGTAAGTCGTGCTGATGTTTAAAAAGCCAACTGTCTGCTCTTCAGTGAATTCGTCACCACTGTCCCTGTTCCTCGGGCGGAAGACGCTCGGAGTGACATACCTGCCCCTACGCACAAGGCACAGAATATTTCTCCTCACTAAGTAGAGGGTATTTCATCTTTTTTTCCCTTGAATGTGTATTAAATCTATTTTTTAAAACCAAATAAACAACTATGGGGCAATATGCTTATCACAGCAGAGCTCTCCCTCCATCTATAAGCCTCTCTTTGTTTGTTTTTCCTTATCTCTTTTGAAGAAATAGCCAATAAAATGGCATAAAAATAAGTGATTTTGGAAAGAACTGAAATTTTCTGATCTCTGTAAAGATGCAAAAATATACTGGATAATTTAGAGTGTTTTGAAGAAAGAGAAGGAAGGGGTTCAGTGTCTGTGTGGGGCACGGCATAGCGTCTTTTCCAAACGTTCTCAATGACCAGGGAGACCAGCCTCGGGATCTGTCCACTTCACAGGTGAGAAAAGCGAGCCTAGAGAAGTTCAGTGACTGGCTTAGGAGCACACTATTAATTGGCCACAAAGCCAAAAGTCAGCTAACTTGACCTGTAGTTCGTGCTTCCTTGCAGGCCCCAGCCTTATCACTATGCTATAAGGAGACCCTTTCAATCTGAGTCCCAAGGTCATGGAATATGGATCTGTTTTAGAAACACAGATGCACCTTAGACAACTGATCACTTATAAAACTGTAACACATCTCTGCGTGGAGTGGGACAGGCTGGGTGGCTGACATTTGAATGGATACAGCTAACAGCTTGACAACTTCCTATATTTTCAAAACGGCCAATTCCATTCGTCTGTCACTTTATCACTGGGAGGCTCACTCACTGGGTGATCTCATCTTTTGAATTTTTCTCTGCCTTGGTTAAAGGGGGAAAAATGTGGGGAAACCTGACGGCCTTTCACACAGTTTTTATCAAATCTTTAGATCACTTTTCTCATTTATTTTTGGCAGAAAAACATTCACACGGTGGATTTGAGCGTGTAAGTGTGTGCCCAGACGTGTGCCGGTGACCGCACGTGTGAGTGTATTCCCCGGCACTGGGAGTGAGATTGCCGGAGCTGAGGCACTAAGTGGCCTTGGCCGATTTGAATGGCTTGCCTTGAAAGCCGGGTTTATTTTGGCAATGCCGCTCTTCTCCCCAGTTCCCCTGACCTCCTGTATTACTGTCTGTGGATTATTTTTTACTGAGGGAGATACTTAGGCATGGGCTGGAGGAGATAAGTGATATAGTCAAATCACTACTGCCAAAGCTTGAAATTCCTGACCACTTTAATAGCTCTGGCTGACCTCTAAATGAAACGCCACCTTTGGTTATTAACATGTCTCTCTCTACTTTTATGATTTTTCGGAACATAATTTGTCACAGTTTTTATCTGCACAGAGCAAGCTTTAAGCTTTTAAAAATGTGAGTTATCTTTTTACAACTGCTAACAATTACACATCACGGCACAGGCTGCTCTGAAAACCAATTATAAAAAAGCCGGCATGGACTCCGCAGCCAGCCCCGGAGTGTGCTGTCCACTCGGAATTACAGCTTTCTGAACTCTTGCCATGGAGCTGCCGGTGCTGAGGACTGGAAACCAGGAACTAAACTTGGAAATGGCTTATGAGATCCGGAAGATAAGATAGGGGCAGGGAAATTAATTGTCCTTGTTCTGTACGATCCTCTGATAACTGGACCACAGGGCTGATGCAAGTCTGCAGGGGCTGTGGTTGCTTCTGCTGGAGGAAGTTTTGCCCACACTGGGCACCCCGTGTTGTCTTTCCTTGTCCTGAGATGCTTATGGGGGAAGAGGGTCGTGCGTTACTGTTTCAGCTTTGAATACTCGTGAGATTGCAGGACAGAAGTGCGTTGTTGAGACTGCGTTGGCTTTCAGCACGCCACCGTGCTCAGCAGTCTATCCTTGCTTCTTGCTCTCACCTGCAGGTGAATGCAGGGAAGGTGTCCTGTCCCATCACTGTAGCAATAGTACTGCATAGGGGTCAGCATGCAGGCTCCGGAGACAGAAAACGTCGGTTCCAACCCTGGCCCCCAAACCTAGTGCTCTGAGACCTTCAGCAGATTTCTCAACCTCTTTGTGCCTCAGTTTCCTCATCTGTAAAACGGGGTTAAGAGTCCTATGCCTCTCAAGGATGGTTGCAGAATTGACTAAGCAATGTAAAGCACTTAGAAGAATGTCATTAAGTTATTTTATTACGTTAGTTGTTTTGTTTATGTTTCTATCTCTAGATATCAACACAGAGCTAAAGGGTAAGGTCCAAAGCACAGCCAGGGACATGAGGACACCACAAGGGTGCCTTCTTGTCATTTTTATTAAGGTGATAAGGTTTTATTTTGTGGCAGTTGAGATGATAATAGAGAGTTGGCAGGAAATGGTGTGAAAGCTGGGGGCAGCCTTTTCAACACGAGGTTGAAAGAAACATCTGTGTTTAGACCACGAAGAGAAGGAGAGCAGGGGGTAAGCCTCTGTACCCAGTGATGCTCAGTAAAGGGGAACAGAAGGATGAGATGGAAAAGCTGTGACTTTCAGGTTTTCCATTCTTAGTGCTGAAGTATAACATCTGCTTCTCTAGGGGGCTGATGGAAAAGCAAGTGTGACCCCATTCCTAGGAATGAGGCAAGACCTCGATAAAAGAGACAGTAGGAGGAGGTGGTGGGAGGAAAGGAGAGAGAGAGAGAGAGAGACGGGGGGAGAGAGAGAGAAAGAGGTGAGAGAGGGAGTGAGAAAGAAAAGAAGGAAATGGAGGAAAAGGAGGAGGAGGAGGAGAAAGAAAGAGAGAACAGAGTAAGCAAGAGAGAGAGTTGACAAGCACAGGCTGAATCTCCTGAGTTAGGCTTCGGCTTCCACATACGATCTCATTTAAGCCATAGCTAGATAAAACGGTACCTAAGAATTTTACTGATGAGAGTTTTACAAAGTAGGATTCAAATTTGTTAGGAAGAAGTTGAGCCTTAGAGAAAGTCTGAAACTCACCCAAGTTCCTGCGCTGGACAGGTGACACAGCTGGGACCTTAGCCCTTGTCCAGCTGGCTGTCTCCAAAGCTCACCCCGCTTCAGATGCCTACACAGCCAGCCAGCTGCCCAACTAAGTGACACCCCAAGGGGAACCGCTGCTCCATGGCCCACGCTCACGGCTGGGGGTTCTCCTCTTCTCTCACGGCTGAGTTTACGGAGACACCCCAATAACAGAAGACTCGCGCTGGGCCTTGGCAGCGTCTGCCTCCCTCTTAACTGAACAATTAAAAGACTCTCTTCCAGGAAGTGATTTTTTTTCTCCTTTCCAGGACCACTGTCTGCCTCGGCCCCAGGGGTAAAACATTCCCTTTGCTCCCGTCTCCCTGGCAGGAAATCTATTCAGAAAGGATGTTGATTATCCTCTTCAGCACTTATTTCCTTTACATTATTTTGATTCTGTTATTTCTCATTATACTCCCAATATGTCTTGGCAGCCAAAGCTCACAGATGGGAACAAACAAAGGCTTCTACAGTGCCTGGGCTGTACCTTCAGACTTGACTCCAGAATGATTGCTTTGGGGGCTAGCCATTCATTCCCTTACAGGCCTGGGCCAGTGGGCCAGGGCTAATTTGCATGGTTGGCCAACACCCAGGGCTGGCTGGATTTCCAGAAGGTAGGATTCATAAGCAGGGTTGCAGAGATGGGGACACTAGCCCCCTCTGCTTCGTTTGCCGGAATTAGGACCATGTCCTGGACTCTTTGTAAGGAAAGGATAATGCAGGAGACCGTGGGCTTCATCCTCTAAACATTTTGTTCCCCAAAGACCTTCTGCCCAACTAGTCCTCTGTGCTAGTCTAATTTCAGCCCTTTCTTGAGGGAATAGACCCAGCGCCAGCTCAGGGGCCCAAACGGTCATGCTCACGCCAGCTCCCTCGTCTCATCCCAGGAGACTGGATCAAGGGAAACCCTAGACTGAAGGGCAGTTCATCCAGAGGCAACCTGGTGACCTGGAACATGGAGGCCTGGCCAATCAGATCCTCTCTCTTCTGGTCGCTTGAACCAGGACATGAAAAGCCTAAGCCAGCAAATCCAGGACCTAAAGTAGAAAGGGGGGGGTGGTTATAGAGGGGTTTGGTGGATGCTGGGCCAGGTGAGCTTCTGAGGACACAAAAGCCATAAACAAACAGAAGAAGGTGATTGATAATAATGAAGATAATACCAATTGTGGTAATGCGAACATTTTTGAGTGTTATAGGTGCCAGGTGCAATCCCTCATGTTCCCTTCACAAAAACAGCTCTCCGAGGGAGGTTTGGGATCCTCCTTGTTCCACAGGTGAGGACAGACATTTACCAAGGATATCTTGTTCTAAAGCCCATGTCCTTTACTGTCATGCTCTCTATATGGTCGTCCATGGCATTTTCTATAGAGAGAGAAGAGTAAAGCAAGACTGCAGAGGGAAGGCACCACAGAGACGGAGCCAGAGAACGCCTGCTCAGAGCCGCCACAGACCCGTCCAGTCTGGACTCAGCTTGGGAGAAAAAACAGCCTCCTTCCACTCTTGTGGTAACATGATTGGGTCTCTATTCCTGGCAGCCGGGAGTCAGAAAATCTTCCTCCCAGATTCTGTTTTAAAGTCTTTTCTTCTGGGAGGCTCTCTCTGACTTTCTCCTCACCCCACAGGGCCCATGGGCTCGCCCCTCCCGAGGCCTCCCCCACAGCAGCTCATGCATCTTTTACTGCCTCTGTCTCCTTGCATTTTGATTATTTGTTTACAGCTCTGTTTCCCCAACCAGACCAGACACAGATTCTTAAAATCCCAGCACACAGTATAGAGCCAAGTATATAGTAGGTGCTCATTAAATGCTTATCGTATTTATTCATTCATCCAACTAATAATACATATTGTGCCAGAAATCACTCTAAGCCAGGGGTATGAATACTGCGGCCCATGTGGCAAATGTGGCCCTCTGCCTGTTTCTAGTAAAGTTTTATTGGAACTCAGCTATGTTCATTCATTTAAACACTCTCTGTGGCTACTTTCAGCTGTGATAGCAGAGTCGAGCAGCTGTGAAGGAGACCAGATGGCCCACAACACTGAAAATATTTACCCCAGGCCGTTGAGTAAAAGCGTGCCAAACCCTGTTTTACACTGGCGGTTCCCTGACTTGTCTGTACATCTGAATCATCTGGCAGACTTCAAACCATACTGTGGCCTGCGTCTCACTGCTAGAGACTGAGGTTCCACTCTCTGGCCCGGGCTTAGGGATTTATAAAAGATGCCCAGGTGATTCTAGTGTAAAGCCAAATCTGAGAAGCACAGTTCTAGTCACGGTTATAGCAATTTAGCAATTAGAGTAAAAATTGTAATTATAGCAAATGAGTAATTAGTCAAAAAAATTCAGGCCTGAAAAAGCCATGGGCACGTGGACCCACCTAGTCCGAGGCTGCGGGCTCAGCCCAGTGCCGACAGGCAGCTCCCGAAGCTGCACAATGGCCTCGAGCCTCGGGCGAGAAGCCACACAGCTCAGTCTTCACGCCCAGGGCTCCTTCCATCGCCCCGCAGTGACTTCTTGTCTCTGATCCCACTTCACCCGGAGAAAATGATGGCATGGTGCTGACACTGGACCAGAGAAACATAAGCCCCGAGATGGAAGTACCTCCACTACCATGAGAGGCAGTCAGGGCCAATGGCATTTAAAAAGCCCAGAAACTTGGTTGACTACCTGAGATAGAAAAGCAAGGTTTGAGCTGAGCATGATTTGGAAGTTTAGGGGAAATGTCTTCAACACCTTATGGGAAGTCGTGAGTATATAGAATAAGTGTGCATATTTACTATTCCCTCACCACAATGCTAGCTCCCTGAGAGTGGTGGCTTTGTTCACCCAGCATCTAGGATAACACCTGGCGCATAAAAAGGATTCAAAGAATGTGAGTGGATGGATGGATGAAAGAAGGGAACTCAAAGCAGAGCCCTGCTGGGGCCCTGCTCTAATTCATTCAGTATTTTCCCCAGCTCCTAGACTGAGCCTTGGAGACATAGCCGTGAACCAGGCGAACCATGGCAGAGACAGGCCACAACCGTGACATAGATGAAGAAAAGATCATTTCAGCTCTGGCTGGTGTAGCTCAGTGGACTGAGCGCGGGCTGGGAACCAGAGGGTCCCGGTTTGATTCCCAGTCAGGGCACATGCCTGGGTTGTGGGCCAGTCCCCAGTGGGGGCCATGTGAGAGGCAACCATACATTGCTGTTTCTCCCTCACTTCCTTCCTCCCTTCTCCACTCTCTAAAAATAAATAAATAAAATCTTAAAAAAAAAGAAAAGATCATTTCGCATGAAATGAAGAAAATAAAATTGCATAGTGTGGTAAAGAAGATAGAGTAGTCTGGGAGGGAATTTACAAAGAGGTGACATCGGAGCTGAGACCTGAAGGAGAAGGAGTCACCAATGAGTGGGGCTGCAGAGAGGGGCCCCAGGCAGGGGACACAGAAAGGCAGGAGCCGGGAGGTGTGAACACAGCCCAGGACAGAGGCCAGTGTGGTGGGCGCTGGGAAGTGGGCTTTGGGCAGAGGTTAAAGAGTCAGCCTGAGCCTGAGCGTCTGGGAGCCTGGAGGCCTGGCTGAAGAGTTAGATTTGATCCGGAGGCTGGACAGGGTTATCACAGGTGGGGTGATCATCCAACGTGCACTTTAGAATATCACCCAGCTGGGCAACTTGGGTTTGGCAAGATGAAAAGTATGCTGAGTTGAATCACATCTTCCCAAGTTCACACCCCCTGGAGCCTGAGAAAGTGACCTTATTTGGAAATAGGATCTTTGACCTTGTAATTAGTTAGGCGAGATCATACTGGATTAGGGTGAGTCCTAGTCCAAGCAGGAGTGTCATTAGAAGAAGGCTAAAGGAAGACACAGAGGGGAGACAGAGAATGCCATGTGACTGTGGAGGCAGAGATGGGAGTGACGACCCTACCCACCAAGGGACAACCAGGGTGGCAGGCCAGCAACACAAGCTCGGAAGAAGGCATGGAACAGATTTTCCCTCAGAGGCTCCAAAAAGCATCCAGCCTTGCCAGGACGTTGACTTCAGACTTCCGCTCCCCAGAACCATAAGAGAATAAGTGTGTTGTTGTGCCCCACTGCATGTGTGGTGATGTGTTACAGCAGCAAGAGGAAGCTGACAGGGCCAGGGAGGTGTGGTCTGGGCATGATGGGAGCGAAGGAAAAGGCGAGTGAGAAAGACAACCAGGGAGACCAGTGAGATGCGGCGAGGTAGAGAGAGGGAGTGAGAAGGAAATCAGACCTGGAGGCCAAGGCTTCCTGATCGCTCGCAGACTGAATAGTTCCCACAGCCCAAGCCTTCCAAGCAGAGGCTTTTCCTCAGTGTCTTGGAGTCTTGGAGATACCAGCCATGTCCCTAATTAGTTATTAAAGAAAAGGGGAGATGCTCCAAATCTCCTCTGCATGGAGGAGCCCAGGCACTGCTCTGAGAACCTGGGCTACTCCAGAGAAGTGAGCTTGTTCTGCAAGTCGGTCCCCCTGAAACGCAGGTCAGGGCTCGGGGCACCAGCAGGCCACACTTCTGGGGACTCAGAAGCAGAAGCCCTTCTGGTCCCTGGGCCCACTTTGGAGCCACATGGATCATGCTCTGTGAATGGCTGACTGTTAGAAATTTATATATATATATACGTTTAAGTGAATTTAATCAGAGGTTTAAAACTCCAGAGGAAAGAGGGGATGCTCACAGCAAAAGGAATTTCACTTGCATGGTTGTGCAAAGAACTAGAAACCACAAGATAGGCAGAAGGTCAATTCAGGTTTTATACGTCCCCATGGCACCATGCATTCTGCTGGAAGAAGCCTCTTTTGACCCACTAACACTATCCCACTAGGAAGGCATTTCTAGTGTAATAGATAAAAATGAGGGTTCTAGAAAGTTCTGGCTCAGATCCCAACTTGATAGATGTCACATGACCTCTCTGAAGCTCAGGTCTCTTATCTTTAAAATGGGTCAATAATAGTAATTCTTTCGTAGGGGGCTTAGGGAATTTCAATGAAAGAATGACTAGAAAACAGTGGTTCCCCAACTTGGCTGTGCTCTGGGGTCACCTGAGGAATCTTTAAAGAGCGCCAGTGCCTGCCTGCCACCCCCAGATATTCTGATTTTAAAGGTGTAAGGTGTGACCCAGTCATCAGCTGCCTGGTGGTTCTAATGTGCAGCCAAGTTTGGGAACCATTGCCTAAAGCACATATGCACACTGGGAGGCCCGAGATCCTCCGCCTCCGCAGGCGGGCGTGGCCCCGCCTCTATTCCCCAGCGATGAAGGGCAGAGCGTGCTGGGGCCACCGGCCTGGGGCAAACGTCTGCGGTTCTCCGGCCGCGTGGCTGCGCAAATCATTTACCCTCTCTGAGGTCAGTTCACTTACCTGTAAGATGGAACTAAACTGCTTACCTCATAAAGGTAAATGGCAAGGCATAAGTGAGCAAATGGCTGAAAGACATTTACTAAATGTCCTGACACTTAGTATTAAATAAAGGACGTCAAATTAATAATTGCTTTGGTTAGAATTGTTTTGGTATCAGTGTCTTCCACAAACACCCAGCCCGTACCATGGTTTTCTTGCCCTTGGAAAGGGAAACCCAGGGTCCCATCCGTGTGTGGAGAGTTAGAGACAGATTAATGTTGCTTTGTTCTTTAAATAGTGCAGCGCACATGGCTTACTCTGTTTATCTGCCTGTCAAAAGCAATGGTGTAAATAATGAAGCTGTGCGATATTTGAATATTTCTACTGCTCAAGTTTTTCATTCTAATTAAAGCCAGACTGTTTCTTTTTAGAAATGAGTATGAATAATAAAAACCCAGCTGCCTATATATAATATTATAATTTTGTTTTTTAAAAAGTACAGGAAAAGACTGTGTTCTTATAGCAGACTGGGTATAAACTACTGGCTCACTTTTCACAAATGACAGACTTATGTGTGGAATTCCTGAGCCCCAGGGCCTGCGGTTTCCCTTCCTGTCCAGGCCCCAGGATTATCAAAGCTCCCCAGGGTGTGGTTTATGGTCGCTGATAAGAGATATTCCCATTCCTTATATCCAGGAGTGGATCCCACTGCCCAGTCAGGGCTCTAGCAGGTGGAGAAAGGACTTCCTTTAGGACCCCAAGAGTTTAGCACAACCTCTGGTGCCCACAGTGTACCCCTGCCAGGTTGCATTAGGTGAACATTGTATTTCACCAAGGTGAAGAACAGGCCTGGTTCTGGAGAGAAAGCCGTATGAGCTTCCTGTGGCTGCTGTAACAAATGACCACAAGCTGAGTGGCTTAAACGGCACAAATTTATTCTCAGTTCGAGAGGTCAGATGTCTGACATGGGTCTCACTGGGCTAAAATCAGGGTGTCAGCAGGACTGTATTCCCTCTGAAGGCCCCAGGGCAGGATCTGTTCTCTCGCCTTTTCTGGAGGCTTCCCCCCTGCCTGGGCTTGCAGGCCCTTCCTCCATCTTCAAAGCGCATCCCACTGACCTTTGGCTTTCATCCCCTCTCCGTCTCTGTCCTGTATCCCTCTTATAAGGGCCATGTGATTACATTGGGCTCACCCAGATAATTAAAACTAATCTCTCTCTCTCAAGGTTAAATGATTAGTTACTTTAATTCTACCTGCAAACTTAATTTCCCTATAACATACTCATAACATACTATATCCCTGTTCATATTCACATAATGCCCAGGGATTAGGATGCAGACAGTTTTGGGAGAGAAATGGCTTTATTCTACAGATAGCAGAAGAGGAGTGGAAGGACAGAGGGAGATAATGTTTCCTTCCAGGGAACTGTACCCCCACTCTGCTGAGTTGTCCATCTCCCATGCGGGACTCTGGGCCCCCAAAAGGCAGGGAGAGAGACTCCCATTTGTCAGTCCATTCTTTAGTGCACAGCCTGGAGCAGGTACACAATAGACAGCTGATCAGATCATTGACTTGGCCAAACCTTTACACCAAGAGGATTTGCAATTGACACGCCTGTCTTTGAATTCTGGCTCCATCCTTCGACAAGTGTATGACCTTGTCCAAGTTACTAATCTTCCTGGGACCTCAGATCCCATGTACATGAAATAGGGAGTAAAGATAATACCATGGGCTATCGTAGGAATGAACTGAAATAATCCATGGAAAATTCTCATGAAAAGACAAGCATACAATAAGTGCCCAATCATTGCCAAATCATCGTCATCATCGCATGCCATAGAAGGAGGGCGGACACTCACCCTCTCCTAATCAAAGGCAGTTCAGCAGGGGTGACTGGAAAGGTATTCCCCAAAGTGCAGTTCCCAAGTAGAACCCAGGTCTCCGTAATTTAGGTGAACATACCGAGAACCCTAACAGTATGATGAACTCAGCTTAGCCAGAGGGAAAGAAAAAACAAAAACAAAATACCTAGCACCAACTTTTTGGGATCACTTTCCATTTTCCAACCAATTTAGGAAAATCAGGGACTAGTCCATGGATATGGTGGCTCTTAGGGGTCCCTCTGAGGGGTGGGTAGGTAGGTTGGTAGGTAGGTGGAGCCAGTGTGGAGATTTCAGAGCCTCTAGGCTAGGACAAGCCCCCTAGAAGAAGGCACCAAGAACAAATAAGAAGCTGTAGAGACACACCCGGCCATTTTACTTGGACATCAGGTAGAAGGGGTTGCCAAAGCAGAGCCGACATTCATGCCAGTTTGCCTGCGATGGAGCCTGAATTCTGACGTAATTATTAGTAGTCCCCATTTTCCTCTCTAAAGGTCCTATTTTGGACCATACGTTTTATGTGGAAGCTCACCTGAGTCACTACTTGCCCAAATGCGAATTGGACACTGGCAGAGACATCATAATCCTGATGACAATCCCAATTACATGTAACCATAAATAATCATCACAGTCCCTGAGATAGGTCTAGAGAAGTAGATCTCACTGGAGGCTACTCTGCCCCAGAGGAAAAGTTGACAGAAGTCTAGACATTTTTAGTTGTCAGAAGCTGGGGCGGGGGGTTGCTGTTGCATCTAGTGGGTGGAGGCCAGGGATGCCGTAAAGAATTCTGCAATGTGTCCTGGCTGGTGTGGCTCAGTGGCTTGAGCGCTGGCCTGTGAAAGAAAGGGTTGCAGGTTCAATTCCCAGTCAGGGCACATGCCTGGGTTGTGGGCCAGGTTCCTGGTTGGTGGCATGTCCGGGTTGTGGGCCAGGTGTCTGGTTGGTGGGAGGCAACCACACATTGATGTTTCTCTCCTTCTCTTTCTCTCTCCCTTCCCCTCTCTCTAAAAATAAGTAAATAAAATCTTTAAAAAAAAATAATTTTACAATGCAAGTCTGCCCCCAAACCAATGAATGGTCTGTCCCAAAATGTCGGTAGTGTCACCTTTGAAAGACCTGAGCTAGGGAGCATCCTTTTGTATTTAAGAAAGGGGAGGAGGGGTGCTGAAACTAACTATTTTAGTCTAGTTTGTGCTCATAGTACAACAGGGCTTCTAGGTTAGCACTTCACACATGAACTAGAATTTGCTCTCTTGGCTGATTTTCCCCATGCATTATTTCATTGGCTCCTCAGTTTCCTGAACTTTAAAATGGGTATTTTAACACCTCTCAGGATGAAAGAGGTGACCTGTGGGGAAGCATCTGTTGATGGGGGTCGGACTATTCCAGACCTCTCTGCAGAGAAGTAGGTCAAACATTATCAACCCTGCAATGCGATTTGACAGGGATCCTACAGCTGGAAACAAGAGCCAGGAATCCTGGCGCCTGAGCAGCATCTCGCCCCTGGCTATCTTGTTTGTAAAAACCCGACAGTCGACTTTCAACCCTTTTTTATTGGGAAGGAATGTTGAGAAATGTGCTGGGGGATACCCCGGGAAAGGAGGAGCCGCCACGGCCAAGCCCAACTGCGTCCAAAGTCTGGGCAGCTGACCCGCCCACTGCAGGAAGAGGCCCGATAACCACTTCCAGCCTCTTGCCACAAGG
Organism: Micronycteris hirsuta; assembly: GCA_004026765.1. NCBI lineage: Eukaryota > Metazoa > Chordata > Mammalia > Chiroptera > Phyllostomidae > Micronycteris > Micronycteris hirsuta. The sequence continues at coordinate 569,515 of PVJI01000004.1, forward strand.
ACTCTGAGCCCGTCGATAAGGAGGCTGAGCCCTCCTTCAAGGAAAGCGGTGGATTTCAGGAGGAAGTGGGGAGGTCGGCTCCAAAGGGGCCTTGGACCTCACCTTTTATGATGATCTCCCAAGGGCCTGCCTGGCTTGGGACACAGTATGGCGCTGGGTACTCAGGTCCTGATCCATTGTCCTGTCTTGCTCAAGTGAATTCTTCCAAGCAATGTGCATTTTTTATTGCCTTTTCTACTCTCCCAACTACCCGCCATGTTTAACTCTGTTGCAACTAAATTCTGGTTTGGTACTTTATTGAGCACATACTATATGCCAGGCACTGCTTGCTGTTCTCTCCTTGAACTCTCTCCAAAACCCTGTGAACAGTGTTCTGCACTTCTCCTTGTTCAGTTCCAGCTGGAAAAGGAATTGCAGCTCAGAAAGTTGCCCAGAGCCACACAGCTGCTAAGTGGTAGAATAGGCAATGAAATCCAGGTTCTACTAACAAAGCCCTTCATATATTTTACTTGGACTAGGGAGAGCTCCTCACTTTGAATTGTCAGTCTTTCTGAAAAATAAGCCAGTCCAGTTTAAGACATTAAATTACTGGTGGGGAATGAATGGATGAGTTTTAAGGGGGAAATGATACTAAGATACCACTCTGGCATCCTGGCAAGTACCCTCCCAGGAATAATAATAATGAAGATTAGCCCAGAAGTCTTTGGGGCCTGTAGACACAGAATGTGGAGCAGAAGTTGCTGGGTCAACAGCTGAGGTGCTGAAGTGAGGGCCCCATAGGGACAGTGTCCGGGCCATGGGTAGTGACACTCATACAAATGTTCTCTGCCACTCATGAGTCACGTCCCTGGGCCAGGCGCCATCCCAGGCCTGCCCCAAGCCCCCGTCAGTGACTTCACTTAATCCCCACAGAAGCCTCACACATTTGGTGTTATTGTTATCCCCACCTTACAGATGAGGAAACTGAGGTCAAGAGCAATTCAATGGCATGCCTGAGTCACGCAGCTGCTACGTGACTAGGAACATGGGCTGTGGAGTCAGAAAAGGCTGGGTTTAAATTCAGACTCTGACTCTAGCTGGTTGAGACTGGGAACAAGATTCTATCATTTTTCAGAGCTTTGGTTTACTAGTGTGTAAGGTGGGGTGCAGAGGACCTCCCTTCATAGGACCTTTCGGGAAAAGGTGAGGGTTATTCAAGATGAGTATTAGCTGGATACAGTATCTGAGGGACAGAAACATCTGGTTTTTTAAAAAAGGGGTAAGCCTGGGTTTAAACCCAGGTGTGTGTGTGTGTGTGTGTGTGTGTGTGTGTGTGCGCGTGTGAGAGAGAGAGACACAGAGAGAGAGAGAGAGAGAAGCCGGCTGGGAAATGGGAGAAAGGGACACTCTTTCTTGAGCTCTGCCTCAGAAGGTGTTCAGTCTAGTTCATAACTCTTTCAAAGCCATGCAGGTCTTTCCAGGTGGGTGTCTGACACGTGTGGCCCAGCCGACCCCGGAGCTGCAGTGGGAGGCCCCGGTGCCCGGCTGGCCCGTGAGCTCTCGGCCTGCTGGGTATGACTGGGGGAGAGGCCGCGTGCTGGGTGGGGCCTGGCCAGGCTCCAGGAACAGGCCTGGCGCCCAGGCTGAGGCCAGAGCCAGGCCAAGGTCGGCCAGCCGGGCCAGAGGGGAAAGGTTCTAAGTGCTGGGGGTGGGGTCGGATGAAGGCCAAAGAGGCCTGGCTGCCTGGCAGGGCAAGTTCCCAGGCTCAGAGGGACAGGAGCTCAGTGGTGGGGTGGCACACGGCACTACCTGTCTCTCCTCTTCCCTGGAGGCCCCACTGGAGAAACTGTCCCAGCCTGGGTGTCCCTAGGAGGAGCTGGCAGATGCTTTCACCAGGACGGGTCCAGAGACCAGTAAGGGCCTGGGTCAGGCCTGTGTGACACCTTCTGTTCCCTTGGCCCCTCATGCTGATCCTATTCCAGGATGGAAAGGCTGCAGCAGACCTGGGGAAAATCCAGGCTTTCACTGGCCCTAACCTTTGATGTGGCCCACGGCCTCACCTGCACTTCCGTTCCTCATCTTTAAAAATGACTAATTGTAGTAGCCCTGGCTGGTGTAGCTCAGTGGATTGAGCGTGGGCTGCGAACCAAAGTGTCGCCAGTTCGATTCCCAGTCAGGGCACTTGTTTGGGTTGTGGGCCAGGTCCCCAGTGGGGGCCATGGGAGAGGAACCACACATTGATGTCTCTCTCCCTCTCTCCTTCCCTTCTCTTCTGTCTAAAAAACCTTTAAAAATAAAGTGATTAAAAAAAAAATGACTGACTGTAGTAAATGCCTCCTGACCTTGTCATCCAGATTTGGGCCTAATAGCCAGCACATGCTAACATGCTCCTTCAGTCCTCGGGGTTTACCAATACAGTGCTGCCCCCCACTGCGCGCAGGGACTCAGTGTCTTTCGGCCCCCAACTGTCCGTAACTAGGAGAGGCCCTTGAGCAGGGTGGGAGGGCCGTGTTTGCCAAGTGAACGTGTGGGTGGGGATCATCGGCTTTCACCTGCGTATCGACCCCGGAGAAGAGAGGAAGGTCTGCGTCAGGGATGGCACCTGACTTAAAGGCTTAGCCCCAGGACCGCCCTGCTGCCCCACTGCCCAGGAAGTGGGGTGGTCCTGCTGGTGAGCCAGACTCTCTCGCCCCCCAGGGGGCCCAATGCCAGGGCACCCTTCCTGGTCACACTTGCCCCAGCACTGCTGCCCTGATAGCTGCTTGAGCCTGGATTCCAGCTCCTCGGAGAAACTTGCCGGCCACTGAGATGGATTAGGGGTCCCCTGGCCTCTGGATCCCAGAAAGAGCTGTAACATACTCAGCTCTTTCTCTTGATCTCCTACAATGGCTGTGAAATTTCGGGGGCAGGGGCATCGCAGAGAATAGGTCCTAACAGAGAATAAGCACTTCAGGGATTTCTGAAGAAAACAGTGAATGAAAGGGTGAGTTAGAGACCAATTGTCACCATGGAAGTCAGAGGTTTGAGACCCTGGTCGGCAGAGGGGAAGGGAGTGTCAGAAGAATTTGCCTGGATGTCTTCCTTTTTTTGGCTTATCTTCCTGGAGAGGAAGTGAGGTGAGTCTTCATTCATTCTGCGTTTGGGCAAAGTGGAGGACAACCATGGAGTGAACTCACTTCCACCCGTGCAGTGTGGACCACACCCCCCCAAGCAATTCTACAAACACTTGAAATCATTTGAAACGCTTTCCACCGGAATCTGTTTTCATCATTTGCTAAACCCCACTGCTGAAGATGCCTGATTTGTCAAGGCTCTTAAAATGCATGTTAGTGTCTGGGTTTTTATTTGAAAAGCACTTTCCCCTTTTCAGAGCTGGCAGAAGGTTGCACCGAGAAGGGACGAGCCTGCGCCTGGGGCCCCGGGCCATTGCTGTGCTTGCGGCAGGGGCACCGGGAGTCAGTTACTGAGGCACATTACAATGACAAGTGCTTGGGTCATTTTCTCCTTTACCAGCCTGAGCACCATTTATTCTTAACTGTGAGGAAGACTGGGGACATCTCCCCAGTGGATGACAGCAAGGCGAAAACAGAAGTTTCAAAACCAAAAAGGGAAATCTCAGATTTACACGAAAGTGTCAGTTTGGCTTCCTGGCTTTTGGCACAGTCAAGGGGTGGTGGTTGCGGAAGCTGCAACCCCCCAAACCCGTTTATGCACATTAATGGGGCCCCACCCCTCCTTCTCTCATCTCCTCCCCCATTTCCACATTCATGCTTTCTTTCACTTCTTCCCTCACTTGACCTGGATGTATGTAGCTGTGTCTATAGATTGCAGGCACTGTTGGCTCACACATTACTGTATAAACACACAGGACACGGGCCTCATGTCACAGCACCGGCAGATGATGAGTCCTGCGTACCTTCTCTAGATCCTCTTCTGAATGTGGGTGACGCTGTGGCCACAAAGCTCCCAACACTTCCAGGCAGAGCAGCCTGTCTGCATCCAGGACCCAGCTGTGAGTCCCTGCCATCTGACGTATCCTGGGGCCCTGAGGGAAGGGGCCAAGGCTGAGGAATAAAAGGCCCATTCTGAGATAAATCTCATCTACCTGCATTCCAGTGAACGCTAAGCAAGAGGCTCTGGGTGCGTATGCAGGGACATTGCTACACTCTAATGAAGAAACCTCACTGACCCACTGCATTGCAGAAGCCACGTGTCGAAGGATCTAAGAAATGAGGGCCCTCTGGCCAGCAACTTGGAGTGACAACAAACTGACTCTTATTCATTGAGGACTTCATTGATCGCCCCCTGGGATGACAGTGACCCTGAACTTCTTTCCTTCTCCATGTAAACATGGCACACAAACGCACCCGTTCCCTCACTTTGTCTCAGGGAGGAAAAGCTCATTCTTTGACCTACACCATTCATCCCTTTAATGCCAAACACAGTAAAGTTTGTTTTCCAAAATACCAAAATATCTGAGTCCCGAAGAAAGCCTTAAACCCACTCAGGACCAATTTATGACTTTAATTGCAATAAATATACCCCTCTTCTGGGTTAGCAATAATCCTCACTAACATTTCCTGGGCTCTCATTTTCTGTCATTTAATCCTCATGACAATGCTAGGAGGTAGGAAGTACAGGCTTCTTTGTGGAACTTGGGGCTTCAGGTAGCAGATGCTGTGCCCCTCATTTCCTCCCAGGCTTTACCATTTCAGCGCACACTGTCCACACTTTCAACCACCAGCAACATCTTCTGGTCGTGGGAGCCCACTCTGCCCAGCGGGATGGCAGGCCAGGAGCCACTGGAGCGGCCCTCAGCCAATGACTGGCAGGAGGTGGTGTATCAATGCCCCAGCTCCCTTGCCCCTCTGGTGGGACGATTCTTCGGCAGGTGTCTTCCGCTGCCTCCCAGAGGTCCCTCACAGGATTACCTCTGGTTGTCCAAAATGGCAACTTGCTGGGTGATCCGCCAGTCACACCATCCTTCCTTCCCCTATTGCTTCCTGGGATCACCTCACAGCTAAGTTAATTGCCTTCAAATCCTTGTCTTGGGGTCTATTTCTGATAGAAGCCATACCTAGACAGAGTGGTCTGGCAGCTTGCCTAAAGGTGCACAAGAATAAGGCTGACACAGATGTGACCCTGGTTTCCCACGACTCCAAAGCCTGTGTTTTCAGCCACAAAACTGATGAAAGGTAATAGCCTCCCAGTCCCCCAGACCTCTTTACGCAGATAGATGCCTGAGGAGGCAGAAGGCAGCCATGCCCTTCACAGGACAGAGGACAGTGGGACATCAGCTCTGGACACCCCAGAGTTAGCAGAGGCTGGGCATAGGCCCTTCCAGCGCTTTGTCCAGGGTTCTCAGCAAACAGAGGGAGCTGACTTCTGGAGCAGCCAGGAGACCAGGCCGGCAGCCCATCCCACCCAGCTACGAGAGATGCACCTCACCTTCCCCGATCCGCTCAGACCATTTGCAGCATGTACTAATATGTGAGGTTGGCACCAGGGAGGGTGTCGTCTGGCAGCGCTATCCTTCATTTGGAACATTAAACCGAGGTCCTGCACAGTCTTGAACATTAACCATCCCCTGGCACCCATGAAGAAGAGCTACGGGTTTTATTAACCTCTGTGTCCTGGACGCATTGCACGAGGAGCTCCATCATTAACCCACCTCTAGACAGGGGGACAGGGGCCTCTTTTCTAGCTCTGCTCCAAGAGCGTAGGCCCTATGAAATGCCTTCAATAATTTAAGGAAACTACCAAAATGTGACCATAAAGGATATAACTTCACCTCAAGGATGGCGATCCATAAAGATTTTGTGATAGTAAAAACTGGGCTTTGTTCTGTTACAAGCCCTCTGAAAGTTTCTCTGTGAGTGCACGCGCGCGCGTGCGTTGGGGGGAGGGCGAAGTCATGTAGTCATGTTCCTGCAATTGGGATTTAGCTGAACTCACGGTTTAATTATTCCTAACATCATGGCCATAGCATGACCCATTAACAACAGCTCGGCCCGCGTTAGGAGGTCCCGCTGGTAATCTCAGAGACGCGTGGTATCACTCATTCTTTCTCCATGTCAGAGAATATTTTCCCCCACTCCACACATGAGTTTCATTATAAAAAGGGAACAAGCATAAGAACACTCCCTCCGTCCTGGCACGATGCAAATGAAACACCGATCCTGTTTGGCCGCCCCATGAAGACCGGTGGCTGGGGGGCTTGTTTCACGCAGCCTTGGTTATTCCTACACTGGTGGGTCTATTTTTAATTCGCACCCCTTGCGCAGGCTTCCAATTTGCTGCTGACAGACAAGTGGATTTCTTCAGGGGGCGGGCAAATGATGGAGGATGCTAGGGGAGGAATTTCTTTTTAGAGGGAGATAAACCTTACACATTCAAAAGTTGGTGCCATAAAAGAATGGGTAATTAAGTTCAGCTAATAGGTTTTTTACCTGAAAAAATAAAATGGGAGTGGGATGGGGTAGTGGTTAAAAGCATGAGCCTCAGGAACAGAAGAGGTGAGATCCCATCCTCGCTCTTCATTAACTTGTTGACTTTTAATAAGTCACTTATAATCATTGCGTCTCAGTGTCTTTATCTGTAAACTGGAAATTATTAATGATATAGCCTTCCCCCCTCCCTCCCTTCCTTCTTTTCTCCTTTTTCTCTTCCTCTCTCTCTCTATTTCCCCTTTCCCCTTCTTCCCCATATCCTTTCTCTCTTCCTCCTTCTTCACATAACATAGTAAATGCCTACTATGTGCTGGAAGATAAACTGGGTGCTAGGGGTGTTGACTGAACACAAAGGCTTCATTCCACCCTTTTGGGGGTAAAATTAGATGAGGTTAAAAGCACTTTGCAAATTAAAAAGGGTTGCATAAACGTGCATACTTTTCTTATAATTGTACAATAGAAGGATGCATACTCTATGTTTTATTAAAGTTAGGATTGGGTAAAAGTATGCATATTTTATTTTTATTTTTTTATTAAACCATTTTTTATTGTTATTCTATTACAATTGTCCTAATTCTTTCCCCCTTTGTCCTCCTCTGCCCTATATTTTATGTTTTCCTTTAACATTAGGGTTGCAGATAGACTTGAGTTTTCAATTTGTACCAGCCTCCGCCCACTGTAAGGGCGGGGCCAGGGCAATCACCACCTAGACTATCATGAAAATAGTGCCCCCTGGAGTTGTGCCACTTTATGGCACCTGAGGAAAGACCAAAGAACAGAGTCCGGCTTCCCCTCCTGCTTTCAACCTGGGCGGCAACTCTTTCCTTGTGCTTTATAAATTGGACTTGAATTCCAGGGGCCCACTTCAAAGAGAAAAAAAAAATACTTGAAATTCACTGACCCCAGGGCTCCATAAATGCCCTTAACTAAATTGGTGAACCAGATGATCATATAAAAAGGAAGAAATGGGGGTTCTCCCCTCTCCAGAAACATGTATGAAAAACATGTTCCTGATCTCAAGAAGCTGCTTGCATTTCATTAAGGGAGTGATCATGACAATCGATAATGTGTAGCTTCTGTTATATGAAATAAGAGCAGAGAGGAAAGGGCTCAGGGAAAGCAGGAAGGCTGCATGGAGGAGGTGACATTTAAGCTGCTCATATAATGATAGAGTAGTTCATTTTGCAAAGAAAGGGAAGAACATCTAACAGAGTAAAGAACATCGACAAAAGTTTGAAACCATAATCTGAATATGGATTGGAATAATTTACAGGATGCTGAGGTTTGGGTGCAAAGTGGGGGATAGGTAGAGGCAGGGAAGCCAGAGGTGATCCTTTGCAGGGAGGATGAGACTAGACAATGATGGACCTTACATGATGTCCTAGGGGGTTTGAACCTGACCTGCATTTAGAATCTCTTGACTCATCTTTTAGGGATCTTTACGTGCTGCTAAACAAAATGCCACCATTAGCTTACTTTCCCCATCCTTCTTATCCTTCAAGGCTCTGCCTGAACTCTGCCTCCTCCAGAAGCCTTCATTGATCTTACCTCTATATACCACTCCTTCCCTTTTCCCATTGTGGTTTCTCCTCCATAGTCACTGCCAGGCAACCTTCCACTATGTTCTTGGCTTTGTTTGCTTTGCAGGTTTCCCACAAGACCTCAAAGTCCGGTGGTTGGTGCCTCACCATTATCATTAAACTTTGTCTCCCACCTGTTCAAAAGTAAAGTAGGTGCTCAGTAAATAACCCCCACTGGTTAATTAATTTGGTTTGATGCATCACATCCCTATTAACTTGGATCTGTGATTAGTCTAAATATTTGTAATTCTTGTATATCAACAATCGAGTTGGCTCCCCGGTGTCCATATCCTGTGCCTTTTATTTTTGATCACCAGCCTCAGAGTCATTCAGGAGGCCTCTGACCACGAGCTTGGGAGAAGCTCTGGGAACCCTTGCTAGGGCAGGGGCAGGTGAGAACTCTGCAAGCGTCTGACTGGCCCTCTTTACCCTTAAGTCAACCTGGACACCCTCTGGTGCTGAGGGGTGAAGTCTACCTGTAAACCGAGTGGAGTCCTGTTGCCAGTTGTTACAAGATTCCTCTGTGTGATCCTGACATGCGAACAACCCCAAATGCTATCTTAATTTACTAAATTATTGCTTGGAACTTTCAAGATCCTCTGTGAGTTGGATTCCCCCAGACTTTTTCTCATGCAGAGCTTTCTGCCTATCAGTGCAATTTCTCTCCCAGGTCTCCCCTCAGGCCCTGCACCTCTAAGTCATTTTCTTCCACCTCCCAGCAGCCTAGGACACTGCCTTCTGTGTGCCCACGCACCCGCAATAAACCACGGGGTCACCAGAGGGTCATAAGAGATTATGCCTCGATGGATGGCATGAAAAGTCTCATAAATGCTGCAGGTGGCTGTTGACACTATGACTATTGTAATAATTCACTTCACGCTACACCTTGTTTTTCCCTTGTGCAGATTTCACACCTAGCAGAAGTGGAGCAGAGTGGGTATTTCCTGATGGAGTGAAACATGTCTTACAGACACAGATTCATGAGCCAGGCCTTAACATTCAGAGAGGTCTGTGATCTGGGGCAAATGTGAAATCAAGCTTGATAAAGATAATAAAGATGCAGCATCAGGGATGCTGGTGCAAAGAATATGAGTCTGCAAAGGTGAAATACAGGTATTGTCAAAGAAGGGGTCAGCTGACACATCCGGGGAACGGTCAAAGCAGACCCAGGTGTGAGCAGGTAGTAAGCCACCACATGGAGAGGCTGGACAAGGGTCCTGTTGACTTCACAGGCTTCGTATCCATCTTTTCTCCACTTTGAGAGACGACTGGCTTTGGCCGGTGTGCCTTCAAGTCCAGCCCTATCGCTGGAATGTTCCACAAAGTATCTAAGTGCAAGTTTCTCAACCCGGCACTATTGACATGTGGGCTGGGTAATTCTTTGCTGTGAGCGCTGTCCTGGGTATTGTAGGGTGCTGAATAGCATTCTTGGCCTTTACTATCCTGGCCATTGCGTGTTCCCCAAACCCCCAAGTTGTGATAATTAACCCCAGTTGAGAATCAATGCTCTAAGCTAAGCTTTGGTTTCTTTAGCTGCAAAATAGGGACAATAGTCCTTATAAGGCCAGGCAGTTGTTAGGATCCCATAAGCAAACAGGTATGAAAGTAATTAGCCCAGGGCTTGTGCAAGGCTAATGGCCACATTAAAAGACAGAGGAGAGACTACCCTCCCCCATCCACACCCAGCAAGTTTTGGGGGGCTGGACAAGAGATAATAGGGGAGGAGGTGATCCATCAGTCCTTGTCCTGAAATCCCACAAGAGTCAGCAGCTCCTGGACCTCTCTTGGCCCTGTAAGTATATAAATACGGGAATTATCAGGACCAGCATCTGTGAGAGTTAAAGCGGAAGTCCTTACAGCTTCCTGTAAAAACACAAGTCACAAACTTGGATAAATGGCAAGTAGGAAAAAAAATATTTCTGTATCATCACCAGCTTCCTGAAAAAGTTGTTCTCTCTGTCTCTCTCCTCTTTCCCTCCGTCCCTCCCTCCCTCTATCTCTCTCTCTTTCACACACGTGCGTGCGTGCACACACATACGCACACACACACACGAGCCCCCTCAAATAAGATGTAATATAAAATAGTTGCTAAGACCCTCCATTATGGAGTCAGACTTGGGTCCAAATCTCATCCCTGCTACTTATGAGCTCTGCGACTTTGATGTGGTTACTTTAACCTCTCTGAGCCATATTTTCCTCTCTTTAACCCAGGGATAAGGATGCGACCTCCTTCACAGGGTTATCCTGACACTTAAATATAGAAACACAGATAATGTCCACCGTGGGACCAGATACCTAGAATCTAGAAAATATTCAAATAGTGCTAGTACTTCTTCTGTGTGGAAGGGTAATTTGGGGGAGTAAAGCATAGAAAGCTCAGTAAATGAAGGCCTAATCCAGGTGAAGTCAGTGGGTGTGTGTAATGGAAAGAGAGTGGTCCTCGGCGTCAGACACATCTAAGATCAAATCCTGACCCCACCTAATCCCCTCCTCTGCCTGAGCTCAGAAGTCCACCCTTTCAGGTCAAGGCCACAGGTTAGCACTGCCATTGTCACCTCTGTGTTGTAGATGTTCATTTCATCATCCTCTCATTCACTCACTCAGAAAACATTTGCATGACCTGAACCAGGTATGAGGGACACAGAGGTAAATAAGACATGAACCCTGCTCTCAAGGAACTCAGTGTCTAGTGGGCAAGCCAAGCTCCCCATGAGAAGACATAGCTAAAAGAGAAGAATGGGGTTGAAAACCAAAACTGGAATGCAATTTTATTAATTAAGAAAGACCACGTGAATCTGCAATAACAGCCTCTAAGTCTCAGCCACTTGAAACCACAAAGATGGGCACGCACAGAACGTCCACTGCGGGACCCGGGTTCCTTTGGACAGTCGTGCCTGTGTCGTTATCTTAGCATCTAAACTGTTCAAAACTCACGGCATCTGTACACCAACAGGGTGTCTGCATCACTGAGAGAGCTCAAGGAATGCCACGCCCCTTCTTGATTGCTTCTGCCTGTAACTCACATGCCTGGTCCCCATCACATTTCATTGGGCAAAGTGAGGCACGTGTCTATGCCTAACCGCAAGGGCCCATGTGCCCAGATGAAGGGGAGAAGCAGAAATCTTGGTGAGCGGTTGTAACATGGGAGGAAGGGAGAGAGAGAGAAAGAGAAAAAAACATCCATGTGAGAGAGAAACATTGATTGGTTGCCTCCCCTATGCGCCCCGACGGGATGGAACCTGCAACCTCTGTATTTATCATCTCTCTCAGTTGCGTATTCTTTCAGCACTTAGCACTGTGTCTGGCACAAGTTAGAAACTCAACGAATTCTTGGAGAAGGAAGAAAGGGAGGAAGGGGGACAGGAAGGCAGGGAGGAAAATTATTAGGTTATTCAGGATTTCGTTGTTAAGAAACTTCTCTGCTGTCCAGGAACAGAGCTGTGCATTGGGGAAGAAGTCTCCTTAAATTAGAAACAGTTCAGTTTGTGGTCGAGTGGGGCCCAGCTCAACATACTCAGCATTCAGACCCTGGATCACTTTTCCTTCTGCAGCTACAAAGCAGCTTGTGTCCTGAGCCACTGTAGCCTCCAGGCCACTGATAACTGTGTTCTCCCTGCTCATGGGACCCATGTCCTCATTTCTACACGGCTCCTATTAGAAAGAGTAAGGGCTGTTGAGTCAGTAGGCCTGGATTTGATTCCTGGATGCTCCCCCATCTGGCTGCACTGCCTTGGAGCCAGTTACTGGACATCCTTGGGACTCAGTTTCCTCGTCTATAAATCAAGGACATCTCTAAAGTCAGAGACCTGTCAACAAATGTTAGCTTCCTCTTCACTCAGGGGCCACACCCTCGAATCCTTTCAAGCATCGTATTACATACAGCCCTTGGAAAGTCACTCCCGGTAAACATCTGAGCTTCCCACCAGCCTTCCCCCAGGGGAGGCCTTCCCTGCCTCCTTTCAGCAAAATGCCATGTGTTGGGGTGCGCAGAGCACAGCACCTGTCTTCCTCCCGGCGGCACTGACAGAGGGGATGTACCCAGCCCAAGGCTGGCCGCAGCTGCTGTGTGTGCCCCCGAGCTGCCACATGCTGCCCAGGACGGGAGCAGGGTGATTACTCACTGCTAATAATTATAGACAGGGATACCACGGGGAGACAGCGGAGCCAAGCTCCCGGAGCCCAGGGCGAGGGGCTCTCAGAGCGGGCTCTGATTCCGCTGCGTTCTGGAGGGCTTCTGGGGGATTCGAGGGACTCGGGTTAAGTCAACCCCATTCATTCATTTACCCATGCGTATTGGGCAGCGACTCTGTGCCGGTCTCTGTATTAGTGTATCCAGGCGACAGAGATAATTAGTATGACAAACACACTTCGTTTTTGTAAACTCTTCAGAATATAGCTGCTCTGTTTCTCTTCAGGGTGATACAAGGCATTCCGAAAAATAAAAAAGGAAGTGGTTTATGGTTAAATTGCCCGCCCCCCCCCATCAGTAATTTCTTGTGACATTCTTTGAATTACCGATATATACAATTTTAAGCAGAAAGTTTTAAATATCACCCAGGCAGGAGTGCTTTCTCCTTCCTCCAATCTTACAGATGAAGACATGGAACCAACAGAGAAGGGCCACAGGCATTGTCCCTAGGAACCCGGTGCCCTAAAGTCCCAGATCTGGCCCTAGGGCTGAGTCTTACACCAGGGTATGAAAGGACAGTAGCATTGGAAGGCACCGCAGGTCTCAAAACATCAGACAACCTGAACGCTTTCACCACTTCCTCTTCGTGTAAAGTCGGGGAAGCCGCTTTATTGTTTTTGCGGAAAACAGCAGTGCCCTCTCCTACTCACGAAATATGACAGCGATGACTAGGACGGCTATCATAATTATTCTTATTTCCACACCAGCTTCATTTTCAAGTTAGAAAAATGGAATCCAGGCAAATACATTCTTTTCCAAATGCCAGAATTTCCAAGGCTTGGTAAGAGCCAAATTCACAGATCAAAAGAATGCTTTTTTCCTGCTCTTTTAGCCGAAGTTATTACAGGAGGGGAGCGCCATTCCCATTCTCTCAGGCTGAGGAGGTGCCCGTGGCCCCTTTCAGCAGGCTGGAGCATTAATAGAACCTAATTCTTTAATGGACTCTGGGTGCATTTCTCCCTTGCATCTTGAGGTCTTTAAAAAGCCTGTGGTGAATTACACTGACATAAACCTTTTATAGAAACAATCAAATATCACTTGGTAAAATAATTAGCATCAGAATAGCACAAAGTCAGTCTGTCCCGTACTTGGTGCCAAATCTCCGAAGGGCCCCTGCCAGCTGCGTCCGCACCCTGGTTTGGTGGTGGAGGGGGGTCTTTCTCCCAGTTTCTAGCCAGTTTCCAGAGCGAGGCGAAGGTCCCAGGCAAGCTGTCAGATGTGTTCTATCATTCTGGGTTGGGAGACAGATGACCCTTATGTGGGCTTCCTCCAAGGCGTCAGGGGACAGAGGATGACTAAGGAGAGAAGGATGAGGGAGCGGGACTCGGGGTGGCCCCAGCCCCTCTGGGCCTGCCCCCACCAACTTCCCTTTCTGTAACCAGTGCGGCCACCCATCCCCTCCCCACAGGGCCCCCTAACTTCCTGCCTGCTCTTCCAAGTATTTTCTCTTGTTGACCAAACAGGAGCTCAGTTTTGTTGATGACTTATGGATAAAATATCACAGGAAAGGAGTGTCCCCTCTCAGGTCCAGATAAGACACTTCACACAGAGGAGCACCACGAGGACAAACCCCGTGCAGACTACTTTCTACCATAAAAGCATCTGTGTTTCAGTCTGGAAATGGGAATTCTTGGACATGATGAATGGCAGGGGTGCTCTGCTGAGGCCTCACCTGGGGAGCCCCCTGAGCAGGCCATGTCTGCTTGTGGACATTTTCTCTCTGCTTTTGCCTGATCCCCATGAGAGGCAACAGATAACCAAGTTACTTAGCTAAAAAAGAAAGCTGCTCTCTACATTGCCACTTTTCCACACTGGCCTAAGGACAGAAACAACGGATGGATGGTTTTCTTTGCCAGCCTAACACTGGACGATTCTTTCTCATTGTGTCTCCAGAACCCTCGCTCCAGCCCAGTTGATCTTGGGAGACCGTCTTCCTGTGTCTCCTTTAATTTAGCTGATAGATATGAAAGTGGGTTGAGTTTTTCTAATAAATAGGCATTTCTCATTAGCCGGGGGCAGTCCGCGGCTGAGATCTTGCTGTCAGCTGGGAGCCATCGGAGGGAAGACAAGGGGCCCTGTTCTCCTGCACAAAAGCCCTGAATACCTGTGCCTCCTGTTGGCTGGGGGTGATTGTTTGCCCATTCTGTTGTGATAGAAAGGGAATTTAGCAAACCACCAAATTTCCTAATTAGCACACTGGGAGTTCTTCCGATGGTAATTTGGAACAAAAAGGGGGAGTCCCGTGGTGAGGGGTGAGGGAAAGGGGAAAAAATAAAACAAAATGAGGGAGGCAGGGAAGAGGAGCAAGTGGCCTGCTCACTGCAGGCACGGAAAAACGGTTCTAGAAGTTTCTCATAGGCAACTGCCTTTCCTTTTTTTCCAGAGGCTGCTGCTCACATATGGCAACACGATCCCCAGGCGCCTACCATATGTAAGGACACAAGGCTTTATGACTTATTGTCGGTAAGATTTATGGAGATGATATATGATCAGCAATTTTTCATCTTCTCATCTCCGGAGCAAGCAGGGAGAGGCACAGGCCCCTGGCGGTATTGCAGGACAGAGCTGCGGGGCCCCAGCCCAGCACGCCAGGCCGACTCGGGCCAGCTGGGCAAGCGCCGCTTCCCCCTTTAATAAAGGAACAGCCTGTGGTAAGGGCAGCAACAATTTATTTGATTAAAATGGGCTACTCTGGAGCTATTTTGCGGTATGTTAATGAGTGCTATATCATAGACATTTATTAAATTAGATTTCACAAATGTCAGCCGTGTTTGCACAGGAAATGCACCAATCTAAATGTGGACCGATGCGGAATTAATTTCCCCCCTCAGGAGAAGGAGCACTCCTGCCGGGACGAAGGCGTGCCGGGTAGGTGAGGACAATGAGCCTGCTCAAGTGTTTACCATCAGCGCTGGTCAGACGCAGCACTTCTGGCTCCCGAAGAGGGAGGATTTGAGGAGGCTGAAAGGAAGGAAATAACAGAACTCAACACTTCCTTGAACAAGCCTTCAGCTTTCGGTGTCACAATATTTCACCTTTCCCTTACATTAGCATCAGCACAAATACTCGGAGTGCGGAGAAAACAGAACCCAAGAGGAAATGGAAGTTTGTGGCCAGAAGCATCCTGGTTTGGGAGATCAGTGATTCCTTGGCATCAGCGATTCCTTGGCATCAGCTAAGATGTCCTCATCAGCCGGAGTGCATGCAAACGCATTGAAAAGAAGGAGCTTATTGACAAGCGCATTCAGACTTTGGATGCAGACACCCTGAGTGCACAACTCACTCTTGACCGGGATTCTCCGCTTCTTACCTTCCATATCTGCTCTGCAAGAGCTAGATCTGACGTGTTCCCTTTGAAGAAACGAGTAGACAAAATCAGAACTGCCCCATTAAAATGAACTTCTGGAGCCACGGTGGTGGTCAGGGCCAATGCCATCATTCAGGGAAAAACCATCATTCCGGATGGAGCCCACCTTGCTCTCAAAAAGAAATCGGCTTCAAATACCTACTCAGAAGGTGAAGAAGCATAGAACGGCCACCTGGGCTAGCGCTGCTCTTGCATGCATCGTCACTATCCACAAATTGATCAACCAGTCCTAGTTTGCAAACTTTGTTTTCTTTCCTTGTTCACAACCCAGAGCATTTTAAACCTCTGCAAAAAAGTGTTTTCCACTCTCACTGTCAAAGGACAATCCCGTATGAACCAGTGAATTCAAAGAATTTTTTAGACTGTAAGTGATTTGTTTTTAACCCACTGGACAACTCTTCAAGAAAAAACATCTTCTTCAAGAAAACAATAATGCAAAAGTGACCATGGCCAGCTCCTGCGGAGCTGCGGTAATCCAATCACATGCCTGTGGATTTGGGAGACAGGGTAATACTTTGTGTTCATTCTGACAGAGGCACTTGGAACAGAGAAAATCAATAAGATTGATCCTGCAGCTGTGCAGTTTATAGATGTATATCAGTGTTTTCAGATGATGAACAAAGTGTGTGTCACTTTAGATGTGATTTTGTGGGCATGAGGCCGCCCAGGGACAGGGCACCCACTTTGGGCAACAGCAGCCGCAGATGTAAAAGTGCGAACGCAGTCACGTTTCTGAGTGTGGCGGCTGCGTGCCTGAACACCCTCCCCGTGCAAAGAAAGGAGATTGGAACGTGGGGCTTCTAGGCGGTTCCAGGTTGGAAGGCAAGTCCCCGAAAGGAAATGATAGGCATTCTGGACCACGCTGGAGAAAAGGGAAAGAAACTTCGCAGACGCAGCAAAGGGAGCTCTGAATGGCAGCATGGCAAAGTAAAACCGCTGTGTCCACGTGTTGTGGACAGAGAATTCTCCAGGAAAAAGCAAGCCTGGGCCGATGCATTGTTTTGTTCTGCTTTGTTTTGTTTTCATGACCACTCATTCTGAAATGTTGTTCAGCATGTTCTGTAGCTGCGAAGAATTAGCTGAAAAGAAGAAGTAACTTCGTCAATGAAGCCACAGTGAAGTGGCCTTTCCTTCCCGCAGGGGCCAGATTTTTTCCTTCTTTTTCTATTAGCGTTCCAAAGGAGTCCAGTTCAAAGAACACCGGCACACATTTGACATGCACAACTCTTCTTAGGAGTCCTGGAGATTCTAGTCTTGGGTTAAAATGGCAGCACTGATTCGATTCCTGCCTGTACTGCTTACCGCCCCTGAGACCTTGAACCAGTGACATGTACCCAACGAGCCTCTGCCTATTCCTGTTTTGATGGAGCACCCAACTTTCTTCCTGAGCTTTCGATGAGATTAAGCAGCTGGGTCATACCTGACACGCACCTGCAGCTCAGTCACTGTTAGTTTATTCATATTTTCATTACTTCCAGCATGTGGAGCTTCGGGATGAATATGATTTAAGAGTCATTCAATCATTTGTTCATTCATTCATTCAATAAGTGTTTATTAAGGACCTATTACGTGCCAGGGACTGGCGTGGGCACTAGGGATATATAGGAAACACAAGAGGTGACGTCCCTGCTCTTACGGAGAGACAGATACTAGTCTACCGAACAAATGAGCTAACTTCAGATGTGGAGAACATAAGACAGCTAGAGCAATCAAGCACCTGGAAAGGGAGACCAACTAAATAGGGTGGCCTATTTAGGACACAGCAAAGGATACTGTGAGGAGCTGACATTTACACTAAAAAATAAGAAGCAGGCAGCCAGATAAAGAACATGAGGAAGAGTATTCTAGGGTAGGGCTGACAAATAAAATTCAGGACATCCAGTTCAATTTGATTTGCAAAACAGCAATACTTTTTAGTGTACATCCCAAATGGTGCAGAGGATGTCCTGGATTTTGTTTGGTAAATCTGGTGAACCTAATGCAGGAGTCCGGAGCAGCAAGGACATAGGTGCTGAGGTAGGAGCAGAAAGAAGGTCAGCAAGTCCAAGGGGTATGAGATGTGGTTTCTGAGAGGAAGTCAGGACCCCACCACTGGGGCTTTGGAGGCTGTGGGGAGAGTTTGGGCAAAGCAAACATCATGGCTCGTGCGTTCAATACATGGAATTATCTGGACCACGTGGCAGCGGAACTACCACCAGAGGTTGGCTAACTATAACCCATGGGTTGTATCCAGACTGCCACCTGTTTTTTATAAATACGGTTTTATTGAAACATGGCCACGCTCATTTGTTTACATAATTTCTATGGCTGGTTTTCCTTTGCAAGGGCAGAGAGAAGAAGTTGCAACAGAGACCATGAGTTCCACAAAACCTAAACATTTACTATCCAGCCTTTTACAGAAAAAAATATACTGACTTCTGACCCAGGTCATGTCCCAGGAATCAAAATGCAGCATTTCCTAGGAGCCAGCAATCTAACTGAATTGAGGTCTTATTTCCTAGTCCAATTTTTTGACACTTCATCTTCCTACCCTTTGATTCCTGTTCAATCAGAAATTAAATTTATAGATAGGTGTTTTAAAACAGTCATGTCTTCAGGTGCTTGAGTCTGGTATGAAAATGGAAAGAAAACTAATTTGATTCATCCTGTGGTTGCTAACATGAATAAGACTCATTAGCTGGCTACAAGACAATCATAAATGAAGACATTTCTTATTTCATAGACTTTCTCCCATTAAGACTATTACTTTCTCTGCTAAGAGGGGCAGACAAGACCGGTCCGTGCCGCTGAGTATTTGTACTTCACACAGACTTCATGGTGGTCAAGGCTCGTGCAGAATAATCACCTGGCGGCAAGGTCAGCTATGAAAGGAAAGAGGCAAGATTTGGAATGTTCTGTTCCTCTTCAGGGAGATAAAATAATAATAAAGCTCTACTGAGACAGTGAAAAATAATGCTTTTAAAAATTTAGGCTAGAAAGCAGAAATAAAGCAGCATGGCGGAGAGTCAACAGGTCATAGTTAGAATGCAGATTCTCCCACGTGACAGTTTAAGCAAAGTTTTGTAACTCAAATCTGGGTTTCTTTCTCAGTAAAATAGGATAATCCCACCCAGGGTCAGATGGTGGTTTCTATGGGCCTTGGGCACTTTTGTGTTCATGAGATCCCCCTCAATACAAAAATATATAGTAAAAAGTATATTTTGTTTTCATGTATAAGTGAAATCATATGGTATTAGCCTTTCTCTGTCTGACTTATTTCATTTAGCATGATACCCTCTAGGTCCATCCAAATTGTTGCAAATGGTAAGAGCTCAGTCTTTTTTTACGGCTGAGTAGTATTCCATTGTGTATATGTATCATGTCTTCTTTATCCCAATTGGCCATCAGTGGACACTTAGGTTGCTTCCATATCTTGGCTATGATAAATAATGTTGCAATGAATATAGGGATGTATATATCTTTCCAAATTAGTGTTTTGGATATAGAGTCTTAAAGAAAAAAAAACAAACAAAACAGAAACAAATTTATTGATACAGAGAACAAACTGATGGTTGCCAAATGGGGAAGAGGGTTGGGGGTCTGGGTGAAAAGGTGAAAGGATTAAGAAGTGCAAATTGATCATCACAGGGATGTAAAGCACAGCGTAGGGAATATAGTCAATAATGTTGTAATAACCAGGTATGTACTAGACTTGCCTGGGGGTCACTTTGTAAATTATATAACTGTCTAACCACTATACTGTACCCCTGAAATGAATGTAATATTCACCATCAACTGTAATTTGAAAAATAAATAAATAGCCCAGCTGGTGTGGCTCAGTGGATTGAGCGCGGGCTGGGAACCAGAGGGTCCCGGTTCGATTCCCAGTCGGGGCACATGCCTGGGTTGCGGGCCAGGTCCCCAGTGAGGGCCATGTGAGAGGCAACCATATATTGCTGTTTCTCTCCCTCTCTTTCTTCCTCCCTTCTCCTCTCTCTGAAAATAAATAAATAAAATATTAAAAAATAAATAAATAAATAAAATGAAAAATAAATAAAATCAATTGGAAAAAAAGTGGATTTTGTGACAGTGTTGGTCACAAAGATGAATATAATCCAGGCTGGATTATCTCATCTGTGCAAATTTAAAAGAAATCCCAGTGTTTTTATGAGTCCCTGAAAGCATCCTGAGTCCTAGGTGCTGGGTCTGCTGTACGGAGTGCAGAAGGCACCCCGGCCCCACCTGCTCCCAGGAGCGCAGTGAGAACTACAGTGCAAAAGCAGCTGTCGCCGCCACAAACACTGCGTGGCTGTCAGTGATCACACGCTGATGCACATGCCTTTAAACCCCAGGACATTCGTGCTATAGCCAATTCGTTGAATGATGCCTTTAAAAATAAAGTGCATGTGTTCCTCTCCAAGTCCTAATAGCCGTACATTTTTATTTTAGAAAATGAGGACATGCAAAGATGAACACACAAAGAGGAAAATAAAAATCACTCGTAATTGCCGTTGCCCAGACCCAAACTGCATGGTTCCTAAATCTTCACTGTATACCCTTACGCTCTTTCTTTGTTTCTACAAAGGTGATTTCTCTTCTAATAGAATTGAAGTACACTCTACACACATTTTTTTTTGCTCGCCTGCTTTCCCCCCATTTACCCAAAGATGACAGATATCAGTCATCATAGCAATTACTCTTTTACAATATCAGTTTACTGATATTATAATAGCCCACCTGACAAAGGCACCCGTATTTATTTATATAATCTCCTCTCATCAGACATTCCCATCTGTTTTCTCAGTTTACCATTATAGACAATGTTGTGATGAATAATCTTGTGGCTATGTCTTTGCACATAAGTCTATGATGTCTTTTTTTATTTTTAAAATGAAATTCCTGTGGGCTTAACACTCTCTGGAGTGTGGCCTCCCTGGGTAAAAAAAGACCTCACTACCCAGTTCGGAGGAGGAGAGCCACAGAAGGGGAGCCTGCCATCAACAGCCCCACCACTCCTCGGCAAGTCGAGTCTGGGGCAGGACGCTCCTCTTTGCCACCAGGAGGGAGCGGAAGGAAGAATGGGACATGTCTCCTCATTCTTTTCTCACTCAAAGTTAAAACTTAGTGGTCCTGAAAGTCAGTGAATAACCAAAAACTTGTTAGTTCCTGGACACCACCGAGAAAAAACAAAGTCAGTTTATATATGAACAATCAACTCCAAATCGTAATGATCTTCCTGATTTCACTGCAGCTGTGAAATCTGTGAGTCCGGTTCTCCAGTAAGGTGGGCCATGCTGCCCCAGGTCCTTGTGCCAAAGTTCTTTTCTCCATAAGACTGGAAACATACTTCCGACACCCTGCAAGACTGGGAGAACCCAGCTGGGCGGGAATGCCATGGAGCGTGCACAGTGTCCTGTGCAGAGCAGGTGCAAAGCAGTGCAGCTCCCGCTGCAGATGCTGCCCCAGGAGCGCTGTCGGTTGTGCTCGTTCATTTGTTTCACTTGCAAAGAATCATTTGTGAGGTTTTCCCC
Source organism: Micronycteris hirsuta (assembly GCA_004026765.1). Classification (NCBI taxonomy): domain Eukaryota; kingdom Metazoa; phylum Chordata; class Mammalia; order Chiroptera; family Phyllostomidae; genus Micronycteris; species Micronycteris hirsuta. Next base: position 590,589 of record PVJI01000004.1, read on the forward strand.
ATCAACCTGAATGTAAAGTAGATGACTTGTTGAAAAGCTTTTGACCAGGTGATTACTTGCATTTATCCTGTACTTTGCGATTTTATTTCACGGAGTAAGTTCATCTTTTTGTTTTGTCTCTGACTTGGAAAAGACACTCAGCCATTTGAGGGATGGTGATAGATGGGCATTGGGAAAGAGGTTGCATAAGATTAAAGTTCTGTTAGTAAGAGCTACTACCTTGAGCATCCAATCAAGGAGTATCTACTCTAGGAATATAAATGTTTCTACACAGAAGTTGCAGCGTGGGCCAGACTGTTCCCATCAACTGAGGAGAAAATGGAGGCTGGGAAAGGCGAGTAACTTGCTTTCATGTCACATGGCCAATGAATGCTGGAGGCAGGATTAGAATCCAAGTCAGTCCTTCCATGTAAAGTACTTAGTCAGTTCTTACCACGTAACAAGTACTGTGCTGTTACCTTCCTACCTTCTGCATACTTCCAGATACTACTAGATGCTTCTATATTTCTAGGGTTTATTTTTTTAAATTGAGGTATAATTGACATAACATTTATTGTATGTTAGTTTCAGGTGCACAGCATGGTGATTTGATGTTTGTATATATTGCAAAATGTTCACCATCATGAGTCCAGTCAACATCCATCCACACGCATAGTTACACAATCTTTTTTCCTGTGATGAGAACTTTCAAGATCACTCCCCTAGCTACTTTCAGACACGCCATACAGCATGGCTAACCGCAGCCACCGTGCTGCGTGTGACGTCCCCATGCCTTTCTCATTTTATGCTGGAAGTTTGCACCTTTTGGCTCCCTTCACCTATTTCACCCCTGCCCCCTGCAACCACCAATTTGTTCTCGATATCCACGAGCGTGGGTTTTCTTTTTCACCTTTGCTTTTTGTTTGTTTGCTTTTTAGAGTCCACAGTTAAGTGAAAGCATACAATGTTTGTCTTTCTCTGTCTGATTTCCCTTATCATAGTGCCCTCAAGGTCCATCCACACTGTCACAAATGGCAAGATTTCATTCCTTTCATGGCCAAGTAATATTCTATTGTATACGTATACCATATTTTCTTTACGCTTTCATCCATCAATAGATCCTTGAGTTGCTTCGATATCTTGGCTGCTGTAAATAGTGCTGCAGTGAACATGGGGGTGCGTATATAGTTTCAAGTTAGTTTTTGCTTTCTTCCGATAAATACCCAGGAGTGGAACTGCTGGGTCATGTGGTAGTCCCAGTTTTGGTTTTTGAGGAGCCTCCACACTGCTTTCCATAGTGGCTGCTACAGTGTTCATTCCCTCTAACAGTACACAGGACTCTTCTAGGTAGGACACTTCTAGGTATTTCTAGGTAAGTGGTGCCTTCTAGCTCTGTGCTGTCCAGTGTGGCAGCCACAAGCCACATGTGGCAATTGAGCACTTGAAATGTAACCAGTACCACTGAGGAATTGAATTCTTATTCCATTTAATTTTTCATTAACTTAAATTTAAATCCTAATACTTAATTCAGTTAATGGCAAACCATTAAGTATGTTTGGATTAACTTGGATAGGTAAATTTTCTTTTTCAATTGTAAATATTATGAAATCTAAATAAAAATGGAGGATTTCTGATAAAATTTTAGCATCCAACAGGGGAGGTGCTGTAAGTATATAAAACGCACACTGGATCTTGAAATCTGAATATGAAAAAATATATCTGATTCACAATTTTTATATTGTTTTCATGATCAAATGATAGTATTTTGGATAAATTGAGTTAGATAACATATATTATTATAATAAATTCCACCCGTTTGGTTTTACCTTGTTTAATATGACTAATAAACTTTTGAAATTATGTATGGATATTTGTTGTTTTACATGACTCCACCTCCCTTGCCTTATATTTTTGAAATATTACTAAAAATTCTCCCCAGGGTCCAGCCCCGCCCCACACTCAATCCCAGTGTGTCAAGTGAGACCCTGTCTCCAGCTCCAGAATAAAACATGTGACTAAGATGGACCAATTAGATCCCCAGTTTCCCTAGCCAATGTGAGTGGGGTTTGCGGGTAAGTCCCCAAAGCCAGCCTCATCAGTCAGCTCTTGTTCCATCCTCATGGTCACAGGGATTGGTTTAGAGAAGGACATGCGGCCTAGGGTAATCTAGGCAAAGTGAATCTATACATTTGGATGGAAATTTCATGCGAATGATGCTTTTTCCCTCTAGGGTCTGGCAGCAGGAAGGATGCTATGAGCTTGAAGCTGCCAGAACCAATACTTAGAGAGTACAACGAAGTCCTAAAATGAAGCTCACACACACACGAACACACACACACACACACACACACACAGGTATTGCAAAGAGATGCAGGAAAACAGTCCCAATGACATAGCTTGTGCACCTGGATCAAACTGCACATGAAGCCAATTGTATGAGCTACTAAATGACCTTCTTTTCTGCTCATGCCAACCAACCCGTCTTCCTATCATAAGTACCAAATGTTCGGAGTATTGCTCTCACTCCTTCGAATTTGTTGTGAGGACCACACAGGATAATGGGTAGGAAACCCCTAGGAAATAATATGCTGTAACACATTTCAGTTATCATCAGTGGCTTTAGAACAAAAAAATAAAAAATAAACACAAAGAATAGGCAACCTGGATGAATCTTACAATCAATGATGCTAAATGCAAATCAAAGCCTGTGCTTGCACATGGCGTTGTCCAGGTCACTTAGCTCTGTCTGCAGTTTGTCTCACGCAGCTGTTACTGGGCACACTTCGACTGTCCACCTGCCTCGTCCTGTGCTGCCCCAAACATCTGTTGACACTTCAGCTGGGCTCGAACAGCACCATTAGTCAGCCATGTCTACCTGGCTCTTTGCGCGAATGATTCTGCTGTTGCTTATTCGTTTTTGTTCATTCGTTTGCTTATTTATCTATCTCAAGCTGGTGATGTCAGCTCAGTGATTTGGAACTGTGTTTGGAGAGCTGTCTGGACATAACCCTTTGGGCAGGCCGTCTCTTTCTCAGGTTACACCATCGAGAACGTTCCTTCCCCCCACCTTGAGGGCCCTGCCTGAAGGCCCTCTCAAATCTATCTCTTTCTCCATTTCTTCCCTTCCACCCACCACTTTGCTGCCTCTTCTTTAGGGATCTGCTTGCTCGGGAAGCCTTTCCTGACAACTCCCGGCTGGTGTCTTTGATCCCCTCAGGACTTTCCATTCCGGCCCCTGCTACACTTGGGTATAATTGCTCTGTTTATTTATCTAGCTAGCTTTCCATTAGACCATGACCTCCTCATGGGCAGGAACCAGATTTTATTCATCTCTGTGCCTCAAGGACTTGTTCCACGGTGGCTGGAGCCTCCGGATGATTAATAGGCATAAAAAGAATAAATGAATGGAATGTGAGTAAAGGAGGAGCTGCCCTGATCTCTCACATCTTCCAACCTGCCTCACGGCTTGTCTGTTGTAAAGCAACTTCCATGAGGCTCAACTGATGCTTAAAAAATAGAGCTCTGAATGAAATAGATGAAGCATCCCTGACGTACCTTTGCCTCCTCCACCTGCATCCAAAGGCTTGGGTGGGGGGGTTCCTGGTCTCCCCACCAAGCCTGGTGATGGTATAAATCATCTGATGAGCCGGTCTAGAGATCTCACCCCCAGGGGACGGGCAGCACATGTGAATGCTTAGACCTGTCCGCAGCCATTGCAAGCTGACAACCAGCCGGATACTCAGCTGTGTCAAGGACAAATGTTACATGGATCATGGTGTCCCACTGCTGCCTTGGAGTCCTCAAAGTGACATTTTCCCTTTAATTGTTAGCTTGGGAGAATGGGGTGGGTGTCTGCCTCCTCCCCAGAGATCATGGAAGGGAAGGAGGGGGGCCCGTCCTGGGTCTGCAGAGGCCAGGATGAAATAGCTGTCATCAGAACCTCTCTGGTGATGGACAGGGAAATGGAGACTCCATGGGATGCATGAATAAGCCGCTCTGGAAATAGTTCATTTCAAGTCCATCACTCAGCAAGAACAAGGGTAAAATGTGCTATAAAGAATGCGGTATCTTTAAATGCCTATTGGCGCTAATGAAGTCAGAAGCAGGGACATTTAGATGCTTTTCCTTGGCACACCCTTGGGAGGGCCATCTTGGGGCCTTCCTCAGGAGCATCATCTCCTACAATTCAGAAATCCTCTGAGCCTCACGCTGGACTGCCCCATCTCTGGGCAAGTTCAGATTATTCTGTAATGAGTCAACACAAATCTACCCTCTCGTCTGATACCTGCTGCCAAAGAAAGAACAGGCTGGTGCCGCAGACACGAAATAGGGGACCGACGGAGAGGACAGTGCCTGCCATGTTTTGTGTGCCTCCTCGTCCTCTCCCTGCCTCATCTGCTGGTTCCTTCTGTCCCTTGGCAGGAGTCTGCCCCTCTGAGAAGCACCGCCCTCGCCTGATGCTACAACATTAAGCAATTTGCTTTTAATTAGGACTGCAGTCATTTCCAAAGAAAGCAGCTGAGAGAGGGGGAGGGGGCTGGCTCTTTAAAGTTTAAGTGGATTCCATGCACATGGTAAATTCAGACCCCACTGTGGGCAGCCAATTTGAGCTGCTTGTCCCTTGTGCTCTAAGCTCCTTACCCAGATCTACGAGCATCTACTCTCATGTACCAGTTAACAGAGGTGTTTGAAGGGGGTGCAGAGAAGGGAAAACCATGACCCTTTGGTTCCCTCTGTGTCTGGTGCTGAAATTCTATCCAGACCGTTGATCGGGACTGTGCTCTCCAGCATCCTCCTGGTGCTGTGGTCTATGCAACATTCAAACACTTTTCTCTCCAGCTCTGCCCCCCTCCCACACACCAAGGAAGGGTGTCGCCACAATTTGCAGCTCTTGCTGAGGAATCTGAACAGTTTGCTGGGGGTGGGGAAGAGAGGAGAGAGGGAGAGAACACAGACTGTGTGGCACTGACCCCGCCCATATCTTCCACCCTAGAGCTCTGGGCTGGAGACCAGTCTTCCTGTCTCACTCGGATGCCTGGCCAGGCATCCACCACGGGCCCTTCATTCTAGACGCCAAACACAGCAGCTCAACCCAGCTTCCCACTTGGCTCCCTGCTCCCTGCACCCGCACATTTTATGACGATAATTGGAAAGGAAAGAAAGGTAGCGGCTTTGTTTACAATGCAATTAACATCTGAATAATTTACTACGAAATAAGCTGGAGCTATATTCAGCCACATAGAGCCCGCTCCCTTTTTAAAGCCAGCTTGAAATCCTCAGCAGAGGGACTGTGTCTGTCCCCTTGCCCTGCGCCAAGCTGGTCTCCATCAGACAACCAGCCCCTGGAGTCCACACCCACACCCCTGCTGACAAAACCAGTGGAAACTTTCTCTCGAAGTCACAGCTCCCTGATTTGGACCTGCACTCTGCAGAACCAGTTCTGCCCAGGGCTCAGGTGGCCCCTCTTTCCTGGCCTGTCTTGCCTTGTCCTCACCTAGAGCAACTCTGTTTCCAGATGGCCCCTCTGCCGGGCATGGAGCACTTTTTCAAGAAATGTCTGTCGAATGGGAGAGTGATTGGCCAAGCCGGATGATGGTCAAAAGGGAGGTTGGCTCGTAGCTGCAGCTTCACTCGGCCCTGCCCACTGCCAGGCTTGGAAGATCCTAATGTTTGGATGAGTTGGCAGGAAGAAAGCAACTTTCAAAGTGGGCCCAACAGGGGAGAGGGTGCTGTCTGCACAAAGAGCACCCGCTTCCTCCTCCAGCTGGCTCTGAGCTGTGCTTCTGGTTCAACAAGCAAGCACAGCCCTGCTTCATCATGCTAAGCGTGGCCCACAGCTTCTGTCTCGCTTCCAAACACATAGCTTCGCTTTGCCCACTTGCCTTGGCGTTGGCACTCTTTCCTCCCTCTCTCATTTTTCATCAAACCCTCGGGTTGCTCTTTCTCTTGGTTATGGCTTTGTAAGACAACAGACCTTCGGAGCCCTTCCACAGGAGACGGGGAAGATGCCGCTGGACCCACACCCACATTCCTTTCTGCTGCTCCTGACTTCCCCTTCCCCATCACCGATCCCCTGCCAGACCCAGGGGGCTCACGGGAGGCCCTGCCATCTGCAGTCCTTCGCTCTGCTGCCAGCCATTGTAGGGAGGTAACGACACTTGGGACTTTAAGTGTGTTTGTGAGTGGGTGGGAGCAGTGGGAAGTCCTTGGGGGGGGACAATGAGACAAGGCGTAGTTGCCCCCCCTTTTACTGGCCCTAAACAAAGTCACTTAATTCCAAGTAGAAAAACAGTTCATCAGTGTGTGTATGTATATATACACCCACACATTTGTATGTCTTGGGAACATTCAAGGCTGGCACTAGCCCACACAGCACTTTGATTTAAATCAGAACAGGTACCCTGGGCTCAAGGCAAAGGAGACCCCCCTCCCCACCTGCCAGGGCACACGGCTTGGTGATTACTGTGCAAGTTGGATTTTCATCCTCACTTGGCCCCTCAGCTGAGCAACTGTGTGCAGTGCACAACCTACTCCACCGTGCAGAGCAGCCCAGGTACCTGGTCGGGAGAGCTGCGCGGTGTGAGCCGTGAGCCCCGGATTCTAGCAGACAGCCTGAGGGTCGTGGTTCAAGAGCAAGGGCTGTGGAACCAGCATCCTGGATTCACAGTCCCTCTGGGCCACGTGCTCGCCAGGAAACGTTATGCAAGCTATTTAACATCTCTGCCCCTCGGTGTCTTCGTTTGTGTCCTGAGCATAACATAGGCCTTGAGTATAAATACGTGCATTGTACATCTTCTTATTAAATATTCACGTAGGCCTGGGTCCTCCACTCAGAGGTAACTTTGGGAAAGTCATTCCATCTCCCTGGGTCTCGGTTTGCTCCTGTTCAGAGGGTGATTTTATTGATGGTGCCTCTTAAAAGTTACCACCAGAGGCCTTCGCCAAAGTCTGCACATGTGTCTCTCTTCTCTAATGTGACTCACTTGTATTTCCTGACTCGAAGCACCACTTTTGCTGACCCTATGATTTTATATTATTTGCATTACTAGCAGTGGCAGTTGACAAGACCAGGGCTTTTTATGTGCAAAGAAACTGGAGTTCTGGGTGAAGGGTTCCCAGAGAGAATCACAGGGCGGGCTGGTGCTGAGCAGGGCGCAGCTCCCTGACCAGGTGTCAGGAGTTGAATTGTGCCCCCCCACAAGACTCATGTATTGAAGTCCTTGCTCCCAGTATCTCAGAATGGGACCTTATTTGGAAACAGGGTCATTACTGATGCAATTAGTGAAGATGTGGCCATACTGGCATAGAGTGGACCCCTAGTCCAGTACGACTGCTGTCCTTATTGAAAGGGGGAAGTTGGTCACACAGAACGAATTTATGTGCGCATGAAGGCAGAGATCAGGGTGATGCTTCCCCAAGCCAAGGAGCCCCAGAGGTTGCTAGCAAACCGCCAGAAGCTAAGGAGGGGCCTGGAACAGATCCTCCTCTCCCAGCCCACACGAACCAACCCACCTACACCTTGATCCCGGGGTGCTGGCTTGCAGCACTGTGAGACAATCCTGCTGTCCCCAAAGCCACTGAGTCAGTGGTGCTTTGTTATGGCAGCCCTCACAAAGTAACACTTCAGGTAAGAGAGTTCCTCTGCCATGTTCCTGAGGCCCACAGCACCACATGCGACCCACATCTGGGCCTCAGAAAGCTGCACATTCCTACAGGTACGGCCCTCCTGCAACAGGTCAAGAGTGGTCAAAGCTTCATGAGCCTTGAGTCCTCCATTGCCAACGGGTGACTGCAATTATTTATACTCTTTTTTTTTCCACAGAGGATTTGAAGTAGCTTAAGGGAAATACCTAAAGTAAGATAGTACAACCAATAAAAATAGAACGACCAGAAAAGCTATAAATCTAATTAGAAGGTTAGTTGAAGGATGAGGTTGGTGCAGTTTCACCTTCCTGCGTAATGAAAACTGCGTGACGGATTGTGTTTTCTTTCTGCTCCAGCCAGCAGGAAGCTCCAAAGCACATTTGCAGCTCAACTGTTTCCTCCGCTGAGAGTGTAGCTCCCAGCTCCTTGGTAGTGGTGGTATGCCAGTCCCACAGCGGAAGTGCCACTTTTCTAACATGTCTGAAACAATGGGAATAAGAAGGAAATCCAAGTCCCTTAAGGGACCCAGAGAGGACAGAGACATAACTTCAGACTATGATAGGGAAGGACCTGCTATGGGAAGCCCGGAGCAAATGCTTCAACCTGTTACTGCTCTCCGCTCGCTGAGACATTAGCACACCCCCGTGCCGCCGCTGGGTGATGGAGTCACACGTGAAATCTAATGTGAGGGCCATGAGGCTCACGGTGTTTTATAAACTGGAAACTTTTACACTTTTTTTAATTTCAATTTTTCCTTCCTTTTTATTTTTTAAAATATTTTATATTTATTTTTAGAGAAAGGAAGGGAGAAAGAGAGGGAGGGAAACATCAATGTGTGGTTGCCTCCCATGTGCCCTGCAACTGGGGACATAGCCCACAACCCAGGCAGGCATGTGCTCTGACTGGGAATCGAACGTGACCCTTTGGTTCATAGGCCAGCACTCAATCCACTGAGCCACACCAGCCAGGGCTCCATCCTCCTTAATAAATCAGAAGAATCTAACATCACTGGTCCCCTGCATTCCCACATAGCAGTGATGGACTGCAGCTGCTCCTTTGGGTAGGACACATGTCCCTGGTTTGTCACAGTCACCAGGCCTTTGGCAGGTGATTGGCTTTGGTGCCCTGACCTGTTAGCACCCTTAGACCGAGTTGTGCAGTAGAGACAGCTCTCCCCATGGTGGAGGAGATGGGACTGAGGCCCACAGGCAAACAGGCTCCTGGAGCTGGGCAATGGGCAACCTGCGCGTCAGTCAGCACACCAGGCCCTGCAGGATGGAGTGACTTGTCCAAGATTTCAAAACTGAGAAATATCGGCGTCGGAAGATTGCAGTGAAGGTTAAATAAAATAATAAAATGCATGCTGCATGCCTGGTGAATAACACAATTAAGACTCAGCAAAGCTTGCACACACCTACACAGAAAGCACACACACTGATATGTTTAAAAATATTAACAATAAGCTCATTGGGAGAGGGAAACCCTAATTGGTATTGTTTGCTAATTTCTGTGGTATAAATGTTCCTTATTGTGGCCAGTTTCAGGTTATCAATGTGAAGTCAACTGGCTGGCAAAATACCTGAAAACTGAACAATTGGCTCTTAAGAACCAGTAATAAGCAAGTCGCAGTTCACTGCTACCCTGACTCATACTGGCTACAAGGGCCACTTGTTAAATTTACATATTATGTTTTATACTATGTAATGTGTTTTGTTATATTATATATTATACTTATAAAAGATGTCCTTTTAATACATAATATATATTTAATATGTAAATAGGTCATAGAATTTTAATGAGTGAAATAGAGTTTTAACAGATAACATAATTCATAAATGCTTTATTTCCTTTTAAAATTATGTAATAAAATATAAAATAAATGTTACATTTTAAATGTATATAAATAAAAAAGTAGAATGCCCGCAAAAGTTAGTTTCTTCCTTTCCTTTCCAGCAACTACAGGTGCGGGTTTCAGGCCTGTCCATCCGTGCTCCTCCCCGAGCCCCGCTTTCCTGGGTTAGAATCCAAAGGGAAATCCAGACCTGGGCACGGGATGCTTCAGTAGCACGATGGAATGATGGAATGGATTCCTGCGAAGCTGAGACTTGTTAATGGTCTGCAACTGCTGATGGGATCTCTCTTGGGCCCAGATCTGGCTCCTTATCTGATGGGAGCTATCGGTGCTGGGCTCCAGCAGAGCCTGCAGCAGCAGAGGAGCTGACAGAGGCTCTGCCTCTCCCAGACCCACCTGCCTCCACGCAGAAGGCCCCTCTGGCTAAGGCTCCACTTACAAACACACACCCATGCACATGCACACACACACAAGTGCCCTACACACTCATACACAGATGCACCTTTTTCTTTCCACTCTTCCTCTAAATTAGAATGATGGGTTGAACACCTCAGTGTTTCCTAGATGCAAGAACAAGGCCTCAGACTTAGAAAAACAAGCACCTCCTATGATTGAATACATGCAATTCATAGAGAAACCATTTTTAAAGCCACTAGTCACTGAGCTTTTCCTATGTACCTGAAACCTCATGTACATCTACCCAGTCACTCCTCAGAGCCACGCCATGACATAGGTGCTATACTTTCATCCCTGTTTTCCCAGGAGGAAACACACTCAGGAAGCTGGAGTGATTTGCTTAGGGTCACACAGCTGGACAGCGGCAGTTTTTCTGACCGGTCTACCTCCAAGGGCATTTCTATTTTCTCCCCAAATTCACCCTATGCCAGGAATATACTGACTTTAGAATTTTCATCAGAAGCCAGGCTCCCCCACATCACGTGGAAAATCTAGGCTCCTCACGCTCTCTATTGACAGATGTCTGTTTGTCTTTTGCACGTCCGTGGTTATTTATCAGTGCAACGAGAAAGCTCAGCACTTCGGGGCACGTTCTGCAGTGACTCCAGGAGCGGTCCACCATGGCGAGTGAGGAGAGTCCGATCTTGGATTCCAGGGGTGCTGCGCTAGGGAGTATCCATTCAACAAGAGGGGTGCAGGAGCAAAAGGAGGCCCTGTGATTTTGGGTATCTGACCGGGGGCACTGAGGCGTGTGAAGCTCATGATTCACTTTATAAAAGAGCAAAGCCTACAAGAAAGTGAGATGATTTTTAACACTGTTTAAAGTGAGTTGATGTTTTTAATTCTGTTTAAACATTTAAGTGTTTAACACTGGTCCTGTGTGTCAGGAATGTGTGTTAACACTCTTCACATAACGCTGCCCATGCCCCATTGGGATCTGGTCTGCTGATTACGCAAAGGACTTCTTCCATTGCTGTATTTTTCACTCCGGTGTATTTTTATACCACCTTATTCTAGACTGGAGTATAAGTCACTTTTCTGGGTTTCCCCAAATTGAGTTCACTTTGGAAAAATTTGTCAGTTGTGAGGGTACTTAAAAGGGAACTCCTTGTGCTAACCTCTGTCTTACCACGTGCCACATGTTAGGTGTCAGTTTAACTGGCCATCTGTCCGCAAAGAGACATGAGACCCCTTGGAAGCATGGGCTGTGTTGTCCCCTCAGTGTCCCCTGGTTTGTCCTGGCATGCAAGGCCTAGTGCCCAGCGAGGGTCTGCACACACTCTCCCTATGGAGCTGAAAAGGGGGTAGTTATGAGGTGGGCTTTAACTATTTCCAGTAAAGCAGCCTCACTGCACAAGGATAGTATCATTGCTCACGGTGACTCCTCTCCAAAGGGCCAATACTCATTTGAAAATGAGGGATCTGACTATTTGTTCAGAAATCTGGCACTTCAGAGTAACATGGTGTGCTGTTTTCAGTTGTTTAAACCAACATGAAATGGTCATCAGGGACCGTGAACTCTTAATAACTTCTGCCTCTGGCCACCCAGAATGCGTGTGACAAGGACTTAGAATGAGAGAAAGCGCTGTTTGTGTGTGTGCATTTGCGTGCACGTGTGTACATGCACACATGTTTGTGTGTGTGCATGCATGCATGTCAGTGGACATGTGCATGTTTTACACACACTAGTAAGAAACACCATGCTGTAAGGGAAGAATGGGGTTCGGGTGGCCTGTCGGCTTGCACTGGAACCCTGGCTCTGCTCTTTGCTAGCAGAGGGACCCCGGCCTCAGGACATGTTACCCGAGAGCTACGGACTTCTCCAGTCAAAGGGAAATGTTGAGACCTACATCATAGGTACAAGGAGACCCCCGGGTGCAACACCACTGTGTGGCCTCTTTAGGGTCATTTGGGGATGCTGGACTCAACCGCACGCCCCATTCGAGATGCTTCTGTGAAGTCTCTGACTCCATTTACAGTCTTACTGATGGCACCTCCTATCACACTTTATGGAGAAGGAGACAGGCAACAGCCACCCAAGGAGGCCTGCTCTGGCCCTTCGGCTAAGTCACCCAGTTTAACCTCAGAGGAGGCTGGCCTGACCTCCCACCTTCTGAAAACCCCTCATTACTCTCTGGAAACTTCTAAAGCTTAGGCCCCCTCAGCCACTGCGATGGCTGCGAGAAATCGCGGGCTGGTACCCGGGGTTGCTCAATCACAGCACTTCCTTTTCCCCCTTAGAATAGAAACTTCTGCCTTGGCTGGGAAGCAGGGGCCTCCCCCTTCCCTGGAGGGACAGCGCAGGGCAGGCAGGCGGTTCCGCCTGGCAGGGGCTGTGGCCTGGGCTCCTAGGAGGCCTGTTTGTGGAGACAGGAGTCGGCCCTGGGGCACCAGGAAGCCGGGCTTCTGCTGAGCATATTTCTGGGGCTGGAATGCCATCCCTAGGAGAGCCTGTCTCTTGGAGACGCCAGGGCCGAGTGGGCTTTAGAAAACTGCAGAGGCCTGTGGCGCTGGGGGTGGGCAGGAGGTTCCCACATGCCAGGCTGCAAGGCCCTTGGTGGGGGGTTCCCTCAGGCATTTCTAATTACAGGAGTTATTTCTGCCCCGCAGATTATGTGGTTCTTGCTCTTGGTGTGAGGAATGGAGCCAGTCATGATTAACTCGGCGAGTGTTAGCCCTGGTCCAGGGGCGCCCGTTGGGAAGCAGAGCAGTTAATACACGGGCGGATTAGGTGGCTCTCAGGCTTCGCCACAATTAGAAACTTAGGACGTTTGAAATATTAACTGGGGCATGTGGGTAAGAGGCAGCACCGGGCTTCCCTGCCAAGGAGATAGCAGCCCCGAGGCGGCTGCGGAAAATTATGTAAGGACCTGGCTGTGGGAAGTGGCCTTTACCGAGTGCTTGCTGGCCGTCTGTGGGGCTTATGGGTACCCCTCACTTGATCTTCCCTAGAACCCTGCAGAAGGGACTATGTCTCCCATTTTCTAGAGGAAGAACTGGGGAAGAACTCAGGGCAAATGAGGTTCCTAAGTCTGCACAGTGAAGAAGTGAGGATGGAGAGCTGAACCCTGATGGGCCATTTCTCTGCATCGGCCGGCACCGTGCCCTTGGAAGTCACACTGTCCACCTCCAGGGAGGCATTGTGGGGCTCATGAAAAGTACAAAGTGCTAAGAAAAAATAATCCTAGTAGCTGATACTAAGTGAGCACAGGCTGTGTGCACACCCTGCGCTACAATCTGTATATACTCACGTTTCCTCCTTGGCACCATGGCAGAAGGCAGGTATACTTCCTTCCCCATTACACAGCCAAGGGACTGAGGCAACCAGAGGTTCGTAGAGAAGTTAAAAGAGCCAGGGTTGGGTTTGACCTCAGGTCTGTCCGCCTCTGAAACCCACGCTGTTTCTAAGATGCTCTTGTGCCTCCCCAAGTCTGCGAGGCAGAGGCAGGTAGCGTGCACACCTGACTCTAGGGCTCCTCATCTGCTGCTCTGCCGGGCCTTCATTCACCCGTTCCCTCATTTATCATGACTATGCATTTGTTCAACATCACCATGCACTGGGCATTGTGCAAGAAGGATACCATGGATCCCCTTATTTAACTGTCCCTGCAGTAATATGGGGCAGGTACTGTTTATTACTCTTCACGATCTGGATAAGAAAACAGTTTCACAAGTCTACTTAATAAACAGCCTACTGTGCTCCAATTGGTCCATAGATGCAAACCCCTGGACCATCATATAGAGAAAGGCCCATGTTACACAGACTTTATGGACAGAGGGGACAGCAGAAGGCAACGCAAACGGGGAGAGCGCTGGCGGAACTGGCATGGGACTCACCCAGCAGCCTAGGGATGAGCGTAGCCCGGACAGGTCTTTGGGGAACCCAGAAAGACGGCTGGGGGGTTGTTAATTATGGAACATAAAATTCAACAAAACCCGTGCCCTAGGGACTTCATGTTTTGTTTGTTTTGTTTAGTTTCCTTTGCTCTGTTTTGTTTCTGGAGGGGTCTTTGGGCCCTGGCACTTCACCGAGGTCCCTGTTTACAGTCTGGGAACAGACAGGCACAGTCAAAACCAGATTCCTTCAGCTCAGTTCTATTTTCCACTTCCCTAATTACAACATTCCTTCCCTTTGGACATCGTTCAAGTTCTCCTTTCCCGCAAGCTGCACAGCTACCACCTGGATGGAGGAAGGAAGCAATACATGGCATGCTTCTAAGAATGATAAGGGGGAAAGCCAGCAAAGGGGGCCCTCCCTGCCTGGTCCCCTCAAGCCAGCCTCCTTGGGCCCCGCACATGCTTCCTCAGAGCATGGATCCCATTCACAGAGCGGAAATATGGGCAGCTTGAGCATAAGGACTGTGAGAAGTACCTTCCAACTCCCAAAGCCAAGCATGCAGGAGGCACATAGGATATGCCCAGCCAAGACATGTCCATACCCAGTGCAACACAAGCCCAAGTCATTTCTAACTACAGAAGCTAAAACATGAAAGCTTTAGAACGGGTTGCTGGTTTATTGTTAACATATTAACTTCAAGCAGATCTGATGCTATCCCTGCGATGCTCTCACTTGGACTTATTTGCATCTTGGCGTGCTTTTGTGAATGAAAAAGAAGGACCATGCAGCAAAAAGGAGAGAGCTGTGCACAATCCCCAGCCAGCTCTGTCACAAATGCTGGTGACGGATATATTCTTAGTCTGTGGTGATTTACAATTGCCACGTACTACCTCCTCTTCACAGTTTGGGAGACAGGCTGCTGGAAATCCATGTCCCTACATGGGTGGGGTCACTTATATGGAACAGGTGTAGAATCTGTTCCCTTTACGATGTCTGTGGCCGAGAGGTGGGGCATAGACGATTACCTGGTAGTTTTTCATTCTCCATCTTGAAAAAAAAATTGAGATGTGTACAGCAGTGCACGCGAGACCCAAAGATTTATCCAACACAAATTAGATAGTCGATTTGTTTCACTTCTGGCATTCATATCCAATTTCTAAATGTTGTGAATCATTTCCCCTATGCTGCGAAGTTACAGGAAATGTATTTTCCTCTTTCTTTCAAACTATCTATTCTTTTTTTAAAAATGGGAAGTAAAAGATTTAAAAATCACCGCTTTGAGGCAGGAGTCACAGACTCTTTCTGGAAAGGACCCGATAGGAAGTGTCTTCGGTTTGGAGGCTCACACACAACTTGCTGTGACAGCTACTCAACTTGGCCGTTGTTGTGTGAAATCAATGGGCGTGGATGTGTTCAAACACAACTTTATCAATGGATACCAGATTCTGAATGTCACACAATTTTCACAAGTAATGAAAAATTGTCACTTTTTAAAAATTCTTTTCAACCATTAACAGTGGAGAAGTATTCGAAGCTCTCAGACCGTACGCAAAAAGGCAGCAGACCAGAACTGTCCACTGAGCTAGAGTTAGTCCTGCCACTGCCTGTAGTGTCCCTGAGGAGCTCGTGGGGGGCCCGTGGGCTCCGTCTGGGCCTCTGCTTATCTTTAAAGTGGAGGCTCGGAATGGCCTGTGCTACTCAATGGGATAGTCACTTGACATCAGTAGCTACTTTAATGCAACATTACTTGAAGATAGGGTCTTTGCATGGGTAATTAGTTAAAGATCTCGAGATGAAATCATCCTGCATTTAGGGTGAGCCCTAAATCCACTGACTGATGTCTTTATAAGAGACAGGAGAAGGCAGTGTGAACACAGAGAGGCAAGGAGGAGAAGGCGGCGTGAAGAAAGAGGCGGACATTGGGGTGATGCAGCCACAGGCCAAGGAATGCCGTGGATCGCCAGCATCCATCAGCATCCAGGAGCGAGGCCCAGAGTAAATTCTCCCCGAGAGACTTTGAGGGAGCGAGTCCTGCCCACACTTGCATTCCACACTTTTAGGCCCCAGAACTGTGAAAGAATACATGGTTGGTATACTAAGTCACTAAGTTTGCAGTGATCGGTCACAGCAGCCCAAGAAAACTGATGGAGTTTCAATGAGAAAGAGGACCAAGTTATTAGAGAATTACAAAACCCTTGAGATAATTTCGGAAGTGATGAAAACGATTCCAAGCAAGGATTTCAAAAGAGCTCCATAAAGAGTTGGGTCCAAAGAGTACTATTTTATACAGAAATTCCATTTCCCAATAGCTAACATGGTTGAAGAGAGGCTTTGGAATCACAAACAGGAGGGAAAAATGTGAAGGAAGCAGAGAGGGAACAAGCCTGCTTCCCTGAAGGGAAGACCTCACCTGCTGGATGTGGGGGAGCTGGTCCTGCCCACAGACGGAAATGAGATGGTGCAGGTTGGAGAATGAATCCACATTAATTCTCATAAGGCGTTTGCTCCCAAGCCTGCATCGTGCGTGTGGACTGGGAGGATGCCTAATAAAAGTCCTTATCTTTGAAGAATGCAGAGCAGCGATTAAGGACAGAGTGTAAGGGGGCTGCTTAGGCATCCGATGGGACAGAGGTGACAAGGGCAAGATCATTTTGCTGAGCCCACCTTTTGAGTAAAGACTGTTGTGATGCAAGGCTATCAGGACTAAGGAGTAAAACTGATGGGCAGTCTCCTGCCTCTCTCCTTGGCGTCTAAGGAGGAAGTCAGTTTGCTCCTTGCAAAGAAAGTCCTTAAACTGAAACCTTTGCTCCAACTTCAAAGCCTGGACTTCCCAGTGGGCAGTGGCTCTGTGCCATGGACTAAGTCCACATTGGAGGGAGAATACATTTTTACAGAAGTCAGTTTAGTCATTATTATCAAAAGCTGGAGAGCAGCGCTGTTCATACACCCAGCCACTCCCCTTCCAGGAGCGAATCCCAGCAGGCTAATGCAGAAACGAACAGCACTTGATGGGCGGCCACGTGGCACAGGACGTGAGCTCGACCTTCTGCAGGTCTTGCTTTGGACTCTTCCTCTGTCGCAAGTTTTCTGTCTGGATGATGTATTTCACCCTGTTAAGCCTCTGCTTTTACATCAATAAAATGGTACTAATAATAACACCTACCTCATAGGGTTATTATGAGGATGAAATTAAACCATGTAGGTAACATGGTACATGCATGGAAGACGCTCAAGAAAAGGTTGCCATGGGGCTAGTTTTTTAACTGAAGATGTTCATCTAAGTGTTGTCTGGATAGAAAAAACTAGCAGCAAGCACACCGTCTAAAGATTAATTAACTGTGACATATATGTTTGTATATAAATACATGTGAGACAGAATAAATGTTACATAGACTGTAAACCATTATTTTTGAAGATTGTTTAGAAATAGCTAATGATAGGGGAAAGATTCAAAATAGGATATTGAATGAGAAAAGGAAAATTAAATTTTGTTTTCTAGTAAAATTCTTCTTTATTATCATTATGACACACACCCCCATACATAGTTCTATGAGAAAAACAATAAGATTTATGGAAAAATGAAAATACTGATTAAAGCTAGCCATATGGATAATTTTTACTTTTTTCCTATATATTTTCATTCTACTCTCAAATTTTTAAACAATCTACATATATTCCCTTGATAAAAAAAATGAAATATCAGGGAAAAATGCTGTGGATTTTGCAGTCAGACTGATATAATTTCAAAGGCTGGCTTTCTGCTTAGGAATTGAGAAACCTTGGGTGAGTTCTTTAACTGAGCCTCAGTTTCCTTGCATTCAAAAAAGGGCAAGAGGAGGGAGAACGGAGTTCATCTCCAAGCGCTGGACTGAGAATGACATAAGACAGTCGAAGGGCAAAGTGCCTGACATATACAAGAGGAGGAGGCCATGTGTCATTCACCCAAGGTCAGAAGATCCTCATGGGAAGATCCCAGACAGTTCTGGGAGGACATCAACATGCTTAGTGGGTCACTGGAAATGCTGAGACAGAAGTCGTCGCCTGGACACCGAAGCCAGAAAGCCGTTTCTTGGAGGCAGGGCTCCGAGGAGAAGTTGTGGAGTGTCGCTTTGGAGGACTTGGGCAAAAGACTGCCCAGCTCATGTCATCTTTGCTCATCACAGCAACTTGTCTCAGAGTTCATTGGGAATCCCAGATCGATTTCACTGAAGGCTCCCACCTGCTACTTGCATTGCACGGTCCAGGGCAATTGATGACATTTGTGTTAATCTTTAAAAAAAAAAACTTAACAGATAGAAACAGGATGGCTGGTGTCTGTCTGTATGTGGGAGGGCAGTTCAGTTTCTAGCAAAAATTAATAACGATGATAAAAACAACATGCCAAAACACATACAGATCTGTTTTTTCTGTATAAGTTCCTGTGGGAAACACTTTGTTTTTCTTTCTTTTTTCCAGCTTCATTGAGATATGATTGACATACCACGTTGTGTAAGTTTAAGGCGAACAAAGCGTTGCTGAGACACGCTTAGGTATTGTGAAATGGTCACCACCACAGCATTCGCTAACGCCTCCATTACCTTACACAGTAGTTAACAATACTGTGTTACATATACCTGGAAGTTGTTAAGGGAGTAGATCTTAAATGTTCTCACCACACACAAAATAGGCAATTATGTGTGGTAATTGTGCTCCCTTTTCCACTGACTTTTTACAACTTATTTTTTTTTTAAGCAGATGAGGACACCAAAGCTTAGGGAATGCAACATGTCCAAAGACGGAGCTAGTGGGTGGTGGAGCTAGAATTCAACAGCCCACAGAAAGCTAAGTGTAGAGCCGGGACTCGAACCCACGAGGCCCTCCTGGCCCCTTTGCACTCCACTGCCGAGAGCGGCCCACGGACCCTAAAGCAAAATATCCTTCAATGGAGTTAGAGAACACAGGGGAAAAGCATACAGAGTGGCCTTTGTGGATTGATTGACAGAGAAAGACCAGTTTTCATGAGGCTCTTCCCTCATTTTTGTGTCATCCAGGAGGTGGTTTTGAAATACTCCAGTTTCTTTCGGCTCTTTTATTCTTATAATTACTCCTAAATGTTTTGATTGTGGATGTTATTATGGATGTTATTTCAAATCAGCTTTTAGCATTAGAAGACACTAATGTAAGCACACAAGACCATTCTCTTGAGCAAACTACCCTTAATAAAAACAATACATCAGGTAAACTCATTAAAGGGGTGTTCAATCTCCAACAGCAAGCGTTTCTTCAGACTGGGCCCCCTCACAAAATGTCGGGAGCCTGGTTTGGAGGTCAATGGGGAACCGAAAGAAAACAAAAGATGGAAGGAGGGCGAGATGGAATTTTATCTCAGTGCCATAAACACAAGGGGGCGTGTCCCTCTAGGGTATTTACAAAGTGGTGCTGACCGTGGAGAGAGGCCCTGAGGTATGGTTTATGGGAACTAGATTAGGAACCTGCAGTCCTGGGTTCCAAGATCAGCGCTGCCAGTGGTTAGCACGTGTCTTTGAACAGTTACTTACCTCTGTGTTTCATCATCAGTAACCTGATTTGCCCTTGTCTTGCCTAACCGGAGTGCCCATGTCTCGGTTGGCCCTGGACAGCCCCAGGTTACACCTGTTGTCCTGGCATATTATTAATAGCACCCTTTCACCTCCAGGAGTGACCCTCTTCGGGTGATACATTACATATTCACCCTGTGCCTAACTTAGAGCATTATGACGGCCAAAGATGTAGGGGTTTGGGCATGTTCTGTAATAGTTAAAGCCCTGTGATAGATTCAAGCGGGGGAAGGTGCTTCTCATTTGCTCTGAATGCCCCCTTTAAGAAACAAAGGATTGGTTTAAGAAGAGTTTACAGTAAAGTGAGGGAAATGCCCAACGTTTTAAACTGGGTCTATTCAAAAATGAGGTTTTCCGTGCAGCCCCTACACATGCAAACTAAACACGCAACGGAAACACACAAAGTGACGTGAGGGCTGTCTTCGGTGGGATCGTGGGTGAGATTATGCCGCATTTTTTTTAATGAGTAGGTTAGCTTTTATTTTGAGAGAAAAACAGCTTCCAAAATACAGAAGAAAGAAATGGCAGTTGGTGACCTGCTCTAGGAGGGGACACAGGGAGAAGCAGAGCAAACAGAAGTTCTTGTTGGATCTTCCTTGTGAGAAGCAGGGGGTGGCTGCCAAGAGAAGAGGAGCTTCCACAGCAAGGATTTCTCTCTCCCTGAATGCCATTCAGGTTGCAACAGTGTCTGAGCCACCTCCAGTCGGACTGCAAACAGAACCGAGGGGTCTCGTGAGCAAAGGGCCTGAATGGGCTGCTGGGACGTCTAGGATCTGCCATAACCTGGATGGGACTTCTATTCTCAAATCCAGCACAGCTTCATGCATTCTCCAATCAGAGAATTCTAGAGAGTTAAATAAGTTGATCTAAATATCATATCATAACACTTTCAGCTTTTCAATTCATTTTAAAAGGAGAGAAATAGTTAATTCAGGACCTTACAAGAATTATATTTTTAATAAAACAAACAAATAATGTCTGTCTAAAATGAAGTGAAGTCAGCCTTGGCTGGCATAGCACAGTGGATTGAGCATGGGCTGAGAACCAAAGGGTCGCTGGTTCAATTCCCAGTCAGGGCACATGCCTTGGTTGCAGGCCGGGTCCGTGTGGGGACCTCGTGAGAGGCAACCGCACACTGATGTTTCCCTCTCTCTTTCTCCCTCAATTCCCCTCTCTAAAAATAAATAAATAAATAAAAATCTTAAAAATAAAATGAAGTGAAGTCATTGAAACAGCCGTTTCCTGAGCCCCTATGTGGTCACATAACCCTGAAACCAGAGGTAGGGGCTAATTTCTCCATATTTTTGTAGGAGGTACAGTGAGGCTTTGGGAGGACAGTTAACTTGCTGAGAGTCAGAGAGAAAGGGAAGATTTGGGATTTGCTTGAGACATACAGCTGGCAAGTGGCAGAGTGAGCAATTAAACCCGCACCTGCCTGCCCCTCAAACCTTCCGCTGCTGCAAGGCAGGAGCCACCACAAATAGCCTGTCTTCCCTGAGTGTCAGCATGAACCTCAAGAATATCCGTGACCACCTTGCTGAGTAGCCAACCTCCCAAAGCCATGATCCCCTGGGGCACATTGGCCCCAGACATCAGTGAGATACTGGGACTCCTCCTTCCTGTTTTCTTAGCAAGGCTTCCATCCACTCAAAACAAAGGCCCTGTCTTGGAAAGTAATTCCGCTTGACTTTCTGAGTTCTAATTTCTCCTACCTGTTCTCATTCTAGAGGAGTTAAAATACCACCTCTTCACACTGGCATAGACGGAGCAAACGTTGACTAAGCAATCACTATGCGCAAGGCAGGATGCTACAGCCAGGGCTAGCCTAGACCAGAGCAGAGGCAGACCTGGGCTCCCACCAACCCACAGAGTGAGCAGTCCATTCATCATGACCTCAGAGAAATTATTTTCTCCTACTGGGACTCAGTATCTCCATCTGTAAAATAGAGGTGCTTGGACCAGACCAAATCTCAGCTCCCTTCTGGCCCTAATGAGCTGTCATTTACTCAGAAAGAATAGACCGTGACCCCCCACATAACTTTGTAGGAGAGATTCAAGATTAGATTTGAATTCCTTTCCCTGATCCTTCCCCCGCCCAAAATTTTAGCAGTGGCTATGCAAGGGTAAGGGCTTTTGACCTCTTATGAGATTGTGACTTCCTATTGTAAGGCACGCAGATACCTCTTTTCAGAATAGGTTAAGATTCATGACCACACCTTAGACAATTGCTCTTCTCTTAAACAACTCTGGAAACCTTGAGGGAAAGACATGTTCCTGTTTCCACTGAATCCCCTTATTATTGAGTAATCAACACTGAGAGTGTGACTTTTTATTAACATCAGCTTTCGGCCTAAAATCAGCACGTCATCTTATTGGGCAAAACCTGGCGCAGGCCCGTAAAGTACCATCCAAAGACAAATATGCCCGCTTGCATTCTCCTTAATTTTAAAAATTGTGAGTTTTAGGTCATTTGCAGTGTTACCTTATTAGGCGGAAATTTCCTTTTATTGGCTCTACTTTCTAGCAGATGCTAACTTGTGCGAAAGGGGCTACCATAAAATGTACCTGCATTGGAGAAATGTCCATCTATCAAGGTAGACTCCCGTAAAGAATTCGAAGTGTTAGATAAATTGTTTCCATTAAGCTGAAAATACTCCTTCGGGTGTGAGCTTCTAATTCATGGGTTGCTGTAAACTGATTCAAATAATGAGACTTTTTTTTTTTCCTGGGCTGATAATAATCTGGTAGAGAACATGCTGAATCCCTAAAGAAGATATTATCTAATGATTTCTACAATTGTCCTGAAGTCCAAACAAAGCTGTTGTATTAAAATGTGGTTTTTGTAAGGCTATGATTATGTCCGGCTGTTTTATTCCTATTTTACAAAGAAAGTGGGATATTTGACTGACATCCGGGGAGATGGATGGTAATCAGAGCTGAGGCCCACGGAGAAATTAAGAGAGAAACCGGGAGCTGATAAAAACTGAAATCGAAGAAAGAAATGCAGCCGCACTTAAACTTTTTACATTTCTCTATTTTGAAAAAGCACCAAGCAGCACACCATAACGAGAAGGAGGCCAGATGAGAAACTCTCTGCGTCACCAGAGCAGACAATAGACCCTGATAGCTCTGTCCTTCGTGATAATGTTCAGGGGGTGCCGTCTGGGGTTAATTTAGGTTAATCACATCACCTCACACAAGGCAACCTTGCCTATCACAGCGACAGTCCTGAAGTCTCGTGGAATGTGTCCCTTTATTGTCATTCCAGGAGGAAAAACACATCCCCAGAACTCAAAGGCGTAATGCAACTTTGCCTGTAAATAAGATGCTACCTGCCACCTTTAGTTTGCTACATCCATCCAGTTAAATCTAGTATGTCTCTAGTTAACGTTTAACAGATACCAAGAGCTGTGCTAGTCGTGGGGAATGAAGATTGAGTAATCCACGTAGCATTTATAAGTGCCTACTGTGTGCCCCGATGTGAAGGTGAGATCACTCCGCGGTGTGGTGAAGACGACAGCGGAGGCCATGCAAAGAGACCCGGGAAGAGCCTCGAAGACCACTCCTCTTCCCCTTTGTCAGCGTCCCTGTCAGCTAAATCATCAAAAGAGGAAGTCGAGACCTTGCCTTCTTCGAAGTATTTCAAGCGATGTCAAAACTCTTTCAATGTTATTTTGTGGTTCGGGCTACAATCCTGAAACAGAACTGCAGCTGGTTATTGAAAAATGTAAATAAGTCACATGTTCAGGCTTCAAATGTAACATCCTTATCTGAGTCAGCAAAATGTTGGGAAGATACACATTTAAAGTATCTTTTTTATTACAATAGCAAAATATGCTCATTGAAAAAATATCCATACCACATAAGAGAAAATAAATAAATAAATAGAAAAAACATTCCCTTTCCCCAAGCCCCTTTTGCTTATAGACTTCTTTCGATGTTTAAGGTCGATGCTTTTGCTACGCCATTCTAAACTTGTATCCATTGAGTTGTAAGTGCTTGGAAGTCATAACACTGTGTGCATGCCAAGCGAAGTAGAGCGTGTTAATATTTACCGAGCACCACACATGTGCAGGCCTCCCAGTGCCTTGAACATATAACTTCATATCTACCGGATACTACAGGGGTCGGTAAGCTCTGGCCTTCAGGCCAAACCCAGGCCCCTCCTGTTTTTGTAAATAAAGTTTTATTGAAACACTGCCATATCCATTTATTTACATGCAGTCTAGGGCAGGTTTTGTGCTCCCACAGTAGAACCGAGTAGTTGCAATAGACACAGTATGACCTGCAAAGTCTAAATGTTTACTGCCTTTGTACTGGAAAAGTTTTCTCACCTCTGAAACAGCAGATAACTACATGTGGAAGGACAGGACTAGATGGATGTAAAACAACTATTAACACAGGATAAAAGATGAGTGAATCTAAATTTTTTCTTTATCATTGTTGTATTGTGTAGCTTTTCAATAATGAGACGTATTACATTTGTGGCTTAATGACACATCCAATTTAAAGAGAATTCTGAATGAACATGAATAAAATTGATGAACTATTACCACAAATGAAGACAGTTTATAACTAGAATTCCCATTGTTTGCATGCAAACACAATACCTTAAGAGGGATTTCTTTTCTTAAAAAAACTGTAAACACTTTACAAAAGGTCATTTCTGCAATATTTATGCTATCATTTTCTAAGAACATTATATTTTTGGAGATTTGAGAATGTGGTAGACACTGCTGGTGATCATCATATCTATTGCTTGCCCTACCTGGGTGGGTAGACTACGTCTCTCAGCTTGCTTCGGAGTGAGCATGGTCACGAGACTAAGTTACGCACAAAGAGATGTGGGCAGAGTTGAAGCACCCACTTCCAGAGCTGGTTCATGAAAATCTCTGTGCTAACACCTCCTCCATTGGCTGACATGGAGATAAAGACAACAGAGCCACAAGAGGGAAAGAACCTGGGCCTCCTAATCAACACTTGGAGGAGAGCCACATAGGAGAGACAGCTATTATGTGAACAGGAAATAAATTTTTCACCAAGCCTTGGAGGTGCAGGGGTTTATCTATCATCTTTCCTAATGAGAGTTCACTGTATTTATGGAGCTAGCTGTTGACAGATAGCTTTGAGATGAAGGAATGATATAAAATTCCTTCTCTAGATAATGTCATTTAATAGCTTCCCCTGGAAGTCAAAGTGCGAGACCCCTTTCAGACCTCTGTCGACTGGTGCTCAATCACAACAAGTAAGTGGTACCTAACACTCCCACCCAAGCACTTGTCTGCCTCTATTCCTAGTTCTCGACTCCAGCAGCAACTGTGCCCTCAGGGACTGCCTCCAGCTCTCTTCTGCCAGCATCATATTCACCATGTTTCCTGGTCAAGCCTTTTCCTCTCTGCCACATGGTATTGGGTTCCATGTAACTTAAGATGGCATCCGGTAACCATTTTTACATTTATCAACCAGGATACTTTCTCACCTACTGACTCCTATATGTCTCGATAGAAGATAAAGCACTATTCTGCCATCGGCAAGGAAGCAATGCAGATAAATTCTATGCCATTTATAATTCATCCCACCTCATTAAGTATTCATACACTACTTATTGGCACATCACATAACTATTCTATGTAATAGAAAACAGAATAGCTAGAAAAGAAACTGGGAGAGACTGGTTTAGTAGGAGACTGGGAGAGAGGAAAATAATTGATTGCCTGTATCCTTATCCCAAGCTCCTTCTTGCAGGAAAATTTTCTGGCAGGTCACTCATGAGTGAATTAAGTAGCTATCTTGAGGCTGAGTAGAACAGCACCAGTAGGAGCATCACTGCTATCCTCGTTCACTATTTCAACCTATATTTGTTGGAGACCTACTTTGGCAGTTCTGAGAATAAAACAGATATCTCCTTCTTAAAGGCTGGACTTATGCTGGACTTCTTAAGAAAATGCAGGAAAAAAACCACAATGAATCCATACTGGAAATATTAAACAGCTAGCTTCTTATTAAAGGTTCATTTCTCTGGTTACCAATTGTACTAATCACAATATTAAGTCATAATAATTCATCATAATTAGGATAGCCAAAGTATATTAAGATCATACAACATGCCAACTACCAGACTGAGAAAAGTGTTGTATGAATTCTCTCATTTAATCTTCATAAGAACTCTGAGATTTAATTTCTACTATCTATGCCCGTTTTACAGATAAAGACACTGAAGTGCTTATAGATTACATAATTGCTCAAAGCAAGACAGTAAGTCATTGATCAAGATGCTCAGGACTATTTTTACCAGGAGCCCATGCCTGCAAGCCTTCAGTGCTACTGTTCCCTAAGGTAGAATGGTGTCCCAACAGAAAAGATATGGAGGCAGTGGGACATCAAAGCGAAAGCATGGGCAAGCAGGAGGCCCCTGAAGAGCCAGAGCAAGGACATAACAGAAGAAGATACCAGGCACTGAAGACTAGCAGTCAATACCGCATGGTTTGCCAATGTGGGCCTTGATTACTGATCACAGATGGCACCCAAACCAACCCAATTTGATGGCATAAAAAAATGAAATTACAAGAGAAAAAGGAAGAACCCCTGTGTATTCATTCAGTTTCAGTGATATCAAGGTTATTCCTTCATATTTACAAAAGAATTATTCAGCACCCCTCCTAACGGAAAATACTCTTGCATTCAAGGCTCAAGGATAAATTTAGGATTGACCCAGATCCCTACAGACTGTTCTTTCAAATACCCACCTTTCCCTGATTTGACCCTCTGAGTTCGGTCGGTTCAGGGTGGTGGCTCATCCTCAGGTCAGTCCCATCCACGAAAAACAGCTCTAGAAAACGTGGTTTCATCTTTCCTCCATACCACTGATCTGGCAAAAAATTTCCAATGTTCTTTGTCAGTTTCCTGTGTCTACTATTTCCATTAAAGGGCAACTCACTAATATTTCTTAGACGATCATAGCAGTCAGAGGTGGCCTTGAAGTGAAACCATGGTGTGCCCCAAGCTAATTTCAGAGGAAATCCTACTATTCATCAAGGGAGCTTTCCTTTGGGGTGAAAAATGGCACTTAACTTTAAAAACTATGCTCTTTGCTTTATTATGTCTTTACCTGTTAGGTATTCTTAATAGAAAATGAACTAAAATGTGGCCCCTGCCTTGAGGAAACTCCGATCCAGTAGATGAGTACACACACACAGTAACTTTTACATGATCTTAGATTAGGAGGTTGAAAAATGCAGGAATGGAAGAGATGAGGCATCTGCAACTCCTCTTGTCCTAAAGTCAAAATATATCTAGAAGACATCTTTCAAATTGACAAAAAATACCTTTTTTCCCATATTAATGAGGTAGTTTTCATTCCCACCGATCATAACAAGATGCATCCAACATATTTACACTTAAAAACTGAAGTCAAGTCAAGTGGGTAAGGATGGCACCTGCTAGACATGCAAATATCACATTTTTAACAATAAAAACAAATTAATATGGGCATTCCTTGGGTGCAGAGAAAAATTCTACACGGAACACAGGGAGTTAAATTCTCTCCACGTCTCCGTCATCTGCAATTCACTCACCTATCATCCCCGCACAGCACACAGCTGTGTCCACACCACAGAAAGTCTGTATGCAAGCGTATGGCCCTGGAAATCATCCTGTGCGGAAGACTCCACTGCAGGATTTATGGAGAACTCTCTAATTATTCAACTCTGTTCCATTCACTCCCATGATGGCCCCTATTTAAAACCTCTATGGAAAAGGCCATTTATCTCCAGGGACACACTGACAGAGCCGTGTTTTATTGATAGAAATATACCCGTTTGATGGCAGCCGAGCAAGAGAGAAGCACTTCTCCTTCACTAGTCCGAGGAATTAGGGCCTCAGAAGTCTGCACATCTCAGAGGAATCCCCTCATGCTCAAGAAATGCTCACCGAAGGACCCCACTGGCCTGAGGAATGAACACTGAAGATCGCAGACCTCTCAGTTTTAAGCTGCTCAGGGCTTAGGAGAAGGTGATTAGCTACTAAGTCAACTCAGCTAGAGAAAGCTGTTCGTTACAACCTTATACTAATTAACAGAGGAAGAAGTCCCCTTTGCTGAGCAAGGACCTTCTACATCATGACCATAGAATATCCCTATCCAGTTCTTCACACCTGGCAGTCAGCTCCCCAGAAACAAGGAAGTAAGTCAAGTTCTGCCTCTCAATGAGGTGGCCCATTCCTAGAATCTCCTCTTCTTTGTGGGACATTAGGCTAAAAATAAACTCTTAATAGGAATGATTCTACTGCTATGCAAATGAATGTTGGTTCTTTGCAGCATAGAAGAACAAGTACATTTTGCTTATTTCTTCTTACAAAGCCTTGCTTAGAAAACACAACACAATAACACAACACAGACATACACACACAAACTTGGAGCTTATGTATTTGCTTGGTGATCCTATGAAGGCTTATGAGAAATCTGGGTCAAATGCAGCCTTGCAAGGACTTATCAAGGATTGATGCATGTGGTGGTCATTGCCGCTGGAGAGAAAACCTGCTTAGAATCATGAATATACGTCTTGATTAGGATGAGGTAGAAAGGAGCCATTCTTTTCAAGAAAAGGTCTCTCCCTAAATTAATTTCCAAATGAGCTCTGCAGGAATTTTCTGGGCAACAAACGTCAACCGCAATTTGCACTACGGTTTGATGCTGCGTCCCTCCCAGGCCCATGGGCCATGTAAAGGACAGCACCCGAAAGCCAGGCACCTCTTCATAATTGAGTAGCACTGGAATTTTTCTGAGTACGATCCCATTCGGACAATGATACTACATGGAATGAAACGACTAATAATAATACTAAAAATGTCAAATGCAATATTGAAACATGTCAGTATTTTTTCATTCAATCATGTCAGCAGCAAATCCAATCTGAAATATGCTGACAATAGTGGAGCTATGAAAACCAATATACTTGATGAGCCAGCCATCCAATAAATTATATATGTGTACATATACATTTGTAGGTACTTCCCACAAAAGTGGGAGACATAGGTGAGGGAACGTCACAATGGCACGGCACAGTACAGAACCAGTTAGTTTATACTCAACATTCTGCACTCCTCAAGTGAAGAGCAAGCTTAATCCGCAGTGACAGGACAGGCACCCCAGAGTGATCAAGGCACCCCACAGAGGCCATGGTATCTTTCAACAAGGCCTGAAATCACAACCGGAAATCAAGACTAGCATTATCCCACTGCATGGAAAAGAAGGTGGCACCCAGATCCCATAGAAGCCTTATTCCATTATTCCAAAATGTTGACTGTGCTAGATTCTTACAGTTAAAAAAAAACAAACCCACAATCATTCTTATATTTCCTCTGATTGCTCATTAGAGAAAAATTTTAAAACTGTGAATGACCAAAAGAAGAAAATAAAAATTGCCCAGTATCCTGCCATCTGGAGAACAGCATTAAGATTTTGACATATATAATTGTGTGTGTGTGTGTGTGTGTGTGTGTGTAATGTGCCTTTAGTGTGTGACTATCAGGTAAATGGCAGAGGGAGGGAGCTCACGGCTCACGTCTCATTTCTCTCCCCACGACCTCTCTGTTAGCTATAAGGTTGGACAGAGCAACCGGGAATAGGAGCACCTTCTTTTCCTTTCTCCTCCAGTCGTGACAATGCACAGTCTCCCTGGGCATTTCTGGACTGGTCAAGTACAAGTGAAGTCTCTGTCACTCTCTATGACCAACAGAAGGCTGCATCGCCAACGGCAGAAACCACTTTGCCCTCGGAGGCACAGGGCTGGGTTTCTCCCCTTCCTGTGTGAGTGTGCTTCTGTGTACTCTCGATCACTCAGTGGCATAGGAAAATATTTACAGCTTATAAATACTAGGGAAAAAATTGTACAAAATAGATGCCAAGTGGACTTAACTACAATGACCAAAATACCAATCATGGCAGCTCCAGAAGGTGGCGGGGGTGGAATTTTACTCTCTTCTTAATGCATTTCTGTGCTGTCCGAAATTTCAACAATAATTTCTAATAAATTAGAAAGCACGAATTGCATTTCTAATAAAAAGAATAGTGATATTAATGATAAAAATGACTGGCATGTTTAGTTTATGTTCTTAGATTGTCATTATGTTATTTTCAGTGTCTTGGTTAAAAAAATACCATGAAGGATCATTTATGACCCTTAGCCAAAGGTCAAAGGGGAGAGTTTGGTTCTCTCCTTGCTCGGTCGGCCTTTGTTCTAGGTAGATTCACTGAGAGATGGTTTTTCCCCAGGGACACATCTCGCTCTCTGGAGACTTTTCAGAGAGATGCAGGAAAAGAGATATCCTTTTCTTTTCTTTCATTTTAACTTTAACATACATGTTAGTTCTTTCTCTTTCCCAGCTTTACAGGGAAGAAAACAGGTTATGGAACATGTTACACAGCAGTCAAACCTGCTACGTGCTTTATGTGCACGACCTCAGTTCTCCCCATCACCCAGTGAGGTGATGTTCTTTCTCCTTGCACACATTCAGGATAGGGGCTGAGAGCAGTCAATTACAGGTAGCGCCGGGCTCAAACACAGTTTCCTCTGACACAGAGTTCATTCTTTGAGACATGGTGGCATACATATATGATTAGAGGAAAAAAGACTAAAAATCCGGGATAGCCAAGTAAATATCATGTTCACAGAGAGCCTCCCAGTCCCTCCCACCTACTGTGTGCCAGGCATTGTGCCACTGCCTAGGGCCACCGCAGTCACGACACATGAAAAACACTCTTCTCGTGGGGCACACGTTCCCAGGGAGAGTTTTATTACGTATCAGGTGCTACTTATGGGTTGTCTCATGTGCATTGTCCCGTCCTCCATCAATAACATACTCTTTCCCTTTCTCAGGCTTCATAATATATTTTAATACCTGAAAGGAAAGTCACTTCTTATTACTTTTCATTTAAAATAATTCTTGCTTATTCTCACTCTTTTAACCAATATGACAAAGCTCATCTTCATATGTTTGTCTCCATGCACTGGTGGGACCAAATCTTTAGAATAAAGGAAGTGTATTGTTGGGTCAAAGAGTACGTGCATTTAACATGTTTGTGCTTTTTGCCCTGCTAGCCTCCAAAGTGGCTTGTTACACTTTTCATCCATTGTAATACGGATTTCTACTTTTCATTATGGCCTAATATAGATTTTCTATATAGTGTGTATTAGCATTTTGATTATCACGAGTATTATAAATATTTTCTCAGTTTATCATTAACATTTTAAACTCTGAATGTTTTTATAAGTTTTACAGTGCACGGTTACCAATCTTATCAGTCTATTCCTTTACTTTTTCTAGCATTAGGCATTATGCTTAGAAATATCTTTCTCCAAGGTTTTAAATACCTCATGTGTTTTTTTTCTAAAAAAGCTATGTAGGAAAACCAAGATAAAATGAATAACCAATTGTTGTAACGTTATGTATTAAATAATCTAATTTTATCTCCTAATTTGAAATCCTATCTTCATAATATACTAAATTCTTATATATAACTTGCCTACATTCAGAACTCTATATTCAGTTCCATTACCTTTTTTTATATTTCTGCAACATTTTAAGGAATATAGTCTTGTATACAACGAAATAGGCTAGTCATCTTTTTCCTACCCTTATAAATTAGCTTTTATTTAAAAAAATACAACGGCTCTTCCACATACTACTACTTCTTCTGTATGATCTTTGGATTCGATCTGCCATTACAAAAAAATCATTTGGATCTTGATTGAAATTCCCCCCGACAGTAAAGTTTTCATTTGGGGTACTGTTGATGTGCTTTGAATTGCCCCATCCAGGCCCTCGAAATATTCTATAAGCCTTATTTTTAAACTTTAAGAAAATTGTAATACATTTCTTCATATTTCTTGTTAACTTTATTCCAACATATTTCAAAGTTTTCATTTGTATTATGAATGTCCCTTCCCCTACACCATTTCCCATCTCTTTATTGCTAATGTTCAGACAATTGACTTTAAAACATATAAAACATTTCCCCTTTTCCTCTCCTTATTTCTTTCGCTCCCCCGGTTAGCTGAGGCCCGAGTGTCCCTCTGCTCTTGTCACTTAACACACTTCAGCGGCACACCGTGGGGTGCGGGACCAGTGCCAGAAGCATTGGCTCCGGCAGATATTTATGAACTTTAAGAACATCTTGTTCTTTGTCCGTAAAGAAGCCATAATGCTAATAACTTCAGTAGCCTTTATAAGAGTTTGAGTTAATGTACATCTTGTCTATTTTAAATGTCATTCTTGAAATGTAGATGGCTGTAGAATATTTGTGATAGAGCACTCAGGTGATGCTTTCTTATGGATGGTATAATTAGTTGGAGTATGTTCGTTGCTATAATAAGCAGCCCCCAAATTTCTGTGGCTTAATACAACAAAATTTATTTCTGGCTCATGTGGCAGTTCACTATGCATGTTTCTGGTCTGCTGTGTCCCTTGGGCCATTCTCCTTCAAGGGCAGCTCAGAGACCTAAGCTCCTGCCATCTTGTGTCTCCTTACTCCTCCAGGTCTTTGAAGCCACCTCACTTCAGCCAACAGATGGGACAGAGGTCATGGAGGAATGCATAGTAGGCTTTCCATCTTAGGCCAGGCCAGAAAGGATCTTAATCACCTCTTCCCTTCTCCCGTTGGCCTGAACACAGTCATGTGGCAGATTTAACAGCGAAGGATGTTTGGAAATGTAGTCTATTATGTGCCTAGGAAGAAGAGAGCTCCTAGCTTGTTGAGTGTAGAGCAGTCTCTGCTGTAGGTACTGTTTGGGTAAAGAAGAGAGGGTACTTATGTCTACAGGGTTACTATTTCGGAAAAGGAGAAAGAACACTTGTGTTCCTGTGATTAGATTGAAAAGAGACCAGGAAAACGAAGATGATCCCTAAGTAAGAAAGTCACTTCTTCCTTTGTCCAGCATTCTACCTTCTTTCACATATGGACTGGGTGATCTATGATTCTCTCTAGCAAAACCAGTCCTAACATGTCTGTTGGGTTGTGTTCCTAGCTGTGTATTAAGAGGTTGGAAGACTGAAGGACAGAAGCCCAATGTGTTGCTCTAGTGTATGAGCAGGGACCCGTCACCCCTTCCATGAGACCTCAGGCCTCCCCGAGAGGCACATGAAATGGAAGCTCTGATTTCTGCACAACTGACCAGCACCTGGTTCTCTCCACTCACCCCATCTTTCCCCCTGTCGGTCCAGGCCCAGCAGCAGCTCATCCCCGCACAAATTCTGTGGCTCATTCAGTGTGGGGAAAATGATAACAGCAATACTAGCAACAATGGCTAATATGTATTGATCCTCTGAGCATTTTCATTTTCCCCACAATTCTATGAGGGAGGCAATTTCATTATTCCCATTTTCAGGCAAGGAAACTGTGATCCAACCTAACAGGGGGAATAGCCTCCTCAAAGTCACAAAGTGGGAGAAAAGATTTAAGCACAGCAGCAAATCTCACTACAAAGCCCTCAATGTGAAAAACTGTGCCATGAGTTTAGAAATATTGCTCTGAGTTAAAGTCTAAACTTCTTATCCCAGCTGACAGTTTTCTCCATGTCTGCCTCTGATTTCCTCTCCAGACTCACCTTCTGTCAGCAGTCCGTGCACACCCAGATACAGTTGGCAAATGTCTGACAAGGGTGCCCAGGGCAAAGACACACAGTGGAGAAAGGACAGTCTCTTCAACAGTAAACCATATATCTACGCAGAGAAGAACGAAATCGGGCCTTATCTTACTCCATACACAAACATCAACTCAAAATGGATTGAAGATGTTACACTTGAAACCATAAAACTACTAGCAGAAATAGGCAAGTTAGATTGCATTAAACTAAAAAGTTTTGGCGCAGCAAAGGAAACAATCAACAGAAAGAAAACTCAAACTATGGAATAAGGGAAAATATTTGCAAACCATAGAGCTGATAAGTGGTACATATCTACAATATATAAGAACTCAAACAACTCTATAGCAAAACAAACAAATAAATAAATAACAAATAACCCAGTTAAAAAAAAAATGGGTTCAGGACCTGAAGAGACATCCCCCGCCAAAAGCCGTGCAAATTGCCAATAACACTAATCATCACGGAAGTGCACATAAGAACCACCATGAGATATTACCTTCCAACTCTAAGAATGGCCATTATCAAAAATACAAAAGTGTTGGTGAAGACGTGGAGAAAAGGGAACTCTTGAACACTGTTAGTGAGAATGTAGATTAATGCAGCTATAGAAACTGTATGGAGGTTCCTCAGGAAATTAAAAATAGAACTTCCATATGATCCAGAAGTCCTACTTCTGGATAAATATCCCAGTGAATTACAATGAAATCAGTATCCTGAAGAGATATCAGTGCGACATTATTCACAATAGCCAGGGTATGGGAACAATCTAATGTCCTAAATGCTTGTCAGTGGGTGAAAGGATAAAGAAAACATAATAAATATGATATACAGACAATGGAATATTATTCGTCCCTAAAACATAAGGAACTCCTGCCATTTGCAATAGCAGGGATAAACCTGGAGGACGTTGTGCTAACTGAAATAAGTCAGTCACAAAAAGACAAATATTGCATGATCTCACTTATATGTAGAATCTAACATGGTCACACGCATAGAAGCAGAGAGTAGAATGGTGGTTTCAGGGACTAGAGGGTGGGAAAACGGGGAGACGCTGGTCAAAGGTACAAACTTTCAGTTACACAGGGTGAGTAGTTCTGGAGTTCTGTATAGCACAGTAACTATAATTAATTATCTTGTATCATGTACTTGAAATTTGCTAATGAGTAGATCTTAAGTGTACTTACCACACACACACACACTCACACACACACACACACACACACACAGAGCAACTATCCAAGGTGATGGATGTGTTAACCTGATCATGGTAACCATTTCACAACGTATACGCATATCAAATCATCACATATGTATATTGACATCGAGTTGTACGCTTTAAGTACATACAATTTCTATTTGTTAATTATACCCCAATAAAGCTGAAAAATAAAGAAAAAGCTTTTGAAAGTTTAAAATAAGCTGAAAGAGTCCACATGCATACACAGGCCTATAAACATACACACATATGCACTGACACCTATGCATATACATACCCCAGCACCAAGCACATTTTGTCCACTCTGGACATACTAGTCATTCATTTCCTCTAGTAACCCATGCTTGCTTGCCTTTGGACCTGTACCAAATGCTTATTGAACACCTACTAAATGCCAGGCATGGTTTTAGGTACTAGGGATATAGAAGTGAATAAGACAGACCAATAACTTACCTCTGTTAAATTTCTGTTCTTATGGGAGGAATAAATAATAAGCAAATAAAATAGAAATCTGTATTTGGGGATATCTCTTAGTCTTACAAAGACACATAAAGCAGGATAAGAGGTTAGAGAGTGGCAGAGCAGAGGGCTGGGCTATTCCAATCAGGGTAGTCAGCCAGACCCACTCTGAGGAATGACTGTTTTAGTTGGTGAGCATTTTTAGTGCCGAAAGAATGGCAGCCCCACAAAGTGGGGGAAGAAAAGCATCCAAGTCGGAAGCAACACCAAATGCGAAGACCAGATGTTGGAAGAGTGTGTCTTGTTCAAGGAACAGAGAGCAGGTCCCTGTAGATGGAAAAAGAAAGCAAGGTAGACGTGGCCAGAGATGGGCTTAGAGAAGAGGCCAGGCCAGTGAACACAGGGCCAAGGGCCCTGGAAAGGAGTTGGGCTTTAATCTCGAGGCAGTGGAAGGCACTGGGTGGTTTTAAGTAAGGTAATGATATGATCCGATTTACATTTTAATAAGATCACTCTTGCTCTTCTTGTTAAATGCCAACTTATCTTGACACCCTGAAAGTCTTCCTTCCTGCTTTAAGACAGCAGGAGCAAGTATCATTAACATCCAGTGACAATTCGACTTGAAAACTCCATGTCTTATATGAATTATAGCAAACTCGTGTTGCCAAGAACATCAACATTATCCAGATACCACACCAACGATATCCACTGGGCCCTGTGCATTGTGGAAACCAGAACTGGGCAGCTTGTAAGGTTCTGATTAGGACTAAATTTGGCACATGATTTCTCAGGCCAGTCAGTCCCTTCTGGACTCACAGAGGGGTAGGAAACAAGTGACGTGATGGGTCATAGGACAGGTGGGCACATTTGACACCTGGGCTGGTGTTGGATGTGTAAATACACGAATTTCTCAAAACCTTACGACTCTTCTTTTGAAATTTCTTAACACTTGTTTATTAGGATTTTTCTCTAAGCTACATTATTATTTTTGTCTGGCCATGGTAGATCCCACTGAGAACTTGGAAACGCAGCTCTATCTCTAATCTAGCTCTTTTTGCAGGCATGTCGTTCTGTTATGCACCATCCCACCCTAAAACGAATACAAACTGACATTGCTTCTGCAAGAAGAGTGTTAGGAGACAAAACCCTAGAATGAGCTTAGGCTTGCAAAAAATGCTAAGGGCGATAAAAAGGGCTGTTTGAGCTATGTTTGGAGCAAGAAGGAAAAGGAAGGGATTGGGAGCAGATGATGCAATTGGAACAGATGACAGCAAGAAAGCAGAAGTCCTCCTTTCTTATTTTGTTCCACCTTCTCCCCTGAGGAGCAGGATGTAAAGCTGGAAGGGATCAAACACACATGATTACCAACAAATTAGTCATTAATTTTGGAATAGGAACACAAGGTTGCTGCCTACACTGGGGTAATGGCTCGCATGACTATTGCAACCAGGCAGGGAAATCACAGGAGTGAAGTGTGTGGAGATGTGGCCCATGGTGCTAAGTGAGGGGACGTATTTGTGAAGGAGCTGGGACCACAGCAGAATGGGGCTGTGCTATCCTAACATTTTTCAAGATAAACCAGACCTTGAGTGATGTTACGTTTGAATTTCCTAGACTTTTAAGTGCCAACAAGGAAGTCAGAATTTTTTTTCAAAACACCATGCAGACCCACAGAACACCCACCTGCAGAATGGGCTCAGCCCAAGGCCAACACTTTAGAAATTTTGTTCTAAGTAAATTTGGCTCTGCAGGGCACCTGGTACATGGTATCGCGGAATGCTGCAAGTCGGTGGGACAGAAGCTACGTGATGGGTCCTAGGGAAATGCTGTCCAAGTTTCTGAAAGGGTCAAGATAGATTCCCAAAAGTAGGCTATCCCCTGACCCTGATTTCCAGAAAATTCAAAAACAGGTCTTAAAAATAGTAAGTAGTGCAAGAAAGCCATGCGTAAAATATAGTTGCCACAATGGCTTGAGTAAAATTAAGAAATTTTAGACTGGGAGCTCAAAGAAATTATGTAGAAATGGCTTAAAAGTACAAGACAAAATCTTAGCTAAGACACATGTGGCCTAGTTTATAATAACTTTAGGTGAATTTGTAGCTGGATAACCTCTCAGGTCCTAAAAATGATGATTAATAGATTGGCAGCCACCAGGGAGAAGGTCTTTAGTAATCATTCTATAGGGACCTAATATTTGAAGTATTTTCATTAACTATGTGGATGAAAACTGATGGCAGAATAGATCTTAAAAACATAAAGACATTTATCATTATTATTTTTTCATCATCAGACTGATCTTTGTTTATATTTCAGTTTCACTATCACTAGCTGTGTGGCCTTGGCCAACTTAATTTCTCTGATCCTCACTTTCTTTTCCCGCAGAATGGGAGCTATAAAGTGTGCTATCTCCAATAGGTGCGGTGAGAAATAAATGGATTGATACAGTAAAGGGCTTCATACTTTACCACCCATGGGGAAAATGCTCAATAGGTTGGCAGCCTTAATAATTATTATTTAAGATGACTTCAAGGTTCTGTAATCTCTTGATGAGACACAAAAGGATGATGCCTGGAGGAACGGGGTTTGAGATTCACTCTCTTTTGGACTCACCATCTTCCACCTGCTTTGGCACAGGTAACTGAGGCGCAGAGGGAGAGCTGAGCTCTAAAATCTGTATAAGTAAAAAATGATGTGTGAGTTTACATGATGTCCATTAATACCTTTTGGACATGAAGCCATCTTCCTGTAGTAATCCTCTTTAGTCTTCATGACTTAAGACTGGTTTGGGCTCTCTCATGAAAAAAAAAACAAAAAACAAAAAAAAAACAATGAGAAATATTCAGGCATCTTGGATAGGGGTTATGGGGTAAAGTAAAGTAAAGTAAAGTAAAATGAAATAAAATCCCAAATTAGAGCTGGCTTCTTGCACCAATCTGGTGACTCTAGAGGCAAAGATTGGTTTTCTTCAGGTTGACACGTTTAACCTCCAGGTACGGTTCACACAGCTCGTTGTCAGCAAAGACTTTTTGAATGCATGTGCTGATTTGCAATTATTCTACAGGT
This sequence comes from Micronycteris hirsuta, assembly GCA_004026765.1. Taxonomy (NCBI): domain Eukaryota; kingdom Metazoa; phylum Chordata; class Mammalia; order Chiroptera; family Phyllostomidae; genus Micronycteris; species Micronycteris hirsuta. Next base: position 628,312 of record PVJI01000004.1, read on the forward strand.
AGATGATGTGAATCAGGCAGCAAAATCCTTAAGAGAAGATGATACGTATTTTAATTCCTCGGAATCGCAGATGACCACTTAACGTGGCGCCTTTCAAATCATAGGGACTAATTATATCATTGGACAGGGACAGGGTATTTAAAATGCATTTCAAATCCACCAATGAGGGAGAGGGAACTATCAGGGAGTTAGTTTCCAGAAGAGAATAGAACCTCAGCTCAAGGCCTGGCTAATTCTGTCCATCCTACTGGTATACCTATTCTCCCTGCAGTGCAAGCCTTTCACCAAAACATAATTGGAAAGATCTTTTCAACACTGTTACATGATCTTGTTGTCTCCCCTGTTTAAAATACTCCATTGTCTTCCCATTGAGCTTAGGATGCTGGTCAAACTTATTCAAATGGCCCACAAAGATGTCAGACCCCCAAACTCATTGATCCCTTGTCAACTCCTACACTCTCCTTCAAATTGCAGCTCCATTTCATTAGGGGCTCTCTGACTCCCTGATTAGCTTAGATACCCCAATCAGAGCCTCTCAGCACTTTGATCACGATATTACCCTTACATTTGTACACCCCTCTAGGTGGAAGCTCCAAGTTGGCAGGAACGTAGCTACTTTCCTCTCCCTTATGAAAAAGAGACAGGGAACGCAGGTTTACTGCACACTAGGCGCTGTGCAGGATGCTTTAGAGGCATACACTCAGTTATTATCCCCATTTCATGGATGAGGAAGCTGAAGCAAAGAAAAGGGAGGTCACTTGCCTGAAGCCATACAGCTTGTAAGCAGGACATGAACCCAGAGCTTAAGCCCTTAACTTCTAAGCCAGTGGATCTCAGAGTGGGGTCCTTGGACCAGCAGCCTCAGCCTTTCTTGGATTATGTTAGAAATGCAGATTCCTGGACCCATCCCAGACCTAACAGATCAGAAACTCGGAAGGGGCCTGGGGGTCTGTGTCCTCATGGCCCTTCTAGTGACTCTGATGCACACTCAGGTTTGCAAAACACTGCTCTGAGCCATATTTCTATCTTCTTAAGGCTCCACCTCCTAGGCACTTAATACACATTCAAATATGGAAGGAAGGAAGACAAAGAGGGAGGTAGGAAGGCAGGCAGCAAAACCTCCTCCAAAAGAACATTCTAAAGTAAGATGATGATGCTGGGGGTTGCTGTGTCTTGGCCATACTTTAATCTCCAAATTGCAAAAACATTAACATTATTGATTGATCAGACATCAATCCAACAGAAATTTAATTAAATTAGAATGTGTCACCGAGCAGACATGGCTGCATCACGCATAAATCTCAGGTAATAAGTTGACAAAGAGACAGTCTCCACTGATGCCAGGGTCTGGCTGAGCTTATCCTCCACCATTTCCTTCCCGGGCTGCATGGCAGAAACAGGTAAAGTGGGGTGAGCTCCTGATTTATGACACCCATGGAGTCCCCAGCAGCCCTGGCATCCAAGGAATGCCTTCTCCTGTGTGATTTACTGCTGCCCTGGGCTGGCCAGACAGCTGGGGGGGATGCCCCTGCCTGCATCCAGGCCTCGGCAAAAATGCTGACCCATGCTCAGATCTCCTGGGTGAGAGGATTAACACTCGGGGTGTCCTCACAGCAAATGTGTCCTCTGGAGGAAGCTGAGTCCTCAGAGAGCGGGGAGAGCTGCTCTGGTTGGCCTGTCTGCCCTTGCCCTGAGAATGTATTTTGGTGTCAGTGATCGGCTGCACCTGCTGTCCCAGAAACAGGTCTGGAGCAGGCCCAGGGTGCTCCAGCCCCAAGGCAAAAGTATCCTTGCTTTGCATGCCCCAGCTCACCCTGGGCAGGCAAGGGGCGTTGGCACTGAGGTGTGGGCAGAGTACTCCGGGAGGTGCAGACAGTGGTAATGTGGCCACCATGCCTGGAGAGGTCCAAATTCTTTGGGATAGGGGAAGGGGGTGGCTGAGGACAAGATAATCCAGGGGACAGAAAAGAAACCAGAGAAGCAAGTGCTCTGGGGAGCATTACAAATCACACAGGCTATTCTTGTCCTTGGTCAGAAAGGCTACATGGAGGAGACCCTTCTAATGGAGATCTCTTGTACTTAATCCTCCTACTTTCTTTGATTGCCTTCAATCAATCACAGGCTCACACCTTTTTAATAGTCATCTTCCATAGGAAGAGTGACACCATAGTGACAAGCAGATGTTCTGGAGAGGCTACAGGCTGTCCTCACTTATTCCTGAATTCCTTTCATGGAGTAACCCCAATACCCAGCCTCTGCTTTATGGCAGAGGTCAGAAAACTACCTCCCTGCAGGCCCAAACTGGCCCACCACCTGTTTTTGTAAATAAAGTTTTATTGAAACACAGCCAATGCTCGCTAGTTTACATATTGTCTGTGGCTGCTTCTATGCTACAAAGGCAGTGTTGGGTTGTTGCAACAGAGACCATCTGAACCACAAAGCTAAAAATATTTATTATCTGTCCCTTTATAGAAAAGATTTGCTGACCCTTATACTAATGAAATGGTGATTAGTTAAGAACAGTGCACACAGAGCATAGGATATAACTCAGGACGCAGAGAGATCTGGGCTTGAAGACTGATTCTCCCACCTATTTATTAGCTGTGTGGTCTTAGGTGAGTAAAGTTACCTTTCTCAGAATTCGATTTCCTTTCTGTATATGGGGATAATAAAGCTGTCTACTTTACTGAATGATATGAAGATAAAAATAAGTTACGGCATTAAAAAAAATGGTTGGAGTCAGGTGCTTTTAAATACAGAATTTTATTTAAACTCACATATCCCCTCCTAATTGGAATTCATATTATTCCCATTATACAGCATAAGTTAGCTTAGATTTCAAAAAGTGAGTGATGCAAACATAGCATCTCTACCCCGCTCACAGATGTGGCGTCTGCTCCTTCCTTCCCCACCCCCATCCTCTCAGGCAACACCAGTCAATTTGTAAAGAAAGACATCACATGACTGGCCAACTGGCAATTTTCTGGAACGTGCTTACATTTGGAACATGAAGGATGTCCCAATACATCATGTGAGCAAAGGAGATAGGAACACTGGTTCTAAGGAAGTAGGAACTTCCTTGCAATGTCCCTTTCCTTTGTTCTCTGAACCCCAACACTTGGCCTGGTTGGGATCTTGCCAACAGGGACGCCCATCCGCCCTTTCCTGGCAGAGCTGGCCAGTGGATATAGGGTAAGCCATGATGCCGAGCCCCTAGGAGCTCAGAGGGACCAGGGGCCGGGACTGCAGCTGGGGGCATGGCAACAAGGGCGTCCTACCACACTGCAGCTAGAGAAAGTGTGAGGAAAGCAGAGGGGTGACATCAGCCCTCGCTGAGACTTCCCGGAGAGCAGAATCCATGCCTTCCCGTGCAGCACAAATACTATTGCTGACAGCAATGGCAGCCAGCGTTTGTTTAGTCACTCTTGCTAGGGACTGTGTTAAGTAGATTTTATTTCTCACAACAACCCAAGGGTATAGCTATTATTATTCTCCCCATTTTTCAACTGAGATTAGATGATTTATTTAATGTATTACAGGATGGGGAGCCAGGATTTTATTGTCCAATATGGTGCTTGGCCCATAGAAGGCACTCAATACAGAGTGGGGCAAAAGTAAGTGTACAAGCCGTTTGTATGGAAAATAATTAATACACAGTAATACTCACAACCACAAACCCACCCTGTAAGTATTTTTTGAATGAATGAAGAGATGGGTGAGTAGATGGATGAATGGATGGGTGGATAGAACATGAATGAGAGACACGAGTTTGCCTGGCTCCAGACCTTGTTCTCTTTGCCACTACACACCACGGTCTCCTATTTATCTCTGAATCCTGAGAAACTAACACAGCGAGAGACACTCAAATTGTTTAGTTTCCTGAGAAAGGACAAGACATTGGAAACACCAAAGCCCCGGGTTCCCCCAGTCTGCCACCAGCTGTGTGAGATATATCATCTGTAATATGGGATAATGATATCTCTTCCTCATGGGGTTGCCGTGAGGAATGGAGATGATAGATAGATTCATAGTCAGATAAAAGAAACTGGGTGGCTGGAAGGAAGGATGGATGGATGGATGGATGGATGGATGGATGGATGGATGGATGGATGGACGGACAAAGTATGTTACTGAATGCCTGGAAAATAGTAGATGGTCAATAAATGGAAGCAACTGTCATGATTGTGTTTATTAATGTCATCCTTCTTGACCCTAATCATCACCATTCCTTTCCTAGATGTTTGTTGAACAAATTGCCAGATATGTGACATGTTATAGGTCCATATTTTGGTCTTTATTCCTGGCCTGTCCTCCTGCTGATCATTCTCATCCTGCTGAGGGAGACGGAGGTAACAAACTCAGGGTGGGGAGACTGAGGCGGCGGGTGTCCCTCTACATTGCACAACAGGGCTTCTCTGCCTACCAACCCACAAACTTCTTCTTCCTTCCCCCTTATTTCACAGACCCTAAAAAATGCAAAGAAATCACAGGAAGCTTGGCAGAATTCTCAGCTCCAAATGTTCAACATACCCTGGGTCATGAGCAGAGGGTTAAGAATGCTGAGACAATATAAACAAGGACTTTCAGGCACTTTTACCCAGGATGTCGTGTGTAGCCCTCACTCCAGACTTCTGGGGTCACCGGGGCATTTGTTATTTTTCCCACTAAACACATGCAAAACCTAAACATGAAGGCCGCTATGCATTCCTTCCCGCCCCTCCCGTCACCCATGCCCCTCACTCAGAGCATGCACCACACTGTCACCTCTTGGGGGGGATAAAAACCTAGGGACTGTCATTTCTTCTTTCTAACTTCCTTCTCAGGACGGGGAAAGAGGCCTCATTTCTCTTTGCAGTCCCTGGATATCTACATGCCAACAAGATGAATGAATACAGGGGTAGTCCCAGGAGGCAGAAATCCAAGGTGGGCCACAGGGACATTTAGCATGAAAATGACTGTTTGTGAACCTGGCTCCTCCCACCACCCAGGGGTAGAGCTGGACACAGGGAGTCACAACAGGCCTCTTAGGACAGGAAGGACACAATCACATCCTCTCATTGGCTCCTGCACTGGTGCAAATGGCTAGTGGACATTTCCCTTCACAAGGAGTTGGGGAAACAGTGAAAAGGACTCATAGCCTTTTTGCCCAATAACGTCAGACAAAATAACAAGCAGAGAGAAGGCATCCACGGGTCTCGTAAACCCCTGGCGATTCAGAGCATACAGACCTGAGACACTCCCCTGAGCTTGGGCTTGGGGAAAGGGCACGGGGTGAGTGTGTCGTTATGACATTATCAATCAATTCTCCACCTGCAGTTAAAACTATGCCCAGGCAGACAATAAAAATAAGTACTTAACCATATCACGAGCTCTGCGGACTAAAATGGATTTTACACTTAAAGATACAGCTGATCCGGGCGAGAGTTTTAATGGCATTTTTGAGTTTTAAATTTTAAAAAAATCAAATCTTTGAAAGAATTAAATGAGAAATCACCAGTGGTTGAATCACCTTGGTGAGGTCCTGCTCATAACATCTACAGACCCAGGGGAGCTAGGGTTACGGTTTATGAAGCACTGGGCAGGAGGGAGCAACACAGGGAGTGTATTTAGTAGAGGTGAGCATTTCCATCCTGTAAGGAGCGGAGAATGAGCGAGATGAAGGGAACAGGACAGAGGAAGCCAGAGAGAGTATCTCCTTGAAGGAGAGAGGCATAAGAGAGGAGGAACTAGGAGAAGAAGGAAGGAAGTAGGGGCAGGATGGGCTGGAATTATCTGTGGTTCTTAAGTTAGAGGATCAGTGGCTGGCCCCTCATCCAAAGCCTTGCAAGCAGTGAGGAAGAACAGAATCCTACCGGAAACCTTAATGCATTTTGTTATTTACTTCTTTGGGGGAATTTCCCCTGCCTAGTTTATCTTATTGGTATTTACAAAAGTACCTGTTTGCCTTGATAAGGGTAGGAATCATATCCAATTAATCCATATGTTTCTACTCCTCATATATATACTAGGTGATGAAAGATGGTTGAGAGAGTGACTGGTTGGACACACGAACTAGCAAAGGAAAGAGCTGCGTTCACAGGTTAAGGGAGGGAACCAAGGCTTCTCAGGCACTTTCTGTGAAACGTGCCATTGCATGTTCAGTTGATCCCCTTAAGGGTCCAATGAGGTTGAGCGGAGAGACACACAGAGAGGCGCTCAGATGTGAAAATAAATTGGCCCAAATCGCAAAGTCACAGTTTGTCTGTCTGATTCCATGTCCCTTTTTTTCCCTGCAGATGCCACATTCTCTCTTATTATTTATTGTCTTGCTGGTGAAGGGAGAAAAGCCTGAGCACAGCGATTACCCAGACGTGCCTTTTGGAGGCAAGAAGGGCCCACCCACTATCAGGAAATCAGGGGTAAGATTCTTCCCCACCTGCAGAGCTCGTTGCCACATGGGGAGAGCTCTGCAAGGGAAAGGGTGTAATGGGCCATCGTCTAACTCTGACATACGCCCTAGAGTCGGAAAGGTGTGGATTCAGGCAAGGGCCATCGAAGCACCTGGCACGCTTCCTAGACGCCATGCTGGTAGTACAGCTGATAGTGATAACGCGTCTACCCCCCAACATGCGCAGTGCACGTAATGGCTTCACCAGGCACCTGACCAAAGCATTTCCAAGGTCTCCTCCCCAAGGTCATGCGCAGCTCAGCTGAGTCCCTTCTCTTCGCCTTTGTGGCATCTCATGAAGAACTTAGATTCAAAATTGAAAGAATTGGAAGGAAGCTCACATTTCTCAATGGCCTACATACTGTCGGGTGTGATATTAGGTATTTCTTATAACTATTAGCTTTTTTAAAATTTGTATACATGAGTGTGTCTGATTAGGAAGGGACTTTCTGGGGTGAGGGAGGTATTCTAAGGTGTCATAGGGTGTGGGTTATGTGGGACTATATCCATTTGTCAAAATGGTACAGGTAAGATTTGTGCATTTCAATGTATATGGTTTTTACTTAGAAACTGTAAAAGTGAATAACGATTAAGTGGGGTGGGGAATGAAACAGGAATGGCGGAATGTTAATTATTATTAAAGCTGAGTGGTGAGGATGTGAGGGCTACAATTGTAGGCAGAATTCTAAGGTGACCCCGATGACCCTTGTCTTTGTATAAGCCCCTCCCACTGAGTGGGGGTGGGACCTGTAAACATGGTGGAATGCCAGTCCTGTGATTATGTTACACTGTGTGGCAAAGGCAAAAGGGTTTTGCAGATGTAATTAAGGTCTCTAATCAGTTCGACTTGGAGTTAATTGAAAGGGAGATGATCCCAGAAGGGCCAGACCTAATCAGATGAGTCCTTGGAAGTTGATTTAGGTTTGCCCTGAGCTCAGACTCAAAGCAGCAGAGTCTCGCTCTAGCTGGCCTTGAGCAAAAAAAGGAAAAAAAAAAAAAAAACCTCCATGAGTTCTACAGCTGGAAAGAAATGAATCCCACCAACAACCACGTGAACTTGGAAAAGGATCGCCAACTTCAGACCAGACCCCCTTGAAGACAGTCTTGTGAGGCCCTGAACACAGGACCCAGGGAAGCCATGCCCAGACTCCTGACCCATAGAAACAGATAGTAAATGGGAGGAGTTTCCAGCTGCTAAGTTTGTAGTGACGTAGCAACAGGCAACTAATGTAGAACTATGTTCACTTTGCGTATGTTTAAAGTTTTCCATAACAAAAAGCTAAAAGCAAAAAAAGTGTATGTGGACGTTTGAGTTGGTGCAGAGCAGTGTTTAAGAGCATGGACATGGATTTGCGTCCCAACTCCACTCCCTTCTCTCCCTGCCTTAGCCACTTGTTCTCTCTGGCCCTCGGTGTTTTCATCTTCAAAACTCCTAGGATAGTGTGAGGGTAAAACAGGAGGATGTGGGGGTTTGAACTGCAAGACAGTGTTAGCTGAGAGGAAGGACACCACTGTGGTGAGAAGGATGACAAGATGACAGTGAGTGAGTAGATTTGGAGACACATGACTGAGGGCTCCTGTCACCGATTTCCTGTCTAACCTTAGGCAACGGAGTATGTCATCTCTGTGCCTTGGTGTCTCCATGATTGGAATTTCAAAAAAAAAAGTGATTCCCTATATGTGCTCATATGTGCAGACCTGAGAAGAGCTGCCATAGAGATTCACGTTCCTGTCCATTGCCATCTTGAAGACCTTTCCTGGGCTTGTTTCTCCAAAGGGTCAAGTGCAATTCACACCTGTCACAGGTGATCATCCCTACCTCAAGGATATCAAGCATTTCTGACAAGGCCAACAGAAGTTCCCAGAGCACCACAGGGCAAGAAGAGAACAAGGACACTAGCAAAGGCTGAAAGAACTCAGAGATGGAGCTGCTGTAATTATTTTAATTTGAACTTGGCAATGGCCACGGCTGTCAATGACACTCCTCTTCTTGGGAAAAAGGTGCCACAGCATCATTTTAATGACCACAAGGGCCTCTGTTGTGCAATGTAGCTGAAAGATGCCACTTCCAGAGCCACAGGACCCAGAAGTGTAGGCTCAGGGTGGGCACAGATGAAAGTCGAACGTGACTCGCTGGACCTGGAACTCCCTGTGGGTGGCCCATCACTGAGCAGGCCAGGGCCAGCACAACCGGGTTCACACAGGAGAAAAGCGTTCAGCTTCTGCGCCCCTGGCTCTCTTGGTTGGAAGTGGCATTTGCCATCTATCCTCTTCCAGCATAAGAAAACTTCCTTGAAACTCTTGTGTTTACACAGAGTGGGGGACCAAACACGTGTGAGTTCCTACCGCGTGCCAAGCATGGCCCGTCACGTTTTGTGCGCTCAGCTCCCTGAGATTCCTATGACTGGACTTATTTTCTTATTCTACCCTGGCTGTTCCTTCACCCTGAATTCTTTATTTATTTGCATCTCATTTGTTGTGTGAATGTTTACATGCTGTCTGCAGTTCATTGTGGAGGAAAATAATCTATTCAAAAAATGAACAAGTATTCAGAGCTAGTCATTATTAATCCCCTTTTATAGATACCAAGACTAAAGCTTACAGAATAACGCCTGAGGCTTCAGAATGGCTGAGTGATAAAGCTCAAGTTTCAAAGGTTGTGCATCAAAACATCCAAGCTTTCTTCACCTCATTCTTGCACTATAGATTCTAATAGCCAATCATAATCACAGCTTATGTCAAATGAGGACTTACTATGTGCTTTTTACATAGTACTGCGTTTGTATTTTACTACGAATCCATGAAGAAGGTGTTTTATTTCTCTATCTTACAGATGAGAGAATGAGCCAAAGCCTAGGAGGCTCAGGAATCTTCCCAGGACCACGTGACCCAGACTGGTGGGACCAGAACATGGCACTGGGCAGCTCGTTTCCAGCGCCTGCACTGTGGACAGCTGCGATTCTGTAGGAGAAACGCAAAACCAGCAGACACAGAGACAAGCAGTGGTGTGAGTTTCAGTGGTGGCAACGGTAGGGTACTTTCCAGGGTCCATTTAGCCTCTTTATTTAGAGAATCTTGCACTGTACCATCCCACCATAATTTTGTACCATTCTGTATACTGTCCCAGGATACCCATGTGCCATCTCTGCATACCACATCTATGAAACATCCATGTATACCTCCCAGCATGCCTATGTAACATCCCAGTGTACCACCCAGCATACATGTGTATATCCCATACCATCCCAACTGTCCATCCTAAGTGTACCTGTGTACCATCAAGCGTACATGTGTACCATCCTGTGTATCAATGTTACATCTCAGTATACCACCCAGCTGCACCATCCCACTGTCCCTATATCATACCTCAGTATAACAGGGTACAATCTCAGCGTTCCCTCCCAGTATACCTGTGTACCATCCTAGTGTACCATTGCAGCATACCTGTGTTCTATCCCAACTGCCAATCCATCTTCCCTATGAGGGCTCCATGAGACCAAGAACTATAACTGTGTATGGATATATATGTGTTGCAGGAACGAATGAATGGTTCACTTCAATGCTTGAATCAGCATTAATTTTAAGACCTGCCTTGGCTCTCCAGCTCCTTTCTGTGGTTCCTACTTGAATGGAATTTGCCAGGGAGGGGCTGTCATTACAGATTTCAATAGCTGCACTTGCAAGGGATCAGCATCCTGCCAACAACGGGAGTCCTTGGTCTCTCTCCACAGAGCACAGTGAGCCTGCCTAAGGAGAGGGAGGCAAGCCAGTGGTGCAGGCCATGGTACTGAGTGAGCGCTCAGTCTACCCCACACCCTAGGCAGGATTTCCTATTTCCTTCACAGGAAAGAAAGGAAGGAGAAACACTACTCTACACTAAGGCCTGTGCTGGTCCTTTATGTCAATGACTTCATTTTTGTTGTCTCCTAGCGTTGCTGACCCAGTTTTAGAGATGGGAAAACTGATGGTCAGAGCAATTGTCAATTGACTGAAATCACAGGGCTAGTTAGTGGCGGGGCTGGGACTCGAACCAGGTCTTTAGCGCTCAAATGCCCGCAAACCTACACTCCTTCCCACAGGTTTCTGATGGGCAGAGTGATTAGGAGAATGGCTGCTCGGGAGAAAGGACACTGGCACCCCGGCACTGGGAGGCTGCCACGGAAGCCCACACCAACTCTCTCCCTTGGGTTGAACTCTTGAGTGTAAGATTAATAGAATCCTTGGCCTGTCCCCAAATACACCTTGACTGCATGCTTGGTCTGCCTGAGACAGCAGCTCTGAGAAACTCCATTTCAGGTATGGTAAACTTGTGAACATCTACACGCCGGAGTGAGTATATTGAAAACCCATGCCACACAGAAGGACTGCTCAAATTCCCCAATTAGTAACATGTTGTCGGTTTCAATTCTTTTCCAGGTGAATTTGGGCAGGCGCAGTTCTCCGCTGTGGTGAAAGACATTTTTTTTTCACTCTTTTACAAAATACATTTTTAATTGGTTTGGATTAAAATTAAAAAAGCCACCTCCAAGCACAAAGTGACATGACCCAGATTGGGACAAGTAGGGGCGAAAATAGCAAGGAAGGGGGAGAAGGTTCCTCCTGCAGGCCATAGGTCAAAAGTGTGGACGTCATTATGCAGGAGAAAAAGGTGTCCAAAGTCAGGCGATGTGCTCTATTTTACCTGGCATCCAGGTGTTCTGTCAGATTTCACTATGGAGAGAGCACAGGAGGATTGGAGAGCGGCTCTTCATCAAATGGCCTCTCAGGAGCCAGGGACAGAGCTGGAACTGGACGGGGCTGGCTGGGAGGCATGAGCTTGGTGTACCACGAAGCAAAGGCTCGGCCAAGAGTGGACATGGAAAGCAGGTTTAACAGAGGCCACTAGGTGTTTACCAAACACAGTTCCCTTTCTCTCTGGGAGAACAGCTAGACTACATTTCCCATCATCCCTTGCAGTTAAGATAGGGTCACATGACTTGGCCTGGCCAATAGAATATAGATAAGGTAAATGATGCTATTTCCATCCTAGTCCATAAACATTTAGCATTCGATGCATTTCCTTTTCTTTCTTTTCATTTTCCTTTCCATCTACTAGCTAAATGGAGAGGAAAGTTGAGTTCTAGGGAAATCATAAACTTATACTTCTGAATCCCTGAAATACCACTTGAAGGAGATCCATCCAACCAGGAACACCGTCATTGAATTTGTGTCCTAAAATGTTGAATGTTGTCTGCATAAGAACTATATGGAGTTGTTTTTTTTTCCTCTCACTTTTTACAGCTCCTTACCTACCTTAATCAATGTAAACAAGATAAGTAATGTCACATGCAAGGTATCATACTGAGTGCAAACACTGACCTGGGGAGATTCTGGATGTTTAACAAGATAAGGCAACATGAAGTGGTGAGGTTGTGGGGACGAACCATGTAAGAGCTCTGAAGGCAGGCATAGAAGACAGAGTGCCCCTTCAGACTGCCTAGACTCAGCCACAGGCCCCATGCACACGCTCTTCTCCATGAGGACCTAGTCCACTTCCCATTTCTCCCCCTCCTCCCCACTCCTCCCCGTCTTCATGAGCATCAGGAATGTCTCTCCCTAACCCCAAGCACTTCCTACATGCCAGTTCTGACACAGCACGTTCCATGGTTGATCTCACTTATTCCTCACAGCTGCCCTCTGAAGGAGGCACTACTACCAATCCTGTTGTGCAGAGGAGACAGGCTGGCCTTAGATCACTCTAAATGATTTGCCTCCATTCTTCAGAACAAAACTCTGCCAGTTTGAATCTAGAGTCTGACTCTTGACCACCATGTCCTGTCCCAGTGTACCCACTGTGAATGCTGCCCCATCTCAGCACACATACCCAGGCCCCTTTATATTTTCCTGCCCCTAACAATCCCATCCATTTATCCATCCACCCATCCACCTATCCATCCACCCATCCAACCATCCATCTACCCATCCAACCATCCATCCATCCATTCATCCATCCACCTATCCATCCATCCATCCATCCACCCATTCATTTATTTATAAACATGTCCTGACTTACTCCTGCATCCCAGACCCTGTGCCTTCCTTGGCACTAGAATGGTGAGCACTGGAATGGGCACTTTGAGAAGCACCCATCTGGGCAGGAGGGACAGTTAATGAAGGTGCCACCACTGGAACAGGGTGTGACCTGCTCAGACTTTGGGGAAGTTATCCTCACACAAGACAGAAGGTCGGTCTGGAACCAGGAGAAACTGAAGACGAAGGATCGACAGTGAAGGCAGAAACTGCTGGGTCATGGGACTGGGTCTGTGAAGGGCCATGGGAAGAAAGGAGATGTGAAAAGTGTTTAACTACAGAGAGCCAGACGAACAGACAATGTTCTTATTAAAGGGACTCCCTCGACTGACTCCAGTTTTGAGGTGGACCCACTCTGGTTTCTAGGAGCTCCTCCTCTCAGTAAGGGAAGACCACAGTCATATGACAGTTTCATTTCCCTCAGGACATTCTTGGCACTTTCCTTCTTCTCCTTCCCCCCCTCTATCTGGGGGTTATTTCCTTCTGCAGGGGAAGTGTGGAATGCAAAACATTGGCTCCTCTCCAACATTCCAGGAGGAGCCTCGCAGCAGCCTTCTGCCCCAAATCTCTGTGAGGATGGAGAGACTGGGAAATCAGCGACCTGGGCTTTTACAAACCCCGAGCTGGCTGCTGCATGCCAAGTGATGCTATCAATTGATTAAAACACAGCCTGCCGGCTTCCTGCTTGCTAAGAGGGAGCACAGTCTGTTGGGGAAGTCTCCAGTCCATCTCCTGGGTCACCCCTTGCTCCTTCCCACGCATCATCAGACTGCGTGTGCTCACTTCCACACAGCAGCCGGTGCGGCAGTGAGCACACACACAGGGAAGCCCTTCCCCAGGACAGGGTGGTGAAGGAGCACAGCCCCAGGCTGCCAGCACCATGCCGGGCCAAGCTGCCTCTCACTGTGGGCCAAGTGAGGGGTATAAGGGATGGGCTATAGACTTCTCACAGCGCATGTCCGGCCCCACGGAGCACTCATCATTCCTTCTTCCTGCCTCGGATCCATAAATGTGCATCAGGACCTGTGTGTACAAACCCTGTGGGTGGTGACAGAGACACAAAGGGGCTGGGAAGGGGCAGGAAGAGAGAGCGAAGAGGAGGGGAGAGACGAACCTCTGGTCCCTGCTCTCCCAGGGGAGCGCGCAGCTGGTGGGGAGCAACACTAAAGCAATGTGAAGTTCCGAGAGGAAGAGCCGCACAGTGTTATGAAAGCATCTAATGGGCAGAAGTGACCAGGTCGTGAGGCTTTTCAGAGGAAGTGACAAGTGAGAACGAAAATAAGTGTTTTCTCTGTTCTAGCAAAGGTAACAGCAATGCAAAGGTCCTTCTAGAAGAGGGAGGTTATGGGTTCCTTAACTGAAAGAGGGACGGTAGGGCTGGGGCAGGAGAAAGGGGCCAAGCCCGGGAGGGCAGACAAGCGGGAAGGGCTTGGGGGCAAGGAGGGAGGATCCGATCTCCATCCCAGCGGCAGTTGTCAGACAAGCAGAGCAACATGACTGTCATTCCCTTTTGTGCCCTCTCTTGACTGGCCCCCAGGTGGCAAGGCAGGAATGTGGTCCGGTGACCCCAGGGGCGGGGGAGGGGTGGCTGCCGTGAGGAGAAGGCTCAGGAAAGAAACAGCAGCCCTCAAACCAGACATGCCCCTGGGTGGTGTCCTATCTCACCAAACCATCCAGCATCCTTCTATGAAGCTTGTAGTTAACCCTCACGGTTCCACTGGGGGACACTGGGGGTGAAGGGGGGCACTGAGGATTAGGGGTCCTGCCCACTGTCACATACCAAGCAAGGAACAGAAGCAAGGTGACACTCCAGGGCCCCTGAAAGCAAGGTGAATCCCTTCCTCATTAAGCAAGGGGCGGGGAGCAGGAGTGTGTTTATAATTCCTCTGAACTTGTGTCTGTTCACTGCTTTCTCTGCCAAATGACCTCTCTCTTCTCCCTGTGCAGGAGCCAAGCACTCAAGTGACCCAGGCCCACAGCGGCTGAGAAAGGAGAGAGCAGGCTGAGGATGACCTCAGAGGTGACTCAGCCCTTTTGGCCATAAACACGTCCACTGGGCATTCCCTGGGGCCAAGGCCTCACCAAGGGTCAGCCAGGTTCACTGTCTTTTCTCTTGGTCTCTGCTCTGGTAGAAGTGAAGGGGCCACCTTCAACTTCAAGACGGGGTGCTGGACACAGACTCCCACGGAAAGTTCCCCGTGGCACCGTCCCCAAGGCAGCCTGGGCCAGGCGTCTGCCATGAAGGCAGGCAGTGATGACATGCCCTGGTCGCTGCAGCTCTGGGCTAAGTTCTGGTACAGGGTGCGGCTGCTACCATTGGCCCCTTAGTGCCGACGCTCCCTAGCCAGAGTAAACAGAGCAGCTGGTGGCCTGGGAAGAGCGGTGTGTGTGTGTGTGTGTATTTTTATAAAAAGCTACTTAGCTAGAGAAAGAACCTGTAGATTTGGCCTAACACAGGCGTGGTGCAACGGAAAAGAATTCAGAATCAGGCAGACCTGCTTCGGAACCTTGGCTCTGCTACTTACAAGCTCCGTGATTCTGGGCAAGCTACTCAACTTTCCTGAGCCTCCATTTATTATCTATAAAAGTGGATATAATACTTGTTTGCCTTAAGAGCTTTTATGAAAATTAAACCAAATTATACATGAACGAATTTAGTATGAACCTAGTGTATGGGAAACACTCAATAAAAGCCACTGTCCTCCAGAACAGTGATCTTTTCTTCAAAGCCTATAAACTCCACCTCTGCCACTGATTAGCTGTGTGACCTTGGACAAGTTTCTTAACCTCTCTGTGCCTCACTCCCCTTAGATTTAAACAAAAATAATAAGAATATCTGCCTCCTAGGGTTGAAGAGTTAATATAATTAGAGCGCTAAGGACAGTGATAGGTATACAATAAGCATGGCCCTTTCCCTCTGTACCAACCACGTGTTATTATTTTGTGACAAGTTATTATTTTTTTAAATAGATGGGCTGCATCGTCCTTCAGAACCAGGACCAACACTTATCTTCTGAGAATCCCTCTCAGAATCTAACGCACGAAAAAAGTGCTAGATATGTGTGGTGATGTTGAACTAGTTGAATATAGTCCATGCTACAAGCTGACAATCCAAGGCAAAAAGACTTTGTAAAAACCAGGCTTGTTTTTGATCTCTCATGAAATTTTTTAGGTTAAATGATTCAAAAGCATCACTACACTGGCCGTGTGTGTCCTCTAAGCAGTGAGGCCTATCAGGTCCCTCCCAAACCTTCCCTCTCTCAAAAGGTCTTCATACAACTGCAAGCAGCACACAGACTTCGGTCAGGCCAACAGCAGTGAGCTGAAAGTGGTCCATGACGCCCGGAGGCTGGCAGAGAGCATATGAATGAATGAATTAGCAAATTAGCAGAAATGATTGCTGCTGGAAAGCTAATAAAATGCCCATCTGATAATGGGATAGATTCTTGACTGATGAGACTCTATGGATTCTTGCAGACAGAAAATTTGGACCTCTATGGAGAATGAGGAGGAATTTTGGAAGCCCTTATTGATTGCTCCAACACACATCACAGAGAAAAGAAAAGGTCAAAAGAGATAATGAACCCTGATTACAGAGTGCCTCGCATGGCTCTCTGATAACTATCACTTCCCTGCTCACCCATGACGTTCTCTGGCCACCTCAGGGCCTCTAGTTCCATTTTGGGATCATCTCTCTTGATTTTTAGCGATAGTGCAGTTATGAGAAAGAGAAGTATTGTTGGTCCCTTTTGATTCAAAATAATTAACTGCAGAATAAGAAAAAATGAAGTTTACATAAGACAAATAAAATAAACTTTTCCAAAATTAACATTTCCACCTCATGTTTTGAAAAGTTTTGAAGGTGATAGTATATTCACTCTGATCATTTCAATAATGTGTTAAAACCTCAGGACCATCTGAGAATAGACAGATGGAGGACATACGTTTATCAGAATGAAAATGTAAACATAAAATTCTTCCACCCGAAGACTGGCTTCCTTTCTGTGCGCTCTCAGTCCCTACGATACAGGAAACGGGGGCTGTGGGACAGGCAAGGATGTTCTCCACAGCGGTGAGAGGGTTCTGTGGACAAAGCTGTTTAGTTAATGCTGATGCAACCGCATTAGATCACTATCCTTACAGCGGGACTTACCAGTGCCTTTAATATGCTAATTGCTGGTGAGCGCTGTCAATCTCCAAGGTGGAGGTAGAGCAGGAAATATGTCTTAACATTAATTTGTCCACCAGATGTCCTCTACATTATTTGGGAGAATCATTAACTATCCTAAAATAAATACATTGTTATTGCCACTCACCCTGGGTGGGCTAGAGCTGCCTGCGTGAGAAACAGGCTTTATCACAAATCAATGCTTGTAGCCACTCCCGGGTTACCTAAGTCTTGGACACCCCCTCCTACAAAGTAGAGTTCGAGTATACCAGGGACTGTGTCTTAAGCAGTCCCTCCTAAATATGTTTCCCCAATTTGGTGCAGATTACAGTGCTTTTCATTTTGGTGGGGGATGGGGGCGGAAGCTTTCAAGTTCCTCTTCTTTTTGCAAAGGACATCTATTAAAACCTCCCACCACTGTTTCAAATACTCCCATTAAGCTCTTTTCACCAGGGACATTTGATCAAATGTGGTTGTGTATCTGGTGACAGAACACCCAGCTTTCAGCGCTAAGTACACGTTTAATGAAGAGCCAGCACCAAAAAGTACATCCTGTGTGACTCCACTTTCGTGAAGTTCAAATCGCACAAAACTGATCTGCACTGATAGAAGTCAGAACAGTGGCTACTTAGAAGAGGTACCAGCTGCAAAGGGACCTTCTTGGGTACTTGAAATAGTTCATATTTTGATCTGGGTGGTGGGCACATGGGTGTGCCTATAGGTAAAAATTCATTCATTCAAGCTGTTACGCATTTAAAGATTGGACAATCGCTGTATTGTAAACCTCAATAAGAAAATTAATGATGAAGACCTGAAATGACTGAAAGGAGGCATTCTTTCTGTTTGGGGAAACCCTTAAGTTATTTTAAATGAAGAAAAAGAACAAGTAGAAGCCCTTTTATCTATTCGAACCTACTCCAAATACATGATAACTCTCAATGCACCCTTTGGCGATGGGGCGTTGGGAAGGGAACCCTTTTTTATTACCCAAGAGGCAAAACGTTAATGTGAAGGGAAGGCAAAAAAGAACAAAAGGTAAAAAAGGACTCTGACTGTTTACATTGGCCTAATGTTTCTTAGGTTTGGAAAACTTAATCAGCTGTGGCTGGTGTGGCTCAGTGGATTGAGCGCTGGCCTGCTAACCAAAGGGTCACCAGTTCGATTCCCAGGCTAGGGCACATGCCTGGGTTGTGGGCCAGTTCTCCACATGTGAGAGGCAACCACACATTGATGTTTCTCTTCCTCTTGTTCTCCCTCCCTTCCCCTCTGTCTAAAAATAAATAAATAAAAACTTAAAAAAAAAAAGAAAGAGAACTTAATCATTGGAGAGAACTCTGGGGGCCTCCAGAGCACCCCCAGGTCGCTGGGGAATGCTTGCTGGCTCTAGAAGCCCCACTCCCTTGTTCCTGGGGTAAAAAGTTTTGCTTTTGTCTTTGCACATGGAAAAAACTCTCCAGCCTGCATTTTAAATGAGATCTTGCCATTCAGAGGGCAAGGCCCTGTGCTCACCACACTCGCTCGCTTGCTCGGATTGAGAAGAAGCAAGGAAATTAGAGAGCCTGTCAATTCATTTGCTTGAGAGGAAAGTGGTTACAAATCAGCGGGAGAATCATTTGCATTGAGACTCAAAAACTAGAAGTCTCAGGGCTTTAAAAGTCTGTCCCTGGAGACCCAGAGTGGCACCCCGATATGCCTGGCACCGCTGTGCTGCTGTGGATCATCCGTTCTCCCAACCCCCATCTGGAAGAGCAGGAAGAGAGAGCTGGGCTCTGAGGCTTCCAGCCACCGGGGATCTCTCTGCAACCTGCTTCTTTTTCAGTTAGTGAAGAAAATAAAACCAACAGTGAGGACATTGGGAGACCAGCCTGGAGAAAAACATCTTGCACAGGGTACCCCCAAATACTAGATCCTCCTACCTCCTCACTCCCTCCCGCTTTGGGTGCAGCTGAGAGAGAAGGCTCTGAGGTCAGACTGCTTGGGGTCGAAGCCTGATCTTGCCGCCTGTACCTGAGTGGCCTTGGGTAAGTGGCAGAGTCCCCGGGACTATCCCTCTAAATGGAAGGCTGTATGTGCCATTGTACTAACTCTGAGGGTTACCCTGAGGGTGGCATTGACAATCCTTGGAACAGGCTGAACATGGTATCTGGAAGACAGGTTGTGCTCCTTATACTATAGACTTCTATTATTATTTTATTATGAATGTTATCGTATTGTAGAGACTGAAGGAGACAACCTTCAAGGGGGAAATTCATCTTGGCCGTTTGTTAGTTTACTTGCACTTTGTTTCTGGCTGAGGTGTCTTTGAACTGATCCCAGAAACCCCCACCTTTCACTTATCAGCCTCCCGTCAGCATTTGGGAGAATCAGTCTTCCCTCAAACCCTGCAGAACAGTCTCCTGGTGTGGTGCCCTAGCAAAGGTGAAGACAAGATAGACTTTCCTTCCAGACTGGTTGGTCTTCCAGGGCAGAGGACACTGTGATGTGAACCAAAGGGAGCTATGAGCTACCTCAAACTGCCCAGCTTCATCCCACTGATACCCAGAGCCAGAGCAGTACGGGTAACTCTTCAGTCTCTCCCATCCTTCCATCCATCCAGCCATCCAGCCATCTATCCACTATATACCCACCATCCAACCATTTATTCATCCATCCTTCCATTCATCCAACCATCCATATATCCAACCATCCAACTACTTATTCATTCACACATTTTTCCATCCATCTATCCCATGCACATTGAACATGCATTATGCATCAGTTCCTGCGATGCGAGCAAGGGCTACAGAGGTGTTAAGGTAAGGTGTCCCCCAGAGAATTTACAGGGAGGGTGCATATGGATGTTTTCACTGCATGACACAAGGTCGATAGTTGAATGAGGGGCTATTCTATTGGAGAACAGAAGAACCTAATCCAATCTAGGTGATCAGAGCAGGCTCCTTAGAGGAAGGAATCATGTTCTCAGACTTAGAGAAAGAGGTGGAGAGAATGATCCAGAGAGGAGTCGGCATAGCCAAAGGGAAGGCACCGAGAAGCCGAATGTTAACTACGTGTGCAGACAGGAGATGGGGGTGGGAAAAGGCACGGAGTCAGAGTATGGAAGGGGCCCTGTGCACGTGCTTTACTTCGCAGGAAGAGGCGAGCCAGATGGGAGCGGTCTGTGGGGGATGTGGTCAGATGAGATCTTTTTCTAACAGTGACCCTGGGTTGGTTGGAGAGAGACAAGAGTGGTCAGGGGCTCTGTAGTGACCAGAATCAGAAAAGTAATGATAGACCTGGAGAGGAGGGCAGGTATCCTAGAAATGTTTGGGAGGTAGGGCATGAGGTAGGCAGAAGAAGTCAAGAAGGATGAAAGCCAATTCCCTGAGGGTCCAACTAGGTGGAAGTACTAGGAGAAGGAGGAGGAGCTTGAAGGAAAAATGAAATCAGTTTTGAACATGATGAGTCCATGCGTCTACTCCTGTGTGTGGCAAAGCAGACAGGCAGTTATATTTCAAGTCCAAAGCAGATATGAAAGTCAAGAAAGTAAATGAGGTTATATAGAGTGAAAAGATAAAAGGGCCAAGGATGAACCATTGGGGAGCCCTAATGTCTACACGGCCGTGATTCTACAGGTTACCTACCAGAACTGCTGCCCATCTTTCAAATATCTTGGACATCAGCACAGCTGGAAATTTCCCTTAGTTTTGATAGAATCACCAGCCATTCAAATGAGGCAGTAATAAAGACATCACCCCAGAGACTTGGATCCATCAAAACTTTCTGTACCCAAGGAAACCCAAGACCTGTGTGGGCTGGTTTAGCATCCCGCAGAGATGCTGTGGAGGGAATTCCTCTGTCTGAAAGCACTAGCTGTGTTTTAAGATTTTCTGGTTTTAATTAGATAAATAAATTATGGCATGCTCACACAATACAACTCACTGCAGCCATTAAAAAGAATGAGACAGCTCTCTATGGACTGACATAGATGTCTCAGATGGATAGTTAAATGAACATAGAAATATATACACACATATACATACATACATACATACATACATACATACATACATGTATTATAGATTTGGAGGAACATATGCCAAACTGTTGGAGGTTGAAAAAGGTTACAAACTACTTTCATCTTTTAAGTTATGTGCATTAAGATATACAGGTACATATGTCTTTGGTAATGAGAGCAATACCCGTTGTGGGGTATTTCTAACTGTCTGGACCCCACTCCTGGGCTGTCCTGTTCCCCAGCAGTGGTCAGCACTCAGGGCTCTCTGACTAGGGGAGGAGGGAAAAGGAGCATGCGTGGTGATTTAGTGAGGGTGTTTGACTGCGTTACTGGTGGAAGAGGCGTCCAAATGGCGGTAATGAGGGGTATGGGTGAACACTGGAGAAATCGTGCTGGGAATCAGAGAAGGTGGTCATGAGAATCTACAAATGGGGACATGCCACACACAGTTCAAATTCAGATAGGAGCAGAATACGAAGGTGAGAAGAGGAGGGCTAGGAATTTAACTAGACTTAGGATGGGCCGATCTGGGAGCCCACCAGTTTGACAGTACCTGGAACTGATACGTGCTTAGTGGGCAGGTCTGACAGCTCGAAGCACCTGGGAGGACCAGACCTGAAGGCACAGCCCATATCACAAGTGAGGCAGACACCAAACCACTACGCAGTAGCTGCCTCATGAAAAAAAACAGCACACAGACGTGAGGCTGGAACCCCCTGATCAGCCAAACAAAGAAGCAAATGAAACTCTTTCCCTGCAGGGTAATTACATTCTTAGGGCAGATTCCTCCTTGCAGGGATACAGTGCAGGCCCAGCTTTACAGCTCTGGGTCCCAGTCAATTCTGAAATTGCCCTTCCATGGCCGGTTCCACCTCCTCCCCCCGCCGCCCTGTGGAATCCATCAGCATCATTCCACTTAGAACTTCATTTCCAAGCCCAGCTCCCTGCTGCCTCCCAGCTGCAAGGTGGCCTGGATCTGCATGGACCGCTGCTCTGCCCAGGACACCTGACCACTTGCACAGAGCAAAATAAAAAACGTTCTGCTACAGATGAGTAAATTAGGCCAATTAATGAACGGTTTTTCTTCAGAGGATATGCTTACCTAAACCCAACAAACCAAGCCCTGGAAAGTCTCATCCTATCAGGCTGACCATACCTGCCTGTGTAAGACTCAGGCTAGAGTTGACTAAAGAGATAGGATATGCGCGACTGAGGAGTTCTTCCTGTTACAGAAATGGAGGAGAGGGGAATTTCAGTGAGGAGCACGGGGGCCTGATGGGGCCGCGGGGGCAGCCCTCCACCCGGCCAGACCGTTATAAACAGCAACCTTCCTTTACCCAATTTTAAAAATCATTATTATTACTTTTTACATAGTCTAGAACAGAGAATGAGGGCCTGAGAGGCCAGCTGGGTCACCCCAACACATTAATTAATTAAATTAATTAAATGCACTGCTTAATTAATTAATAACATGTCAAACTTGAAGTATTTCCCCCCAGGCCAACAAGTCTCAAATTGCATTGCACAGGTCTGTGAATAACGAGGAGCCTATTTGAAAGGAAGAAATGCCCTCACGAGACGGTGTGGGCACAGGCATTCGCTCTGAAAACCGGGTATTTAATGCACCGTTGAGGCCGATACGGCTCCGTGGACCTTTTGGGACTAAACGCGAAGACTGTAGACGGGAGACATCTCTTACGTTTCTTAGACCAGCTCGGGGCTGCAGTCAGGGTGAGGAGAGTGGGGCTTTCATGCAGGATGCAAAATTTAAAGGAGCATCAAAGATCAAAATTACAGTTAATACAAAAAACCCCAAAATGAATGCCCAATAATCTAGGATGAGCAATTATCAGAATTTGGAATAAAAGAAGATCTGAGCCTGTATTTATACGACTCACACCTTTCACGGTATCCAGACCTAGACCTGCATTCCTTGGAACTGACAGAACCCGAAAGGGTGCTTTTGACCCAGGAACTGCGTCGCCTCAGATATGCACACCCAACAGGAATGTGTTCATGCAAGAGAACGTCAGAGCAGCACCGCTCACCATAGCCCCAGAGCAGAAAGAACCGAAACGTCCATCAACAGGACAAACGTAAGGTAAACTGCAGTCTCTCCATCCGATCACCTTTCAGCAATGGAAATAAACTAACTATCGCTCTACGAACAAGAGAGGAATCTCACGTGGGTGTTTTCACGAAGTGTGTGTACTATTGCACACTTTGCATACTAGTCATACTTCCATAAGATTACATTTAAAAACTTAGAAAGTGGCACGCTAAGGACAGCCTACATACACCTCTTGCATTAACGTGCATTTCTCACGGCAAAGTGCTGCTTAGGTTACAGAGGACATCAGGACATGTCAAACTGGAAGTATTTCCAGAGACGACAAGTTCCAAGAGAAGACTTTCTTGTCCCCTTATCAGTAACAGGGCTGAGCCCAAGTCTCTGATTCTACATAGCTGGGTAGTCATAAAAACTGGAATGTGTTTTCCCCGAGGCCCACCATCCCTGGTCCCATCAGGATTTCCCTGAAAATCGGGCTCTTTCACGTGGCCTAGGATTTATGGTCCTTGGGTCATTTCAGTGGTGACAGCTAACGCTAGACATCTCCCCTGATATTTCCAAAGCCTCCAGCGTGCGTAGCTTGGCCAGGCACTCAGAGCCGTTGAACAGAGTTGTGCGTGTTTTCTGTCGCTGCCATAACAAACGTCAACACATTTAGGAGATGAAAACAACACAAATTTATTCCATTACATTTTTGTAGATCAGAAGTCCATTTGGGTCTCAGAGAACTAAAACTGAGAGGTCAGTAAGCTATGTTTCTTTCTGGGGGTTCTAGGGGAGAGTCAGCTGTGCCCATTCAGGGTATGGCAAAATTGAGTTCCAGGCATTTGAGTCCTGTGGTCCCTCTTTCCCAGTGGGCTGTTAGCAGGTGTGGCTCTCAGCTCCCCTCAGCTCCCAGAGGACTTTGCCCAGTTCTTTTTTTTTTTTTTTAATCCTTACCTAAGGATTTTTTCTTTTTTTTTAAGATTTTATTTATTTATTTTTAGATGGGGCCGGGGGTGGGAGTAGGGAGGGAGAAAGAGAGGGAGACACACATCAGCGTATGGTTGCCTCTCACATGCTCCCTATTGGGGACCTGGCCTGCAACCCAGGCATGTGCCCTGACTGGAAATCAAACCGGTCACCCTTTGGTTCACAGGCCCACGCTCAATTCACTGAGCTACACCAGCCAGGGTACTTTCTCCAGTTCTTACACATATCCCCCTTACACCTCAGAACTGCCCATGAGCATTGAATCCTTCTCAAGCTTCCATTCTGGGACCTCCTTCTGTCATCAAATCTCTCTCTGAGCCCACCAAGGAAAGCTTCTCCTTTTTAAAGAACTCAGGCGATGAGTTGAGACCTGCCCCTATAATCCAAAATAATCCCTTTATCACAAGGCCAATCCTAGCTGCAAAGTCCTTTTTTGCCATCATCCTAGGTAACACATTTGCAGTTTCCAGAGATGAGAGCACAGACATCTTTGGAGAAACATTGTTCTCACCTTCGCAACTATTAAAATAGACCTTTCCTCTTAAATAGCTTTTACGCTATCTCAAACTTTTGAGGCTCAAAAAGTCACCAGGTTTCTTTACCTTGAAGATAGAAAACAAATAAGACACACAAAAGACTTCTTGGTGGGGGGAGGACAAAAGCAGTCTTTACATTCATTCATTCATTCCACAAATATCTGAATTCATTCATTCACCAAATACCTGGCACCATGAATGTAGTAAAGAACAAACCAGAAAAACATTTGCTCTTATCTAATTTTATTTTAGTGGGAGAGAGATGATATACTAATAAATAATTAAAATATGTGGTTTAACGTGCAGCTTTGAAAATGGCTCCCAATGATTCCCACTGGATCCTTCCCTGTTTGAGTCTTGAAATAACCAGAGCCCTAGCCATCCCCTTGGTTGCAGCCTTGTAAGATACCATGAGCTAGAGGATCCAGCTAAGCCAAACCCAGGTTTCTGACCCACCATCAGTGTGCAATAAGGTTGTTCTTTTAAAGCCACTGAGTGTTGGGGTATTTGTTAGGCAGCATTAGCTAACTATTGGTAATACACAGTTGTATTGTCTGACGTGTTATGTCAGATGGGGCTAGGTCCTAGTAGAAAAAAATATAACAAGGAAGGAGAATAGGGAATTCCAGACGGGAGTTTTACCACATGTGGAACAGAGTTATCTGGGAATATTTTATATGATGTCATAACAAATACTGAGGTTGCTAATTTCTGGCTAGGGTGGGGTTTGGGCATTGATGAGTGCAATGAGCAGGCTTAGAACTGTCATACGGAGTGAGTTTCAAAGACACAACCTGAATTCTTTCACTGAACTTGATTATTCTCCCTGCGTGACACTCCCTGGGTTCTGTTATCACAGCTGCTACTAGAAGTTCCCCGAGTTTTATTAACAGAGCACTTTCTCACTGTGGTATTCTCCAGCATACCTTGTATTTCTGCCTTTGTCTATGTAGACTGAGGATTCCATATGGACTTTGTTTTCAGTGGAGGGTCTTTTCTTCGAAATGCAGAGGATAGTGTCTAGAGATGCCTTAAAGGCAAGGATACTTAATAAGCGATGGGGCTGTGAAAATAAACACTCCAGGGGAGAGAGAAGCCGGCCTCGCCTATAACATCCACTGTTGTTTTAATATATAACCCTTTACACATGCGAATTCATCCCTATAGCGAAGTGTGTTTTGATTTTCCAGAATCTGATTTTCCAATTATGATAAATTCCTCCGATTATTTCTTTTTCTTGAAAGTTACAATTTAAGGTTCTATATGATAGCAGTGGGCCTGAGAATATTGGTAGATGTAATTCTTGGTCTTGGTTGAGGCAGAAACTTAAGTGAGTGTAACAATTTATATAATCAAATAAAAGCTGCTGAATAATAATAATAATAATAATAATAATAACAACAACAAACATTTTTCCCAGGTCTCGCAAATCTCTTAAGTCATTTAGTGCCTTCACTAAAACGCAATGCCAGTGACAATATTGAAAAGACCTAAATGGAGGCATAAATTCTCTTTCTCTTTAACAAAGGAAGTTTCGGAAATAGGCAAAGAAAAATTGAATGCTCTGTGTCAGAATCCCCATGTTTAAAAGAAACAATAGCAGGGTTGGGGGAGAGGTTTATAGAATGGCTGTTTTCACTACTGTGGCGACCCTCTCTGAGATGCCTCTTTGGGTCAACCCTGGGCTGAGTTGGATGCTGCCTTGTATGCTCTTCAACCTCGCCCAGCCCCCATCTCCCATGTCTCCCCATTCCTGTTGGCTATCAGTGCCTACCAGCAGACTTGGAGCCACGTACAGGTATGTCAGTTGTGCACTGCACAAGGTCATGGGCTTAGAGAGCGACTTGGGTTGATATCCAATCCTTGTTACATGTGCTAAGCCATGTATTCTGTCCAGAAGAATGGGGTATATTTACCTAATTCACCCCAAGGCCCAGAGACAAGGAGTTTGGTGAGGTCTGGACCAGAGGGTTCATTCCATTTGGTGTTTAAACCCCAGCACCTGGCACAATGCTTGGGATATATGAGTACTCAATAAATATGTGTTCATGAATTAGTGGATAGATTAATTCATTAACTGGAAAGGATAGCGAAGCAGAAAAGAGGAAGCCTCTGAATTTTCACAGTAAATCAGAGAAAGCTGACACTGACATGAATACGTAACCCCTGAATCCTGTTATGTTTATCTGTTATGTTTGGTTCCCATATACTCATTTCCTATTACCTAAGGCACGTCATTCTGACAGTAACGAAGGATGTGCACAGATGACAAAAATCAAGGGAGAAGAGACGAAGTAGACGTGAATTTCCACTTCCTGCAGTCCCCGCTCTGGATGAAATGTACAGCGCTGCTAACCTGTGGTCATTTCTGCAGAAATCACCCTCAGACAGGCTGACTGAAGCAGACAGTAACAGAGAGTGTGGTCAAGCAGAGAGGCGGTGTTGGCTGGCCTCTGAGCTCCAGGCCTCGGGCACATTTGCTGAGACTGAAAGTTGGAAGAGCTGAGATCAAGAGCCAGAGAACTTTATCAGTGAGGGACCAGATGGTAAATAGTTTGGGGTCTGTGGGCCATGTGGCCTCTGTCGCAACTACTCGCCTCTGCCACTGCAGCACAAAAACAGCCATAGACAGTGCGTCAACAAGTGAACGGGGCTGTGTTCCAATAAGCCTTTATATGGGGACACTAAAATTTGAATTTCACATAACTTTCATGTGTCTTGAAATATTACCCTTTTAAGAAATTTGTTTTCAACAATGTAAGAGTGCTAAAGCTAATCTAAGCTGGCAGACCATATAGCAACAGGCAGCGGGCCAGATCTGGCCCACGGGCCGGAGTTTGCAGAGACCTGGCTAAGACAGTCTTACCTGGTGCCAGCCCCTGTTCCAAGTGCTTATTCATTTTCAACTCACACCAGCCCCATGAGTTGGTGGCTATTTGTATTTCAGTTCTTCACATGGGGACAGAAACAGAGAGGTTAAGGAACTAATTCAAGTTCCCATGCCTATTTAGTGGAAGATTGGGATTCAAACCCAGGCAGTTCGGTTGCAGGACCCTTGCAAGTAAGGGCTATGTACTCTAGCCCAGTGCAAAACTGCTTTCTATTCTTAGAGCCCTTGGAAGTTGTGGCTGCTCCTATCATTCACTCATTTACAGTCTTATGCATTTATTCAGGTATACAGAGACACCTCAGCACTGTCCCTGATTCTGTAGACATGCGTGGAGGTAAAGCATATAGGGATAGACTTGCAAGGTCCTCTATCTAGATTTTTTAGATTCTAGGTTTTAAGTCTTTATAGAGGAAGGAAAGTAGGAAGCAGTCCCCAGATGGGTAACGTGTCAGGCATTTCAGGCAGATCATCACACTCAAAGTCCTACAATTCTAACAATCTACTTATAACCAACATGCAGTCTCCATTGTATTAGTCAGCTTTTGTTGCAGTAACAAGCAGCCCCTGGATCTGTGTGGTGTGCCATAAACATTTATTACTAGTTTTTGGCTTGGCTTCATCTGCTCTTCTCTAAGCTGTGAGTCAGGTCAGTTTCCTTATGGGTCTCATTCTGGTTCCAGAATGAAGGAGTAGTCACTATCTGGAATGCTCTCATCTCATGGCCAAGTGACAGGAATGTGAGAGGAGAGAGAAGAATTCTAGGCGTGAACCCTCAAAGATAACCCCACCTACTACAATAAGAGGCAGTGAAAAACCACATGGCATGGGGGCCATCATTGGCTGAATGGTGGCTCCCCAAAAACATGTGCCCGTGTTTCAATCCCCAGAATCTGTGAATATTACTTTCTATGGAGAAAGGTGTGATTAAGTTAACATATCTTGAGAAGAAGAATTTATCCTGGATTATCTAGGTTGACCCTGAATGTAATCTCACATATCCCTATAAAGAGAGAGAGAGAAGGAGTTTAAAGACAGGCACAGTGGAAACACAATATGAAGACAGAAAAGAGCGAGACGCAGGCCCAAGCCTAGGAATGTTGAGAGCAGCCAGAAGTTGAAAGAAACAAGGCACAGATTCTTCTCTCGGGCCTCCAGAGGGAGTGTGACCCTGCCAACCCTGCATTTCAGACTGCTGTCTTTCCCAACTGCGAGAGAAGAAATTGCCGTAGTTTTAAGCCACCCAGTTTGTAGTAATTTATTATAGTAGCATGGGAAACTAATAGAGAAGCTGGATCCTCTTAGAGAGGGGAATGGAGTGGCCGAAGAGCTGTGAACAATAATCCCACTTGCCACCTCCAGTAAACTTCTCCGTGAAACAGCGTCATCTACTAGGTGGTGTGTGCGCTGTGGGATTAGACCAACCCCCATCTGCACAATAGGCTTCCAGGCCACGGTAACCTAGAGGGGAGTCTCAGCAAGACTCTTCTTTGCAGAAGGGCGGACTTCATGTGTCATACCCCAGTGGTGGCTTGTCATGTGAGCTCCCCCTGCCCCCAGCAACTCCCTCACACTTGGCTCTAAGCTACTGTTCTCACGAGGTTGGAGATTATGAACCCAACTGGTCTCCTTGAGAAGCTGGTGGTTCCAGGCAGAAAAGAGACCTGGGGGCTCTTCATTTGAGCTCTCCCGTCCTCAAAGCATGCTCTCTGGGAAGCCGTTTGGGTCTCATCTTCTGGGAGAGGTGTACTGTGTCAGCATCACTATGGCTTTTTACTACAAAAGCAGAACAAGCATCAGCAGGAATGCAGATTGGTTTCCTGCTGGAAGCTTTAGGGTTCACTGAGGCTTCTGCTTCTCATTCACTGGAGGGGAGAAGTGGCTAGAACGTCTCAGAGGGTATCTGGAAGAATTTCAAATGCTGACTCAGAATACCATGAACTCGGTTTCTCTGCAAGAAAAAGTCACCTCCCAGATTCCTCTCATTTCTGCCTTGGGAACGTGGACTGATTCTTGTTGCTAGAAAGAGGGGTCAGTCACAGCAGCCACAAAGGGCACCTTTAATGGCTGGCTTACAACAACAGAAATGTATTCTGTCATCGTTCTGGGGGCCTGGAGTCCTAAGTTAAAGGTGTCAGCAAGGCCACGCTCCCACTGATGGCTCTAAGAAAAGATTCTTCCTTGCCTCTTCCAGCTTCTTGTGTTTCCTGCAAGCCTTGGTGTTCCTTGGCTTTTATCTGCAACACTTCAATATCTGTGTCCACCATCACATCCTTCTCTTCTGTGTGTGTCCTCTCCTCCTCTTAAAGAGACACCAGTCGTTGGTTTTAGGGCCCACCCTTGTCCAGTATGACTTCATTTTAACTAATTACACCCACAAAGACCTATTTCCTAATACTGTTACATTCCGCGGTTCTGGATGGACATGGATTTGGGGGATGCTAGTCAACCCGCTGCAAATTGAGATGGGTCTTTTCTGCCTTTCTACTGACAGTGAACCTAGTAGAAGACTTCGTATTACCCCAAACTTCAGGTCACGTTGCATTCAAGCTCTAATTTAGATTTTCCTTATTGGTAAATGCTCACTACATAAATCTCAAGGAGACACCCCAAGCCCCTAACTTCAGTGTTAATGCTGAAGTTATGCTGAGTGTCAAAATGACATCAAACAACTGCACTTATTTCCACCAGAAAAAAATGGATTATTTCACTTTGATTTACATGGCACTTCCCCCCGCCCCCCCATAAATGCGGACTTTGAAATCCCCTTCAGCACTGGACAGTGAGAAGCAGGCTGTGTTTTCGATGGGAAAGAAAGCCTTCATTATATTTGGTACTGTATTTTTCTCTCCTTGATTTGAATGTTATAATTGGTTGGTGAGATATTTATTAGGAACTCTGCATTTTTCCCCAAACTTCTGGAAGAGCATCTCTTAATTTGCTTCTCTCTTTGGATTTCTGAAAAGTAGCTATTAGGTATTATTCCCAACAACACACATTTCTTTCAAACATTTATTTAAGGGTATTATTTTCTTAATAATTCTGAGGATAATTCAGAATAATTTCCACCACCACTGCAATTTTTAATTTCAAAGAAATGTACGTCACCCATTCTCTCTGCCGGATCCTCTCCCGAGAGCCCCCAGCCGTAAGTGCTGGAATTGTTCAGGAGGGCCCTGTGGTGGAAAGAGCACTGGCCCAAGAGGTGTGGGCGGCTCCATCAGCTTGAATGCGGACTAGTCTGGGACAGGCCTGCCAGCCTCAGTTTCCCCATTGTTAAAATAAAAGGGTTGGACTTAATGAGTAGCGTCAAAACTTTTGAAACTCTGCTCCATCTAAATCCTAACTTAAGAATAACAAGAAGGAATTAAGCAAAACAAACGAACAAACACAAACTCATACACACAGACAGCAGCATGGTGATTACAGAGGGAAAGAGATGTGGGGGAGGGAGAAGAGGGTGTAGACGGGATAAATGGTGATGGGAGGAGACTTGACTGGGGGTGGTGAACACACAATACAATATACAGATGATGTATTATAGAACTGTACCCCTAAAACATACCTAATTTTATTAGCCAATGTCACCTAAATAAACTCAATTAAAATAAATCATGAAAAACCCATCAGCTCAGTTACTGGTTGCCTGAGAAGGGGGGTGGGGGTACTGAATTGTAAAGAGACCCAAGGGAATGCCGTTGGGTGTTAGAAATGTTCTGTATCTCCTTTGAGGCTAACCACCACGTCAAAGGGGCACCCACCCAGCCAAATCCGTCAAGCCATCCGCTTAAACTGTGCGCATCTTATTACATATAATTATGCCTCAATAATGTTGATTAAAAACGACCTGCTTTTATCACAGGAATTGAGTCAAAACATGTGAAAACAAGTAAGCTAATATTTTTTAGTTCGAGCCCTGTAAAAATGTCTGAGCATTGAAATTCAAGGCATAAAGTTTCAGGGAAGGGCGACTTTGTTTAGTGACGGGACACCCGTTCAGAAACCAATTATGCCTCAATTTGAAGAATTGCCAATATTTTATTAAATTCATCCTCTGTTTCCCTTTGCTCACAGCCACCTTGTTCATGTGCTATTAATTCACTCAGCAAGTTTTTATTGTGTGCCCACACTGTGCCAGGAAGTATACTAAGCAGCTAAAATTCCTCATTAAATCCCCAAAACAAGGCTGCAAGAATTTAGATGAGTTACAAATTTTATTAAAAGAGCCTACGTTTTCCAAGAGCTTTTTAAAATTTGATAATAAAAATGTTTATTGTAAAATTAAATTAAATCAAATTCTCAAAGGCTGAGAAAGTAAGCCACTGGGATCCCCGGTTTCAAATATGTTCTCTTTCCTCTAGGACGCTGCTCCCCACGGACCCCAGTGGCTGTGGCTGCCTCGATTCGATCATTCTGCAGGTATCATCGTGGCTGGGTGCTCTGAACCTACCCGGCACAGGGCGAACTTTTCTTCATCTTTACCCTCAGAGAAACTGCTTTCTCTCCTCTTCTTGGATAAGGAAAATCACACGACTGATTCCGCTCTGTTTCCCTTTGCACTCTGTTCACCAGGAAGCTCACAGCCAAAATGTGTGGGCGAATCAGAGCAACCGTGTTTGGTCTGCACTTCAGCCCTCCGTGTTTCTCCTGACTGTTGACTTCCTGTCATGATGTACTATTTACATCATTCTCTTATTTTTATTTTTTGGTTATCTCTTAAGCATTATTTTCTTTATGCATCCCATGAACTATATGCAATTAGGCCAAGAATTCATAAATAAATGAAATCGTCAAATCTACAATTTCTATCTCTAACAGAAATAGCATATTATACATACATGTTATGTATGTTACATACATACATAGTGCATAGCAGGGGCTCAGTCAATATCTCCCCAAATTTACCAGTCTTCGAAGTTTTCAAGAAAGGGTAAGTTCTTACAGTTAGGTTATTTTCAAGATTGTCTACGAGAATGTTTCCTAGAATCCGGTAACCAGACGTGACTTCTTACCTCCCATTTGCGACTTGGCTGTCTTGTCATACCCTGAATTTAAATATGCCTAAGTCAAGACGTTTGAAACCCTTTTCTGAAGGAGGCAGGGCTGAACCAATATGCCTGTTATATGCCTTCCCCATCCCTTCCCCTCTTACCCTTCCAGCTGGTGGCACCCACCTGACACACTCTGTCCCTCCCCACTCCCTGGGACAGCGCGATGTGACAGGAGAAGCTCAGGCTCTGCAGTGAGACAATGAGGGGCTGAGCTCCAGATGAGCCTCCTTCAGCCGCGTGCCTTGGACAAGGTACTGACTCCTTTGAAACTTTACTTCCTTACCTAGAGGAAACAACAAGTGCCTTTCCTTGTGGGGCTATTGTGAGGATTAAGTGAGGGTCCCACATAACTCGCGGAGCATAACAACTGGCCCAGAACAGTTACCCAGTAATTCTCAGTTGAGTGGAGGGAAGGAGAGATGGTGGATAGATGGACAGATAATGGATGGATTAATGAGTGGATGGACAGATGCATGCATGGATGAATGGATGGACAAATGGATGAATATAGCATTGAATATGCCCCAAGGCAGGTCCATGCCGTATCTTAGGATGAGGAGTGTGTTTTCTGTCATTTTTCTTGCCAGCGTTTGGAGGAGACAACACTGCCTCTTCTATCCCTCCCTCCCCCTGGCCCCGGGCTGAGACGATGTGTACGCACACGCGCAGTGTGGCGCTCCTGCTCGATCTCCCAGGGGAGTGTTTAATTCTGTTTGGGGTTTCCATATTTGCCCTCCTGGCTTACATTCAGTTGCAAGTGCATACAGCATTGTGTGTATCTTAGAAAAACAGAACCCAAAGAGTAACTGAGAATGACATTGTCTCCATCTATGTTTTCAAACACACCTCCTACCAAAATAAAAGGTAAGTTATTTTGTTAACTCATCTTTAAACTAAAAATTCCAAGTAGGAGGAAAACAGGTGGCAGATCTCAACACCTAGCGAAATTTCACTTTATAGCACTGACATGTTTGTTTTCTGAATGACAACCCCAAACCTCCACAATTCTTAAGGTAACCTGGAAATTCAGACTATGAATTTTTCTGTCCCCATATTTCTCGTTTCTCCACAGAGTGAGGGAGCGGAAAGATAATGAGTGCCATTCCACTGGGCAGGTGACAATCTGGAGGGCTGGATCTATTCTGTAGAGCTAGCTTGTCCTTGTCCTTTAGTCATGGGAGAGGAGGGAAGTTTGTCAAAGGAGGAAGATTAAAATTTATAAAAAGCCCACAGAAAAAGGGACCCGTTGTTCCTAGGGGAAGAGTCTTCTGATCATCGGTTGGTCCGGAAGCTCCTGCTTCCTGTCCAAAACCATAGTGCTGGGACAAACAGCCTCTCCCAGGGCACCAGGACCTGAGATGGAGGAGACAGATCTGAAGAGCTGTCCTGCTTAGGGGACCAGCCCTGGCCAGGGGGCCCAAACCACCCTCCAGGGCCTGTTAACTGTCCGAGGTGGTCAGCAGGACTGTGCAGTGAGAGCGCTGGGGTCCATGCCTTGCATGTCCATGGCCAAGCTCTCCATGGAGTGCTCAAAGGCATATGGTTTGTCCTTGGGGCCTGGGAACCAGAGGACAAATACACTTGTGAGAAAAGCAGCAAGAGCTATTCAACCAGCCAGGGGACAGAAGGGTTTCCATATTAAGGGGTTCTCCACACAGGAGAACTCAGGATACTACAGAAAAAATCTGCACACCCAACACAAGCAACAACTGATATAAGGAGAAGAAGGAAAGAAAGAAGAGACAGGGGAAGGAGAAGAGGAGGAGAGAGGGGAGGAAAAGGGGAAATGAAAGGAGGAGGGGGAGAAGGAAGTAGAAAGAACCACTGTTTTTTCCTAGGCTCCAGGGAAGGACTGGTCTCCTACTCAGCTGTGGAATTCATTCCCCTAAATGAAAAACACAAAGGGAAAAAGGGGGCTTGGAGTTGGACCGATGACAGGAAAGGAGGGAAAACAGTGAGTGTTCACTCTGTAACTAGGCGCTGGCCCATGTCCTTTCTTCGCATTTCATTTTCAGGCACCCCCTGAAGTGGATACCTGCCTTAGCCTCCCTTTAACATTAAGGACGCCAAGTGTTGGAGGGGCCAAGGTCTCTGGGTTGCTGGTCCCATGGCCTTTCGTTACCTGGGGGAGAGATTTAGGGCTCAAACCAAGAGCAGCCCAACCTCAGAGTCCACACCCATGACTAACACCTCACAGTGCCTTGGACAAGAAAAGCAGCAATTAAAGACCCCCACCCCAACTTCCATAAGGGATGAGGGTCTTCCACCAGGGACACTGGAATGATGTGGGGAAGGCCTGAAGCCAGCAAGGACCAAAAACAGAAAAGGAAGGTGGCAAAGCGTGGGACTATGAAAAGGGGCCACAGAAGTCCAGGACGAGGACTCAGAGGAAGCTTCAAAGGGCAGTCACACGGTCCCTTCAAGGAGGGGCCAGCTAGGGCTTAGCCAAGGCAACACTTGTGCTGTCTGTACATGATGCAGCGAGGGTGGGCCTGAGGTTGCTCCTGGGGGGCTGGTCAGGTGAGGTACAGCAAAGCGGCCAACCAGACTGCAGCTGATGGGGTGAGGAAAGAGGTGGATGAGATCCAAGATGCAGCCCTGTTGTCATGATAAGTCACTGAGATTTTATTCTTAGTGGATGGGAAGCAACTGGAGGACTGAGAGACACAGGAGTGCCAAACTTGGCCTTGGATTGGAGGGGGAACACTGCGTACTTGGTACTCAATCTTTCTGCAATCCTAAAACTGCTCCAATAAATAAAGTGTATACAATTCTCTCTCCCCCCCCACCCATCTATCTATCCATGTTATTTATATGTATCATTAGTGTTTTATTTAAAAATAAATAGCATACTTTACTACCTTCTCTGCATTTTGCCTTTCTACTTAACAGTATATTTTTGGAAATCTTTAAGTCAACTGATAAACATATGCCATTGCATTAAGAACTACTAAAAACCTCATTTTATTTAGGATTCATAACCATTTTCTCTTTTCAAGGCTTGTCTGTTTCCATTATGAATATATATGCAATACCTAATTATCCTGATCTAAAAATATGAGAATTGGGTTTTATCAAATCTCATTCTTTTTAAATGGAGGAAAGGGTTTCTACATTTCTAAAGTAACTAAACTAAAATCCATAATCACTGCTGCCTTCACCTTCATATTTATGTCTTCATGTTTCCCTCAGGGCTTTTAGTCCAGACACACAGGTGGGTCACATCGCTGAAGTCATTTGGCTGTCCGTGGCCTTGGTGACACCATCTCTGAGGCTCGACTCGGCAGCAGGACAGCAAGCCCTGGGTGTTCTCAGCAGAAGAAGAATAAAAATAGGACAGGACTCTGCAAAGGGGAAACGGAGCCCTGAACCACACGAGTCTCGAAGAAAGCCCTCGGGGCCTGTGGTTCTTAGGGACGGTGAGGGAGGAGGAGGCACTGAGGAAGGAAGCCCACGTGAAACAGGGCGCCTTCGGCAGCATCCAGGCTGACAGGAGAGCCTGTGTCCCTCCCTCTCTGTCACCAGCTCTGCCAGAAGAGCCTGAATGTTTACACAGCTTGGCTGGCAAGCGAGTTGGCAACAGAGGTCCTCGCTGGGTGGAAGGCGAGGCCCTGCTGGGGCTCGGAGACCAGCTCCGATGCGGCCTTCTCCTGTCTTCCCACCCGTCTTCCCGGCCTGGCTCTGTGCAGCCGGGTCGAGGCCAGCGCAGGGCAGGAAAGACCTGGGGATATTGGCCAAGGCCTCTGTTACCTTGGCCCAAGCCTGTGGTTCGCTCACAGCGGGGTCCTGGGGCCTGGCACGGTGGTTGCCTGGCCTTGATTTCTCTGGGGATGAGTGCTGTTTTAGGCTCTGCTTTTGAGATCTCTGCATTCTGTTCCACAGAGGGATGAGACTTATTTTGTTTCTTAGGTTCTGGCAAGTCTCTCTTTTTTTTTTCCTGTGTCTACTGGTCAGAATTCACTTGGCTGGAAGATCCCCATCCAGCTTTCATGGAGTGGCACAACGGAGAGAGGATGTTGGATGAGCCCGTGCAGGAGATGGGCTGAGAAAAGCAAGGGGCGTGCACGTGGAGCTGGGAGTAGGAACGAGGCCCTGGCCCTCCACTGTGTTGGACATGACAGAGCACTTACAAAGGAGGTTTCCAGAATCAGCTTCATAGGGCAGCGTTGTCACTGGCCGGCTAGGTGATCTTTGGAAAACTATTGAATTTGAAGGCACCCCAGTTTCTTTTTCTGTAAAATGAGTATTAACAGCTGTGCTTACTTCCTGTGTTGGTTGTGAGTTAAATATATGCAAAGTGATTAGGGGTGCAATCGAGATTCGCTATTACTGAAAGTAACTCTCCCTTCTCTTGGGGCCTCAGTGTCCACACTGGGTAATGAGGCTGTTAGAAGATTTTAGGGGATCCCAGGACATTAATATGGTTTTCTAATTGTTCCCTGGGGGTGTGGTACCTCCCAACAGCTTGCCGATTGCCGCTGGCCATCCTTTCAAACACCTTTTCTTTTCCACCCACATCTCTGGGACATGGCTGCACGTTGTCCACCTGTCTGCTGGGCTCCAGAATGGAAGGTTCTGTGGTACTTTCACCAGCTCTTTGTAAA
Organism: Micronycteris hirsuta; assembly: GCA_004026765.1. Lineage (NCBI taxonomy): Eukaryota > Metazoa > Chordata > Mammalia > Chiroptera > Phyllostomidae > Micronycteris > Micronycteris hirsuta. The sequence goes on from PVJI01000004.1 coordinate 665,091, forward strand.
GCTACCTGGGCTCTATTTACTGTCACACTCACAAGGCTTGTGACCTAAAAAGCCAGCAGCTGGGGACAGCTTCTTCGGCATGTGACCTCTATAGTCCTACAGGACCCACACTTACAAGTTCTCTGCATTTCATGCTCTGCTGTCACTGTCCTGCATTGATAATATTTTGTTGAACAAGGGATCCCTTTTTTTTGGCATTCTGGGCCCTGCACGTTGCGAGGCAGTCACTCCTGCATTAGGTGTGCTCCCCAAGGCCGCCACTGTCCACACCACTCCAAGTTTGTGGGTTTGCTCTTACATGATGTGGCGTGTTATTGGGGCCGGGAGGGGATCTTTGGAATTTTAAGTTGCTACATGTAAAGAGATGCCTCGGTTAACACCTGTGACGGAAAAGAAACAGCTAATTATGAGAGGTCTCCAAGCCAGGCCCAGCCTCACCGAGGGGATGGAGCCAACCCCACGGCAGTAGCAGCTGGGAGCCCAGAGAGCAGGAAAGAGCTGACTCATGGAAATCTCCCAGTTCGCAACGCAGGAGGGTGATTTTTCTCTGCCTGACTCCTATGCCGCTCCCAGATGATGTATGAATTGCCTTATTTACCTTTTTCCTCCAAACCTTCTCCTTTATTATTTTTATTAATATCATGCCAACCTGAAAAGGTGTTTCCTTTGCAAAAAGAAAAAGGAAAAAAAATACCCCCAATACCACACCTCATTCACATAGCAGAGGAAACATTTAAAAAAAGAGTAGAGTTTGTGTGTGTGTGTGTGTGTGTGTGTGTGTTGTGTGTGTGAAAGAGACAGAATTAAAATGGGTTAGTGCTATGATAGTCTAAAATCTGAACGTAAATAGTAATAAACCCAGGTCTTTATTTCTGAAAGGCCAAACTACTCAGGAAAGCTTTACCGTCTTTACTGATGATAAAAACATTGCCGCCTGGACCACATGCTAATTTCACAAAGCAAGCGGGGCACAGGACGTGTTTTGAACCAGGAGAGCTGTGTAAGGGCAGCGGCGTAAAATAAGAGTGCCGCTGGGCTCACAACGGCTCGGGCCTGGCCCTCCCTGCCCTGTAAGTGTGTGTACCTGCCACCGCTGTTTACCGAGCGCCAAGCACTTGGCATTTAGCAGGCCACTGAATCTGCAAAATTCTCTGTAAGATCAGTATGTTCCAATTTATAGAGGAAAAGCTGAGCTTTAGACACTTTCCAAGTCACATGGCTCGTGCCAGAGCCGACACTGGAACCCGGGCCCGTCTAGCCTCAGGCTTGCAGGCAACAGTTCTCAACACCCTCCTTGGCTTGTGTCTGTAAGCATGACCCCCTTTGATTGGCTGCGGCAAGCATGGCAGTCACAGATTTATGCTTGAGAAGACGGCTGCTCGGTTATAAACGCACAGTCTCGAGGGAGAAATAGACTCAAGAATTCATCTTTCTAATTTGTCATCCAATGCATGAATTTCTTCTCCAATACCTCCTATTAGAGATTCTTCTTTTTTCTTTTGATTATGCCCCATGATAGAGAACTCACTACCTGTTGAGGCAACCTTTCCCATGATCCCACATCTCTATGAACAAAAACATCTGTCCTTACACTGAAAAACAGATCTTTCTCCTACAGTCTTGAATTCAATCTAGAAGCATCGAGAAAAAGCAAAGTCTCATCCCCAAGAGGGGTGCCCCCAGCCTCTTGGATTCCTCCCACCTCGATCACTTCTCCTACAAGCCAGTTTCCATGCAGTTTTCAAACCACATCCCAGAACTGGTCTCTGGATGATGAAAACAAAGCCTTTATGCTCTGGACATTTGCATATGACCTTTGAGGTTTGGGGGTCTGTTCTTGGGCCAGCAAGGCAATGGGCTCTGCATTCCATGGAGAGGACATGATCTAGGGCTCTTGAGGTGGATGACAGCTTAGGGCTGTCACAAGAGCGTCCTGCTGGGGGATCAATGATGGCGCACCTGCATTCCCGGTTCACCATCCAAGCTGTCCCTCTCCTGAGAAGGAACCTCTCTCCACCTGGCAGTGGGAAAACTCTTCGAGGACACTGGGAAGGTGAAGGTGTGCCGTTTATGAAAACAAATGTTTAACAACTCCCAGATCATCCATATTTGAATGTGAGAAAAATAATGGTAAAAACATCATAAAGGAACAGATGTGCCTGAGTCAGGTTTTGTGGCAGAAAAAAACGTGGGCTTGCTGGTATCAATTTCACTCTTACAACTGATGAGAATGAGCAGTTGTGTTGTTCCCGGGATGGGTCATGCGGAGCCCTGTGCACTGCTGCACAGTGCTGAGGGCTCTCCAAGCACGCCATCCACCTTTACGCGCACACACACCTGGGGAGGGGGCAGGGAAGGGGGACGTGAACTTCTAGCAGCTGGAGGCGGGGGCTTACTACTGCCCAAAGGGGTGCCTTTCACCTTTTCCAAACGTGCCTCAAGGGGTCTGTAAGGACTAGCAGCAGCATTGCATGTGTGCATGTGCATGCGTGTGCATACGCGTGTGCCAGCTCACACGCTCACACCAGACCATGCCAGGGTAGAGAATGGACCAGCCCCTACAGCTCCCGCAGGAGTCCCTCGCTCCAGGTACTGACTGTTCCCATCAGCAGCAGCTTAGAGGTAGCGTGCAGATGATGGGACATAGTACTTTTGGCCATGGAGACATGATTTGGAACCCTGCTTCTGCAACTGACTAGCTATGTGGCCAAAGAAATGTCACAAAACTTCACTGAGTATCCAGCTCTCCAATCAGATCATAATAAAAGACAGTCTCTTCATGGCTCTGTCATGAGGATATGAGATCATGGACCAGCTCCTCATGCTGTTCCTGGAATGTAGTAGAAGCTCAGTTAAACTCAGCTTTTCAGAAGTTACCTCGCAGGTAAGTGCAGATGTGCGGGGGGCAATCAACAGAGTGGTTCTGAAATCAAGCAGCTTCAGTAGGAGTCCCAGTACCGCCTTTACCAGTTGTGGGGTCCTGGGCAAGTTAATTAACCTCCCTGTACCTCACTTTCCTCATCTGTAAAATAGGGACAATCAAAGCATTTGCTTCATGAACTTGCTGATGGGATTAAGTGAAAAATAAACTATGGAAAGTGCACAGCTTAGAACCGGGTGTATAGGGCAGAGTCAATATATACTAGTTAATAAAATAAAATTTAAAAAAGCAGCGCAGCCCCTTTCCTCCATGGAGTGGACTGCGTCTCATGCATAATGCCCTGGATGTTAAAATCCCAGTCTTTTCATCACTAGATATCTCCCAGGCAAGTAAAAGCACAATAAATCCCCATCAAACGAAAGAATAGAATCAATAAAAAGAACACCTCCATCCCCCCTCCCTTCAACACAAAAGTGGGGCATTTGATATTTGTTCTTAATATCTACTCTAACCTCCCTTCCCCTCTGTTTTAGTAAGTTTAATTTCTGAAATGTTTAACAGTTGTTTTCAGATAAATCACTGTCGAGTTTTCTGTCCCAATTCGCAGAACTTTTCACTGAGTGGGGAAATGAGCTCTTCTGGCTTGCTAGAGAAAAGCGTGTGTCCTCATTGTCTGCTCAAAGGGGGGTTGCTGGGAAGGGGCTGGAACGCGCCCCCTACCTACCACTCCCATCCACTCCCATTGTCAGACTTCCCATTTCCTGTCATTCAACTGTGGAGTGGAACTCTATTTACAATGGATTGCTGTTCTTCTTCTTCTTTTTTTTTTTTTTTTTTGGTGAGGGAGGGGTTTATAGGTATGGTTCCATGAATGCTAGCTTTGCTAAGATGAGCTTGGTTTGCCTAAAAATATGATGAAAGTGTTCTTAGCATGGGTGTCAATGTAATGCATGCACGTGATTTCAAAGGTGGGTGTCCTGAAGTGCTTGTCAGTTGAGAACTAAACCATATCATAAGCTTGCTACCCAGTGCTTTGATTTTCCCCAGCACATCAGTACACGGTACCAGCACCAGCACCTTCTTCCAAGAGAATGATTAAAGATTAGGGCTCAAGTGGCAGAAAACTCTGGGTTTGAGACTTACCACTCCTCTGGGCATCCCCATCTCCATCCTTCTCTGCATTGGAGGCTGTCAGGAGTGGCCTGTATTAGCCAGGGACTCCGCTGCCTCCGGGATGCTGACTGGATTTGGCCTACGTGGGGCGCTGTGGGGGGTTGGCACGGGATGGAAGAGAGCATGCTTGGATGCTTATTCCCCTGGCTCCTTCCTCAGTGAACTGCATGTTTGCAGCAGCTATTTTCTTTGGTGGAAGCCCTCTCCTTCCCCAGGACTGTCTCTGGGTTCGGACTTGATGGTCAGAACCCTTCATTAACTGGCCACCAGGACTCTGCTTGAGTGAGCATAAAAGATGACTCATACTGGCTGTGCAACATTGTGTCTGACTTCACCCCTGCCAGGGGTGTGTTATCTCTGTCTGAACTTCTCATTGCTGAGCTCCCAAGGCTGTATGTGGAAGTGGTTAATAACCCAAGCTTTGAGCCTAGACAAACATATCTTGTATAGCTATCATGGGGAACCCTAAAAACCACCAGTAGGACTTCTTACTCAATAGACGATGTGGAACAGTGGTTGGGAATATGGGTTATGCAGCCAGCTGGCCTGGACTTGATCCTGGCACCAACTCTTACCAGCTGTCTGACTTCGGGACAGTTACTTGGTCTCTCTATGCCTCAGTTTATGTCTCCTCTATGAAATGGTGACAATAGTATCTTACATAGTAAGGTTATTGTGATGATCAAATTAGTTAATACATAGAATACTGAAAACAGGACCTGATGCATAGTAGATGCTTTATAAGTCTTAGTTTGGTATTATTAACCCTATTATATACATGAGAACTATAAGCTCCTCAAGGTAAAAACTGTGTTATACGTCTGGGCACCCCCAGCATCTAGTACGTAGTGAATGTTCAATAATAGTCAGCTGCTACTAATTTATTACTGCTACTATGACTAATACTAAAATCAGTTGTATTCTACTTCGTGAAATTCTTCATGCATATTACCTTGGTTGATCCTCATAACCTCCCTGTGGCAGAGCCACCAAGACCATCATCCCCTTTGTACACAAAAGGCTAGGGAAGATCAGAGAGGGTAAGTGACTTGCCCCAAACCACACAGCACAGACTGGCATATCTGGACCTGTTACCCAGAACTCATGAAACCTAGAAGCAAGAATGTGACCTCCTCAGGGGCAGCCAAGGACAGAGGAAACTTCGGAGATGGGGTACAAAATATCCCAGGCTCTGAAGACAGGTGGGGCATGTTGTTACAATTCCCAGAGCTGGTGGGCTCTACCCGTGGTGGAGAGTGAATGGGGTCTGCAGGCTGCTTTGTCTAAACTGGATATTATGGGGCCTTCACCCCCAAAGTTTCTAAGGAGACATTCCCAAGGGCCCTCAGCTCCCACCTTCAAACCACGTGTGCCAGCTGTTTCTCTGGCACCCTGGACAGTTGTTGTCTCTGAAGCGGTGTGCTTTGGCTCCCTTGCCTCTCTCTCCCTCCCTATTGACTGCAATGCAAAACCAAGTAAGTTCCTTATCGCTTGTCATCACTAACTATCCCCGGGCCCTTGGGGACCAGGAGCGCCTGTAACCCGGCAACAGGCCAAGCCCCAAGCCAGGCGACACAGCTCTCATATACCCAAGTTTCCTGCCTGTGGTTTGCACTGCTGAAACTGTGCTGGTTCTCACTTCCTGTCCTAACCCGCGGGCCAGTGTGATGGTGTGTCCTCCAGGATGCTCTGGGTTCGCAGGGCAGGTAGGCAGTCATGTCCTATCACTCGCCACCAGGCGGGAAAAGAAACTAGAGCCCCGGACCCTTGTGACCATTCACCCGGCTCGCCTTCGCCCTCCCAGCTGGTCATATGCCCCGGCCCTGAGAGCGAGCCTCTTCCAGTACACTGCCTTCTCCTCCCGGACGGGGTCCCTGTCTGCGCAGGGCGAGCAGGGCAGGAGGTGACAGTGGGGGCCTATGGAGAGACAGGTACCCCAGGTAGACGCATTCATACTCTGAGTCAAAATTATCATACATGTGTTGCCAAGTGGTGGGGCTTTTCTAGGTACTGTATACACACAGGTAAAACCTTCAGCAACTGCCTGACTGTTCTGACTTCCCCTATTGCCAATCACTCATGCCTTCCAATTCTCTCCCTCTAACAGTCAGAGTAATCTTATAATATAGTTAGGATCAAGTCACACCCCTCATTCGAATCCTCCAATAGCCTTCAAACTTCGAAGAAGGGCTGAGAGGCCCTTTGGTGTCTGGCTGCTGCTTCCTGGCCATGCCCTCTGACGCCATGCTGCGCTCCTGGCCGTCTCTGGGAGCTGGCTCAGGCACACAGAGGGCTCCGGCAGCCCCTCCCGCCCTCCCCCATGCTATTCTCTCCCTCTGTCTTTCAATCTCTTGCCCGCAGCATTCTGAAATCTGGCTAAGTACATGAAAATAAATACCTTCTCTTATTTACTATCTAATTAGTGCCCAAAAACATAGCGGCTAATTTGAAAGAAAAACATTGTTTCTGGTGCTAATCGAGTAGCAAAGAGCCCTGGCGTTGGACCCAATCAGATCTGGTCTAAGTCCCAACTCTGTCATTTGGGTGGTCTTGGACCACATTCACGTACCGTGCTGGAAGTGGTCATTGCTATTAAGTAACAATACTTAGCATTTGGAGAGTGTTAATCGTGTGCTTTGGATCCTGCTAAGCACTTCACCTGCTTATCTTGTTTCATCTTTGCAGACCCCAAGGAAGTAGGTGCTATCAGAGTCCCCGTATTCACGATGAACAAACTGAGGCTCAGAGAGTTTAAGGACTTTATCCAAGATTGCTCAGTTAGTAATGCTGGAGCCTGGCTTCAGAGGATTCTCTCCTAACCAATATATTATACTTTCCTATAGGATTCAACAAAACTGTGAATTAAAGGCAAGAGTATATAGCAGATGCTTGGACATTGTTCAGGGGGATAATGAACACAGACTGTTAAAGTGCACCCCTTGCGCCCCAGAGACTGGGAGTTCTCAACCCAAGCTCCATGGAGGATACCATCCCTATTTACTTTTAGTTAATAAAATCACAAAATATCATTGGATCTTAATGGGACCCCGAGGGGGTTAATTACATGGTAGGGAACAGTATGCGAGCTCAACCACTGTTGGTTTAATAGATGGACCTTCAGAAAAAAGAAATACAGCACATTGATCTTTAAAAAGGAAAAGTAAAGATCTCCCAGATGCAGATGAGGAAAGGGAAAAGTCCTCGCTCAGCATTTAGACCCACCATTAATCCTCGGGACACATTTCCTACAGGATCTCCGGGCTCTTCCTGTTGTGGACTCCGGAATTCTAGGGCTCAAGGCCTCCAAACAGAATGTTTTCCAGTCGCTCTGAACAAGCACCTCCCGCTTCTCCGTCTAAGGCCTCTGGGGAGAAAAGCAACCCTCCCGTCCTCTGCGAGCCCTCGCCATCACCAGCACAACCTGTGCACCAGTCGCTCATGTTTTCCCGCAGAAAAAACTCACACAGGTTCATGTCTCCAAGACTCAGTTACCCCATCTATAAAATGGGGATAATACCACCAATTGCAGTGGGACTGCTCATTTCGGTTACTGAATAAAGGATTACAAAAGGTTTTCTATGCTTTCTATGTGAAAAAGACACTCTGTTAAAAACTTTGATAAATATTTCTCCATCTTTCAAACCTATGTGATAGGTTAGTGGTATCATCTCCATTTTCCAGGACCAATGCTGGGCTCCAGGGAAACAAAAATGAATAAGATATAGTTACTGCCTCCAAAGAGCTCAACTTCTAGTTGGGGAACCAGCCATGGAATATGTATGCACGAGGAAACTGGGTCTGTGTGAAGAGAAAGGTGTCTTAGCTCAGAGTGCTGCGAGCACATAGGCAGAGAATCTGAGATGTGTAGGGGGCCCGAGACAGTGTCCTGGGGCTTATGAGATTCAGGGGGTTAAGTATCTAGCTCAAGGACACGTAGCTAATTCAAAGGAGAGCCTGGGTTGAAATCCAGTGGTTTCAGCCTCAAAACTATGGACCCTCCACTGCTCCAGGGGTATTTGTTCTCCTCAATTCCACTCTCGGCTTCTCTGGGGGACAGGCCACATGTCTCTTTTGGCACAAGTCTCCCTACGTAGGCAAGACAGTGCCCCAGTGACTTCATTACATGGGAGAGTAATACGCTTGTAAACGAGACCCATCTCCCTATACACAGCTCCTAAAGGAGCTGTGTTGGTAGTTCCACCTCCAGTCGCATGCAGAAATGGAAGGAGTAATTAACAAAATGAATGAATGAATGAATGAACGAACGAACTTATGCAGCTCCATAGTCATATAGTGACTATTCCTGTGCCTAGTGTAGGGTGGATATGTCACGGCCACCTAGACTTTGTCCCTGTGCTTTGGGAGTTTACAGTCGAGCCAGGGGGACAAAGGCATGCATGATGCTCCTATCTGAAGGTGAAGCAGAACGAATGCTGAGAACAAGATCTCCATAAAAGGCTCTGGGTGTCTAGAGAAGCCTGTAATTAAATCAAAGACACCTCTTGCGTTGGGATTGGTTCAACAACGGCTGGCTTGCTGGCGCTTTGGGCAAAACCCATTTAATGTTGCTGCATGTTGTAAGGCTGAAGTTGATCAAGACTCTAAATGCTTGTTGCTCCTTGGAGAGCATTGCTTCATACATACCATGCATTTGGAGAACTCAGAGTAGCACATCGTCCTGGGAGAATCACATTTAGATTTCCAAATTCCAAAGAGGAAGCACAATATCTTCTGCCTCAAAATCTTACCCAGCACAGGGAGAAAGACAGAATGATGGAAAAAGAATTCTGAGGGTTCCTTGAATGATTATAGATTATAGCACTGGAGGCATCATAAAAATGCCACTCCCAAGAGATTTCTTTCCTGGCATCCAATTGGATTTCTTTTCTTCTTGTGCCTTGCCTGGCCCGCTGGCCAGTACTGTTTGATGGTCCATATCACCATGCAATTGGAGCACGTGGCTTTCTACGTGGCAAAGCCAGAGTAGCATCTATTCCATTCAATGAACTGTTCTGCTTCCAGCCACTGTTGTTCTGGCAGGAAGTCAGTCCCACAGCTGAGGGGAGAACCTGCTTCTGTGGCCACTCCCCAGGGGTGAGTAGGGTGAATTCTTCTCCCTCTGGGGCCGAGGAGACTAGAGGAACTTTCTATGTCCTAGACCAAACTCCAGAATAGAAAATGAGGTTATGCTGAATCTCTAAAAGTCTGAAATAGGTTGGACATACCTGGCTTACTTTATTCTCACAGTGATGTTTAAGTATCCATTCATTATACACATATTTAATAGCTAACGCCCACTGTGGCCAGACATTGCTGAGTGATAGCACTGGACTGGTTGAAGAGAGACACTAGCTGCCTAGAGAGTGTGGTGAAGCTTAACGAGGGGTAAACAAAGAATTACAACATAAGCGAAGCCAATTCTTGAGACAGCAGTGACAGAGGTGGGGAGCAGTGAGCTCAACGAATGTTAGAAGGGAAATTTATTCCCCCTTATTGTACAGAAGGGAAAACTGAGGTATCGGGGGGTAAATTACTCATCTGATGCTACGTATGTTCAAGTAATAAGCCTTTGAAGGATGCATGTCCTCATCTAGGAAGGCCTCTGGACTGACTCAGCCCCATGGAAATGATTTCATTAGGCCAATAACAGCCTAAATTAAATGACTGGGTTTTTCAACTTTGAGGGGACTTAAAAGCTTACTGTGGTATATATAATTTTGTCTCCATCCTGGAAAAATATAGGTGTGATGATCCTGTGATCATCAGCATGCAATGACCCCAAACCATGTCGGATGCATACACAGACACCTATTCCAGAGAGACGTGGATTCTCCAGATATACTCGCGCCTGCTCAGGACCTGAGGGATTTGGGCAGCTTTTGAAGGATGCCCTGGCATCCAGCTGTGCCCATCAGCATCCCCAGTTGCTTTTTCTCCTTGATAAACCTTCTGATCCCTGTTCAGGTCAGTTTCAATGGGTGAACGGGAAGCCTGGAGAGCGATCTAAACGACTTAGCCCTTCTCCGGGGGGAGTTAATTTGCTGCATTAGCTGGGGGCCATGCAATTTCTCTTTGCTCCATTTTCCGCTCCACTCTGACCCACCTCTCAGAAGGATTAGGCCTTCTTCAGTGACTGGACTTTGAGGCCAGTTTTTCAGATGAGGATTTATTTGAGACAGGCAAATGAAACTTACCTGCCATTAGCCTGTTGCAATCATTCCTGTTTGGTCAGCTAAATGAGAACTCAGTTTGAGATCCTAAAGGTTAAAGTTGGCTATCCAACAATCATCCAGAACTTGGGAACTTCCAGAAACAACAGTAGAACAGGAATATTTTTATTTGTCATCTGCTCCCCCGTAACTGCACTTGGTTGTGTTGCAATTTTTAGTCTGATGATGAGTTTCAGTGTTTCCTTTTTTTTTTTTATGCTGATTTCCTCGACAGTTAAATGTCGACAGATACTTCTTTAGAGAAACATTATTTTCCATTAACCAAATACAGAAATCTTTCAGTTATCATCTGGCAAAAAAAAAAAAATATGTCATTACTTTCTTTCCCCCAAATTCTTTATCCCATTGGATATGGGTTTTAGATAAGATTAAGTTCTTAGGAAACATCAACTTATGGGGCGGACAGATTCTGTGCTGTTCAACTGCGGCAGGACAACATTTCTATCTGCTTAGATAGAAGACAATGCGGCCAAACATGCCCGCGGAGATAGCTGCACGAGGTTTGCGTTAAGTAGAGCAGCATTAGGTTACTTTAAGGTGACAATTTCTAAATGAGAGCAAAACTGTGTAATAAGATTTAAAAAATTGGACCCATTCTTAGTTCACCAGCTCCCCAGCCAGTGACAAAATATGCCATTAGTGGCCACAGCACAATTCTGAAAATATACCTTCCTTACGATTTAACGCTTTTTTTTTTTTTTTTTGCGCTGTGAGCTAAAAATTACAAAGCCCCGGATTTCATCGCTCTTGCAATCTATTCTTTTCCTCTGACTTCCTGTTTTCATGAAATTTTAATCAGGCACTTAAAATAAATAGCTATGCAGAGCTTCTCTGCCTCCCGCAATACCCGGGATGGATGTTTTGGGTAAAGTGATAGTCCAGAGACCTTGAGAACAGTGAATCGCATTCTGACTTGGCAAGACAACAAAAATTAAAACATAGCTCTGTCCACGCCATGCGCTCAGAGCGGACAGAGTGCTGAGGAGGATCAGACAAAGACTTAGTGTGTTGGATTTTATTTTTTCATTCTTCCAAATATTGACAGCAATTTGATCAATTTAGAAAGGCAAGCAAGAGAAAGCATAATTAAATTATTCCAGGGGAGATTAAAAAAAAATAAAACATAGTAAACTTTTCAAACCCCTTTAAAGCTGAAAAATTAATCATTCAATTTAGGTTGCTACTTTTCATTGCTCATGGCTTTTGATGATATATATTAGAGTCCCCTTCATTTAAGCAAAAAACATGCCTAATTATTTAAAGCAGTTAAGATTTTTCTTTTCTATTTTTTAATATAATGATAATATCTACAAATGACATTATGGAAATGTTTAATACTTTTGTCACAAACCCATTATGTTCAGGGGTGAAAGTCTTTCCTAGCAGTAACTGCAGGTTTCATGAAGAGGGCTGTGTATTAAGAAAAAGGTAAAAGTACCAGGGAGGGGGTACTGTAGGTAACCTCTATCCCCTTAAGTCCAGAACTCTGGGAAGCCTGGAAAGAAGATTCTTGGACACATGTGAGGAAATCACCTTCCTTGCCTTAAGATGCTAAGCTTCTATGAGACAGTAGGTAAATAGCGTGAACGGCCCCTAATTCATTAGTAAAAATAAAATAAAATAATGTGAGCGTTAATATCATTCAACCCCATGGACAACATTCTTCTTGTCTCCTTCATCTCAGATGTGAGTAGATTCCGACTAACTGCCGGTTCTGATGGATAGGCACCGGCAACTTGCCTTGGCACATGTCTCCTTGATTCTGAAGGTCCAGCTCCCGTTTTAAAGTACAGGGTGGGCAAAAGTAGGTTTCCAGTTGTGAGTGTGCAAAGCACAGAGTTTATTCTTGTATTCGCATGTATGAATTATTGTATTTTTCTATATGAACAACTGGAAATCTACTTTTGCCCCACTTTGTATTGAAAGATAGGTCATGTAGATTAGCAGAGGGAAGGAAAAAAGGAGAAACTTGACTTGGAGCATCTGCTCATTCTATGATGTGGATGCTCCTACCGTGACTAATTTCAAGCTACCGTAACATCCCCCAATGTGGAGCTGGGAAGGGATGTACAATAGCACCTCACTATATAGCATGGTAGATGCAAATCAAAACAAGAGCATAGGTAATAGTATAACACAGTGAGATAATGAGGAAGTGAGAATTTTTGAGTAGTTAGTACACTTTAAAATAGAATATATTTGATTGTAAATTTACATGGTTTAATGTTTAATAATGGCTACGTCTAACAACTGACTTACAAAATCTCTGCAAATTTAACAATAGGCCCTTGTCAGCCAGTACGAGCCAATTCCAGCACCCCAGTGCTGGAGCAGAAGCTGGCTCCACAGGGCTGGAAATGGCTGTGGGTCATTTGTGGTTCAGTAAACTTGCGTGTTTCCAGGGATAGACCATATTCTTGGATCTATACCAGAGAGACTCAGTTTGGTCTTGGTTCCCCCAAAACTCCCCCCAAATTCAATTGCCCACAAAATATTGGAGCTTCCTGGTTTCCCTGATATAGGATTTCATTTGCTTCACTGTCTCCAAATATAACTCTAAGCTGGCCTTCCTACCTTGCTGAAGTGGAATCTAAATAACCCCAAGAAGAGGGAAATCAACTCCTCAAACAAAAGAAGTCATTCAGCTTTGTGGCCTCTCACAATGGATGATCTTAAAAATACTTCCCCTACTGCAGGCAGAGAGGATAAGATTCCACTAGGGAAAAGAAAGGAGACCGAATGTCCACCCAATTCCCTTTCCAATGCCAGTATTTGGTGACCTTACGGAACAGGGGATCTGGGGTGCTTCGACCCTGTAATGGCAGTGTTTTTACCCTGATGAGGGTCCCAGCATTTCACCTCACAATCACCAAGACCACTTCTCAGATGGAACGTGTAAGGGCACTTGTAAGAATTCTCATAGCAGCATGAAGAAGAGAGTATTATTGGATGATTTGGGGGAGCATTCTGAGAAAGGTCTCTTAATAAGATGGCACCAGCACATACTGCTTCAAGACCAAGAAAAAAAAGACAATCATTTCCAAAGAAGAAAAAGGAGGAGGAGGATTATTTGAGGATTCAGTTGTCAGGGGTCTCATATTTCAATGATTTTTCTCTGCCCCCTTCAGTTCCTTGGCCACATCCAAGTTCAAGGTGCCGGGACTTCTTTCCTCTTTCTTAGGGCAGACCCAGCAGCCACGGTGTGATTCTCTGGAATCTCGTTCATGGAGAAGAAAGCCAAGCCCATGCGGCTGGATGCATCTAGCTTCTGTAAACCACCCACACCATCAACAGACACTGTCCCAGTGGCCGGGAAATCATCCTGCTCTTGGCAAAAATGCTGCCAGTTGGGTAGGAACTGAGCAAAACCATCCAAGCCAAGCAAAACTGAGCAAAGCAGGGCTCTCTCTGCACTGAAAGTCAGATTCAGCATGAAAGATCTTGGCAGAACTTCAGCTGGGCTCAGCCCTGGTTAATGTCACAGCCATATCTCAAATAACCCATTCTCTTAATAAAACACAGTTTGACTTAACGCTTTGAGATATCAATTTGAAGGGAGAAAAGAGGCAAGAGAGAAGCCAGTGGGGAGCTTCCTACTATATTAGTGCTGTTATTGAATACATATGCTTACGTACATTTCTGACAGAATAAGCCAAAATTCTGACAATGAAATGGGCCATCTTTGAGTTCTTTATTTACCAGCACTAACGACTCAGGGATTCTCAGAAATGCAGAGATTTCTCAGAGCTGGTTGTCTGCAATAATGTGCCTTCCCTTCAGTCCTATGGAGGTGTTGGAGGACCTGGTGCAGGATTTCCCTGCCTTTGCATATTAAAAGGTCTCCTCCAGCTTCGGGGAAGAGAGCTTGGTGCCAACAAAAGGAAATCAAGCTGTCAGGAGTTTCTATTTTTGCTCCTACCTATAGTCTCAGTAAACCAATCCCACTTCTTCCCCAACTGAGAAGAAAACCACCCTCGGACTCAACTGCTACATGGGTGGCATGCTGAGGCAGATAATTGACTGGAACTCCTGGTTCCAGAATAAGAGATTCCAAACTCCATCCCAGCTCTTGTAAATCAGTTACACCTCCCCTACACCCAAAGCAGGAAAGGGTTTCACTTTAGATTCGAATGGATCCAAGTTTAACCTTGGTCTTCACCCTTCTCTAGCTGGGAGCCAACATAAAGATGAAAACATAAAGACAAAGAAAAATGTAAGGGTGAAAATATCAATCTCTCAGTCACATTCTCAAAATAAGGGGAAAAAACCCTGACTAATGCTTTAATCTTTTTCTTTGCATCTATTTTTTGAGGCATACATAAGTACATGAGTCTACTTATATTTGTGTAAATGCCTAGAAACATACTTTATAAAATTGATAATGTCCTTAAACATTTTATTCTGCTTTTTCATTTAGGAAAACAGCTTAGGCATCCTAAGCCTTGGTTTAGAGAGAGAGAGAGAAAGAAAGAGAGAAAGAAAGAAAGGAGGAAAGGAAGGAGGGAAGGAAGAAAGAAAGAAAGGAAAAAAGAAAAAGAAAAAGAGAATGGAGGGATGAATACACCAGTGGGAAAGCTGGGTGAAGGGTACTCAAAACTTAGGTACTATTTTAGCAAATTTCTGTGAGTCTCTAATTATCTAAAAATAAAAATTTTAAAGGGGCATAAATAACAATGTTTCAGGGGGAGGTTTTGGAAGCATTAAACAGAGTCTGTAAGTGCCTAGCACAGTGCCTGGCAGGTGGCATTTATCAAACGTTGGCTAGACGCGTATATGGATGTATGACAGTAAGTGTTATTTTAACTTAATTTCAAACAAGACATGATGTATATTATGCTCATCAAGTGTCAGAAAAGAATTTCCCTCTCAAAGAGCTGGAACAAAATGCTTGGGCCTTGAGGTGGGACCCAAACAAGCACAGTAGTAATACCACATATTTATGGGGTGCCTAACCTTGAAGACATACCGAAAATTTTTCTTTGAAAGTCCTGTTTCTCTTCACATCTAGTCTAGCTTGAAAAGGACACAGGGCACATTCCCACTTCTCATATGGGGAAACTGGTACTGTCCACACAGTTATGTTGGCCACTTGGGGACACAAATAGTTGGCTGGCTTTCTAGGATCTCATGAAGAGTTCAAGCAGGCCAGGAGGTGGGCACTCACCTCTAACCACCCAGAGCTTTTCCATTTGGCTGTCCCATCACATCAGGGCCCTAAAGGGCCTACTTAAAATTCAGAGTTCCCTGAGGGCACCATAGGAAACAGATGTGAATAGTGGTGAGTGCACTTAAGTCCTATTTTCTCAAAGAACATTTAAATGCCTTTGGAAAATGTATTTGGAGTACACTAAATGAAAAAAATCAGGATAAAATATTTCTGGACATTTTGAATTTTATAAAATGTGTTTCTAGGCATTTACACAAATATGAAGGGACATGTGTGTTTTATACATGCCTCAAAAAATAGATACACACAAAAAGACCAAGATATTAATAAGAGTGTTTCCTTTTCATTGTTGAGAGTATGACTGATTATTTTCATCGTCATGTTTTTTCTGAATTTTGTAAACTTTCTCTAATGTACTACTTTTACAGATAAAATAAATAATAAGAATATTAAATAATAAAAAATTAATGAATAACTGTGGTTTGTTGTCTCCTTTCAAAATTAGTTATGGCTCCCTCTTAGTATACTGGAACTAAAAACATAGCAGACCTAGAGAAGGAAGAAATGGCAATTGATTACCTTGAGCCATTTCCCTGTGACCGGAAAGGACACAGGAGCCAGCCACATGCCATGTCTGTTAAGGACAGGCAGTAGGTGTGGACGGGCCCAGTGAAAGGGAAGCCAGGAGGCTTTTTCGAGACTTGCCCTACCAGCACTTTGGGTGAAGTCACAACTCCCCAGTCTGTTTCCTTGAAAACCCTACCTCACTTGTTGTTTGGAGGGTCAACAGGGTTAAAATATGCATTTAAACATTCTAGATGAAAAGCAGGTGCCTAGATGGGACATTTTAATTCTATTGCTATAGAAATATTACAATCATATCCTGCCCTGAGCATTTAGGGTCCCCAGTTGCAAAAATGTCAATTCAAGGAAGGCGGTGGCGGAGTTGGGGAGAAGCAGCCCCCATCTGCTTCTTCCCTTTCCTCTAATTCGGTCCTGGGAGGCATTTTCTAAGCCAAGGAATCTTTAAGCTCTCGTAAGGATAGGAAAACAGACATCAGTGGGACCTAGGTAGTGGGGTATCCTGTCCTATTTTCCAAGGGCTGTGTGGGCTGAAAGTCAGGGGCTTGGATGGGCTGGAGCCCACACAAATGCCCACAGGAGGTGCCCCAGAACAGGGTGCCAGGCAGAGTACAGGAGGCCCAGTTCAATATGAATTGCAAATAAACAATGGAAAATTATTAGTATAAGGAGGTCCCGATATTGCATGGGACCTATTTATACTAAAAGTACATTTGTTATTTATCTGAAATTCAAATACAAGAGGATGTCTTATGATTTTGTTTGCTAAAGCTATTAAACCTACCCCAACAGCACAGAGAGAAGAACCTTGGCTTCCTAGTCTCTTTCGCCAGCCCAGATTCTCCCATTGCCTGGATGGAGTGTGGGGTAGAAAGAGGCCTGACTCTGATTTGACAGGAGGGCCGAGGGTTGTGGACAAACAGAAGCCCCATGCCATGGTCTGCAGGGTCACCTGGCACAGCACCACCCCCAGCCACAGTGAGACGAGTCTCCTGAGCGAATGAGACAGTTGAGCCTTGAGAAGCAGCTTGGGTCAGAGTTTCACTGAATAAAGGAAAGAAAAGCAAAACCAATGTGCAGCGGGACAGAAGCCTGTGCATTTCAGGTACAGCTTAAATTTTAGCTTGAATCACTAACGCCAATAGATTTTTTCCAACTGCTCGGTAGCCAAATCCAGTGTACTCTGCTCTGGAGAAAAGCAGAAAAATCACCAGCCTCTATAAACTCAGACAAGATCTGACTAGTGAGAAAGAGCTGAAATAAAGTACTCCTAATCAGATAATTAGGAGAAATGGGCCAACCCTCCCTTATGTTCTTTCAGGCTTCTAATAAAAGTTGAACGGTACTTA
This sequence comes from Micronycteris hirsuta, assembly GCA_004026765.1. NCBI lineage: Eukaryota > Metazoa > Chordata > Mammalia > Chiroptera > Phyllostomidae > Micronycteris > Micronycteris hirsuta. Next base: position 682,473 of record PVJI01000004.1, read on the forward strand.
TGTGAGAGTTGGGGATATCCTTTCCGCTGCCGAAATAGGCCTAAGTCTGGGTCTATTTCATAGAGACCATAGAGGGTGCATATAATGAACTTCTCGTGTATGTGTGTGTGTGTGTGTGTGTGTGTTAGTGCCCAGGACTAGAAGATGGACAGAAATAACACAAAAGAATCACTTAAGGCCTCAGATGTCTTTGAAGAAGCACATGAATCTTGTCTCACTGTCCCCAAGTGGCCAACATAACCATGTGGTCAGTACCAGCTCTGCACAGTTAAAATAAAGAAAACAAATATCCAAATATCCAATATCATTGCTGGGAGCTGCCCTCTGGGTCTTTGCCGACATCTGAACTGCTTCACATAACCTCCTGGACTCTAAAAATAGATATTCTGTGGTACATATAATTTTTATAAGATGACTAATGCAGGAATGCCCTTTGGGATAACTTAGTGTCTTGGTTTCTTTCTTTTCTCTCTATATTTATCTTCTCTTCACTGGCCTCTTTGTATCAAAGTTAGACTGTAGCCATGGACCAAGAACTTTAGCCAAGAAATCATTTAGGTATTCCTCAAAGGGCTATCATTTTTATTAACACAAGAGAAGCTTATACTTTGAAAAAGGGTAGAGTGATGGCTTTAGACTTGTCTTTTGTTTCTCCGTCTCTAAATATCCAAACAAAGGACCAGTCAGTAGGCATTTCCAGCTGTCCCACTGCTTCTTGGTGTCGTAGGCAACTGAATCAAAAGTGGAAGGTGAATTTATGGGCTCTGAAAAAACTCCTTATATTAAAACTGCTCTAAACCCCCACCGCAAGGGCAATGTGGCCATTCACAGCACTGAAATCTTAGTCTGAATTTTACTTGTCCTCTCTGAATTGGGAGTGGGGGGGGAGAGAGAGAGAGAGAGAGAGAGAGGGAATGAGAGCTGGACATCTGTTCAGATGCCCTCGGTGCGCATGTAGTGCATAATCTGATCTTTTGTCCGGAGGTGAGGAGTCCAGAAACAGAACGAGAAGATCTGCTGGGGGGAAAAGTAACCGTGATCCATTCCTCACTTCCTGTCACCTTTACTTCAACAGGCGTGCAGCTCCAGTGACCTCTGTGCGACCTCCCGATGATTAACTCAGCTCATGAGGATGTGAAGAGATGAATTTTCTTATCCAGCAGTGTCCTCCCTTCGGAAATAGCATTCTCCCTCCTCCCTCACCATCAGAACAATAACTGCTAAACTCGGTGCACTGAACAAAGCCTCCAAGATCCCTGCGCCCTCCCTGGATGAGAGCACAGCAGGGAGGGAGCGAGGGCTAGGAGACAAGACGGGGGAGGCCGGGACCTGGGAAACTCAGGCCCTCAGCTTCCCGCACGCCCTCTCGGCTCACCTGGAGGTCTCACTGTCGCCCACCTGTCGAGCGAATCTTAAGAGATTGCTTTGCCTTCAAGTTCTAGTTTCAATTACAATCTACTTGGGTAGGTGACTGGCCAAAAGTTGACTATTTAGAAGTACAGCTTGGGGACAGGCAATGAGATTAAAGGAAAAAAACCCTCGTAGACACAGACCACAGTACGGTGATTGCTAGGGGAAAATAGGGTCAGGGGAGGTAGAAGAATGTAGGGGGGGAATCAATGGTGATAGAAGAAGACTTGGTTTGGTATGGTCATCGCACAAAGAGATTTTATTCTTAACCTTTGAAGCTGCGTGTCAGTTTGTTTTACTTCTTTCAATGAAAACAGAATTCAAATGTATTTTTTCTCTTTTAGTGTCAAAAAAAAAAGGTCAGGTGTTATACACACTTCTGATTCCCCTTTCCCTGGATTCGATGAGAGCACAGCACGTGGGTTTGCTCTGGTGAACAAGTAAGTCGTGCCAGTTGGGCACCTGGATTTAAGAGAGTATCACCCTGTAGAAATACCAGAAAGCTGCCCTGGAATGCATGCCACAAAACTGACTAAATGCCCACATCCATGTGGGTTTCGAAACATTACATGCAATGTCCTTTATCTCTAAGACCTGTGAGTCACAGAATACTGCCAGTGGCATCCATCTTAAAGACTAGCATGGTGGCCAGCTGCCCGCCCCCACCCCCCTTCAGTGTGCTGTCTATAAGGAGCCGAGAAGAAACCAAAGGGGGTTTGAAAAGTAACATCCAACAGTCGAGAAAGGGTTGTTCCAGAGACAGTGGGCTAGCCTCTCAGTCTCTGCAGGCCTCAGATTTAATCTTCTCCTTCACTGCCGATGATGACAATGACAATGACGAAAATACCACTTGCTTTACAAGCTTGCTGTGAGGATTAGATGGAGTTCCCCTCTTGCTTCAAAGAGAGTCCCTGAAACTCTAACAAAAACCCTGAGACCTCAGTGACTTTAACCATCAGAAGTTTGCTTCTCTTTTGCACTACATTTCTAATGCAAACCTCCAGGGGAAAGTGTAACTGTTGCTTTTTACATCACACTTTTTCAGCGTGTGGCTTCCTGGCTTGCCACAGCATTAGACAGGCGCTTAGACAATCGTGTCTCAACTCATAAATACTTCTGCGCAGAAATGGCACTGGTCACTCCTGCTTATATTTTATTGGTCACATCCAGTTTTGTGACCATGCCTAACAGCAAGAGGGGTGTGGAAATGCCCTTCAACCCAGGAAGAGAAGAAGAGCTGGAAACATTAGTGAGTATTAATAATGTTTCCTCCACATTTACATGAAATGTGTTTTTCAGAAAGGACTGGAGACATCATCAAGCCCTGCTTCTTCAGTTCGGTTATAGCTTTATGTGAGATCTCACTAGGGATCATATGACCATAAGTGGAGGCAAGACTAAAATTATGTGTTTATGATCTGATTATATGCCTCTTTCAGCCAGTTGATTCTATTTCCAGAGTCAAGACCACGTCCAGCTCATCTGTGGTTCGACATGCTAGGTAGGCTCGAGTAGGCTTACAGGTAGAACAGAACAGAACAGAGACATAAAGAGAAGCACCTTTTAGGTTACAAGACATCATGATCCTAGCTCTGTACTCAATACTATGTAGGGCAGCTCTTCTCAACACGGCCTTGAGTAGGCAATGTATTTTTATAAAACTTTGGCCCAGGCAGTCCATGAAATTTTAGAGCATGGGATTCACTGCCAATTTCTGCCACTCAAGAACAACAGTAACAAAAGCCACCTGCTTCATGATGATGTTGGGAGGGAGACCTTGCAGGCGCTGCACCGGGAGTGAGTGTGCGTGTGTGTCAATGGGCGTGCGTGTGCCCAGAGACTCGCCATCCCTGGACAGCCACAAGATCCTGTGAAGACCGTGCTCTCAACTTGCCAAATCAGCACATCTTATTGAACAATAACGTGGGTCATTTGGTGAATCTGTTCTCAGTTTGAATCTGCGTTGAAGCAGCACAGAGCCACACTCCGACATGCCGTTCCAACTTCAGCGCTGCCTGGTGTTCCCCTGTGAGGCTGCACGAGCAGGCACAGCCAAATACACATGGACACCCGACAACATCAGTGTCATACCAGCCTCGATACTCATCGAATATTGACTATGCTAAGCATTCTGTGAGTGTTTTACAACAAACTCATGGGCACTTGTCAGGAGACTTCTGGAAGGAAGACACCACTGCAGTGTCCGTTTTATAGCCGGGACATTGGCATTTAGAAGGGTTGAGTGGTGTGCCCTAGGTCGCACGGCTGGCAGTCCGCGGAGCTGGTCTGTAAGTGCGACCAGTCTGACGCCAAGGACAGACTCATTGTCCTTATGTTTCTGACCAAACTGACCACAGAAGGATGTCACTGTGCAATGGATTTTCATCCTATAGGTCTCTAAATCCCATCAGTTTATTTTTCATTTTTTCAACTAGAAACAGGTTGTTGTTTGTGGCACATGGACTTGAGAACAGATGGCCCCTAGAAATTCTTCAAATGCTAAGAGATGTGCCACCTTGAAATGTCAAAGCAGCAAAATTCAAACCCAGGGCTCTGGGTGCCAAGGAGACAGCTGGCATCTTCTTTACCCTACCAGATGAGGTCAGAGATGGAATGTGAAACCTCTGAACCTGAGAATGACAGTCACCATTGATTGAGCACCTTCTATATTTTAGGCCCTGAACTCCCAGCTTGATGGAATTTCTCAGGGCATCCATCTGACCGAATACTCTCCTACCCATTTCACAGATGAGTAACTAAATCCCAGGGAGAGAAGACAACTTTGGCCTACAATTAGTGATCTGAAAGTCTGAATTTGAGTCCTTATCTGTCCTGCTACAAAGTTTGCATTCTAATCTATATCTTCACTCAGAGGCAAAAAAAATAAAAGATATTATTTTTTCTTTATTCCTTTCAAAGAAATTTTCCAAAAAGAAGATTGCAAAGAATGTTAATTCTAGCCAATATTAAAATTTATCATAAGTATAATAAATCAATGAAGTGAAACATCCTTGAAAAAAGATTTCTCTCTCCTCTTCTGTGTGTGTGTAAATTTAAAGCACAGTGAAAGATGCATCAAAACCAAAGAAAAAAATGAAGGCTCTTTTGACAATTACTGTTAAAAATTTGTTATTTATGAAAAAAACCAAGTCAGCCTCTCATATCAAATACCAAAATAAATTCTAGATAAATGAAACAACAGATATCAGAATCATAAAAATGAAGAAAGTACGGATAAAGAGTTAACGAATATAGATGGCGAAACTTTCTAAACAAGAAAGAAAATGTTAAGCTTGAATACAATATGTTGTACATGTAAAAACATAAATATGATTAAAAGTCAAGAAATAAACATGGAAACATTTTGCCACAAATATGTAAGTAGCTCTGAGAAGCGAACGAGGGAAACAGCATCGATCACTTGAAGTGGAAAAGATACGGGGAGGAAAGAAAAGAAGGAGGAATAAAATGGCTGTAAACAAAAGTAAGAGAAAATATTCAAGAGTAAACAAAGATATAAATACAAGATAATACATATCATATATTAGCATGTAAATATAATACAGGATGGGTTACATGTGATACATTGAAACAGTAAGATGCTTGGCTTCACTGTCAAAGGCAGCTTTATAAAGCACTCCCGTGGACAGTGGCCGTGACACTGGCTCTCTCCTCTAACGGCCGTAGTAGCACAAACTGGCTCAGTCATTCTGCAAAGTAATTTTATTTTATGTATCGAATTCTAAAATCATAGGTTAATGAATAATTCCACTTGTTACCATTTGTACTAAAGAAAGGACCAGAGATTTCAACAAAGATTTGCATATAAAGATGTTCAGTATGGTGTTATCTCTAGTAGGAAAACTATGGAAGCAACCTAAATATCCTGTGGTGGTTTGATGAATATCAAAAAGTATGATATTGAGCAGATTTTTACAAATAACTTTTAGGACAAGACAATCACACGTAGCCTCGCTCTGAGTGGGAAACTATAGAATGCACACCTATATGATACCACATGATTGCGGTTATACAAACACTCTAAAACATGTATGCATAGAAAATTGCAACAACATTCTCCAAAGGACAGTGACTTTTTGCTGATGGGATTGAGTGACTTTTAGTTTCTCATTTTTCCTTTCTCCAAAGCATTAGACTGTATTATTTCTGTAATAAAAAAAACTCTTAAGCAAACATGGCCACATTAGTCTCTCTTGGTGCCCACTGCTCTATGGATACATCATTGCCCACCCGTCCTACCCTTAAAATTGCTGCCACACGGGGATGGCTCTGACCAGGGAACATGAGGCTTGGAGCATGACGGGACAGGCCCATGTCTGCACAGGGGGTGAACGGCAGGGCCCGAATTCAGATGTAGCCCTATCAGGGCTCCTGCCTTCAGCGAGGCTACTCGGGTTCTATGTGAATAAGAAAGACGCTCAGGTGCTGGCAGTAGCCAGCGTCCTCATGGCATGAGGTAGATTTTGGAATAAGAAGCTGAGCCGGTTCACCCGCTGCTCCTGACGCCAAACACTGCGGTGTCTTGGTTTCAGTTTCCTCTGCCTACTCGTGAGCACGCGCTCGCACAAGTTGAGCCCAGGGTCCAGGAAAGCCTGTGCAGGAACGCAACTGAAGAGGGACGGCAAGGGGCCCCTAGCACGTTGAGGAAGTGGAAAGGCTGGGCCAGTGCTGCAATGCTGAAGCTGGTGGCCAGGAATGCAAACAGGAAAGCGGGTCCCTGGGCCTTTGGGGGCCTCTCGCTAGCTGGGCCTGGTGTCCCCAAGGGCCCCCTAGTGTGTGTTATTTTTGGACCAGGCCACGTGAGGAGTAAGTGCCTGTTGGATTAGATAGAGTCAAGGCCAGCGTCCAGATCGGTGTGTCCCAAACAACTTGGGTCAATGCTCTAAGGATGAGGCCTATGGCGAGGTTCCAAATCACACCACCCCCACCTACCCCCCGAGGTCTCCAAGGCCCCTGGATAACAAAGGGAAGCAGTGAGCAAAAGAGGGAACTGCTCTTCCTCCCCCTGCAACCCTAACTCCCCACGCTGCGCACACAGGGCCAGATCTGATGACAGCGGCAAAGCTGCTCTGCGCCTGGCTGATCTTGCAAGCTTGGACTTTCTGGGGCCTGCACTGACGGGTCCACTGGGCTTCCTGGGTGGAAAGGGATTGACTTCCTTCCCCTTTGGGCCTCATACCTCAAACCCGTGGCAATTCACAGCGCTGCCCCTGGCCTTGGTTAATCCTCAGTGACCATGACGAGGAGATCATGATAGACCTCAAGGGAGGACTGTCAGGGGGTTGGTTTCCACGTAATTGGGACTCCGAGTGGCCTGTATGTCATAAGCTGGCAGAACCTTTCCTCTAGGAGACATAGTCCCATTCTGTGACCTATCAGCACTGGTTGTGTTGTGTTGTGTTGTGTGTGTGCTCGCACACTTGCAGGAGCACATGGCTGTGTTTTCTCGCCCTCTCTGTCACAGCCATATATGTGATGAAGGTCTGTAAAGTGTTGAAATTGTTTTAGAAAGCAGAACCTTTTCATTATGAATTTTTTATTTCACTGGACAAAGTTTTTCAGGTGATGACCATGAACAGTGACAACAGTAATAAAAGCAAATTCTTCCCAGGTTTTAAAGGAACGAGGGACAAAGTTCCCGCCCATACTACCTCTGCCTGTCCATGTTATACCGCAGTATCCTGCAGACAGGCAAGGATGGAAACAGACCAGGCTCGGAAGCCACAGAGAACTGGAGTCCAGTTCTGGCACCGCGACGTGCAAGTGACATCACCCTGGCCAAGTCACATTCTCCATTCTTGCTTCCCTCAAATACAAAACGCGGATGGTACTCTGTGGAGGGCTTGCTGCTGGACCACAAGAGCTGTGTACACAGTGTATTTATGTCTGACATGCGGCGGATGCTCAACCAATATTTGGGTGTGCTTAGTATGGCGGCCCTTCCCACTTTTCCGCAACTTCCTGTGGGCTGGAGAGGAAGACAGCTGCTAAGCTCCTGCTGAATGCCCCACTGCCTGGGAATTCACGATATGGAACTCCTCAAGTCTGGCCAAGTTTTGGTGCCACGTGTTTAGCTGAGCAATTTCTAGGCTCTCTCTTCTTGTACCAACATAAGGAGCCATATGATAGGAACCCTCCATCTTAGAATCTTAGACTAAAGTATGGGGGAAATTTTGTAAAGATAGTTTTTAAAAGCCATATAAGAGGCAGTAAGATGTGGCCAGCTGTGGGAAAACAATAAACTTAGATTAGCAGAGAAGAGCATATACAAAAATAAGAGGAATAATTTTTTAGTGTTGTAGGCACTAGCTAATATGGCTATGTAAACTTAAATGAACTAAAATTAAAAATTTGGTTTCACTGCCACACTAGTCTTATTTCAAGTATCTAATAACCCCACTGTGGCTGTGGCTACCACAGTAGACAGCACAGATACACACCATTTCCATAATTGGAGAAAATTCCATCAGAGTGCTGATTTAGAGTGATTTCAAATGTTATTTTCCTAAATGATATTCCATCATTATTTTTTCTACCAAAAACTGAAATATCAACAGGCAAAGAAAAAAAACACTAAAATACTATTTTATTTAATATAATAACAAATATTGTACACTAATAATATTCATATTTGAAAACTGATCAATGTTATATATCACAGTACCTAGAAATGGCAAACCTGAAGCTACAGAAAGAGGTGCCGGCCTGATGATACCAAACAGGGAGAGACCGGTCCTTTCCTGCAGTTTCCCTGTCTCCCAGTGGCTGAAACGAGCCGTGAGGCCTCGAGGATGCTCTGCATGAGCTCAAGAGGTCACACCTTCTTGGGTCAGGGCCCTCTGAGCTGGATGATGGCCTTTATCACTTCCCAAGTGGTCATTTGACATACATTTTGGTTGTTCATTTGTTTTCCTTAACTCCTAGAACACTAAATAAACAGATGGTCTTTGAGTCTCTCCCTGTAGGCCGCAGGGGGCAAACGCAGGACCCACAGGCCGAATCCAGCCCTCCACCTTGTTTTATCCAGCCTGGCACCTTATTTCTACCCAGAAGCAGGGCTCAGCTCTCGCTTAACTGTTAAGGAGTAGTTACATGTATACAGTCCTAAATTACATTCGGCCCTTCAGCCTAGAAGGCAACTGCTAGGCTGATGTGGCCCCCGGCGAAAATGAGTTTGACACCCCTGCTCTATGGTTTTAAATTCCATCCTCAAAATGCGGTGGGAAAAATTAAGGCCAGTAGGAGAAAGGATTACAGGACAGGCACTACAAAGTACACCAGAATATTCGAAGCCATAAGGACCTCGAAGGCTAGCAAATCAAGCTGGAGGAGAGAAGTACGAATTTGGTTAAAGACAGGGAGCACAGGACTGGGCAGGCTGCGTACTTTACAGGGCCTGCTGCGGAACGGGAATTCAGGGCCCGGGCTCAAAAATTGCCACGCATTTCGGGAAGGAGGCAGCAAAGCATTGAACCAAGTATGGGGCCTTCTCAGCACAGAGCCCTGGGTGACGGCACACAGCACATGCCCGAGAAGCTGACCTCAGAGTAAAACTTCAGTTTTTTACCAACCACTGGGGAGAAAAAGTGATTCCAGTAGAAAACAGTGGACTTCCAAAATCTACCAATCGACCATATATATATGTATATATATACACATCTCCAAATCTACCAGCTATCTCTCTCTCTACACACACACACACACACACTCACACACATTATACATATATACACATTAACCCTTTGGAGGTATACATTATACACACACACACACAGGTATATATCAACCAATATCATCAAAGGGTTAAGGAGACTGGATGAACCCTAAAACTTGATCTCTGTGGGGAGAAGGCCAAAAAGTCCTAGCAGAGGGCTATGACCACCTTATTATAATAAAGTTTGGGACACCTTAGTTTAATGTTATTGCTCAGTAATATAGATGAAAATCAAAATCAACCAGGACATTATTTTTTCTTCTCAGAGTGGGATGTTATTGACTTAACCCTAACCTACACTTAGAGTATAAGCTTTCAGTCATATACCATGATTTTTAACAGTTTCTATATGAAGTGGGGTATCTTGGGCTGAGAGAAGAGCTGGAAAGTTTCGGCGTGTTTGGAAAATGCAGGAAGTGATCAACATTGTTTTTAAGGTTCCCAGCACGGGAGTCCGTCTTTATGGAAGCTTCTGAAAGTTAAAACTATTCCATTTCATGTAAGACAGGCAGCTCGTTTTACATGAGGACACATGAACTAATTTTTGTAAGCATGGGAGAAATTGGCCGTGAACTCTATCTTCCCTAGTTTATTGCCGGATTCTGTCAGAAATACCATGTGTCAAGAGTAAGATGGGGAATTGGGAACTGGCTCTCGAGGTGACACCAACATGGTCATATTTTTGAGAAATGGAGTAAATATTGTTGAAGGGGGATAAGGTCTTGGTAGGAACACACATGGTTTTAAATCCTGCCGCTGCCACTTGCTAGCTGTGGGACCGTGGGCAAGCGCTGTGTCTGTATCTGTGGGGGGGGGGGGGTTGAGGGCACCTGCCTCACGTGCACACGTGCAGACTAATGCCCTTAACCTGACGACTGGCCAACTACTGTTATAACTGGGCGTCACAGTGGGCAGGATGGAGGATATGACATATTCACGAACTGGAAACTAAAGGGGAATTAATTACATGCAGAGAATATCGTTTTCTAAGCCCAGATATTGGGGTGTATGATTTGACAGTGGCAAGTTTTCTTATGGGGGCAATGATGCAGAAACGTTTCATTCATGCGTGTGCTGGGAAATGCAGGACATGCGGCTGGGTAGGACATGAGTATCGTCTAAAGCTGGTCTCTTTTTCCTTTGAAAAGCAACTTTCTGAAATGAGGTATGGCTAGCACTGCGGCTGAAGGAATGAGATAAATAGTGGAGAGAGGCCTGGTGACTCCGAAGTGTCCTTCACTCCCAAACACACGCACAACTTGATCTTGAAAACACACTTAAAAATGCCTTTGTGGAAAACTCCTGAAAACGAAATGATTTTTAAAGCAAGTGAAATGCCATATCCTATACGTTGCTGTACAGATACAAAAACAAAAACAAAAAACAAACTCCTTCTGAGATTGCAGAGCTGACTCCCCATGAAGGAGCCTTTCAGAGCCACCAGCTCTGCCATGGGCCCCAAGCCATTCGGTGGCCGGGCTCCTAAAGGCCAGTGTTATGGGGCTGCTTTACATATTGGGCTGGCCAAAAAGTTCATCACATTTTTTCCATCAAATAAAAGGCACATTTTTCATTTTTACCAATAACTTTATTGACTTGGATACTTTGAGTATGTTGGCTCTCTCCCACTATTGGCTTCTAGTGGGTAGAGGCCAGGGGTGCTGCTAAACATCTTCCAATGCATAAGACAGCCCCACGGCAAAGAATTATTTGGCCAAAATGTCAATTGCCAATAAACTCCGCAAACCACTTCTGCCGCATTTGATCAGTCAGAGCATCTTCTCCACACACTGCACAAATCTTTTTCTGTGTTTCAGGTGTGTTTTTACCTTTCTCGAAATAATAAAGCATAATGCACCAAAAATATTGCATATCTTCTTCCATCTTCAATATTAACATGGCTGCACAAAGATTCTCCAGTTTTGATAAGGACAGCTTTCCCAAGACAATCCAACAAAATTGTTTCTAATGAAGTTAAAGACAACTCACACTACTAGAGCTATTGTATGGAAAAGATATAAAGGACCTTTTGGCCAACCCAATACAAGGCACCACGCAGCACAAATCCTAGAAACCATGTGAGAGTCAGGCCAGTACTGGGTGTTTGTCTACCATTGACCCTTTTCCCTCCATCTCTTCTATCCCGGCACAGACTCACAGTTTTGGTCCACAAATTGTATTTGTGTTCTATACACACATACAATAGCATCCACCGTAGAAGTAACTTGTTTCCTGAATCCATTCCTAATATGTGGGCTCAGGAAGGAAACGTGAGCACAAAAAGCTGAGATCAGTTGCTTTAATAAACATATCATGGAGTTGACATGGTGGTTGTTTTCTTTTTTAGACTTGATTTATCTGTCACTTTCTTTCCAAATTTGATTGATTGGTCAATTTCTTTTCAAGGTTTGATTTATTGGCCAATTTCTCTTCAAGATTTGATTAAAACACATTACATAAGTCTTTTCAGATCTATTTCTAAATATCATATATATTTCTAAGTATGGATGTTTAAAGTCTTTATTCATACATGTTCTTGATTGATGCCTGTTTTTTCATTAATTTTCTTTTTTTTTAACTCCAGGTAGTCATTTATTCTGCAGTTGGAATCAGCATAAACAAACCATAAAGTCCAATTGTGTAATGAATTACTCATACCTTGGATTCAAGAGACAAAAGAAGCTTAATATGCAACAAGGTAAAAAGAGCTTGTGGGGGGTGGGGCAGGTTGGTTGGTTGATGTTTAATCTCTGGATTTATGACTATATTATAAAACACTTCCACAAGAAAGGCTTCTAGCCCAATATCACCAGTGACCATCAATTAGTGTGGTTATGGCTACACAGATTGGCTTGGAGATAGAGTCTTGTATCATTCTGGAAGACATTTATTTTAATGGACTCACGGTACTCTGTTCCTTCTCTCCTCTTTGGTGCTTCTCTACTGGCTTCCAGATGAATTAGTACCTCGATGTCCTGCTCATCAGACTCAGGGACTCATTATAGCAGGACCCTAGGACATTCGGTGCTCCAGGGAGGGTGGTTCACACCCCAAAAGTCTAGAGCTGGCAGTCCGAAAGCCCAGAGCCTCATGCCTACCTTCCTGCCCATGCCCCTTAAACTTCTTTGGATTAAAAAGGATGTTTGCTAACTAGTTACCAGTGTGTGCCTCTGGGTAGTGAGGTTTGGGCTGATTTGATTTGTCATCTACATTAGCAAGTACTATTGTTCAGAAAATAAACATCCCCCTTCCAACACACACACATAGACAAAGTCCTTTAGCCTAGTGTTTTCATCTGTAAAATAAGGGCAGTGTTACCTTCTTTGAAAGGTGGCTATGAGGATTAAGTGAACTAATGCATGCCAGGTTGCAAACCCAGTGCTGGGAGATAGTAGCTGTTGTGATGTACTGCAAAGGATGATTATGATAATTAACAACCAGGACAACTGAGGGGGCATCAGGTGCCATTTACAGAGCATAGTGCAGGTACCTGAGGATACGTCAGCTCATTGAGCACAAAGACTCTCTAGGGACGACACTACGGAGAATTCCCCATGGACAGCTGGGGAAACTGAGACAAGGCCAGTTAGCACCGGCAGAGCTGGACTCCCCTCCAGGCCGGGGGACCACTCCTCAGTACTGCCTTCTCTGCTGTACGAAAAGCCATGACACGCTGCCTTGGAAAGCATGGTGGAACTTTGAGTGACTCTACGACTTCAGGCCATCTTGTCAAATTCAAGGTGAGGAACTTGTGTGCTTTTAGCAAAGACTGAACTTGATTCTTCGTCTGGCCCTTGGCATGGCCAGTGAGGCCCGGCTTCAGTTTCACTGGCCACCTCCCCGGTGTGGAGTCTCCCTTTCAGGTTGACACTCTTTGACAATGATCCCCTTTGGTTCCACTTTGTCTGTCCGAAGCCCGAAACCGATGTAGATCATCTTGCAGCATCTGAGAAAGTGCCACGGAGGAGCCCTGGCAGGAGAGGCGAGACAGCCACCTCCTCCGGGCAGCCCTGATTCCCACTCACCCAGAAGGGGAAAGCCCACTGCCCCCTACACTGAATCTAAGGCTGAAACACCATTTCCATGGCAGCACCATAGAAAGTAATGCTTAAAAAAATCAAGGAGAACCCCAAAGCAGCTGGAAAGGACGCAAGCTCATAGGTGGTTCTATGTCAAGAGCATAACCTGCAATTAGCTGACTTCCTTCACACAGGTACACTTTTTGGCGTTGGTGGTAGCATAAACCAAGGCTTGAGAAGCCCTCTCATTACCAATGCTGCACCTGCATCTCTCCACCGCTGCCACACCAACTTTTCCCCACACACATTCTGCTCCCCCAAACCCTGAAAGCCCACGAGAACAGGGCTCAGAGTTCTGCTGCCCCCACTCTATCTACAGAGCCCGGCACTATGCCTTGTGATTGATAACTACGCTGGCCCAATGGATCAGAGACTATTAATCTAAGTTACCTCTAATGTGATGACCAAAGACACGGTGGTTAGGGAGAAAAGGGAAGGAAGAGAAGTGGTAAAGACCTTTTGAGGAGACGGAAAAGGGGACGGACAGAACGGGGTAACAATTCCACCCCTGCATAAAGATTAGGGGGAAGGGGAGACAGGGCTGGGGAGATAGATGGAGATCAACTCTCCGTTCACCATGCTTTCCCGCTGGACTCCTGCTCCTCCTCAACTCTGGGTCAGCTGATTAACCATCAATCTCCGAGTCCTGTAATCAGTAAACTCTTTGAGATCTCACTCGGAAACAGCTCACCACTGGGCCCATGTGGATACTGTCTGGGTCACAACAGCAGCTAGCAGAGTATCACCAAGGCCATAAGTAGATAGCTTAAGTGGGGGCCACACCCAGACACAAGGTTACCATCCGCCTGTAATGAGATATGGCCTTGCACAAACCCCCACTCTTACCTTCCCCTCACTGCCCTTGCCCATCTCGATGGCTGTGATTATGGGTGTAACTCTCCCAGCCTGGGTGTGGTAGGATTCTGTACCCTCTAAACTGTAGCCAGAAGAGGAGTCGCCTGCTGTTTAGTTTACTGACGTTTTAGGCACATTGAAGATTCTTTCTACCTTTAGGTTCCCAACAAAATTATTAGAAAGAGAAGAGGAACCCAGAGGACCCTGGGCGAGTGGCAGAGATGGCTCAGGAAATACCTCTCCAGATTGAGGGTCACCTCCAGAACCTCGGCGTACAGGGCCACCACAGGTTGTTTTCCCCATGGCAGGCACCACAGCAGATCTAGAAGATCACCATGGCCCCACAGACAGCAGGGCTAAGGGCACAAGTGCCTGTCTGTGCACAGCCCCCCTGTCCAGAACCCCCACACTGGGGAGCCAGAGAGTACTGCCAAGGACCGCAACCAGGTCTCCTCTCTTGAGGAACCTCACATGTCACAGGGGTTGCCCAAGGAAGAGATGGCGTTTCAACTCGTGGATCTGTAGCCAGGACTCGCTCCCGCGGGAATGCTCTCTGACTACAGGCAGAGTCGATGGCCCTTGGGTATGTTCCTCTTTCTCACGATCAGAATGCCCGGCAGGGCAGCAAAGGACCTTCCGTGCATTATTTCTGGCTGGAAACAGGTTAACACGGCCAGTCCCTCATTCCTAGTCCCTCGCCCTCCTTCCTGTACTGTTGTCACAGCAGGAGTGCACACCCTGAGGTCACTTAAGAAAGCAGTAAGGGCATAATCCAGCGTCGGTCAGTCCCATCTCCTTTTCGTGAAATTCTCACTGTGGCCCCGACAATTCCAAGTGAGAAGAATGTGGACCTCGCTGTCTCTAGGATCTTTTGAAACAAAGGTCCACTCCCTCACTTCCTTGGTTGAAAACTCCTCCCTGTTTTGCAGCCCTGATCACCATAACCCTCTGTCATGGGCCACCTGGTGTCCCAGAGCAAGGATCGGCAAGCTGTGGTCCAAATCCCCACTGCCAACTTCTGAACAGCCCAGCAGTTGAGAATGGTTTTCACATTTTAGACAGTTTTTTTTTTTAATAAAAGGAATATTTTATGACACAGAAATTTTATGAAGGTCAAATTTCAATGTCAGTAAATACAATTGATTTATGACACGCCCAGTCATTCAATAGCATCTACAGATGCTTTCTGACTCCAACAGCAGAGCTGGATCACTGTGCCAACGCAGCTGAAAATATTTGCTGTCTGGCCTTTGCAGAAAAATTCTGTGGACTCCTGGTCTTGAGGGCTGGGCCTCGCCCTACCTAATGCTGCCTTCTGCTCCAACCCAGCTTTGCCGTGGTCATTTTCTTTTTTCTTTCTTCTTCTTCTTCTTCTTTGTTTTTTTTTTTTTTTAATACTCTGGGATTCTAAAGAAGATGCAGCTTCAAAATGCTGGTAGGATAAAATGCAGACTCCTCAGATTGGTAGGAAGACCTGAGACCTACCTGCCCTAAAACTGACCGGTCTTGTCCACCTGGCCGTTCTGCTGCACCTGGCTATCAGAACAAAGGGAAATGCTGGCTGTT
The DNA here is from genome assembly GCA_004026765.1 of Micronycteris hirsuta. Classification (NCBI taxonomy): domain Eukaryota; kingdom Metazoa; phylum Chordata; class Mammalia; order Chiroptera; family Phyllostomidae; genus Micronycteris; species Micronycteris hirsuta. The sequence continues at coordinate 698,118 of PVJI01000004.1, forward strand.
CCCAGGAGAACATCCTGTCCCCTCGAGCCTCTGAGGCTTTGCACCTGTGTTCTCTCGTCTGCAACCCCTTCTCCTCTGGCTGTTTGGAGAATTCCTCATCCTCCTGTAAAACTATTTCAAGCCTCACCTCCTTGGTAACACTCTCTCAACTCCCCAATAGTTTGACCGTCCCTCCTCCTCTGGCTGGTCCATGTTCCCCATTTTGGACTGCATCTTAACCCTTATCATTTGGCTTCATAAACCACACACAGCCCTGACAGGCAGCGGGGCCTGTGCTGTCCCCGTCTAGAGCTGCTGCCTCTGGACGGATTTCTGAGAGGGCATTTTTTTCTCCGTGTGTACTCAGCTCTAGAGTGGGTACACCGTTGGTGCTGGGTAAATGCTGCCCGACGAGAGAGCAGAACTGTGGTTCCAATGCCCCTCCAACCACAATCTACCAGATTGTGCTGCCACACCAGCTAGATGTGGGGGCAGTAGAAGATGAGACAAGGGCTCCACACTTCCACGAGGCAAGGTTAAAGGAACGTGGAGGCTTTGGATGTGGACAACCTGAGGACTGAATTTCCATTCCGTGTCACCTTTGATCCTCAATTTCCCCATCTGCAAAATGGGTTATTAACACTCCCAATTTGGGAGGATTAAGTGTCATGAGAAAACAATGTGCCTTGCACACAGTAGGTGCTCAAAAAATGTCAGCTGTCGCTCTGTACCTCTGCCTTGGCAACAAATCCAGGTCTCTGTTGAGGGAGGCACTCTTTCGTCAAGCCACAGCATCTCCAGAGTCTGCATTGACTTTCTCCAGCTCTCTACAATGTAAGAGAAGCCTGCTTTGCCCAGCGGTGGGCTGAACAGCCTCCAAAAGACCCTGGTCCCTCTGAACCCCTGCCCAGAGCCTGAGACAAAGGAGAGGCTGGGGTGAGCCCATCCTCATGCTCCTGGAACCTTCTGCCACCCCCTGTTACAGAAGCCTCCTTTTGGGAGAGGCTCTGGCAGACAGTTTGGAATCAGCTTGTGCTCAGAAAGCACCTTCATCAAAGAGATGCCTCAGCATGTTGTCCCTGCTACACAGTCTGCCGTTTTCCGCTAGCCTGCAGACTGGCACGGCTGGAGTCAGCCTGGTCAGAGAGCTGCCAGGTGCCAGCCCCGCTCCCAGCAGCACCTGCGCCTCCAAAGAAGCCCAGGGGAAGGCGGAGAGTCCTCTGTGTTCTTTTCTCTGCCTCCTTGAAGGGCATCTGATAGGGCACACAGGAAAACACCATGGTTCTCTTTGACGAGTTCTCTCAGTGACCAGGCCTTCACTTCTTAGCTCTCACCACTGCTAATAATAACAACCAAAACCACCCACAGCTAAAGCACTTCTCATTCACCTAATGGTCAGGGGACTGTACAAATTGCAGGACACCATTCCCCTAATGTGACCCTCTCTACAGCCATGTAAGGTGGGGACCAGGACTCCAATTTACCAATGAGGAGACTGAGGACCTGAAAAGGGAAAGTGACCAGGTAAAGTATCCCATATCTGTGTCCACTGGTCTATAGTGCCCATCTTCTTGGTCACTCTGCTTCTCACTTCTTAGGAAGGTGGAAGAACGGGTGCCACACCAAACGTGCTGAGACTCAGGAATCTGTGGGCAGGTGGGGAAAGCTGAAAAAGGTCAGAATCGGATCACAGTTCTAGAGGTCTGATAACATTTCAGAGAGAATATGTGTCAAGATGAAAAACAACAAGAGAGGATGAAGATGCTTAAAATAGATGAGGTCCCCTTCCTCTCAATAGGAAGAGAAGTTCCTGAGCCCACTCCCAGTTGCAAGACCCGGAATTATGAAGATGGGTCCCGGAACACCGACTGTGGGACCAGCTCCCCCAAGTAAGACTCTTGTATTCTGAAGCTTTAAAACTGTAATGGACACATCTCGTGTGCTCCCTCGGTTTCTCAGGGCCTTGCCTATCTACCAGCCCATCACCATGTATTTGCTTCCATCCCCCATCTTTTACTTCCCTGTAACATTATCCAGGCTGTCCTGAGGTTGCATATCCCAGTAAAAGATCAGTGCTCAATGCACCCCTCAGGTTCCCCTTTTTCAGGAACCTGAGCTAAGACAAGAACCAATATTTTATAGGTTCTCTGAAATGCATTCAGTGCCCTTCGATAGCTGGCCTCTTCTTACCCTGAGCAGTGGTGTGCTGGTCAATATTTAACAACCAGCTCTCCAGTGGGAGGAAAGCCCTGATTTACAGTGTTTGCCAATTTCTGTGGTGTAAATATTCTCACTATGGCTGATTTTAAGCCACCAATGAGACATAAGTAACTGCACTGCTGGGAAGAGATATACATTACCACATCACTATACAGTATTTCTACTAAACAGGTACAACAGATACAAATAACCTCAAGCGCATAAATAGTAAAATAATTAGGAAGTATAATTTTGTTTACTTATTACCTTATTATAATTTTCTTATTATGATATAATACATTTGGTTATAATTTTATATAATTTAATTTTAAATAATGGCTGTTAAATAGCAATCAGCTCACAAAATTCCTGAAAACTTGACAAGCAGCTTGTGCTTCAGCACATTACCGTGGCTAAGCTTATCATGTCATATGGTCGGTAAGATCCAACGCATTTTACTTCCTCATGCCTCCATCTTTCTGGGATGTCTTTCTCCTCCTTTGGGTAGCCAGTACATTCCCATACCATCTCTACCATTTAGCTAAAGCGCCTGCTCATAGTCTACCCTGAGTGTTTACAAGCTTTGCCATGATCTGATCCAGCATATTGATTTTAGATAGACAGTTATGCGGGGTTCCTACCTTCTATGGTCCCTGGACATTACCACCTGAACACCTAAGAAAAGCCCCTCAGGAGATATAAATCTCATTTGAGGGGAATTCAGGCTTCAAGAGATTGAAGCTTAGGAATTTGTTGGTGATTTGTGACCAACTCAATAATAATATATAATAGAAATTATGGAGTGAGGATTGAGTACGAAGAATAGATACTTGAGCAGTCTTTGAAAATATCTTTCTGTTATTCTTAGTCTCAAGCACAACTGGCACCTTCACATATTAACTATGTAATCTCCATGGCACGATGTGCTCATCTGAACAATGGGGATGATTCATCACAACCACCCCCTAGGGTTGTTGTAAGAGCTTAATATACGTGTAGTGATTAGAACAGTGCTTGACAGGAGGAGAGCACTGGAATAGTGTCAGCCACGTTGGTGATTTTCCACTATAGGTTCTCTGCCATGCTGTCTTGTACACACGCAGGGTCTCTTCGGCCAGCACTCCATTTGAACAACTTCAGCTAGTGAGTTTTTCATTTTTTTTTAAATTCAATTCCATTGCTAGTGCCAGTTCTATCAGTGCTTGGGCTGCTGGGGAAGAGCCTGGAAAGACTTTTCTGCCAAGGTAATTTCCCAAAGTTTCTGTTTTTGGAGGAGAAAATTAGACAATGGCCAAGGTCAGCAGTTTGAGGGTGGAGGAGGAGAAACCTGGATCTTCTCTTTGCCAACGATCTTGTCACAGCATTTTCCAGGTCCCCAGGTGCAGGGCGAGTGGGAACAACCCTGGCTGCGAGCAGAAGCACTAGATCTACTAGTAGAGTCAGCCCAAATGCAGAACTTAATGAACTAAGACTGTTCGCATTCTGGGCATTGACTATGCCTATAATTTGGACCTTGGCCCCTCTGCATACTGGCTTTTGGCCTTGGGCATGTTAGAGTCTCTATGACTCAGTTTCCTCATCTGCAAAAGGGGGATCCTAACAGTGGCCAACTTGTAGAGTGTTGTACACATTAAGAGGGTTACCTTAATATGGTCATCTTTCAGTAATGCTAGTTATTATTACAAAGACTGGGTCATGTGTAATTTCTCATGTATGCAACTAACACACATTAAATGCCTGGTATGGGAGAGGATTCAGGAGTAGATACATATTCATCCTAATGAACCAAAATGCACAAGGGAAAGAGGTAGGCAGGTGGTATGGGGCCATAAATCTGAGACTCAAAACCTATTTCAGTCGGTAAGAGAAGACTTCTGTGGGAAGGGACCGTGAAGCCAAGGCTGGTGGCGCATCAGGGAAGAAGGCAGTAAGTGCCCCATGCTGTGATGGGAGCAGCTCAGGGAGAGCTGGGTGGCCTCTCTCAGCCACTCCCACGTACTAGGGTGTAAAACTGTCCCAGAACCAGATGACCACATGGAGCAAGCCAGCCAAAGACCATCCAAGCCAATATACATTACAACAGGATCGATTTGGTCTGTGGGGGTCACTCTATTAGTATGAGTGTCATAAAAAGCTGGAAATGAAAGTGTAAAAGGGAAATATGTTGGTTTATGCTTGAGCTAGACTTACTGAATGAGTACATTGGAAGCATTAAACTAAAAAGAGAAAGAGGGAGGGAGGAAGGAAGGACGAAAGGAAAGAAGGAAGGAAGGAAGGGAGGGAGGGAAGGAGGGAGAAAAGGAAAAGAAAGTAAGTTTGGTTCGAGCAACCCATTTCGGAGAAATGATGTGGTTTAAAGTCAATGTAGCCTTCTCTCTGGCTAACCTAATTACTAAGAATTGTCATTTCAAGTGACCATAGTTCAGTCCTTTACTTCTTTGGGTTAAAATTAGAAAGCATTATTGGAACTGTCTTTATATTATCATTTACTTTCTCACTTAAGAGGAAAGAGAAAGCTGGGGTCAAACTGTGGGGGATCAGCTCCTTTAAACAAAGAGAGTGAAGCACGGGGGAGCTGAGCCCCTTGAAGAAGCACAGAATGGGGGATTTTCAGTAAAAGCTGGAATACAGTCTTAGGTCCTGAGACTACACTACTGAGCCAAGCAGATATTCCCTGTCCTAAATCCCACCATCCAGCGGGGGTTCCATTCCTGAGTCCAGCATCTCTCCTTGGGCAAAACCACACCAAACCACAATCTTCCCTGTAGTTCTACGGTTTGTAGCCTCGTTCTCATGTCTGTTATACGGGCTCCCTCCTGATCCTTAGGAGGCTTTTAAATTGTCAGAGACGATCACAGGGTAACCTTCACGCTTCCTTTCTCTGAAGTCAAGCAAATTATTTACAGAATTTGTTTATTCTTGGCTGCACACATGCACTTCTCTTCTGAACCAACAGAAACACCACAAAAACCCCTGTCCTGGGTGTGCCTTTGCAATCTCTCCTGGTTGCTGTGTGTTTGGGGGCTGTTGACTTTGATCTAATTGCCATTTCTGAAACCACACTACAACTTGTCAAACACAACCACTGAGCGCCGGAGGACACTGGCCGTGGTTTGAGTGGGCTTAGCTATTAACCAAGCTTGCACCACCAAGAAGAAAGCCCACGGAGGAAGCCCTTTGATTCCAGCTACTGCTGGTTTGTGCATGCGTGTAACACTCTGTTAGAAGGAACCGCTGTTAAAAGCAGACGGGTTCGGTTTACCACTTGAATCACCCTGACCATCCTCATCGAAAGAACCCAAAGGCCCCAGTCATTCTTTCTCTTCAACAATGTGTGTCTCTATGCAGATTCTAAGCTCATGATGGCTGGCAAAAATGAGGCTGGGCCTTTCGGAGGGGAAAGTGGCAAGTAGCAGATTTCAAAAGGCACAGCATCCACCCTGGGCTGCACACACTCCTTACCTACTTCCCCGCCTTCCATTCCGTAGTAAAAACGGGAAATAAACACCAGGTGATTGAAAAGCTTGAGCCTTCCCATGTTTTACCGACTTGTCATTGCAGATAAATTGACTGCAATTTACTTCCAGAGTAAATTACTAGATGTTCATAAAAAAAACTGTTATACATTTACTGTCCCTAATTAAGATGTTAAACATGGTTCAATTTTTAAGTTAGAAGAGCCAACAGAAGTGAAACATGCTGATAGCTCCATATTTCATACTATTATTTTTCTTCCTCTCTATCGCCAGTGTATGGTTTGGATATCTGATGGGGAAATGTGGTAAAGCAGATCATGGGTCCTTGAAAGTGCTCCTACCATATCATTGTTTGGTTTATTTATTTTCGTTTAGCTTTGTTTGATGTGTTTCCCTTATGTCTATGTCACTAGTGCTATCCTTTAGAGAAATTCTGTAAGTCACATATTGCTTTGGAGACCCAGTTGATTAAATCAGAGAAATCAAAAGCATTTGAGATGAGAAAGCAGAGGAGAGAACCCTCCGCAATTCTCCATCTGGGCATTTCAAATTAAGTTGAACCAACGTAGTATTGAAAATTAAAAAAACGAAAACACAGGCTGTGCAGCTAAGAATAAAAAACAACCTGAACTATGTTGTGCGTTTCTCCCCAAACATGTGTGATTGCGGGCAATGTCGTAGAGAGAGGAACAGAAAACGCTCTCCAAAGCCAAAGAAATCGAGAACAGTCGTCCACACAATTCAGAATGGAACTCGAGGGGCTGAGAACAGAGGAGGTGGTATGTCTGGGTGCTGGACAAGAGTAGCGCCCAGAGCTAGGGCTTCCCAGGCTAACTGTTTGCCTACATTCACTTAGAAAACATTTGTTGAGCACCTGTGGTGTGCTGGGCACCAAGTTAGGTGCAAAGGAGCCAAGAATGCACACACCAGTGTCTCTGGCCTTGACGTGAGCCGTTTGCCCCCAAGTTCACGAACACTCACTGGCCAGCTCTCAGTTCCCTCCTGTCCAAGGCCTCCTGATAGGTTCCGTGTTCTACCTGGGAAACATCCTCCCCTTCCTTCTTCATGGCGCTAACTTCTCAAGACATAATTCTTCTCGTCCTTAAATACTCAACATAACTCTAACATCTTCTAACACCTAGACCAAGTGTGGTCACGGGTCTTGGTTCTCAGCCTTCCTGGAACTTAGCACAAGGGCAGTGTGTTTGCTTAAAGCCCTGCTATGCCAACAAATTGTAAAGCTGTCGATGGGTAGGGACAGGTTTCCTTGGTCCCCTTCTCTACTCTCAGCCTCCCACTGCCTCACACAATCCTTTCCTAATAGGTGATGTGTCAGATGAATGAATAAATGAATGGAAGGATGAATGAATGACTAAGGGAGTGGACTTTCTCCCAAAGTTCCAGGACACAGGAGTCAGAGGTACAACTCTCAGCCCTTAAGAAAAATCTATTTCAAAAGCTTAAAGGACCATTGTCTAACCAAAGTACACGACATTTCTCTACACTGCCTATACCATGCATGCCAGCGAATACTCCAGAATGTTTCTCTGCCTTGTTCGTAAGCACAGCCCTACGAAGGCAGGTTTTCCAACATTTGCAGACCTGGGAGAGTTTCAGGCTTTCTATAACCCTCATTCTTTTAAGCCCCCCTGCTTTGGAGAAGGCCCCACACTCACCAGAAAGCTGCTAGTCAGGGCCCTAACCCAGGACCTACGTCTTAGAAGAGCAAAGGAAAGAGGAAGAGAAAACACCATCCCACCCAGGGAGTGGCTCTGTAGAGGAGACCTCCAAACAAGTCCTCTGGATGCAGCCCCTCTCTGGTCCAGATAGTAGAGTAGGCCCCTCCGGCCTTCTTCAGACAACAACTTCCTTTCCTGCCCCCCGGACCCCCAAATCCCTTCAAGCTCTTTTTTGAAATTCACACATATCTACCTGGCAGGAAGTTCTTCATTTGTCCCTTGTCCCGCCCATCTATCCATTCAGCAAATATTTATTAAGTACAGATTATGTGCAGGTGCTGTGCAAGGTGTTTATACCACACAGACACCTGGAGCTTACCCTCTGGTGGATCTGAAACACAGGGTTCAGGCTCTGGACTTTCTAGATACCAGTGGCAGCTAAATCTCAAACCAGCAGTTATTGGCTTTCCACCAGGCAACTCCCAAACGCTAGAGCTCGGTGTGCTGCCCAATGACACAGCAGCTGGCTTCCCGTGGCTTCTGAGCCCTTGGAATGTGGCTGCTGTGTCTCAGGAATTCAATTTTTGCTTATATTTGATTCTTGCTGATTTACTTTTAAATTTAAAAAGTAAAGCAGTGCAAACCCCCCTTTTTTTTTCTATTAAGCACACCTCTGACCTTTCTTTTGGCCAGACTCTAATTCACATTAACTGTTGAACATTTAGCATCCAAATTAAGATACATATCAAATTTGAAACTTGGCACACACGCACACACAAAACTTGTAAAATATCTCATGAATACATTTTTATATTGATCACACATTGTCAGAATCATATTTTGATGTGTTGGGTTTAAAATAATAATAAAATTCCTTTCACCTGTTTATTTCTACCTTTGTTAACGGGGCTGCTAGAAAATTGCACATTTTTTAAGTGGCTCACATTACATTTCTATTAGACAGCAATGCTCTGGGCATCTTCGTAAATACAGAGCTGACAAGCACACACACACGCGCGCGCGCACACACACACACACACACACACACACACGGGCTTGGCTGCTTGAATGGTCTGGGGACTTTGTACCTGGTGTCATCTCTGACTGTGATTCGGGGAAGTTGGAAAGAGGGAAGGAGAAAGCCTTTTTCCTCCCTATAAAGTTTTTCACTTTCAAGAAGCATCATCCAGACTCCTCAGAGCAGAGTCACTTGTGACCATCCGGGGACGTTGGGAAAAGCAGCCCCAAACTATTAGCTGGAGGCTGAAGCTTCTGAATCTAGTTCGCAGCTCCAGGTATTTCCAAAGCAGAAAGGGAGAGCCTTCCAGGGGGACGCATGTCAAACGCAGCAAACCCTGCGTTCACCAACCAGACTGCTCTCCCCATCTCAGCTGCTGCCCCCTCGGGCCTCCTGGGACTTCCCACTAAGAGGCTTTCACTGCATAATTAAATGAAAGTCCTGCGGGACAGCCTCTCTCCTCTCCACCTCTGCAATATTTTGCTTTTTCGGAGAGAAGGGAGGAGTATTTCTTGGTCCTCGGAAGCATGCCTGCCTTGCTGGAATACTTCTTTCTGGTATCTGTTTCTAGAAAGTTCATTTTCTGGTTGCAGGGGAAGTGGAAGGAGGGATTTGGGGGAGGAAGAGCGAGGCATCAGTCCTGAGCTGAGTAAGGTCAGTGGTGACAGAGCGCAACCCTGAGACAGGTGAGGGGGAGAAGTTCTGAACTGGTCACACTGGCTCATTTAAAAACAATGTATCGGTGAGTCTAGTAACATCCCACTAGAGTGTGACTTCAACTTGCCAGCGCTCTGGAGGGGAGAACTGAGAGAGGGGTGGGAAGGGCCCGTGCTGGTGGGGAGAGGTGGGGCAGGTCAGGGGCTGGGGTCCACCCTGCAAGGCCCATCACTCTGCCTGCTGTCCAGCCCTGCAAGCTGATGGCCAGCTGGGGAAAGGTCTGCAGCTCCTCACTGGGGAGGAAACCTTGGAAGCCTCTTGCCAACCAAGACTGTAAGGGGGAGAGTTGTGGGGCGGGGGGCAGGGTTAGCTGATTCTGGTCTGGCACCCTGCTCTCCCCTGCATCCCGGCCACCTCACCCTCTGATGTGCTGCAGTGTGTCCCCTGTTTTCCCAATTTTCCAGAGGAGGGAACCGAGGACGAAGGAAGAGTGAGGTGTTTACCCCACTTGGTAGCGGCGCCCTGAGCTGGGGTCCAGATTGCCTGCATCCCTAGTCCTGGTGAGATCTGAAGGGCACTGGCTCATCCCCGCCTGCCCCCACCCACCAGCCCCGGAACCTAGCAAGGCCCGGGAACCTGAGGTTTCATTTCCAAACTCTTTGGCCATTGGATTGTTTGAGGCTCTGATGAGGGTAGGGACCCTCTTCCAAGAAAAACGGACTTGACCAGAACCTTGAATACCTTTTTAAAGAATTTTATAGAGTCTCTGAAGGCAATCCTTGGGCCAACTGGGGAAGGATACACTGCGTATAAAGAGAGAGCACCTACCATTAAAATGTAAATATTAGCTAGAAGGGGGGCTCATTTAATCTGATTTCTGATTACTACCTTAGTATGAATTATATATATGTAAAATATAAATGAATATATATATAATGTCCAATCAGTGGCAGCTGAGAAATGGGACTATATAAGCCATCGGCCAAATGAGTGTTTTTTGTTTTTTGCTTTCTCTTCCAAAAAATAAAAATAAAGAAGGAAAACAAAATTGTCATTGATACTACAAACCTAATTTTGTTCATTTCTTTTCAGGGCTTCTTGTCCTCCTACGTGTCCTGGGGGGCCACTCTACCCCCCTACAGCCCTGGGGAGCAGAGGGGAGAGCCGGGATTGGTGAAGAAACCAAGTCTGCCCAGGCTCACACGGCTAGGAAGTGAGAAGGGGCTGGACAAGGGTCTGACTGACCCCCTCAGTGGTGCTCCTGGCCGCCGTGCGCCCCTGTAAGCCGCAGCATCTGCCTTCCGTGAACTTTCCCTGGGACCAGCCACCCACTCTAACCTGCTCAGTCAAATGACATTAAGAAGATGGCCATTCAGCCAGATTAGTGCAACTCATAGGGAGCGCCATTTAAACTGATAAGATCCCAAGGGCTGGGACAAGGTCTTCATGATGTCACCTTCCTCCCCATTATTACCTCCACGAATACTTTGGTCTGCTGCATGCCTAATAAAGAAATCCCATCTATAGGTCAACTTCCCATGTCTGAGGAGGCGTGTGCAAAATGCCGTCTCATTCACGGGAAAGAAATCCAGCTGCCAGCCAGTGTCTGTCTGAGTTTCCTACTTCTTTTGAAAAGGCTCTAAAGGTGAATTTTTTTTCCCCTGCGTTGGAGAGCTGGAAGTTAAGCTTAATGTACAAACCTTTATTTTCCAAAGAGGCAGGTTGGCTTTCCTGTATCGACAGACTCCAGCGCTTAGATTTATTACAGAATGGTAATCAGGCAAAAGAATAAATACACTGCATCTTTAATTCATTAATCACCACCAAAAGCAAAATGAACTACAGTGAAGAAGACAATATGTTTTCGAATGCTGGGGGTGGGGAAGAGGGAGTAGGTTTCTCAATAAAATCCAGTTGCTACAATCCATTTTGCATGCAGATTAGAGAAAGGATATTCCACCTGTGAGCCTTTCATTCGGATGGGAACAGGAGGCTCTCTGCCTAGGAGGACTGGCAGGACCCTTGTCTGTGGGTGGCCTTCGGTGGTCCCTGGGGTCCCCAGCTGGGCTGCTTTTGTAACTCACATCAGGAGCCACTGGCTGGCTGAAAAACCAAGCAATGGAGTCAAACAGACCTGGGTTCAAATTTCTGCTCCATCTGGAAAGTGGGGAGGGCGGAGGGGGTAGGGAAGCCACCACCTCTGTCACTCATTGCCTTGACCTGTCTACCTATGAAATGTGGGCACCAGAAGTGTTTTGTCTTCTAAACATCTCAGGTCACCAAATTCTCACGACAGCCGACCTGACGAAGGCTGGAAATGTGTAAGCAAAAATCAAAGAGCAGGTTTTCTGAGCAGCCGCAGGCAGCGGGGCACTCTGGAGCACCATCTGGCCCGGGAGTCTTGGGATGCTAAGAGGTCGCTCTATTCCTGCTGCTGTTCCTGAGTCCTTACAACCTGGAAACCAGAAACTGGCCAACTTCCCACCTACACCACAGACCTGCAAAGTGAGAAGCGGTGAAGTCAGCATCTCGGACGCTCCGAGGGAGAGAATCAGGTGTGAGGAAGGATGTAATGAAAAACCAAATAGCAGCTCATGATTACTGAACACTTCTGGGGGCTTTACATGGATTATCTCACTTAATCTTTACACCCCACCTTCAGGAGTTTGGTCCTACCACTGTGCCCATTTCACAGATGAGAAACCAGGCCCATGGAGGTCAAGTTCCTCAGTCAGGTTTACAACATTGTTCCTCCCAGACTCCGCTGGGAGGTTCAGAACTGCTACTGTTTACTGAGCTCTTCCTGCCCATAGCCCTTTATCTACAGGACCTCATTTACTCTTAGCCACAGTCTAGGAAAGAAGTATGACTATTCCCACTGCATTTATGAAACCAAAAGAAACATGGAGACTTTAATCCAGGGTCTCTTAATCTCAGCACGAGTCACGTTTTGACCTGGATCATACTGTGGGATCTGTCCCATGCACTGCAGGGCGCTCAACAGCATCCCTACCCTCTACCCATTAGGTGCCAGGACACCCAGTCCCCAAGTCATGACAAGCAAAACTGTCTCCACATGTTGCCAAATGTTCCCTGAGGAGCAATATCACCCTGGGTAAGAGCCATGGCTGTAAACAAACGGGGAGGTCAAGCAGGTGAGAACTTCAGAGCTGGGAATGGGACCCCGTGTACCTGACTCCTCCACCAGACCGTTTCCCTAATGCTGCTTCGGTTCCCTTCAGGCAGTGGATCTTCTGTGTGGCCCATTCCAGCCCCACCTGGGAACTCATTAGACACATAGATGACCCGTGCCCACACCCAGATGGCCTGAACTGGAAATTCTAGGGGTGGGGGCTAGAAATCAGAGGCTTAACGGATCCTTCAGGTGAGCTGGGGCTCACTGAAGTCAGGGCAGTGTGTCTGAGCCTTGGCTGCGCGCTACAGTCTCCTGCACACCTTTGAGAACAGTGTGGATGCCGGGGTACCACCTCAGGATTCTGATTTAATTGATCTGGGCTGGGGCTTAGGCACTCGGATTTGTAAAGCCTTCCAGATGATTCTCATGGGTAGCTGAGGTTGAGAACCACTGACCATGAGGGAGCTGACCCAGTTCTCAGGGAGGCACCAGTCAAAGACCGAGTACTCAAACAAAAAACCACTGAGGTTGGTCCCTGGCCCGTCAGCCCAAATGTCGGACAGAAGCAGCAACAACCATGCAGAGTCTCCCTTTGCTCTCAGCCTCAAACCACAGCCCCTGACAGCCCAGCTGCTCTCATTGGGCCTTTTTTTCTATCCCTCTTCCATCGATTTACCTAAATTTCTAAACACTCTGGAAGCTATTTAGTTGGACTCTGCACAAGATCAAGAGGTTAAGGAGGCCACTAAAATTGATAGGTTAATGCCTTGTATTAAGTTGGACATACCTGCAAAGTGAAGGAATCATTGCTGCAGGTGGAAATGAAATTCAACTTTTAACATCACCTAAACATCCTTCAGGGTCCCCCCTCATCTCTTCCATCCCTCTAGCCATCGCCTTCCACAACTCTCCTGCTATTCACCTACCCCCTCCTAAGCCCTGAGCAAGCCAAGCTCACCCCCCTTTGCAAATTCCCAAGTCACTCCCTTACTAACTCATCCGACCTCCACAGCCTGGAACAGCCTTTCACTTCCTCCTACATGCCCATAACCTCTGTCCCCTAAGGTCCTCTTTGATGCCTTCGGCCCACACCAAGCTCCTCTCCTCTGCTTCTTTTGCACTTAGAGTCAGAGCAGCAATGCAAGCAGTGCATTCGATGCACTTGATGCTGCTCTGTTCAATGTCCATATTTTCATCTGGGCATCTAGAGCGGAGGTGTGCTGCTAAAGGCTTAACAGCCTGCTCCCTCATGGAGGGTGCAGGGGGAAAAGGGCTCTAATTTTGTAGCATTTGCATTCTGTGCTGCACATATTCCTACCGTGGCCTACATCATGCTACCAAGGTGAAGTCCCTGAATATGGGCCCAAGAAGAGATACACACAGCTGGCTTTTGCCAGCCTGTAGGAGTGGGCGTGAGCACACCACTGAGAGTCAACCCGGCTGACATCTACTGTGTGCATCCCTGGGCTAAACGCTGACCAGGCGGACCCTGGATCACGGTCTGGTGTGGGGTAAAGGAAAAACACAGGCTTGTGATAGGCAGCAGTCAACTTTTGCCAGCTAGACTATACAAGTCCCTTGAATCCTGAGGGAAAAAAATCCTCAAGATTTTTGAGCAAGAAAAGACATGGTAATGGCTGGTCACTTCTGCCACACGTAATGAGAACAGCCTACTGGGATTGCACTTAGTAGGTGCTGCCCCGACTTGCTCATTGAACCCGTTTTGGAATCCAATGAGGCTGATTCTATCATCCCCATCTACAGAAGGACAGAAGGGCGGGGACTTTCCCAAAGTCACACAGGTCTGACATTGACATGACATTGACATCTGCTCCACCCTGAGGAATCTCTAAGTGTTTCCAGTGAGAGATAGGGGTCTTCCACGACCTCAAAGACCATCTGGCCTGGCATTTCCTGAGAGAGCACTTCCCCAAAGTGTTCTGAAGTTGGCTGTACAGGTCATGGGGTCCTAGGGGGCACAGGCAGAAGAGAGAAGGGGCAAGACCCTGGAGGGCCAGCTCCACCTCCAGCAGCTTCCTGTTTTTCTTTTATACAGTGATCCCAATGCCACTTTACAGGTGGGTCCTCTGCTGAAACAAAACAAAATAAACTGAGTTTGAAAACCTCTGCTTTGTGACAAATCCTTAAATGTATGGAGCTGGTAACGGAAGCCTGGGGAGCTTCTAGCAATCATTCTACCAACCCATATTTCTTTCTCACCTGTTACAGTATTGGCGTACTACGGGAATAAAATAAATAGCCTCGAGGAAATTTTCAGAAAATGCACCCAAGCTCAATTACCTACCCCCAGATGGAAGAACTCCTGAGGCAAAATTTTAAGCGTATCAGTAACCACACCCCTGGCCCAAAGCAGTGGGTTGAAATCTCCCTAAACTATCCCCTCCCAGGTGCATGTGGCATGAGGCTACAGGATTTCCAGCCTTGGCATCGACAACTTGCCTCAACACCGAGTCACATCCAGATTCCCCATGGAAATGCTTTTCAACTACATTGGACGAAATCTTTCACACAATTTCTTTGCAAGCAGCTCTGCCCCTGAGTCAGGACCTGCCCCCCAAACACAACAAGTTCAAAGACCTGGAGCTGCAGAATCTACCCATCTCCTACCCGCCCAGCACCCAACCCACTCTCGTTCTTCTTTGCCTGTAAGGTACTGGAATGGCATTGCTGTATTTTAAAATATAGCTCACAAATTAAAAACCGAAAGAAGAAACACAATTTTTCTGTCAGTGGCTTAAGGGGATTCCACCTCTAAGCTGCTGCTAAAGCTCCTTTAGTCTTTTTTACATTTGTAGCATTTTGGAGCAATTTGCTAGAGTCAAAGAAAGCAGTGAAATTTCCACAACTGACTTCAAAGGCCCCAAATCCTGTAGCAGTGGAGGGGAGCCTGGTAGCAGCACCAGAGGGGACGTTTTTCAAAGAGGTGTGTGGAGGGACCTGGAGCATCTCTGCCCTGCCTCCGCGATTGATGTGAATGGCAGACACATGACCAAATCCCCCTGTAGTCCTTTGAAAAACGCCCCTCCCTCACTTTCCCCCAATACTTTGGTTGTGACACCGCAGATGATACATCTGGGCTGAAATGGAGAAACCGCTGCTGTGGCTCAAAAACAACACGGGCCTTGATGCAACGAACACGCACGAGTCTTTTATCTGCTGGGGAGCGCGGAGCAAATTCAGACCGGTTACGAGGCAGATGGACAGCGGGGTGGGTTCACAGTTGCCAAAATGAACTCTAGCCTAGGCAGAAGCGGCTTCGGGGGAGGCAAACACGCAAACTGTCAGGGCACCTGCCACCTTAGTTCACTCCTCTCTCTTGTCTTTTGTCTCCTGTTTCCATGCCCCACCATGGCCTGGCTTTCGATTTCTTCTCCATCTGACCCGTTTGCCCATCTCGGTCCAATCCTTCCTTCCCCACCTCACACTCATAAACACTGTTTATTCCAGCTCTACCTGGACTGCTGTATTGAGTTAAAATCCCCAACATGAAATGAGTATAAAAGGGTGTTTGGTCTGTGAATATTCTGTACTATAACATGTTATTAAAATGAGCCCCGCAAGAAGTTGCCCAATTTAGAGACTCACAGTAGTGTATGAGACTGCCCATCCCCCCACATTTCAGCCACAAGGAAATATTTTTATCATTGTCATTATTTTCTTATGAGTGATGACAAACATTGTTTCATAAGGTTTTTTGTTAGTTGTCCATCCTTCGGTCCATTTTCCTATCAGGTTGTCTAGCATCTTTCTTATGGATTTTTAAGAGCCTTTCCTAATAAGGGAATGAGGTCTTTGACTGTCTTGTGGTTTGCGATTTTCCCCACTATGTTGTTTGGCTTTTGATTTTGTTTACAGCATTTTTGCTTTGTGTCGTTTGCTTCTGTAGCAAATTCATCAGTCCACTTCCGTGCAGCATCTGGGTGGTGCATCAGGCGAAGGAAGGTTGTCCTTACCCCACGTTAAAAAAAAAAACACAAAAAAAACCCAGAAAAACCCCAGGTTCCTTTGGTTACTTTTCTAGCTTTTGCTTCCACTTACGGCTCTCACACAATGACGAAAATGACCACCCTCTTGTCCACCTCATGAACCCCGTCTCTGGGAGAGAGCTCGTCCAGCAGGACCAGCATTTGCTTTTTTAGCCGTCTGTCTGCATCGGTCATGCATCTTGGGAGCACACACTGTGTGCTATTTGTTTCTGAACCCTCCAGAACCAAATCCATATTCTGGTGTTTACAGGGTATACAATGAGCGTTCATCGAATTAAAGCTTAAAATAAAACATAATAACTTTGACACTAGACCAGCTGGAGAAGAAGGGTCTATTTTCCAATAGCTCTCCGAAAGAGGACATTAAGAAATAGGTCTGGCGCAGACTATATTTAACAAGCTGTCCAGGAAAGGAAACTTCGCTCACGAATGTGTCAAGGAAATGTCAGGATGTGGGTCCTTTGAAACGCTGCGAGAGGATTAAGAGAACAACCTCTAATTTTGACAGACTGCAAAGATGTCATCTTCATCCTTTAAGAAACTTCCACTGGGTCCTTATTACCCATTTGTTTGTTTGTTTGTTTGTGCACCCGACTGCCGATTCAGGAACACCCCGCCACTTTGCAGAGAGGACGCGAGGTGCAGATGCCGTGCGCGGCTCACCGATACAGGGTTGTGTGCTGGACACAAAAATAAATGAGGCGTGAACTCCACGCTCACGGAGTTTAGAGCCCAAGAGGAGATGAGAAATTTAAAAGGTAATTGTCTTACAAGGTAGAGTGAAGCGCGCCTTCAGAGTGGGCCATTTCTATGTGGTTCAATGTTATGCTTTAGTGGACGATCAATGTGTCTGACAGTGTGTGATCAAACATCTTGGTTCACTCCAGCCTGCACCATTTTCCTCGGTCCTGTTTCTACCGTAACCCCGGCCACACAGTAAGTAAGTGCCTGCTGGTAACAATGACAAACACCGCCAGTATCTCATCGGTATCTGTGAAAGTTTGTGCAAATAATTTAAAATACATTTATTCTTGTAACTCAATAACTAAATACAGTATTCTCTTTTTCATGCAGGATTAGAAGAAAAATGCCATCACGTGTTTAAAATTAGCCATTTTGCTAACTCAAAATCCTCATTATCTTCCCTGGCTCAGGGGCTGGACCTGAGGTGAACTGGCCACTTAGCTGACTGTGTAGACTTATAGAAGGCTTCTGATTCTACCTCAAATGACCCGTTTCCCAAAAGAAAAAAAAAAAAAAATGAGACCCAGCAAGGTCATCAAGGGATGTGGCCTGCCCAGGTCACATGGCTGCTTAGTGGCCAAGGCAGGTCTATAATAGAGGCTTCTGAACACCAACTCCAATTCACTTTCTCTGCCTCCATTATCTGACTGCCTTCGCCTTCGTTCTAAAGAATAGAGTTGATTTTAATAGAGGGCCAGGAAGGCCAGGTGAAGCAGGGAAAACACAAAGCAATTATTCATCCCTTTTAGTTTTAAACGGAACCTGAAAAATGCTGAGTTGTGAGACATGACAACAAAGTACGGGAAATTCACCAGTGGATTTTTCCCTCTCTGAGTTCCCACAGATAACTGTGTGCCTGGATTCTCCTACTAGGAATTTTCAATCCTGATTGTGCATTAGAATTGCTGAGAACTGTTGCAAAAAAATACTGATGTGTGCATCCAATCAGCCCCTAGGTGTTCTGGTTTAAGTGGTTTGGGGCAGGACATCATTTTAAAAGCTCCCCAGGTGTATCTAGGGTTCTCAGTTCAGAGACTTCTTTATGCCATAGTCCTACTCATGCCTATCTCCTAAAGGAGTGTAGATCAGTCTTGGGTACCAGGTTCCCTCCCCCATGTTGTGAAGTGCCCACATCCCAAGCCCTGCCAAACCTCATTCTCAGAAAATTGGATTAGGCAGGTAGCTGGCTGTGAGGGCCTACCCCCAGCCACTGATTGGATGAGTGATAGACACCTGACCAAGATGAGCCAATCAGCTATCTCTTCTGAAAACTGGAACTTAGAATCTCTAACCAACCTCTGCTGGGGATGTTTAGAACAAGAGGTGAGAGTGGGAATCACACGTTCTCCAGAGCGGAGAAGGCCTGCCTGTCTTCTATAGGGAGAATGAAGCAGATGTGCACAGAGAAGGGAAGAGGGACACAGGCCTGAACCTTCATTCCCAACTCCCCCCACCCCTCACCCCTGCTTGTACTTCATGCCCTGATAATAATCTTAACAGAAACCTGAAGGCAGGGTTTTTACGTCCAAAGTTCTAGGAAATTAGCATATCCCTCACAGGGCTCATCTAATCACAAATGGCCAGGTTAAATTTGACAGTGACCTTGGATTTCTGTTGGAGCAGAGGATCCCAAACTGGGGTCCTGAAACCACATTAGGGAGCCCATGAATGTAGTAACAGCACCCACAAGCCATTCTTATCATTGCAAAGACCTTCGAGATAACCCCCTGTTAAGGTCTTTTAATGCTTTTGACTGAATAAACATCAGAGGACTTACACCATTTCTCTTGGTGACCAGAAGTCCTATAGCTATTAGAGAGGGCTCTGATTAATGAAACAAACACAGAATTACAAACGAATCTTTCAGAGCATGGGTTTCAAGGGGAAATTGGTAAAAGGGTCCTTTGGTACTAAAAGAAATAACTCAGACTTCACGTTTCCACAACCTTTTTCAAAACTGCCCTACGTAACACTAGTTCCATGAGATGGCTGATTAGGAAGCAGGCTCTATGTTTAAGTACGTTTGGAAGATACTGTGCTTCCCTGTTGGGTCTTCCCCACCAAGGATCACCACGCTTGCTAGCACTAAAACCTCTGGGGTGAACAATAGCAAAATTAATATTTAATTTTGTCTAATCCATAATTGCCCTAAATTATTTGACCACAGAACTCCCCAAGCACACCTTTAAAAAGAAACTTTTCTCAGGGGTGGTAGTGTTCTCAAGGGAGAGCAGATGATAGTTATAAACTCCTGCTCTACGTTCTTCTCAATCTTCCAATTTTGACATTTACTTTAAAGCAGGGAGGAAGTCCAATGTCATAATCATAAAGTTAACAAACCAAGACTTGCAATGTGTCAAGGTGAAAGTTTTCTTCTGTGTAATACCGATCCAGGCCAAGCACGGTGGGTGTTTGCTCCGTGCCAAGCGCTTTACATACATTATCGTATTTAATCCTTTGCACGGGCCTTGGAGGAACTAGCCCTGTTTTACAGATGCAGAAACTGTGTGTTCCTTTTCATGTAACCACAGATTTTGCTGACAACTTTTATTAAATAGGGCTTTCAATGGAGTGATTTAACGCTGATTTATCTTCACTATCCAGCAATTTCCTGGGAGTCAGTTGTGCACCTGGTGCTTTACACATTACAGAGTATTAAGGAAATGCACCATCTATTATTTTTTAAATGCTCTTGAAATGACAATCTTTATCTTCGTGTCTGGAAAGGCTGCTCCATTACCTACCAAAATCAAGCTGCGGAGTCATTTGTTGTTAGGGCTGAAGGGGTCCTTGGAGTCAAGACCGTGAGGACAGCAACCGCTGGTCTTCTGGCTACTACTCAGCTGATAACGCGTTTTCTTCCAGGCCGCACTCAACCCCACTAAGAAATGATGACCAAGGAGAGAGAGGGCTTCTGAGCTCATGCTGCATGTGCTCAGGTTGGACACTGGGCTTTTGTAACCGGGAAGGAGGGAACAAACTGCCTGGGGCAGGCTGCCCTGGGGTCTGCCTAGAAATACCGGCACAATTGTGGCACAGGATCAAATGAAATCTTAATGGAAATCTTAATGGCTTTGTGCCTCAGTTTCCTTATCTGTACAAACAGCATTAAGGTATCTACTTCTCTACTTGTCCTAAAGATCAGAGGACGGCAGAGGTTCTAGCCCCCAAGGAGACCCTCGATCCATGGTGGCCATCATCACCATTGCCTATCTCTGGATGACCTCCCAAGGGCAGGGCTGCATGGAACCTCACGGACTTCAACTCCAGAACATTTTCCTCTAACTCCTGGCTACCTGGTGTGGCCCCAGAGTGACCAAAAGAAATGCTGAATATCAACTCTTCATTAAATATTTAAAAACCTGATTCTCAATATTCTCTATAATGGCAGAGGTATGGGGGAGTGGGAGGGAGTCATCAGCTTGAAGTCTAGCTCATTTCTGAAATCCCTGAGAAGTAGGATATGAAAATAAAATCTGGACACATTTAATAAGTAACCAATACCACTTTTACCTGTGGTGAAATGATTAAATATTATGTTCAAAGCCTAAGAAACTGCATGCTCTAAACCCCGCTCTTTGGAGTCTGTATACACCTGAGTGCGCATGCACGGGCCCCTTTTTTCTACATCTCTCTCTTCATCTTCTGTGATCTTTGCAGGAACTGAGCTCCAGACACCTGCTGACCCAGTCTCCCCAACACCCTTGATACTGGTGGCATGTGCTGGTGGCATTCTGGTTCCAAATTTGTGTCTCTGGTACCTTTGTAAAAATATTTTCCAATTTCAGAACACAAAACTCCACTTAAAAAGAGGAATGAAAGGGGAAAAAACCTAGCAAATATCAAGCAGAATGCTTTGGAAAAAAATTGTATTTCGATGAATGTGATAATACGGCATTCATTTAAAATGAACACTTACGTTACCACAACACATAAATGACATTCCTTCATCAGACATCTTATTGTGTGCCTATTCTGTGCTATATTCATTGTGTTTGTGATGTACAGAATACCTTACTTTGTTACTTTAATGGAATATTCTGGGGCGTGTTTGTCTATGTTTGTCCCAGAGAGCCACCTATTTTGCCTCAGTGGTCCACACCAGCCTCTCCCCATTAGTAAGGAATCCCAAGTCGAACTGCCCGGGCACAGCTGGATGCCAATATTTATATTGATACCTATCAATTTCGTCTCCACTTTCACATGATATATCATTTTTCAAGTCATTTTTAAAGGTTTTATTGTGTAGTGCCTCGTTTCTAGATAGAGTTCTACAGGCCTCTTCATTTCTCATTGAGGACTAATTGTTAAGGTTGGAAACACAGCAAAGAACTCTATAATGAGAAAACTTCAGGACTCCCCAGTAAATAACTTGTGTCCCCAATTTGACAAATGTGAGTCAGGGCTTGACACCTTCAGCCTTTCAAAGAATTCAGCTCCCTGGTTCAAACCCAACAGCCCTGAGAAATGCGTGACTAATTTTTGTTTGCTATTAATCGCAAATTATATTTTCTTTTAAAAATTAATTAAAAACAGGAGATGGAATAAATATTTCAGGCGACTAGCAGCAAAGTGGGAAAATACCATGTGTTTGGAGTTTTAGTGCCCTCTGAGTACAGAAATTTATTTGCGGCAAGCAGAAAATAGACAGCAAGCATAAAAACACAGCAGAGTCCCCCTAGTAAAATTATTTATCAAGCTAACAAGGGAGGGACCCTCCTAGTAACAACAAGCCAGTGAGGGAAAGACGTGGCTTTATATTTTACCTTTGGGTTAGCAAACCAGTAAAAATGCCAACTGACAAGCACTTCACATAAAGATTTCTTTCTAAATGAGCTTCCTTGTTAGGAGGAAAGAAAAAAAAAGCTCTTCCCAGCTAAGGAGCACTATAGCTTACAGACGGGGAATTCTAGCACGTAGATGCTGACTCTTTAGTGCAAAAATAATAGAACTGAAACGTAAGTTCATGTGAATTACGCGTGGCGTTTAAAAACTGAATTAAAAGTTCATTAAAGACAACGCGCTCCCATTCTTATCAGGGGATCCTCGTGCTTGGGTGCCTACGGAAAGTCACAGTTTTGTACGTTGCTTTTTCAAGGCTAGTATTAAGAGTCTCCAGGAAAAAAATACTTACCTACACATTTATATACACAGGTCTCTATGTACTGACTTTGCCTCCTTTGTACAAGCCTCATTGCTATACTTTTTCAAATATTTATTTTACGAGCATAACCTCAAAGCCAGTTTTTACAGTTTAGTTTAATACCAGACTTTGATTATAACTTACAAGTCACTGTTTTGCAGCTTGCAATAGCAAAATGGTAAAAGAAAAAGGAAGGAAGGAAGGAAGGAAGGAAGGAGAGAAACTATCAAGTGGAAACCACGCAGTGGCCTGATCCCAATTAAATTTTAAAGAAGTAGTAAAAAGATGCATTCTCAGAATAACGGCATCCTGGAGAGCTCTGGAAATAACTCCTGACAAATTTACAATAAAATCACACACCCGGGCCTCATCTTTCCTGAAGTGAAAATTTGACCAGTGACCCAAGACAGACACGGACAGGTGCCTCTTCCGCTGTGGAAGGTGACGCTACCAGCTGGAGAGGACGGGAAACCTGCAGGATGCTGTACAAGGCTGGGCAGAGGCAGACAGAAACGCCTCGCAGGGGCTGCTCTCTCCTGTCCCACGGCCCCCGCACCCCCTCCCATGGGCCACCAATGCCTTCAAAATTTTCCCAAAACAGGGATGGCAAGTTTTTTTATTACCAATATCAGCCAGATAAAATAAAACAGATGGATAAAAATAAAAACAAACCCTTCCTTACTTCTTTGCTTTCTTCTCCGGGATGGTGACTTTCACCTCATCGCTGCAAAAGCTCTGAGCTCTGGCTGGACAAATGAAACTTCCTGCTCTCAGGCAGGAAAAAAGTTGGATTTTGTACTTTACTTCCGGGGTCAAGGGCCAAACTCTCAAATTCAAATCCCACCAGCTGCGCTCAGGGGCTGCAGGGCCTATTATCTGCCTGCAAATCTGTAGGGAGGGTTACTAGCACCAGCATCTCACTCTATTTCTGCTATTTTGTGACCACTGATATTTTTGCCTTTAGACTAGGGTCTGGTCAGGATGCTACTAAATAAGCACTACATCAGGATGCTACTAAATAAGCAAAGATCAGAGCAAACAGAGGTAACATTCTAAAAAATGAAGTTCCAAAAACTGCTAACAGAGCATTTTGGAAGGTGACGCGTCCAGGAAAAGAGCAAGATGCCAAGCAGCCTCCAATGCACAGTGAATCTCCGGAGGCTGTGGGGAGGAGGGCAGCTGGGCGCCTCAGCCCTGGGCAGCACAGCGTCCTGGAGGCTAACAGAAGTCTGTCTTCCTCACAAACTGTGTCTTCCCTGGGAGGGGGAACCCCGGTGCCAACCTCCACACACACCTGTTAAAGCTCCAGCTAGCCCACACACTTTGCACCTTCATTCTGCTAGGCAGGGGTGAGAGAGTGCTTCGAGGCTTTAAGAGGAGAAAAAGAGAAGAAAAAGGAGGCAAAAAGCCTGAGAAAACCCAATAACCACTGAACAAAACAGAACAGCCTGTGAACACCGGGATAGAACTTTGAATATGTGATACCCACTGGAGCAAAGAGTGAGAAAGCAGTTTTTAGCTTGGATAGAAAGGTCGACATGAGTGAGGAATTTCTGATCTGCCCTGTGCATCCTCACTGCGGAGAGGAGAGAGGGGGCAGGCTTCCGTTCCGGCAGACCTGCGTGGCTTTCTAAAATGCAGCGCGCGACTCCAAACACTGTTAGAACACTGTTACACCGGCTGTGTGCACCTTAGGATGTTTTGAAAGGGCTCTAATCGCTCCATTAAAAAGAAAGAAAGAGAGCAGGAAAATAAGAAAGACAAGGAAAGGAAACAGAACCTTTTATTCTATTCAAAATTTTCAGCCCAGTAAGAGACCCATGTCTGCTTTTCCCCCATCTCCTGTACATCAGGAATGAACCTCATTTTAAAATATAAATAAGCAGGAGGCACACCACAGCAGCAGAGATTCAAGCCCTTTAATTAACTACCATCGGCAACAAAAGATATCTATTTGGATTAGCTTTGGGTGGGGTGGGGCAGGGCGGGGCGGGCAGGGGTCAACTCTGGCATCAGAATCCCTTTAAATAATTACAAACCCTAACTCAAAAACTCTGCTGCTGGCAGGACCCAGCAAAGAAGAAAAGAAACTTTGTCTCTAGAACCCAATTTAAAGGAGGCTGACCTCAAGGTCAATTTCAAATCAATTTAATTCTTACCTCCACTGCCTACCTTGTAGCAAATGAACTTACTGTGCTTTTCAATAGACCAGAATGACTAAAAAGAAATCTTCACTGGCTGCACATAAGTATAGAACGTTATTAGATGATGTTATTGAGAGAAAAGCGAACAAAAACGCAACAAGCGTTCTCCCTCCCTCTCTCTTCTGTCATGCCCACCTCACCGGTGATTAAGCAGTAGGATGCACCCCTGGATGGTTAATTAGGTGTTAATATCTTCCAGTAGCTTATATCCAAGGTCACTGCTCTGTGGCCGTGTTGTCTCAGGTGACAATACCTGTAATTCCCACAGCTAGAGTGATCTTCCCACTCAACACCTGAAGCTGTTTCCCCCTTTCCCCCAATGGGCATTACTTCCCATCTGAAATTATATGTGTTAATAGCTTTATTATATTTTCTGGAGGTGCTGGAAAGAACGGCACACCGAAATCTCCCACTGGCTCAGCCTTGTCGCGGCGTTTTCCAAACATTATAAACAAACAAACAAAAAAGCAAAACCAACCCTTCTGCTTAGCTCATTTATTGCTGATAATTTCATTGAAGTGCCAGGAAAAGGAAAAAAAAAATGTAGACACTACGCAACAACACTACAGTGATTTTTGGATGGAGGAAGCGAAAGACGCGGCAAGCGGCAGGTGAGGAGTTTCAACACTGGCATTGGGACCAGGAGCCGTAAATCTGAGACTTTGGCAGGTGACCGAACATGTGCTTTTAAAACAAAAGCTCTTTACAGAGGCATCATTTAGATTTAAGTAACGAGTGCTGTACTTTGGCAAAAATTCCTTCCTCCTATTTGTTTCCCTACACACACGATGTTCTTTCTTCAAGTTGTCCCCTGCAATAGTATCCTAGAGTTGACTGAAAATAGTATGAGTTCAAATGGCATCATTAGGCTAGTCACTCTGTACCTGCTCTGCTATAATTAATTGATTAAATCAGCTCAGTAATGGGTCAGAGCCCACAGAAAGAAAAACAGCCTTGTATGAAAAGAGGGTGCGGTGGTGATTAGGAGGAGCACAATCTAAATAAACAAACAACAACAGCAAACAATTAGGTAAGTCCCAGTAATAAAACACTCTAAACAGAATTATT
The DNA here is from genome assembly GCA_004026765.1 of Micronycteris hirsuta. Taxonomy (NCBI): domain Eukaryota; kingdom Metazoa; phylum Chordata; class Mammalia; order Chiroptera; family Phyllostomidae; genus Micronycteris; species Micronycteris hirsuta. The sequence continues at coordinate 723,428 of PVJI01000004.1, forward strand.
TCCTCTTATTTTCTCTGTGCCAACAAATACACTGATGTCATTTGCTTAAGACGTACTCATGGAAGTTGTGATGAATTGATTGGTCCTCTCTCCAAATCGGCATGCACTACAGCATTCTACTCTTCGCTGGCTCAGAGGAGGGGATTTACTCTCAAGACTATTTAGAAACTCCAAGGGGCCTATAGTGAAAACATAGTCAAGACTGGCCACTGTTTTTGCTTGAGCTTTTCAAACAGAGGCACCAGAAATCAAAACTTACCGTCTGTGTTTTCACATGCCCTTTGCATTGAGAACACCCCGATTCCCCATTTCTGTTAAAATATTTTGATGGGCTCTGCAAGGGAAGCGAGGTTCTATTCTTGATTTTGTGTTTGAATTAAACAGCTGGGCTAAGGCGTCTGCCTTAGGGCATCGACACCGGGCATCAGGAAACCATGCTTGTCTCTGATATCTGGATGATCGTGGGCAACATAGGAAGGCAAGTTCTACAAAATAGAAACAAGATTTCTAAGTACTTTTACCGTTTGGGGTGTGGGATTTTTTGGGTTTTATCCCAGTTCGTAAAATAATAAAGCCTTCCTTCCATTTGTTTGAATTCATATCAGGATAAATACAATCAGGATGAGATATGTCCACTCTGCTAGTTGTCAGACTAGAAAAAAAATTGATGGGTACTCAGAACCCAAGAAGTGCCGTTTATACAAGTTCCATCAGCTTCTCCCACTGGCGACAGGAAAGCTACCCACAGGCCTCTCCCCTATGTCTGCAGCCCACCTGCCCTGCCCGAAGCAGCTCTGTAAGGCTTGGTTGCATCCGATGCGTCTTAGCCAAAGTCAGGAACATCTGAAATGGGCAGAGCATAGACATGAGCAGGCTGAGGCCCTGGTATCACCGCCTTCAGAATTAGTGTTTCAGCACAAAAGATAGAAGAAGGGGTTTTAAAGGCCTACTTTCAAGTTTGGTGCAAACCACTGTGTTACCTCCTTTTGACAAGTCCAGCTAAGAGACAGACTTTAAGATGAATTCCTAGACCACCCTTGCTATCAGGGCCGAGCAACATCATGACTTGTTTCCACGGCAACGATGCTACCAGCACACCTTACCCAACGATGCTACCATGGAATAATTTCCATCAGTGTGTGATCGTCTCCGTTGATCTTCATGTTAGGAGACCTTTCTTCAGGAGGTAAAACCTTGGTAAAGCATGCATTTTGATAGTTTTGCATATGTTAAGTTGTAACATGTACTAATGGAAAACATTAGTCCGAAACAAGGGATGCTACAAAATGGAAAATTTAATTTTTTTGTGATACTACTTCAGATAAATACTTTGTAATATGCTCAAGAACCATAATGTAATCTAGACTGTGTTTCTGAGATTAAATAAAAGGTAATTAAATGGCTCCTCCAATGACTTGGGATTTAATTTTCATACCTTAGCCTAGAAAATTGTTAGAAATAAGCCACAAAGCTGTGCAGAGTGGAAATTTCCCAGAGAGCAGAAAGCTAGTGGTTTCCCATTTTTGGCTTTCACTACTGAAATCCCTAACCAAAGTGACTTTCTGAAAATTAAACTAAGTAACTCTCCCAAGAGTATCAAGTATTGAACTTTTCATATATCAGCTTATAATATCTAATATCACAGAGTAACTTTGAAGAATTGTCTTCCTCCTTCCCCAAATTCCCCATCTGGCCAAATGCCTTTCTCTTGCTTGCTCTCACCTGTCAATCATGTTCACAGCTGAAATTTGATTTCTCTCCCACCAGTAACCTTATATGAAATATTACCAGGGAGGTCAGAACTAGTGTGAACCTTGCCTTAAAAGTTCATTAATTCTTTGTTCAAAATAGATGTAATAAAACTGGCTGGTGGACATAGATCATCATATTTAATAGATGGCTTTCAAATTTCAACTATAAAGACAAGGATAAAAAGGAACAAACACAAAAGAAAGGAATAAAGTATCAGTACTGCATGCACACACGTGGACACAAATCAACCCCAAAGGTATACATTGAGTTAAAATCTGTATATGAGAACTGCTAAAGAAAATGTTAATTTTGTATAAGTCTAGGGAAAAAATCATGTTAAATATTCACAATCCAGTAAGTCAAAGACGCTCATAATGGGAGCGTGGAGAAGTAAGAAATTGGATATGTTTTTTGCACAGTGGGAAAAAACGGGGTTTTCTTTTGCGACACTCTAAATTCACTGGATCCTGAAAGTGCCTCCTTTGCCAAGAGTTGCAGTTTAACAGTGTGAGGTTTGTCTCCTTCTCAGTTTCTCTAGAAAACAAAAACTTTGTATTTCATGCAAATGTCTCAGCAAGCAAAATTTTTAATAAAACAACTCAAACTTCTTTCCATTAGCCAATAAGAGGTAACCAATGTACATAATAGGAGGGCACTCAATAATTATTGGCGTGAGAGCGTTGGTCTAGCTCTCCGAACAAAGAGGACTCATAATTAAATTCACACTGGAACACTTGGCATTGAAAACCCATTTTAAAAGCTTAATTTCATTTTTTTTTAATAGATGAAAATCAGATTTCTGCCGCCTCCCCAGTTCCTCCCCTCTCAGCCTACAACCGAAGTAGAGAGTAGCTCCAAAGTCACATTTGAATGCAGAAGGGGAGACATACCATGCTTTGAAATCACACTAATTTTCCAAATGTGAGTATGGAGTGAATTACGGGACACTAAATTTGGAATGCTCATGAGGCCCAGGCATGGGCGCTGGCTCTTCGGATTCAACTGAATTTTTGGACTTTCACGTAGAGGGACTCCTGGCCCTTTTTGAGTGTCAGCAGACGGCAGCTGGTTAAGACTACAGATCTGAGATTCACTCCGACTGGGTGGATTACTCTGCACACCACACCTACGAGGTGAAATAAATACGGAAATCCATGCATGCGGGTCACACATATTGCATCACTTCCCTTCACCTCAAATCACCCTTCATGTTATTTGTGAAACCCAAATACTATAAGTACTGAAGCAGAGGTTTTCACACCCAAGGACCGATCAGCATTCCTCGCTTGCTTTGCTCTCCCCATCATGGAAAACTCAGTAAAACAAGCACATGCAAATCAGAAATCAAGATGTACCTCTTTGACTTCAGGCAACAGGCTTTTTCACATCACTGATGTAGAGGATTCCCTTGGGTACCTGATTTAGTAAATATATTAAAATAAACAAAGGGTAATTAATAACCACGCAGTGGGTTTCAGGGACAGTATGTTAAAGGCAGCCTAATTATCTATGTATGAAAAGGGCAGAATGAGACCCGAAAAAGAGTGACTCAGTTCCACTTGCTTTGGCTTCCCAGCCTCAGCCCTGCCAGAGGAGGGGTTCCTATGGAAGGGAATGGCTTGGAATGCAAGGTCACTTCCTCTGAGTATGGTTCCACCCCAGGGAGGCCGAGATAGTGATTCCCACTGGCCTGGCAGCCTGGATCAGCTTTGAAGCCGTCCTTCCTTCAGAGAACTAAGTGATTCTGGGTTCACAGTGGGGGAGGATTTGAATGGTCTGGGCTCTGATGGGTGCCTCTCAAGTGCTCACAGACTGCCCACCCCTCCAAGAAACGCACTGGTCCATCTTTCCCTGGCGCCTCACTAGGGCACATCCTCTTCCATGTCCCCCCTCCTCCTTCATTGCTCTGGACTGTCCTGCTGGTGCAGCTGACCTTAATTGCAAATGTTCTCTTAACAAATAGAACCATTTAGATACCACCCTTTTATTTATTAACTTCCTCTGTTTAAATTAGTAGCAGGGAATGCTTAGAACAGTAATATGAAAATGAGGTTGCTTTTTTAAAAAAAGCTTTTTTGCTTCACAGTGAATAACAAAGCACAGTAATTCAAAGTAGTTAGCTTTCTACGGTTCAGAAAACCCTTATTGCTATTAGCTGTACTAATGTAAGTGGCAAAATAATTATCATTTACTGTGCGGAGTCCAATATTTTCCAGACAGCAGTTTAATAACAAAGCAGACCTGTCATTTCTCCCTACACTTAGTCACACTGTACAAGTTAAGACCGTCAAAATATATTTAAAATCTAATTTTAAAAATTCAACATGGTTACAGAAAATCTGTGTACAGTAATTGCGATAAACTAGGAAGTCGGTCTAATTTTTCCCCAACACGATATTCAGTGTTTTTCTTTGATCCTCCCCGCTTTTATTTGGATTGCTCTACCATTGGTGTGAACAGATACAGCACACTCAAGTACCTGCTAAATCTGTAGGCTGCATAGCTGAACGTAGAATTGTTCTTTACTTAAATGTGCATTCAGCACACCTCTGTTTCAAATGCTCTTTGTCTAAGGGCTTTGAGCATCAAAACAGATAAACAATTTGTACTCTTGTATCTGCCAAAGCTGCCCCATTCACATTTCACATTAAAAATGCTTTTAAAATTTTACAGTACAAACTACTCTTCTTCATGTAACAGGATACATTAATCTTTTGCCAAATATATTATTTCTGTGCCAAAAAGAAAAAGAAAAAGAAATAAGAAATATACTGAAATTATAAAACCTGGGAGGGTTATCAGTCATAGCAGTTGTTCTCCATTTGAAGTTCAAATGGCTAATCTAAAACAAAAATAAAAACAAACTTCCCGTATAAGTTTACTTTCTTTTTAATCTTTAGAAACAACAGATTCTTTGAGAAATGCAAGCGAATGCTTAAAAGCTTAAGAGATTGTGGAGAGAATATTTTTGTAATTCCTTTGGGGCATTGCAAGCATATGTTAAGCTTCTGCAAGGAATATTTACATGAGATCATATACTTGTGAAGCATTTTTCAATTTTAGAAAAATGTTACAAAGCAATCACTGAACATACGCTTTGCAAAATGTCCCTTTGCCTTCCTGACCATCTCATTGATAGTCTCTGTTATTTTTGGAGAAAAAGAATCAGGCCTCATTAAATGTGATCTTTGGCATCTGGCCTGAAATCTCATAAAGTAGTTGTCCTTTTTAGATCATTGGTGTCATTTTGCTCAAGATAACCTCTATTCTCCGGCTACCTGGAGAACCCATCCTGTTATGAAAGCATTTACTTTCAAAAAGGAGGGGGGAGAGAGTCTGTATGCACACCTGAATAGAGTCCAAAAGACGTGGTTTCTCTCTTCTCGTCACCTTCGCCCTGGCTAGTCGTGGGGGAAGGATGGTGGGGGCAAGGGGGTCCCCCGTGAAAGCGAGAGAGATTTTCGAGCTGGACCACTATGGTACAGTCCAAGTCAGGCGTCTGCCAGCACCGAGTATCTAACAGTCAGATCTATTTACCTAATGATTATATAATATTTTTAACAGCATAGGAATGTACAGTGCCTTTCCGACGAAGATTTTAAAAGGTCTCAATAAAGTACAGTGCAGGGAAATAAAATGGATAGAGCACCTTAAAATGCATGTCCTCCTGCTGCCTGGGGTCAAGGTGACTAGAGTGAAGTTTTTATGGGAGGGTCATGCTAAGACCGATGGTCCAGGCTAGGTTCTTCTCATGTCCACCCAATGACGCTGCTGTGCGGTTATTTTTATATCCTGGTGTGGGAACTGAAGATTTATATTTAATACTTTCCCCCTCTATGGCATTACTTTAAAGTGTTCTATAGATAGATAGATAGATAGATAGATAGATAGATAGATAGATAGATGGCAGATGAAAAACTATGTTGGAGTCACTGCCTGAATATGGAAAGTGTCAAATATCATTTTAAAAAATTTATTGATCAGAGAGGGTGGGGGAGGAAACATCGATTTGTTCCACTTATTTATACATTCAATGGTTGGGTTGATTCTTGTATGTGCCCTGACGGGGGGTTGAACCTGCAACCTTGAAGTATCAGGGCAATGCTCTAACCAACTGAGCTACCTGGCCAGGCCCAAATATCATTTTTAACAGACTGAATCTTAGAATAATCACTAAAGGTTCCCCACCCCCATTGCATCAACAAGGATGTTAGTATAATCCGACAGTATAAAAGTGCCTTAGATACTGAGATCATTAACTTTTAGTTTCAGTATATTTATCTGAACATTAATGACTCCTTCCCTAAGAGAAAGAAAAAGAAACAGAAAAAGGAGAGATTTATTTAAGAAGCCACAGTGATACTTGCCTAACTGCTCCACACTCAAAGATCTAAAAAAACCTGAACATTCCTGCAAGCAAAAGCCCCTACAGGGAAGGGCTCCTCTCTGAAATTAGTCCTTGTACAGGTTGTCCTCTTAAGACGGCTGCTGAGTGCCGGGGGTCCGCTGCAGCTGTGTTAAATTCCGGGAGGCAGGCGAGCCCGCCGCGCTGGAGCTGCTGGCACAAGTCTGACAAAGTTTGCCGGACCTGCGTGCCGTAATAATGAGCATCAAACTACACCACAGAAAATCCCAGCGATATAAAGATTTTAAAACAGGCTTTCTGGATTTCCTTCTTTCCTTTCTTTTTCTTCCTTTCTTTTTTCTCCCCCTCTTTACTCCTTCTCTAACCAGATAGATCTGGAAAATGGGCCAGGAAATTAATAATAGAGTAAAAATCCAATAATCTGGAGCTACAAGCTTATTTACAGAAGGTTCCTCGGGCAGCTGGCGGGTGGTGGAGGGGGGGCGGGGTCCCAAGGTGAAGGGCAGAGCCAGTCCGGGCTGAATACCGTTCCCTCCCTCTTGCACCCACCTAGGAGCGCAGCAGAGCAGCTAGTTTTGATGTCCCTAGGAGCTCCGCTATAGCCGGGCAGTCCTCTTGGAAAACTAAAACCAAATTCCAATACAAATCCGAGTCCCACGCTGGGGCGCGGGCGCGGCGTGGCGCGGGGCCATGGGTGCGCTGGGGAAGCTGCCGTTGATGCCCCCAGGCGCTGGGCGGTGTTTGGGCATCTGCGAAGAGCGTCGCGCCGCTAGCTTAGGAGCGCACGGGCCTCCCGAGCGCAGCTGTAGCTTTGGGGCCGCCGGCTGGGCGAGCAGGGACAACCCCGTGACCTCAGGAGACCGCTGGGACCCACCCCCGCAGCTCTGCCTCCTGTTCTTCCCGGACTTGCGAGCCCTCCAGGGAACCCGCAGGGTGACCACACCTGGCCCTACTCAAACGCAGCCGCTAGGGCCCCCTGGGGGCAGTGATGACCAGGGCTAAGGGTCCCAATAGAGCAAGTACCAGCACACAGGGAGGCTGGTGAGTGTGTGTGTGTTTTGGAGGGGAGGATGCATGGAAACAGGGAGAGAGAAGGCATCCTCCCTGCCTGCATATCCTTCATTCCTAGCTCCAAGATCCTTCCTTGGCACCAGAAACTCCAGCCAGGGTTAAACATTCCAGGCCAGGTGTCCTTTCTTCTCCAAGGGCAGCTCTCAGGCCCATCCTGGCCTTTGTCTACACTGAACCTAGAGCAGGAGTGACTTAATGGGTCCAAGTCCTCAGCTTAGGTGACTGCCTTCTGAGTCTCTGACAGCCCTGGGTGACAGGGCATGGGAGAAAGAAGTGCCAAAAGTTACACACAGGACACTGGGGTGGAATAGTGTTCCGGCAGTAAGGGGCCAATGCCTGGGAACTAGGGACATCACCACTGTTTTTAGGAATCTGAGGGTCAACAGATCCTTCCCGGTTAAATGCAGGGGCCCTGGGAACCACCTCAAGGTGACCCCTGGCAAATGAGGCCCTAAGCCAAGGTGGGCTTCTGTTAGTAATACCCTCCCAACCCCTGCACACCAGCGTCTCCCTGCTCTCTGCTCCTCTGGGCCTCCTTCGGGATTGTGTATCGTGCTGGGATCCTCGGGCCTGCTTTCCTTCCGGAGAACTCCCAGAAGAGCCAGAAACCCACTTCTATAAGCCCCCAGAAATGCCCAGTAGATCCAGGGCAAGAGTGTGTTGCAAAGAGGAATCTGAACCACTGACCGAATTTCCCAGCCCAGGGTTCCCTTCACAAGCATCCTTGCTGGGGAGTCCCTCTGGAGAGTGGTTTTTACTCCTCCCTGCCTGGCTCTATAGGGTTTCCTGGCCTCTCCTATTCCCCAACTGGAAGAACTGACCACAAGGAAAAGCAGCTCTTTGGAATCTTAGCTTGGAAACACTCAAGGTTGGTGATCAGATTATTTAGAATACAGAGACTCAGCCGAAATCCCCAGTGCACAGCTCACATCCAGGCCGAGGCTGGGTGGGGCGAGGGGTGTGGGGACTGAACAGAACTATTTCCTCTCCTCCTCTTCCCAAACTGCCACAGAAACCCCTCCCTCATCCTCCCTTCTTGAATTGAGGGCCCTTTCTAATCCTAACTAAAGATCCAAGAATCTGTGAAGGAAAGGGATGTGATTTTGCAATCCGAAATCCTAATTATAGAAATAAAAATTGTTATTTAACAAAAAGAATGAAAAAGAAAACGAGTTTTTTGAACAAGGCGTGAGGTGCTCCGTGGATGATTATGATTTGGGGAAGAGGTGGTGCATTCCGATCCTAGCATCCCGGTGGAAAACGTGTCTTGTGAGTTTCTTAAAACTGTCCAACTCTGCTGCAAATTCATATAAAGACTGAATTCTGTAGGCTGTTGATGCATTCTTTCTGTCTCGGCCTCGTTATATTGGGCGCACTTATGGGAAACACACAAAGGGCTTTCAAATGTAAACAATGAAAGCTGTCATGCGGACATCAAACTGATTGTAGTGACCACATAAATATTGGCATAACATGGCTGACTGGTCCAAAACATCACCACCCTGAAATCACAGGTTACCATGTTTATAAATGCCCCCAATGTTAAGACATTAACAATTTCCCCAGATTTGAGTTGGATCTTTAAAATGATTTTCAAAAAGGAAGCGCATGTGAGCGTATTTGAAAAGCACGGATGGCTAAGTCTTGTTCGCACCTGGCGTGTGAGTGCTCTGGGTCTGACTTTAGCCAAGGAGCGAGTGACATTCAAGCTGGCAGCGGGGGTTCTTCCTGGGACTCTTGCCTTTGAGGTCCTCCTCTCCATTCTCTCTTGCTCCCCTCATTTCTCACCTCCTACAGATGGTGCCGGGACCGGAGCCTGGGGTTTCGCTCCGCCTTCGTGCACAGCAATTTGACTTGCTTTGTTTTTTGTTTTGTCCCTCTCTAAAGGGTAAAGATGTTCCCACATTGTTGCAGGACTGTACTCCTTTATGCCCCGACAATCATGAGACAGCCTGGGAGACTGAGAGCCTCTGGCCCGGGCCCCTACCCCCGCTAGAGAAAGATTGCTAGACAGAGCTGGGTTTGTTCCGGAGCCTGGGCGGAGCAAGGCTTGGAGAGAATTCCCCTTTTCTCGGGCTGTTGGATGTCTAGATTTTGAAGATTTATATCGAAAGTGACAAAAGCAATGTTATCAGAAGGTGGGTTAAGGCCCCTGCTCTGTTTTGAAACCAATGCATAAACAAACAAATGCTGATGCAGATGACTGTGCCCTGGACCACCTCTCTGATGCTTACTGTATGCCCTGACTTGGACTTGGGACCTTGGACCTGGGACATCTTTTAAATTTAGGATGGGCCAAGAGTGGAAACAAATTTCAGGGCTTCTCTGATTCTTCCTCAAAACAACAAGGCATCCCCCGCCAAATTACTCATTCAGAGTCCTGAGGAATAATCAGGAGTGGTAAAAAAAAAAAAAAAAATTATAACATCACTATAGATAAAGCTTTCCTAAAAAAAATGAAGATCTTTCCTCAAAAGGACAAAATTATTATTTAAAAATATACCGATAGGATGAAAAAATCACCTTGCAAATCAGCGATCTCAAGCTGGGGAGTCCAGCTGGCTCCTCCCTCCCCTCGCCTCTTTATTTGAGGGGTAAGGCCCCAGAGCCTGGCTGCGTGTTTTACTGACACGGAAATCAGACTGCCGAAGGCTGTCACTCATGTATTTTAGTCTTCCGATCTATGTCGGTTCGTCCTTAACTACTGACAGGCAACAAATGGAGATACCTGTGCGGCAAGCAGACTTTTAAATTTATTGATTGGCCTAGAACACTGGAGGAGTACATTTTATAAAGCCAAGAGTGTGTGAATACAGAAGTAAGTTGGCTTTGACAAAACCACCAGCGACAAGAGCAGCCTCCCCAGAACTGCACTCGAGAACCTCTGCGTGTGTCGAGCAACTTCAGTTATTTAGTTGAGGGAAATGCTAGGAATGTAGCTACTGTGACAGCTGTACCCCATGTTTGGGAGGGCGGCCACCACTTGCCCTCTGCTCGCCGCGCTGAGCAGTGACGCTGGAGGCTTGGCAAGCGGAGATCTTATTTAAGAACAGAAGGATCTAGAATTGAGGTTACTAAATAAAAACTACTGGGGGAGAGGTATAAGGGCGCAAACATCAAGAGCGTCAGAATCTAGCGTTCGGTAATAAATACAGAGTATTCCCCCCTGCAGTGGCCTGTGTTCAAAGGGGCCCAGGTGGTTATAGCTCTGAGACACATAAATAAATATGATATTGAGACATCATTTCCTCACCAAGATCAGGAAGTGGAATCTCTGCCTATTTGATGTCAATCTATTAATGTGTCAGATATATTGTAAAAAATTATTACATGCTTTTGAAAAAGGAGACATGCAAGGAATGGCAGGGAGCGGAAGGGATTTTGTGAATGTTTGAGAACAGAAAAGGGAGAGGGAAAGAAAGCACACAGGGAAGGTGTGTATTTAAGTTAACTTTGAATTTTGCCACACATTGTTTTCACTATGGCTGTGTCTGGTAAATGAACACAGTTGACATTGCTCACGAATAGAATACGACCTCGAGCCTACGAGAGAGCCAGGGTGCTGAGCTGCACGAAAGCTCCTACCATGGCATCTGCTTGGGGAGGGGGGAGTCAAATATTTTTTTTTTTCTTCTTAGCAAAATTATCTGCTAGAGAAACAATGAAGAAGTACTATTTAGAGTGTGCACCTCTACATACACTTTACAAATCCAGCTGTTACCTTCTGGAATACTTCCTTTTCTATCAATGTCCATGTATCTATCTTTCAAATTTCAGTGGCTTTTTAAAACTAATAGCACAGGGTGAAAACAATCGCACCTATTCAGTTTCGCGCATCTGGAGCCTGCAGCCCCAGTGCCCTCTGTTTGGCTCTGCACAGACGACTCAGGCAGGAGGCAGAGTTCATTGGTATGGAGGGTATGTATTTAATAGCCTTCTTAAATGCAAACATTTTTCTTTAAAAAGGAGACTAGACAGAAGTCAGGGGCAAGTGGTATTCTATGACTGCAGATACTGCTACTACTACTAACAACGTATTTTTAATGCACAGTTCTCACATAAATTTCATTTCATGAATACAGTGGAAAGTACATGTTGCTGTGGCTTCCAAAATGTGGCGTGTCCCACTGATGGCTCCAACTTGCGAGTGGGCTCAGTTCTGTAATTGGAATGAAAGGAATTTTAACACTATTTAGACAAAGACTCAAATGCAGTGTAAAGGGAAAGCTAGAATTCCTTGTACGATTTTTATTTTTAAATTTAGAGGCTTATTTGTAATAGGGGCACTTACGCAGGATTTAGGATTTCTGTGTTTAAAAAAGCATGTATTTGTGTTCACCACTCCACTCCCCTTCAAAGTTTTTAGTAACGATTATTTCTAAAAACGCCTTTCACTGGGCGCTCGCCTTCTTGTAAAGCCAGACACCAATACCCCATTTTTGCCAGCGCCCCTCTATTTTGCCTGCCAATCTTTGGGGCCAAAGCCCTCTTATTACATTGAACTGTCCTGTAGGGTTCTGTAAAAAAGGCCTAATTGTTGCCCAACTGAACTTTCCTCCCAAGTGGCATTCTTCGTGAGATAATTGCAGTAACTCCATCCCGGGTGTCACTCTTATTTTAAGATTTTCATTTGCCTAAAAATCTGTCATCTGACGCCGAGCTTTTTGCATCAGTGACATCTTCATTTCTGCTTCTTCAAGAGGTGACTATCTATCTTCTACTTGGGATCAGAGGGAAGAAAAAAATATCTCTGAAGCAGAGAACAACTAACATCCAGCACACAGAAGTGGGTTTACTCTTAAGACTTTTTGTTAAGCAAAATTAAATGTGGATTTGGGAAGATTATCTATACTGGCACTGAAAGGAAGGTCCAAATGTACAGGGTATGTGCTGTCTGTGGAACAAAAAAAAAAAAAAAGGAAGGAAGACAAGATGATACACTGGCCAGCACTCATCAGCGCCAAGCACAACCTGTTTTCTTCAAAATAAGGCCTTCGGTCAGAGTTGCAATATTATCTTAAAAAAAAAAAAAAGGAACGGAAAATGAAATGAAACAAAAGTCATCGTGTTTGGCTCTATTTTCAAAACAGCCTTGGCTTTCTCTAACCTTCTATTAGTGTTCTAGGGGAAGTTGACCAAGAGTTGCACGAACTTGTGTTGTTTTAAAATAGGTCAGTGCTGTTCCTGAAGGTAGCCCAAGACTTTCCAAATGATGCACAGTATATTTTAGAGGGTAGATACCAATAAATCAAAGCACAGCCTTTATTCCATTATTTTTTGGCATGTATTTCATGAGTGAAGGTGATCTGAAATCATTACCAGCTTGTCTCAGTGGAGAAACCTCTGCTAAGTCTTCACGGGGACATAGAATTTAATAACAGAGTTTAAACCCAGATATGTACTTGGAGTTCCGTGAGAGAGGGGTAGATTTTTCTTTTTCCTACTGAGGAAAAATGACCTTCAAAGTTAAAACGCAAACAACTGATTTGTCCAAAGTGTTGATGTTAAATCTTGTCAGGCCTTGCTAACAGGAAAATCATGGTGTGCAAGGGAAGAAGGGAAAAGAATCAATTTTAACCCTAAGCAAGAATTGCTGATCTTTACCATTAAATGCATAGGCGCCCGAGCCACCTCCTCCACGCCTCATTTTCCTGGCTTGATCAGGCGCTCAGGCCAATGCTGAGAAGGTCCTGCTTTACGGCTGGGAATTATGTTTGTTTGCACCAGAGGGATAGCTCAACTCATTTACAAACTGAAAACTTTGGTGGTGGTTGGGGGGGGAGGATTTGCGAGGTCATAATTTACATTTATATGAAATATTGCTAATTATTAAAAGGGACTGGCCTCCCGCCTCACGAAACAGCCCATGTTTCACTCTGAATTATTGCCTCCCTACTCCTCCATTAATCCTTCCTCTGGAGAAAAGGGTGCATTTTACCCTTCTAAGGCGGTGTTGGGCCCAGTTAAACTGCACACTAAGAAACTGAGTACAGAATCAAAAAAAAAAATGCAGTTTATTATTGTAGATTATTCTTTCTCTTGATATAACCAGAATTGAAAATGAAAGAAAAGCACATAGGAACATCACGCGTGGTTAGTTAGTAACTCAAGGTATAAAACAATTTTGCACAGCAAAATATGTAAAAGAAAAGTAACTGACAAGATTTTTTTATATTTATTGTGGTAAGATTTACTTTTCATTTTTTTTTAAGACAGGATGTCAGTCCCTGAAAATAACATTTACTGATTATTGCCTTGAAAACTGTGGATTTTTTTAAGTTACAGAAAATCCAGTTCTGCACCACAATACAACTGTAAAAAAATCTGCATCATTTTAAAACTGTGCAGTAATGCCATTTTTATAACTGCATAAATTTTATTAGCGTTCTAAACAGTTTTGCAATTTTTTTTTGTATTATATGCTTGCAGGTTATATCTTAGTGCAATTCAGTCCCAAATACTTTAATTTTGAAAAAAACATACATTTTGAATGTAAAATACCCCTACAGATATAAACAGGGGTGTTTCCCCTTTTAATACTTTGGTTTTCAATACAGTCAGTGGTATAGCAAAGACTACACATACCCAACTTATATTTAAGTTGCAAGCACATGCTGTATAAGCTACTTTTTAAACAGTCCCCATTGCAAACTCTACCCCCCTTAACATCACAACAGTAAACAATTTAGTGCATCAATCTTTTAAAAAATCTACAGCTAAACAGACCTAACTCTTTCAAATTTATCTATAACATTCCTTTATCTGTAGCATACATTTTAACTGGGCTAACAGATTATAAAAACTAGAATTAAATTATATACTAGAAACCCATAGCATTCCACATTTGACAATGACCAAAAGCCAAAAAAATAAAAATAAAAAAAAATAAAAAAAAAATAAAATTAAGCAAACGAAAAAAAAAAAAACCAACGGGGCAGATTTCTTTTTCTTTTTTAAAATAAATTTTAGACTGCTTTCGGCAACAGCACAATTTGAGTCCCATTAAGAATTCTTTAATGTGTGCCATGTCAAATTTTTACCCCATTCTGGCATCTTTGATAAGCAATGCCTTCAGTGCATTTACAATGGGAAGCTGAAGTTCTGAGCAACGCAAAGCAGTTTGGGAGCAGATGCAAACTTTCCCGGGAAGAAGGCTCTAGGGCTGCACTTTTTCGTTCTGAACTCAAAGAAGTCATGAGGCAAGAAAACAAAAGTATGAATGCCATGCCATACGTCTTCGAACGTCCATTTCCAAGCCAAAGGGGGAAAAAAAAAGAAAAAATAATTATACCGTACATGTCCAGCATGCAGGCTTTTTTTTATTAATATAATGTCTCTTTTCCATAAAGTCTTTGAAACAGTTATAGTTCATTGTTGCTAAGAGAAAGTAGCAAGCATAATAATGCATGAGATGAGAATGAGTTTTCTAATGGCAGACTAAAACTCTCAGATTTGGCATCATAAGGCCAAAACTCGCAAGTCACACCCAGAAGGTTGATGCAGGCTTGATTGTGGCAGGTTCATGAGGATTTTTCTCTATTTTAGCATAACAGTGCTAAAAAAAAACCCGATGGAACTCAGCACGCTGCAAGTCTCTAACATTTCACATTTTTTTTCTTTTGCAAGCTCAATCTCACATGAAGAACTCAGGAGGAGAAAAAAAAACTTAGCTTTTTTTTTTCTTTTATCTCAGAGGAGATGGGTGGAGAGGGAGTGAGGGTGGAGGTTTGGAAAAAAGGGCAACACAGCAAGCTCCAAAAAGTAAAATAAAAAAAAAAAAGTCCAAACAAAATGAAAACACACACAGAAAATGGAACACCAGCTCATGAACTGAAGAAGAAAAAGAAAAAAAATATGTAAATGATGCAGGCTTCAAAGGTGAGCATGAAGAACTCTGCAGAGATCTTTGAACACTGTGCAAGGGGCGGGGGGGGGGTGGTTAAAAAAACAAG